>JAZKJV010001600.1:0-734012 GCA_037367405.1 Ottelia alismoides
TCACCCATAACCCTGAGTAATATGGTAATTACCCCAGAAACCCTCTATAAACATGAATTATCCTCAGGACCCTGAATAGCAATTAACTCTTACACTCATAACCTTGTGTTATCTTCCATCCAATTTACTGTTAACTGTTGACGGTATCCGTTATGTATTTTTATATTTATACCCTTTAAGTTTCTATTATTTACAAAAAAGCTCATTTATCACCTTCCTCCTCCACCTTGTCCTCTTCCTCCTCCAAGCAGCACCCACCTCCTCCTCCTCCAAGCAGCAAGCTCCTCTGACAGCCTCCTCCTCCCTTCGTTCTCCAAGCAGCACCCACCATCCCCAGGTCCGAGTTCCCGCCCTCCCACGGCCGACTACGCCCCCAGGTCCTGCAGGCCCCAGGTCATACCCCCTCACCCCACGCATCTCTGCCTGCAGGTCCCCCCCCCCCCCCCGCCCCCGCGTGCCTCCGCCTGCAGCCCCCCTCCCCCTCGCGACTCCGCCTGCAGCACCCCCACCCTACGTGCCTCCTCCTTGCAAACCTTCCTCCCACGCATGCCTCCGCCTGCATACCCCCCTCCCCTGCGCTCGCCTTCACCTGCATGGCGTGCCTCCGCCTGGCCCCCCACCCCCCGGCACCTCCACCTGCAGCACCCCCCTCCCCCCCGCGCCTCCGCCTGCAGGACACCCCCTCCCTCGCGTGCCTCAGCCTGCAGGAGACCCCTCTCCTCTGCGCGCCTCCGCCTGCAGGACACCCCCCTCCTCCGCGTGCCTCCGCTTGCAGGACACCCCCTCCTCCGCACGCCTCCGCCTGTAGGATACCCCCCTCCTCCGCGCGCCTCCGCCTGCAGGACCCCCCCTCCTCCACGCGCCTCTGCCTGCAGGACACCCCTCCTCCGTGCGCCTCCGCCTGCAGGACCCCCCTCCCCCGCGCGCCTCTGCTTGCAGGACCCCCTCTCCCCCGCACCTCCGCCTGCAAGCCACCCACCTCCACCCGCCTCCGCCTGCAGGCCCCCTCCCCCTGTGCGCCTCCCCCTGCAACCCCCCCCCCCCCCACGTGCCTCCGCCTGCAGACCCCCTCTCCCGCGCGTCTCCGCCTGCAACCCCCTCCCTCGTGCACCTCCGCCTGCAGCCTCCCTCCCTGAACCGCCTGCAGGCCCCCCCACCCCCGCCCCTCTTCCTGCGGTCCTCCCTGGTCCAGATCATGCTCTCCGCCCCAGGTCCAGGTCGCAACCCACTCCTTCCTACGAATCTCCATCTTACACTTCGTCGCTGCTCGGCCTCCTCCGTGAAAGTTCCCACCATGCAAGCTCTAGGTTGGAACCCACTTCCTCCTTCCTTCTTTTTTTGATTAACCTCCACCGTAGGATCATGAATTGGGTTAGATTAACTCAGCTATCTGGTTGAGTTAACAAACTAAACTAACGGAAGGTTATGGATGTAAAACGGCATGGTTATTCAGGGTCCTGAGGATAATTCGTGTTTATAGAGGGTTTCTGGGGTAATTACCATATTTCTCAGGGTTATGGGTGTAAATATCCATTATAGGTATCTTTACAGGTATTATACCTATGTATTATATACATGTATTTTATTTTTGTATTTTCTTTAGGTTTTTATTCTTGTTTTAATATATACATATATTATAAGGAATATTTATAAAATTATAAAATTATTAAAATAATGAATAACAAATAAAATGAATAATTTAATCTGTACAAGTATACAATAGGGGTCCAAAACTCAACTTTCAAACCGTAGCTCTGCAAAATACAAAACCACCTTCATTAAATAGCTTATTGTAAATTATATATAATGAAAGTTATTTTGATGCGTTTCGAGTTTTTATTTGAGAGATACATGTACGAGAAGTTGGGATTCTGGAAACTTATCCAGATCATAACTTTTTATCTGTACATTATTTTTGTGTGAAATCAATTTTGCAATTTTCTTTATATAATTATCTACAACTTTCATGTTCAAAGTTTCTTCATTTGAAATATAAAAGTGAAACCAAAACTAGGTCTCAAAATGAATAAAGAATAAATTAAATAAAAGGGATTTTTATTGTATATTGGCCCTTACCCCCCCTACTTTATTCCTTGTCGACCTAGTCATCGAGATGCTTAGGTCTCGGGGTTTTGGTCATAAAATATCTATAATATTTTATTCTTTTTCTTTTCTTTTCTTTATTCTATAATTTTGGCATTAAAAATAGTATTTTATACACTTTTTAAACAAATATGCATGGATGCTAAAATGCATGAATTAACAGTATTTACTTGTATTTACTAGGGTTTTTAAGGCCAAAATGATAGAATAAAGATGATGAAAGGTAGATTCATCATCACCCTATGCTTGCCTTTGCTAGTCCCTAGCAAACACTTATGCAATAAATGTAGAAAAGAAAAACAAAGAAAAGAAAAAGAAGAAATGTGGATTAAATTTAATTATCAAACTTGTCTTCACAAAATCAAAGTTTGGAGCTTAAGCCGAACCTTCAGAATTTTAGTGCGGGCGGAACCTTAATGGGAATCGGATTTGAAGTCCAACAGCCTTCGAGAATCCCAAAACTCTGCTCAAGTCTCCTCAATAGCCATGTTAGAAATATTTCAATTCATACGCAAACCCTTACGACTACGAATCTGACTTGTATAGTGTAAGTGATAGTGGCTCTCCCTAACTAGAATGACAAAGAGACCGACTTCTCCAGCATGACAACCCAATGATTCCCCAATACAGTAACTCCTTCCTCGAGGATCGAGTATTCCCTTCTAAGTTCAAGTGACAACTAGTTCAAGAGGAGGGGGTGAAGAGAAGAATGAACGATAGCCAGTGTAGCTACCTATCCTAGGATGCAAGACCAATGTAGTCAAGTCATCCAGCTGCAGGCTCACATAATATGACTTTGGAACTCAAGCTTGCTTATTGACTTTACAACATAGATACACTCCGACAGGCATTTTATTTTTGTACAGGCCTGTCCACTTTTTTGGAGTTTTTTTTGAATACTATATACTACAGCATTTACATAGGGAGATTTTCCTCTTGAGCCAGTAGACTATCCCTCTTTGGAAGCTTTATTGCAACCTACACTCTCCTATCTTTAGAGTTCCTCATCACTAGACGGGTTGGGGTGCACTTCCCTCCCTAAAGGAGAACAAATGTTTCCACTTGTGTGCGTCTCATACCGGCAAATCCAATCCCCTCACCACTCAAACTGAGTTGAGCCATGTGAAAGGTGAATGTGTCCAAGTTAGGTCATTATCAACAAGAGTCGTGCGTGTGCTCCGAAATATTCTACTTAGGCAATCAAGAATCCATTGAACCAAGTCTCATAATCCTCAAAGAATTAAGTCAACTAGACCTGAAGTACCTCAATTCCAGCTCCTATAAGGTCCTGTTAATTAGGTAGATTTTAAGGTCCAATCATGCTCCAATCTCTGGATTTTATTTAGACTTGTTCAACTATTAAACTCAATCCGAAAAATGCTCATGCTATGCTATGTAGAATGCAGGAAATATTTTTGTGGTTGAACTTTTTATGGATTTTTGAAAGACGATGCATATGCATTTTTTTGTATTTTCAAAAGGATTTTTCAAATGTTTTGATATTTTAGTTTTGCAAATGTTTTTGATATTTTTGAAAACAAAAGATTTTTGGCTAAAAACTAGGTACAAATATTTACACGGGATCACTTCTTATATTTACAAGAAGTGGATTTTAAGAATTTACAAGGGTAAGTGGTCAATTTTATAAGTATATATAATGAATTTTAGTGTGATGCATATATTCCTCAAACTTATTTGAAAATCATTTTACAAACAGTTTTGAAAAAGCTATAGTCCAAAATATTTTTTACAAACAATTTTACAAACATGTACACACATTTAAAAATCATTTTGCAAAGGTTTTTCAAATAGTATAGATAGATTTTTCAAAATATTTTTGCAACCATTTTTCAAACCATTTGCAAATCATTTTTCAAACATTTTATTTCACACAAAGAAAATAAAATTTTCAAAACAAACAATTTTTACAAAGGTTGAAAACATGTAACTAAATATTTTTAAAATAGTTTTTAAAAGATTTTTCATAAAGATTTTCAAACTATTTTTCAAACATTTTGCAAAAAACATTTTCACCTGATTTATTAATCATTAAATACAAAAAGAATCTGAAGAATGGTCAACATCTTTTTATTAGGGTTTTTAATGAATTTTAAAGAATTATTAGCCATATAAAAATACGAAAGTACAAGCTATGGCTAAAGCATATACACAGTATATACGACCCCCCTATACTTAGCTTGAGCTATGTCCTCATAGATCAGAGAGAAAAAGAGAAGACACAACTCGTACTGAGTATAGGAAAATCTAAAGAATCAACGAACGAATGAAGGAATGAATGAACGAATGAGAAGTCGACCGTCCCCCCTATACTTAGGATCAACTAATCCTAAGTATAGCAGACTGTACACAAAGTAGGGAGGGTCAAGGATGGAAAGAAATAGATCGTACTCAGACTGTCTTCCCCTATACTTAGGGTAAGATATCCCTAAGTATAGACAAGAAGAGGAGACAATGGAGAGGATCAAAGAATGAAAGAACCCGGGGTGCACACCCCCTATACTTAGGACAAAGTATGTCCTAAGTATAGAAGATTGTCAACAAGGGACGACACCTTTTTGGTAGAAAAATAAAATAGAAAAGGAAAAGAAGAGAAGAAGAAAAGAAGAAAAGAGATCAGAAGATGGAGTATGAACAACTCAGGATGCATATCCCCCTATACTTAGGATAAAGTGCATCTTAAGTGTAGCAGTGATGAAGGGGATGCCATCTTGTCGGTAGAATAAAATAGAAGAGAAGGAAAGAAGAAGAGAAGAAAAGTCGTTCAAAAATGTTTTGCTCTGCTTTGTCTTCTTCTGCCTCTTTGGAAATATCAGGCTCATCCCTGTAGATTACTTGAATAGAGTCAATGATAGACATGAATGTATCATGTTTAAGTTAAGGCTTCATAAGCTGTCCATTGACTACTAATGGCCATGCGTCAGCTGACAAATTAGATATCAATACACTTCCATTATCACGCACATGCTTAACCATAAATGACCCGATACATTTGCTCTTCAATTTGCCTGGAAAGATCTTTAATTTCGCATCAAACAACCACACCTTCTGACCTGGCTCGAAGGACTTACGGCTGATATTCTTGTCATGCCATGTTTTGACCTTCTCCTTGTACATCAGGATGTTGTCGTATGCATAATATCTGAATTTTAATAATCTGTTCAGATCCAATTTTCGGTTCTTCCCTACTTTCTTAGAATCCAAATTACAGATGTTGATGGCCCATAAAGATTTGTGAATTAATTCAACGAGCAGATGACATGGCTTGCCATACACAAGGCAGTAGGGAGACATTCCCAAGGGTGATTTGTACGCTGTTATGTAAGCCTAAAGAACTGAATCAAGCAGCTGAGACCAATTCTTGCGATCCGGACTCACAAGCTTCTGTAGAATTATCTTGATCTCCCTATTTGAACATTCCCTAAGCCATTGGACTGCGGGTGGTAAGGTGAAGCAACATGATGTTCAATGCAGAATTCCTGAGTCAGCTTCTTCACCTCTCTGTTTGTGAAATGACTACCCCCATCAGATATTAGAATCTTGGGAATCCCGAACTGTGCTATGATGTAATCTCTCAAGAATCGACAGACGGTCCTACTGTCGGCGGTTCAGGCAGGAAAAACCTCCATCCAGCGACTTACATAGTCGACAGCAAGCAGAATATATTCATAACCCTGGTTGTTGGGAAATGGGCCCATAAAGTCGATGCCCCACGCGTCGAAGACGTCTGATATCTGAATGAATTTCAGAGGCATCGTGTCTCTCATTCCTATGGTTCTGCCCATATTCTGACATTCAATGCAGCATTTGACATAATCGTCTGCATCTTTGAATAGTGTAGGCCACTAGAGGCTACTCTGAAGAACTTTTGTTGCTGTTCGTCTACCTGAATGATGTCCTCCAGAATCTTGATCATGGCACAAGGCGAGGACACTTGGAACTTCCTCTTGAGGAATGCACCTTCTCCAGATGCAGTCTGCCCCCTCACGAAATAAGTATAAATCCTCCCACTAGTAGAAATGGATTTTAGACAAGAATATGTCTATTTTCAACTTCGGCCAGTCCTGTGGGATTTTCTTGGTCACGAGATAATTCACAATGTCTGCATACCATGGAAGTGAGGTAATCGACAGAATTGTCTCGTCTGGGAAAGGTTTCTGTGATTGGTTGCAGGCTCATCTCAGGAAGTTCCGGCTCAGGAAACTCGATAAATGATCGACCACCACATTCTTTACCCCAAGTTTATCTTTAATTTCAAGGTCAAATTCCTGGAGGAGAAGGATCCACCGAATAAGGCGTGGTTTGGCATCCTTCTTCTGCTGTAGATACCAGATGGCCGAATGGTCAGTGTAGATGATCACTTTGGATCCGAGAAGATAGGATCTGAACTTCTCCAAGGCAAAGACTACCGCTAGCAGCTCTTTTTCGGTGACAGTGTAGTTTCGTTGGGCTTCATCGAGCGTTCGACTAGTGTAGTGAATTGCAAATGACACATTATCTTTCCTCTGTCCAAGTACATCACCAATGGCATAATTTGACGCATCGGTCATTATCTCAAAAGGCTGAGTCCAGATCGGTGGCTGTAAGACAGGGGCCTGCGTGATAAGTTCTTTTAAATGATTAAAGGCAAGGAGCACACGGTCATCTACAATGAATTCATTCTCCTTGCCGATCAACTCAGTCAATGGTCTCGCCAATTTGCTAAAATCTTTGATGAATCGTCGGTAAAAACAGACATGGACCAAGAATGATCTGACTTGTTTGATTGTTGTAGGTGGCTCAAGTCTAGAAAATACGTCCACCTTGGCTGGGTCAACCTCCATGCCACGTTTAGAAATAATGTGACCCAGCACGATTCCTTCGGTCACCATGAAGTTGCTCTTCTCCCATGAGAGCACAAGATTTACTTCGCATCATCTTCGTAAGACTCTGTCTAAATAATCCAGACATTGATCGAATGAAATCCCCGTATACCAAAAAATCGTCCATAAAGACCTCAAGAAAGTTGCCCACCATGTCGGCAAAAAATGCTAGCATACACCTTTGAAATGTGGCTGGGGCATTGCAGAGCCCGAACGACATCCGTATGAAGGCATATGTACCAAAAGGACAGGTGAACGTGGTCTTATCTTGGTCTTCATGAGTGATGGCAACTTGGTTATACTCAGAGTATCCATCCAAGAAGCAGAAGTATTCCTTCGCGGCCAATCTCTCCAAGATCTGGTCGATGAAGGGCAAAGGAAAGTGGTCCTTCTTGGTGGCGAGATTAAGTCTTCTGTAGTCCATGCATACTCGCCAAGAAGTGGGTACTCTGGTTGCGATCTCCTCTCCTTTGTCATTATTTACAATGGTGATCCCTGATTTCTTTGGCACCACATGCAGAGGGCTCACCCATTTGCTGTCGGAGATGGGATAAATGAATCCCGCATCACACCATTTCTGGATCTCTTTCATAACAACCTCCCGCAGATTAGGATTTAACCTTCTCTGAATTTCTCGAGAGGGCTTGCAATCTTTCTCCAGGAAAATGCGATGCGAGCATAATGATGAATTGATCCCATAAAGATCCGAAGTTTTCCAGCCAACCGCCTTGCGGTTGCGTTCAAGAACCTCCATCAGACGAGATTCTTGGTCTGCGGTCAGATGCACATTGATAATGACCGGGTACATGTTAGGTTTCTCCCACAAGAAAGGCATATTTCATATTGGAGGGCAAGGGTTTCAACTCTGGCGGGGTCTGAGCTGCTTCAGAAGTGACTTCAGCTATTAATTCAGGTGGTGGTTCTTTCATCTGTTCAGCGTCCACCATTCTCTGTGCTGCCTCCTCATTCAGATTTTGATAAAATGTTTCACTAATTTCCTCTTCATCACAAGATTCTTTAATAATTTGCTCTTGATTATGAAGGCACATCGCCCCCACGGAAGCGTGTCAGCAAGCTCCTTATCCTGATCGATAAGGGGAAATTCAACTGCGGTCTCCAATCCCTCCTCGGGGCAGAGGAGCTCATGGATCTCATTGTCATCCAAGAATAAGTATCTTGAATTTCTGCCAGAAAGTCACGGTCATCATAATACTCAATCACCCTTGCGCATGATGCAGATGTTCCTTCTGTTGACGCTCTCTCGGGCAGGGTCTCTACTTTGATTGTTTCACTGCTAGCGCCAAAAGTGATTTCTCCAGTCTCATAATTCACCACTGTGTTCGATGTTCGCAGGAATGGTCGTCCAAGTATTATTGGGGTAAGGAGCAATGGAGCGGGGACGTCCATATCTAGTACCACAAAATCGACCGGCAACTGCTTCCCCTGAACTGTGACTATTACGTCCTCCAACAGGCCCCTAGGCTACTTGACTGATTTGTCTATGAACTGCAAAATCATCTTTGTAGGCTTGAGTGGTCCTAGCCTGAATTCTATAAGCAGTGAGGCTGGCATCAGGTTGACAGAAGACCTGCTGTCGAGCAGTGTTCGTTCAAATTCCTGATTAAACATCTGACAATGCACAAGAGGTGCTCCCATATCTGGCTTCTTATCTGGGAGGTTGCTGATGGCATTAACTGTGGCCATTGTGAGGATATGCTTTTCGGACTTGCCAGCTTTATTTATGGAATTATGAGGGTGAGACCTGCGCTTGGTTGTGCATGCATCTTTCAATCCTTTCTTTACAGCTGGCATGTACTCAAGAGCTTTCATCAATGACATGTTCAATAGTAAATTCTGAATAATTTCTATGATGGCAGGATCAGACAAAGCATTTTTCAAAATTTTCATTTTTTTGTGTTTTTTCATTGCTTCTGGGAAAGGAATATTTACAGAATCTCTACCAATGTCCTTCAAAATAGTGTCCATATTGTTGTGTACAAGTAGATGGCAAAAAGGAATGGAATCATCTACAATGTGTGGACCAAAAACGACGGGCTCGGCTTGAGGTGCTAGCGTTGGACTCGCTGTAGGTGCAAGGTTCCTTCCGTCAGGAGCTGGTTATGGGGCAGGTGAAGACGTCTCCAATGCTGGCCTATCTCCATCGAGGCTGTTGCTATCTTTTTGTGCTTTGTGTTTTCTTCATTTTTTATGATTTTCTGGTTGGTAGTGCTGCTCCAAAAATACTTCTTGACCCTTGCGTTGTTCGCGCTGACGATTCCCGTCAGATGCAAGATGCTTTCCCTTCGCCGTCGCCGATGGATGGAGTGTCCTATCGCTCCTGAGAGTAACAACATTAGATAAAAAACAATTTAATTCACCTGAATCGGGTTGGACACTACCGGCTACCTGCTCCTTACGTCGGAAATTGTTCAGGTTTGCTTCGACTTGAGCAAGGATGGTTGTTTTCACACCTGTCAAGTCATCGATCTTCTAATTCATCTCAGCCATGTTCTTCATCAACTGTTCAAGGCAGGCAAGGGCCGGATTAAACCAGCACAATCTCAGAAGAATCACCCTGTTGGGGCCTAGAGTGTTGGTATGACGGGTGAGATTGTGACTGGTAACCCTGTGAGAATTGGTGAGGAGGAGGGTTGGAGAAATACTGTGAGTTCTGCTGGTGATACGGAGCAGCTGGTTGCTGATGATATCCTTGACCATGATATCCGGACTGCTGAGGATCGTGCTGATAGTTCTGCCTCCAGGTATTACCTTGAGAGGGAGGCCGGTACTGATACGAGGGCTGGAAGGGTCTCTGGCTGATATACAACCATCTGTGTCTGAGGCTGTGGGGGCTGCTCCGGAACCTGCACGTAATATACGTGCTGAATAGGCTAGGGCTGCGGGTAAGTTGGTTGAGGGGTTTGATGCAGTGCAGGCTCCTTCTTCTCAGCCGATGGCTCGGCAGTGGTAGACACAGCGTTGCACATGTTGGCATTCAGGGCACGAACGAGCTGCTCCAGCTGCTGGGAAATCACGTCGAGCTTTTCCAAGCCCTGGATCCTTTTCTCTATCGCTGATAATTTTTCGAGGTCCTGCGACCTCTTCTCGATGATGTCCACCTTAGACAGATGACTCCTGATGATGCTCAAGTTGGAGCTCTCATCCCTATCTTCAGTGTGACTAGCCATGTTCACGGGCTTGCTGATGGCGGTTGGCACCTTCATGTATGCTCGGGACGATAATAAAAAAATTACACTACAAGTAAACTTTTGCGTACCGGAAAACAATAATAAAAACACCAAGGGCCGGCCCGCAAAATGTCCACCCACGTGACTCGTCACGTGGGGTGACATGGCCGGGGGCCTTAGTGCCAATCTAGAAAGTTCAGGGGTCCTTTTGTAAATTTTACAAAATAAAAAAATTGCAAAGGAAAGATTCAGTACTACAAAATAAATAGCAAAAATGATTGGACAGCTCTGCAATTTACCCAATCCTAGGCGCGATCAGAAGGTGGGATTTCTCCCACTTAAACATGTGTCAGGCTCCTAGCGTGTGATAACCCTTCGCCCCGAACGGTCTGGATTAGATCGCCAATCGACGATCAACAGCTGATGACTTTCAAAATCAGATAGCGGCTGGGAACCTAGAGCTGGCATTCTTGATCCAACGGATGGGGAGTCCCTTCGATGAACTCAAAAGAACTCGCGAGGGGCGAGTTTCCCCAGCGTTGGTCTTCCTCCTCCGTCGCACTATGGAATTCCAAAAAGGCCCGGGGTGTTCCTGCAGGTGCCCTGTAGACGCTGGAGGCAACGGAGGGTGACGAGGTGGCATGGTGCGCTCGGACGGAGGTGGAAGAGCTGGGGGGCTGAAGAACCTCCGGCGAGTGCCAATAATTGACTCCTGTCGATGCGGTGTCCTCTGTACCTGCAAGAAATGGTTAAGAAGTCGGGGGCAAAATGCTCGACTCCGTTGGAGGGTGGGACGGTGGCTGGAAAGCGTGGGATGATCAACTACGGCCGGACAAAACTCACGCTTCGGCCGCACACTGATGTTTGATTATATGACGATATTGATCCTCGATGATCGATATGAGCTACGGCTAACTACTGTAGTCCTGCGGAACTCAAAGAAACTAAAAGAGAAGCTAGAATACTCACCATAGTGGCGTCCAGAATGAGCTGAGGCGGCGCACTCCGGCGAGGTAGATCAGCCTCGATTCAACACCTTCTCGTCCTAACAACGGGTGAAATCCCTTCCTGCTGTCACCGGGAAAGTAGTCCAAGCCCTAGGTTAAGGAGTGAATGGTGGAAGAGTGATCAAAGGGTCAAGGAAGGTCAGGGGGTTCTTTTGAATGGTTGACGAAGTAGGTTCAAAGAACGATGAAGATCGGCCGAATCATCGACCCAATGTCCAAGAGAACACAAGGGTGTGAATCATCGATATGTGGAGAACAAAAGTCAAGAAGGCCGTATCTCGAATGGGTGAAAGACACATCCTCCAAAAATCAGATAAAAGGTCTAAAAACCTCAGTCTGACAGGGACCAGACCTCGGTCAGAGAGCTGACCGAGGTCAACCAACGAAGGATTCTGGTTGGTCCACGTGGACCAACCAGAAAATTCCCTGGAAAAAAGTCTTATAAATTTGATAAAAGATAATAAATGATTTAATTAATTTTTGGTTATAAAATAAAGAATGTTTGTTATTTTATAAAGTATTTTAATACGATTTTTATTTATTTTTCAGAGGTTTAAAAATAAAAATTACCTTTTAAGACCTATACATGTATATTTATCTATATATTTTAATACTTTATTTTTTAATTTGTATATTTAATTTTATTAAATCTATTTATTATTTTATATATTTATAACTTCTTTTTATACACTTAAATATATTTTTATTTTATTTTTCTGAAGTGTTTTGTACACTTAATAAAATAGGAGTATTAATTATAGGGATATTTACACCCATAACCCTGAGTAATATGGTAATTACCCCAGAAACCCTCTATAAACATGAATTATCCTCAGGACCCTGAATAGAAATTAACTCTTACACTCATAACCTTGTGTTATCTTCCATCCAATTTACTGTTAACTGTTGACGGTATCCGTTATGTATTTTATATTTATACCCTTTAAGTTTCTATTATTTACAAAAAAGCTCATTTATCACCTTCCTCCTCCACCTTGTCCTCTTCCTCCTCCAAGCAGCACCCACCTCCTCCTCCTCCAAGCAGCAAGCTCCTCTGACAGCCTCCTCCTCCCCTTCGTTCTCCAAGCAGCACCCACCATCCCAGGTCCGAGTTCCCGCCCTCCCACGGCCGACTACGCCCCCAGGTCCTGCAGGCCCCAGGTCATACCCCCTCACCCCACGCGTCTCTGCCTGCAGGTCTCCCCCCCCGCCCCCGCGTGCCTCCGCCTGCAGCCCCCCTCCCCCTCGCGACTCCGCCTGCAGCACCCCCACCCTACGCGCCTCCTCCTTGCAAACCTTCCTCCCACGCATGCCTCCGCCTGCATACCCCCCTCCCCTGCGCTCGCCTTCACCTGCATGGCGTGCCTCCGCCTGGCCCCCCACCCCCGGCACCTCCACCTGCAGCACCCCCCTCCCCCCCGCGCCTCCGCCTGCAGGACACCCCCTCCCTCGCGTGCCTCAGCCTGCAGGAGACCCCCCTCCTCCGCGCGCCTCCGCCTGCAGGACACCCCTCTCCTCCGCGCGCCTCCGCTTGCAGGACACCCCCTCCTCCGCACGCCTCCGCCTGTAGGATACCCCCCTCCTCCGCGCGCCTCCGCCTGCAGGACCCCCCCTCCTCCGCGCGCCTCTGCCTGCAGGACACCCCTCCTCCGCGCGCCTCCGCCTGCAGGACCCCCCTCCCCCGCGCGCCTCTGCTTGCAGGACCCCCTCTCCCCGCACCTCCGCCTGCAAGCCACCCACCTCCACCCGCCTCCGCCTGCAGGCCCCCTCCCCTGTGCGCCTCCCCCTGCAACCCCCCCCCCCCCCACGTGCCTCCACCTGCAGACCCCCCTCTCCCGCGCGTCTCCGCCTGCAACCCCCTCCCTCGTGCACCTCCGCCTGCAGCCTCCCTCCCTGAACCGCCTGCAGGCCCCCCCACCCCCCGCCCCTCTTCCTGCGGTCCTCCCTGATCCAGATCATGCTCTCCGCCCCAGGTCCAGGTCGCAACCCACTCCTTCCTACGAATCTCCATCTTACACTTCGTCGCTGCTCGGCCTCCTCCGTGAAAGTTCCCACCATGCAAGCTCTAGGATGGAACCCACTTCCTCCTTCCTTCTTTTTTTTGATTAACCTCCACCGTAGGATCATGAATTGGGTTAGATTAACTCAGCTATCTGGTTGAGTTAACGAACTAAACTAACGGAAGGTTATGGATGTAAAACGGCATGGTTATTCAGGGTCCTGAGGATAATTCGTGTTTATAGAGGGTTTCTGGGGTAATTACCATATTTCTCAGGGTTATGGGTGTAAATATCCATTATAGGTATCTTTACATGTATTATACCTATGTATTATATACATGTATTTTATTTTTGTATTTTCTTTAGGTTTTTATTCTTGTTTTAATATATACATATATTATAAGGAATATTTATAAAATTATAAAATTATTAAAATAATGAATAACAAATAAAATGAATAATTTAATCTGTACAAGTATACAATAGGGGTCCAAAACTCAACTTTCAAACCGTAGCTCTGCAAAATACAAAACCACCTTCATTAAATAGCTTATTGTAAATTATATATAATGAAAGTTATTTTGATGCGTTTCGAGTTTTTATTTGAGAGATACATGGACGAGAAGTTGGGATTCTGGAAACTTATCCAGATCATAACTTTTTATCTGTACATTATTTTTGTGTGAAATCAATTTTGCATTTTTCTTTATTTAATTATCTACAACTTTCATGTTCAAAGTTTCTTCATTTGAAATATAAAAAGTGAAACCAAAACTAGGTCTCAAAATGAATAAAGAATAAATTAAATAAAAGGGATTTTTATTGTATATTGGCCCTTACCCCCCCTACTTTATTCCTTGTCGACCTAGTCATCGAGATGCTTAGGTCTCGGGGTTTTGGTCATAAAATATCTATAATATTTTATTCTTTTTCTTTTCTTTTCTTTATTCTATAATTTTGGCATTAAAAATAGTATTTTATACACTTTTTAAACAAATATGCATGGATGCTAAAATGCATGAATTAACAGTATTTACTTGTATTTACTAGGGTTTTTAAGGCCAAAATGATAGAATAAAGATGATGAAAGGTAGATTCATCATCACCCTATGCTTGCCTTTGCTAGTCCCTAGCAAACACTTATGCAATAAATGCAGAAAAGAAAAACAAAGAAAAGAAAAAGAAGAAATGTGGATTAAATTTAATTATCAAACTTGTCTTCACAAAATCAAAGTTTGGAGCTTAAGCCGAACCTTTGGAATTTTAGTGCGGGCGGAACCTTAATGGGAATCGGATTTGTAGTCCAGCAGCCTTCGAGAATCCCAAAACTCTGCTCAAGTCTCCTCAATAGCCATGTTAGAAATATTTCAATTCATACGCAAACCCTTACGACTACGAATCTGACTTGTATAGTGTAAGTGATAGTGGCTCTCCCTAACTAGAATGACAAAGAGACCGACTTCTCCAGCATGACAACCCAATGATTCCCCAATACAGTAACTCCTTCCTCGAGGATCGAGTATTCCCTTCTAAGTTCAAGTGACAACTAGTTCAAGAGGAGGGGGTGAAGAGAAGAATGAACGATAGCCAGTGTAGCTACCTATCCTAGGATGCAAGACCAATGTAGTCAAGTCATCCAGCTGCAGGCTCACATAATATGACTTTGGAACTCAAGCTTGCTTATTGACTTTACAACATAGATACACTCCGACAGGCATTTTATTTTTGTACAGGCCCGTCCACTTTTTTGGAGTTTTTTTTGAATACTATATACTACAGCATTTACATAGGGAGATTTTCCTCTTGAGCCAGTAGACTATCCCTCTTTGGAAGCTTTATTGCAACCTACACTCTCCTATCTTTAGAGTTCCTCATCACTAGACGGGTTGGGGTGCACTTCCCTCCCTAAAGGAGGACAAATGTTTCCACTTGTGTGCGTCTCATACCGGCAAATCCAATCCCCTCACCACTCAAACTGAGTTGAGCCATGTGAAAGGTGAATGTGTCCAAGTTAGGTCATTATCAACAAGAGTCGTGCGTGTGCTCCGAAATATTCTACTTAGGCAATCAAGAATCCATTGAACCAAGTCTCATAATCCTCAAAGAATTAAGTCAACTAGACCTGAAGTACCTCAATTCCAGCTCCTATAAGGTCCTGTTAATTAGGTAGATTTTAAGGTCCAATCATGCTCCAATCTCCGGATTTTATTTAGACTTGTTCAACTATTAAACTCAATCCGAAAAATGCTCATGCTATGCTATGTAGAATGCAGGAAATATTTTTGTGGTTGAACTTTTTATGGATTTTTGAAAGATGATGCATATGCATTTTTTTGTATTTTCAAAAGGATTTTTCAAATGTTTTGATATTTTAGTTTTGCAAATGTTTTTGATATTTTTGAAAACAAAAGATTTTTGGCTAAAAACTAGGTACAAATATTTACACGGGATCACTTCTTATATTTACAAGAAGTGGATTTTAAGAATTTACAAGGGTAAGTGGTCAATTTTATAAGTATATATAATGAATTTTAGTGTGATGCATATATTCCTCAAACTTATTTGAAAATCATTTTACAAACAGTTTTGAAAAAGCTATAGTCCAAAATAATTTTTACAAACAATTTTACAAACATGTACACACATTTAAAAATCATTTTGCAAAGGTTTTTCAAATAGTATAGATAGATTTTTCAAAATATTTTTGCAACCATTTTTCAAACCATTTGCAAATCATTTTTCAAACATTTTATTTCACACAAAGAAAATAAAATTTTCAAAACAAACAATTTTTACAAAGGTTGAAAACATGTAACTAAATATTTTTAAAATAGTTTTTAAAAGATTTTTCATAAAGATTTTCAAACTATTTTTCAAACATTTTGCAAAAAACATTTTCACCTGATTTATTAATCATTAAATACAAAAAGAATATGAAGAATGGTCAACATCTTTTTATTAGGGTTTTTAATGAATTTTAAAGAATTATTAGCCATATAAAAATACGAAAGTACAAGCTATGGCTAAAGCATATACACAGTATATACGACCCCCCTATACTTAGCTTGAGCTATGTCCTCATAGATCAGAGAGAAAAAGAGAAGACACAACTCGTACTGAGTATAGGAAAATCTAAAGAATCAACGAACGAATGAAGGAATAAATGAACGAATGAGAAGTCGACCGTCCCCCCTATACTTAGGATCAACTAATCCTAAGTATAGCAGACTGTACACAAAGTAGGGAGGGTCAAGGATGGAAAGAAATAGATCGTACTCAGACTGTCTTCCCCTATACTTAGGGTAAGATATCCCTAAGTATAGACAAGAAGAGGAGACAATGGAGAGGATCAAAGAATGAAAGAACCCGGGGTGCACACCCCCTATACTTAGGACAAAGTATGTCCTAAGTATAGAAGATTGTCAACAAGGGACGACACCTTTTTGGTAGAAAAATAAAATAGAAAAGGAAAAGAAGAGAAGAAGAAAAGAAGAAAAGATATCAGAAGATGGAGTATGAACAACTCAGGATGCATATCCCCCCTATACTTAGGATAAAGTGCATCTTAAGTGTAGCAGTGATGAAGGGGATGCCATCTTGTCGGTAGAATAAAATAGAAGAGAAGGAAAAGAAGAAGAGAAGAAAAGTCGTTCAAAAATGTTTTGCTCTGCTTTGTCTTCTTCTGCCTCTTTGGAAATATCAGGCTCATCCCTGTAGATTACTTGAATAGAGTCAATGATAGACATGAATGTATCATATTTAAGTTAAGGCTTCATAAGCTGTCCATTGACTACAAATGGCCATGCGTCAGCTGACAAATTAGATATCAATACACTTCCATTGTCACGCACATGCTTAACCATAAACGACCCGATACATTTGCTCTTCAATTTGCCTGGAAAGATCTTTAATTTCGCATCAAACAACCACACCTTCTGACCTGGCTCGAAGGACTTACGGCTGATATTCTTGTCATGCCATGTTTTGACCTTCTCCTTGTACATCAGGATGTTGTCGTATGCATAATATCTGAATTTTAATAATCTGTTCAGATCCAATTTTCGGTTCTTCCCTACTTTCTTAGAATCCAAATTACAGATGTTGATGGCCCATAAAGATTTGTGAATTAATTCAACGAGCAGATGACATGGCTTGCCATACACAAGGCAGTAGGGAGACATTCCCAAGGGTGACTTGTACGCTGTTATGTAAGCCTAAAGAACTGAATCAAGCAGCTGAGACCAATTCTTGCGATCCGGACTCACAAGCTTCTGTAGAATTGTCTTGATCTCCCTATTTGAACATTCCCTAAGCCATTGGACTGCGGGTGGTAAGGTGAAGCAACATGATGTTCAATGCAGAATTCCTGAGTCAGCTTCTTCACCTCTCTGTTTGTGAAATGACTACCCCCATCAGATATTAGAATCTTGGGAATCCCGAACTGTGCTATGATGTAATCTCTCAAGAATCGACAGACGGTCCTACTGTCGGCGGTTCAGGCAGGAAAAACCTCCATCCAGCGACTTACATAGTCGACAGCAAGCAGAATATATTCATAACCCTGGTTGTTGGGAAATGGGCCCATAAAGTCGATGCCCCACGCGTCGAAGACGTCTGATATCTGAATGAATTTCAGAGGCATCGTGTCTCTCATTCCTATGGTTCTGCCCATATTCTGACATTCAATGCAGCATTTGACATAATCGTCTGCATCTTTGAATAGTGTAGGCCACTAGAGGCTACTCTGAAGAACTTTTGTTGCTGTTCGTCTACCTGAATGATGTCCTCCAGAATCTTGATCATGGCACAAGGCGAGGACACTTGGAACTTCCTCTTGAGGAATGCACCTTCTCCAGATGCAGTCTGCCCCCTCACGAAATAAGTATAAATCCTCCCACTAGTAGAAATGGATTTTAGACAAGAATATGTCTATTTTCAACTTCGGCCAGTCCTGTGGGATTTTCTTGGTCACGAGATAATTCACAATGTCCGCATACCATGGAAGTGAGGTAATCGACAGAATTGTCTCGTCTGGAAAGGTTTCTGTGATTGGTTGCAGGCTCATCTCAGGAAGTTCCGGCTCAGGAAACTCGATAAATGATCGACCACCACATTCTTTACCCCAAGTTTATCTTTAATTTCAAGGTCAAATTCCTGGAGGAGAAGGATCCACCGAATAAGGCGTGGTTTGGCATCCTTCTTCTGCTGTAGATACCAGATGGCCGAATGGTCAGTGTAGATGATCACTTTGGATCCGAGAAGATAGGATCTGAACTTCTCCAAGGCAAAGACTACCGCTAGCAGCTCTTTTTCGGTGACAGTGTAGTTTCGTTGGGCTTCATCGAGCGTTCGACTAGTGTAGTGAATTGCAAATGACACATTATCTTTCCTCTGTCCAAGTACATCACCAATGGCATAATTTGACGCATCGGTCATTATCTCAAAAGGCTGAGTCCAGATCGGTGGCTGTAAGACAGGGGCCTGCGTGATAAGTTCTTTTAAATGATTAAAGGCAAGGAGCACACGGTCATCTACAATGAATTCATTCTCCTTGCCGATCAACTCAGTCAATGGTCTGGCCAATTTGCTAAAATCTTTGATGAATCGTCGGTAAAAACAGACATGGACCAAGAATGATCTGACTTGTTTGATTGTTGTAGGTGGCTCAAGTCTAGAAAATACGTCTACCTTGGCTGGGTCAACCTCCATGCCACGTTTAGAAATAATGTGACCCAGCACGATTCCTTCGGTCACCATGAAGTTGCTCTTCTCCCATGAGAGCACAAGATTTACTTCACCTCATCTTCGTAAGACTCTGTCTAAATAATCCAGACATTGATCGAATGAAATCCCCGTATACCAAAAAATCGTCCATAAAGACCTCAAGAAAGTTGCCCACCATGTCGGCAAAAAATGCTAGCATACACCTTTGAAATGTGGCTGGGGCGTTGCAGAGCCCGAACGACATCCGTATGAAGGCATATGTACCAAAAGGACAGGTGAACGTGGTCTTATCTTGGTCTTCATGAGTGATGGCAACTTGGTTATACTCAGAGTATCCATCCAAGAAGCAGAAGTATTCCTTCGCGGCCAATCTCTCCAAGATCTGGTCGATGAAGGGTAAAGGAAAGTGGTCCTTCTTGGTGGCGAGATTAAGTCTTCTGTAGTCCATGCATACTCGCCAAGAAGTGGGTACTCTGGTTGCGATCTCCTCTCCTTTGTCATTCTTTACAATGGTGATCCCTGATTTCTTTGGCACCACATGCAGAGGGCTCACCCATTTGCTGTCGGAGATGGGATAAATGAATCCCGCATCACACCATTTCTGGATCTCTTTCATAACAACCTCCCGCAGATTAGGATTTAACCTTCTCTGAATTTCTCGAGAGGGCTTGCAATCTTTCTCCAGGAAAATGCGATGCGAGCATAATGATGAATTGATCCCATAAAGATCCGAAGTTTTCCAGCCAACCGCCTTGCGGTTGCGTTCAAGAACCTCCATCAGACGAGATTCTTGGTCTGCGGTCAGATGCACATTGATAATGACCGGGTACATGTTAGGTTTCTCCCACAAGAAAGGCATATTTCATATTGGAGGGCAAGGGTTTCAACTCTGGCGGGGTCTGAGCTGCTTCAGAAGTTACTTCAGCTATTAATTCAGGTGGTGGTTCTTTCATCTGTTCAGCGTCCACCATTCTCTATGCTGCCTCCTCATTCAGATTTTGATAAAATGTTTCACTAATTTCCTCTTCATCACAAGATTCTTTAATAATTTGCTCTTGATTATGAAGGTACATCGCCCCCACGGAAAGCGTGTCAGCAAGCTCCTTATCCTGATCGATAAGGGGAAATTCAACTGCGGTCTCCAATCCCTCCTCGGGGCAGAGGAGCTCATGGATCTCATTGTCATCCAAGAATAAGTATCTTGAATTTCTGCCAGAAAGTCACGGTCATCATAATACTCAATCACCCTTGCGCATGATGCAGATGTTCCTTCTGTTGACGCTCTCTCGGGCAGGGTCTCTACTTTGATTGTTTCACTGCTAGCGCCAAAAGTGATTTCTCCAGTCTCATAATTCACCACTGTGTTCGATGTTCGCAGGAATGGTCGTCCAAGTATTATTGGGGTAAGGAGCAATGGAGCGGGGACGTCCATATCTAGTACCACAAAATCGACCGGCAACTGCTTCCCCTGAACTGTGACTATTACGTCCTCCAACAGGCCCCTAGGCTACTTGACTGATTTGTCTATGAACTGCAAAATCATCTTTGTAGGCTTGAGTGGTCCTAGCCTGAATTCTATAAGCAGTGAGGCTGGCATCAGGTTGACAGAAGACCTGCTGTCGAGCAGTATTCGTTCAAATTCCTGATTAAACATCTGACAATGCACAAGAGGTGCTCCCATATCTGGCTTCTTATCTGGGAGGTTGCTAATGGCATTAACTGTGGCCATTGTGAGGATATGCTTTTCGGACTTGCCAGCTTTATTTATGGAATTATGAGGGTGAGACCTGCGCTTGGTTGTGCATGCATCTTTCAATCCTTTCTTTACAGCTGGCATGTACTCAAGAGCTTTCATCAATGACATGTTCAATAGTAAATTCTGAATAATTTCTATGATGGCAGGATCAGACAAAGCATTTTTCAAAATTTTCATTTTTTTGTGTTTTTTCATTGCTTCTGGGAAAGGAATATTTACAGAATCTCTACCAATGTCCTTCAAAATAGTGTCCATATTGTTGTGTACAAGTAGATGGCAAAAAGGAATGGAATCATCTACAATGTGTGGACCAAAAACGACGGGCTCGGCTTGAGGTGCTAGCGTTGGACTCGCTGTAGGTGCAAGGTTCCTTCCGTCAGGAGCTGGTTATGGGGCAGGTGAAGACGTCTCCAATGCTGGCCTATCTCCATCGAGGCTGTTGCTATCTTTTTGTGCTTTGTTGTTTTCTTCATTTTTTATGATTTTCTGGTTGGTAGTGCTGCTCCAAAAATACTTCTTGACCCTTGCGTTGTTCGCGCTGACGATTCCCCGTCAGATGCAAGATGCTTTCCCTTCGCCGTCGCCGATGGATGGAGTGTCCTATCGCTCCTGAGAGTAACAACATTAGATAAAAAACAATTTAATTCACCTGAATCGGGTTGGACACTACCGGCTACCTGCTCCTTACGTCGGAAATTGTTCAGGTTTGCTTCGACTTGAGCAAGGATGGTTGTTTTCACACCCGTCAAGTCATCGATCTTCTAATTCATCTCAGCCATGTTCTTCATCAACTGTTCAAGGCAGGCAAGGGCCGGATTAAACCAGCACAATCTCAGAAGAATCACCCTGTTGGGGCCTAGAGTGCTGGTATGACGGGTGAGATTGTGACTGGTAACCCTGTGAGAATTGGTGAGGAGGAGGGTTGGAGAAATACTGTGAGTTCTGCTGGTGATACGGAGCAGCTGGTTGCTGATGATATCCTTGACCATGATATCCGGACTGCTGAGGATCGTGCTGATAGTTCTGCCTCCAGGTATTACCTTGAGAGGGAGGCCGGTACTGATACGAGGGCTGGAAGGGTCTCTGGCTGATATACAACCATCTGTGTCTGAGGCTGTGGGGGCTGCTCCGGAACCTGCACGTAATATACGTGCTGAATAGGCTAGGGCTGCGGGTAAGTTGGTTGAGGGGTTTGATGCAGTGCAGGCTCCTTCTTCTCAGCCGATGGCTCGGCAGTGGTAGACACAGCGTTGCACATGTTGGCATTCAGGGCACGAACGAGCTGCTCCAGCTGCTGGGAAATCACGTCGAGCTTTTCCAAGCCCTGGATCCTTTTCTCTATCGCTGATAATTTTTCGAGGTCCTGCGACCTCTTCTCGATGATGTCCACCTTAGACAGATGACTCCTGATGATGCTCAAGTTGGAGCTCTCATCCCTATCTTCAGTGTGACTAGCCATGTTCACGGGCTTGCTGATGGCGGTTGGCACCTTCATGTATGCTCGGGACGAGGATTGAGCGGCTTCTCCTTCAGACATTTCCTCGAAGACGTTACACACCACATCCTCGTCCTTGTTAAAATGTGAACCGCTGCAAGCGACATCGACGAGCTTTTGGATTTCTAGTGTGAGCCCACCAAAGAAGTGCTGTATAAGACTGGTCTTTGGGATTTCGTGATGGGGACACTTCTCCTGGAGATCCTTGAATCTTTCCCACGCTTCATGGATAGTTTTGTGGGGTTGCTGGTAGAAACTGGAGATACGGGCATGCATCTGATTCAGACGACCGAGAGGGTAGAATTTGTGAAGGAATGCAGACTTCAGCTCCTCCCAGGTCGTGACTACCTTCCCTAGGTGGTCGACCCAATATAGGACCTTATCTTGAAGGTTGAAGGGAAAGGTGATCATCTTAACTACCCCAAAGGAATTCCAGGGTAGTGAGCAGTATCACAGATGCGGTCGAACTTCTTAAGATGGATGTATGGCTCCTCAGTGGTATTCCCGTGGAATGTGGGAAGCAGAGACAGAAACTGGGGCTTTAGCTCGAAATGGGCATGGATTCCTGGAATCTGGATCCACTCAGTGATGCGACCCGCTCTAGGTTTGTATGTCTCCTTTAGCGTCGGCTTCGGCTGCAGGGGGTCTGCGTCCACTCTATCGAATCCGGGTCTCCCCACTGAGAGTTCATCTCTGACCCTTTCAAAATTGAACTCGTGGTCTGGATTCAGCTCATCCTCCCAGCATCCATCTCTTGCATTGGCCCTCCTCCTCAGATCATTCAGCATATCTTGGAAGGCGGTCTGGGCCAGGGTCTGATTGGTCAGTTGTTGTTGGATAGCCTGGATATACGCGAGCAACTGACTGTTGACCTTATTTTTTGTAGTGTACTGTCCTTCCCCCTGGTCTGCTGGTTTGGCTAGCTGGGCCTGCGGACCTTTTCCTCTTCCAGTTGGAGCCATTTTGGAATAAACTTGAACTTCTGGCTCGTGATCAGGTTGAGAATCTGCATGACGGAGTAAACCCTGATCAGTATCTTCCTGAGCACCAACTGTTGAGATGAGTCTGGAATTAAGGTCAATCACAGAATACTATGAATAGAGCATAGGATATTGACTGAAATCGATCTCCATCCACAGGGGGTTAATTCTGGGACAAGAGTAATCCCGGTTTATTTGAAGGGGAAGAGCTATTTTGGGTTGCGAGTCCATCCCGAACAACGGATTTATTGGTGAAAGGCAAGTGTTGAAAGAAGAGAGAATAGGGGAGTTCAAGGAGAAATTCGCAAGATCCAAACTAATTTCTTGGAGATCACCCCACTTTATTGAAGATGTTGGGGACACGAAATCGATGTGGGCGTCGGCGGGATCCCGACTAAACCATCCGTGCGACGACATCTTGAGAGGGTCAAAAGGGATAGACGATGGATGAAGAGCACGAGGGTAGATAAGAAATAAAAGGAATGTAAAACAGTAGAAGGTTCACAATGAGCAATGGTCAAATGGAAGGAGAGCAAAAATGGTGCAAAGGCATGATGTTTTTGATCTTGACCTTAATACAACTAATCAATCAAACCTCAAAGCAATGGATTCACCAACTCGACCCGTGAAGCCGTGAAGGTTCGACAATTATCCTTGTGAGTTTTAGATTTGACAATTATCTTGTAACGAGTCCTTAGAGCGCTACAGGAGAGAGAGTATTGCCAGAAAAGTATCCCGTACTTGTCCTCCTCATGTGTAACATGTAGTCTGCACTTTTTTAGGTCCTTGTAACCCTTACTAGATCCCTACTCTGCCAAAGAAATAGAGGGAGGAAGCCGATAGGCGAAACCAATACTTCGGATCTTGCTCGCAACGGAATCACCTGTGAGCGTGCAAGAACCTACTCGGACGCAAGGCGATGAGACAGACATCCCCGTGAAGGTGTGGCCTATGCTCGATACTTCAAACAAGGCCAATGCTCTACACAATAGAGAGTCATCAATGCCGACCAAGCCCTACTTGTCTACGTACAATAGAAGCGCCAATACTTCGGAAATCCAGGCTATACACAAGGCAGCCACATACTGGGTTTTTGGCTCTAATCCTTACGACGTCGCTCACCTCACAGGGAAGGAGACCTTCCTATGCAACCTGGAAACAAATGAGGGCTTTGCTCACCCCAAGGAAATGAGTCCAATTAATCAATTTTATTGAGGTCAAGTATTTTTAGTAGTCCCTGTTTTATTTTTTTTGTGTTATCACTTGTTTTAAGTAGATTCAATACAAGCGCCTAATATTTTTGGTATTTTCTTTGATTCCTATTTGATCCAAAAATAGAGGGAGAAGATCGAAAAAGCAATGCAAGGAGACACCAAGATGGAAATTTCACCTTTGTGCATGGATGATGAATGCTCAGTCAGAAGACTTATAGTGCCTCCCAGCTCTCTCCATGCGGGATGCAAAACAGGAATTTATAAACCTATACTAAATGCCGATATGCAAACGGAAATCATCCTAAGCAGGCAATTGCTATACGTGAAGAACCAATTGCTACGTACTCAGAATGAAGCCTAAGTCCGATCTCTGATGCCGATCGGTGTCCGCCACAACGGATCCTGCCAGCGTTGTATACGACCTCTAGCATCATGCAGCTTTAAGACTGAGTACTATAGCAATTAATTATTTATAAGTCCAAACATCAAGACTATAGGTGCATGCAAAGGTTATTAAGTGTTTGGTCTTAGATTACACGATCAAGCACGTCTAAAGACTAAGGGCTCATTCCACAAAAGAAAGAAAACAAAAATCCGAAAACAAAATAAAAAATATGATGAAAACGCGACAAAACTGCGGTGAGCCCCCAAGTGAACACACACTTGGAAATTGGGCCCGAATGTCCAAAGTCCAGGGTACATGTATTATTACAAATTAATAATAAAAAGTCTCTCTCTCTCACAAAACTATAAGACTAACTATCCTCTCTCTCTCAAGCTCCTCTGCTCTCTCCTGCCGGCTAGAGTAGAATAGCTGATGAGCCGAAAATCCGAGTGACTAAGGTGAGAAGGTATCAATGGTCGTTGCGACCTCAACCTCTTGGGCTGGACTCAATCGAGAAACTCGAAGACCAGCAAATATGAAAATCAATCAAACAAGGTAAATAGCGGTCTCGCTATTTTATTTTACCTGGTATAGCTACCAGGGTCGAACATAAGGAGCACAGATTGGGAATCCTACGAAGTAGTCGGGAATCAAAATAAAAAGGAATAAAATATTTTTGGTGAATTTTAGTTTTTCAATTTTTTTAAGATTTTTAAAATAAGAAAAAGTATAAAAGAAATGAAAAAAGGAACCAACAAATAATTATTAAACACAACAAAAATATTTAGAAAATCAAAATAAAAATATTTTTGGATTTTATGATTTTTCAAGTGTTTTTGTTATTTTTCTCAGGTTTTTATGATTTTTAATTGATTCTATTAAAATTAAACAAGGGTAAAAATGCAAATCAATGTGCAGCCAGAAACTAAAGGCTATTTAAAATATATAAAAAGTCTAGAAATTCCAAAGATAATTTTATTATAAACTAGAAATCAAAATCTAACTAAGGAAACTGAAAATGCATTTTTTTTTGAATTTTTGTTAATTTTTAATATTTTTATGAGTTTTTACCATTTTTAGATTTTTAAGGTTTTTATAAATCCAAATCAAACAAAAATTTTATAGAATCAAAAACATTACAAAAGAAGCCAATAGTAATTTTTTAGAATTTTTGAAGGGTTTTTAATATTTTTAGTTGATTTTTCAATTCAAATAGAAGCAAAATCAGATGTTTTTGAATTTTAAAAAATATAAAATGAAAATAAAATGGGCCCAAAAATTCACGTAATTTTTTACACTTTGGCAGGAACCAAGTATTCAAATTTCGTGAAGTTTGGACGAGAATTGATATTTTATTCAACAAATCAAACACTCACAGCACACATGGACCTACTTGCAAATATGGAAAACTATTCAGCCAAATAATAATACGTTAAAGAAATTTAGGGCTCAATATGCAAAAAGCCTAGGGCCGCATGAGGACGGCACGCGAATCACACAACTAGGGGTATAAATGTCATTCTAATTTATAAAAATTCAAACCATAACACCAATGAAGTTCAGGGGGGAAACATGCAAATATACCAAATAGCACGTGACAGACCACGAGTAACACACACGGATGGACTATTTTGCAAATAAAATAAGTACGAGGTCCGGAGTGTAAATTATCCAAAATAAAAACAATGGCTAAAAATATTTACAGGACTACAAAGTAAATGCTAAAGCAAAGAGGGCCTAAGTATAAATTACCCTTATTATTAATGGGCGATCCAACGGTCGATTGTCATCCACTTAACTGGGAGCTCTGGATAACGGTTCGGCGATGGACGGCGGGGACTCGATCCTCAGATGGATCCAATGGTCGAGATCCTCAGATGACGGACGATCAAGATTAGAACTGGAGGTTGGTCTCGATCCAAAGACGAAAGAGGGACTTGGATGAGCGACGAAGAATTCATCGTCGGCGAGCTTCGCTCGATCGATGCGCACGACTGGAAGGTCCTCTGAGTCTGCTCTGATGGGCGAAATGAAGCTGACGATGGTCCGCAGCAGCTGGTGGGCTCCGATGAGGTCGGGATGTCCTGGAAGGCTCCGTCGACGTGAAGGTACCTGAAGTTCTGTGCTTCAGCATTTGGACCTCCAGATGAGGCACGTTGGCTTCTAAACCTACACAGGACAATCACTGGGTCGAGGGAAAAATGCCTCGACCCGTTAGCGGGCGAAGTGGGTGAAGGGGCGAGGCGGAGCGGGGCCCTCCGGCGAAGCGACGACGGAAGAGGTTCCAAACCCTGATCTTGGGCGAATCAGGGGGAATGGAGGGGCGAAGAAGGTGGACAGAAGTCTGGTGAAGGTGATGGGGTGGTCGGTCGGACGAATGGGTTATCGGAGTGCGGTGACCGGTCCGATGAAAGCTTCTGGCTGGAAATAAAAAAACAAATATTAAAGCTAACTAAAGATGATCTAAGCTACCTGATGGAGGAATTCGTCTGGGATGGAGGTTGTGGACCTCCGGGGGTCTTCGCCTCGACGGAGCGACGTCTCCAGAGGCTCGGCTCACCTGGCGACGGAGCACAGCGAGAAGACTCGCCGGACCTAGGGCTGAAGGCCTCAACTCCTCACTACAAGGCTCTCCTGCACTCGCTGTCACTCAAGGAAGGACAAGGAGCTCATTGGGGATGAGGGCAATGGCCAAAGATAGCAAAGGAATGGCGGCTCCAGGTGACTATATACCATGTAGGGTCTGAGAAGATGGGAGTGAAGTGCGCGGATCGAGGAACGGATACCTACCGGAGAAAACGAGCCTGAATCACGGGTCGCTCCTCGTCAATCGGAGTCTTGGATTGATGCAAATGGAGAACGGATCAGTACGGGTTAATTGGAAGAAAATCGGGTTGGCACCAAATCCACAAAGAAGACCGGTCTAGGGGGGAGTTGACCGGGGTCAACGTTCCCCCGTCGACCAATCACAAAATTCCAGGGTAAAAAATACTTAGAAAATAAATTAAAAATTGAAAATGATTTTATTTTAAAATATTTACAAAATGAAAATGTTTATTTATTTTCAAACTATTTTTGGTGATTTTTATTTATTTTTAGGAAAAATAAATTATGTTATATACATTATATTATATTATATACATGTATAAAATACCTATGTATTTTATATTTTTATTTTTATTATTTTATTTTTGTACAAATACTCTAATTTTATATTTTATTTATTTACAACATAAAATTTAGAGTATAAAATAATTTTTATTATATTTTTTTATTTACATAGGTGAAATAAATAGATGAATTATTCCTATATACATGGTATATATACAATGTGAAAAGAGAGAAAGGATTTTATTTTTGGTTTTATTTTATTTTTCTCATTTTTGTTTTTTTTTTAGAAATATATAAAAAATAGGAGAAACACATTTTTATTTTTATTTTTATGAAAATAAAATATATACATAAAGAAGGAATATATAGATGGATGAATGGCCCTATCTCTCTCTACTTGTTTTATTTGACGATCAGGCCCATATTGGGCCCTCTTGGGTTCAGGTCACTCAATATTTATTCTAAATATTTCCTTATTTTTATTTATTTATTTATTCTTTTATTTTTGCACAAATACATGCTAATTATTCAATATTAACAAATGCATGCTTTTTGGTATCTTATTGTATTTACAACTATATGCATGGTATTTGGCCAAGATAAATAGCTAAAATAAAAGAATAAAGAGTGATGAATGAGTATTCATCACCCCCTATACTTTACTTTTTCTAGTCCCTTAGCAAACACTTATTTGAAAAAGATGTGAAAAAGAAAAAGAAAAAGAAAAAGAAGAGAAAGAAGGTGAATCAATGCTGATTATTACACTTGTCTTCATTAATTTGAAGTATGGAGCTCAGTCAAATCTTTGGATTATTAATCTTTCGGAACCTTATTTGGACTTAGGTTTAAAACTTAACAGCCTCTAAGTTCCACTAATCTATAGTCAAGACTCCTCAACAATCCAGATCAGAACAAGTCTACATACACAAACTCTGATGACTATGAATCTTTTCTTGTACTGTATAAGTGATGTATAGCTCCCCACCTCAGAAATGGCAAAGTAACAACCCTCCTCAACAAGGTAACTCTAATACCTTAGTCTGGCAACTCTTTCCTCGAGGAGCGGGGTATTCCCTTCTAATTTCAAGTTCAACCGGCTCAAGGAGAGGAGGAAGAAGAGAATGGACCATGGCCAGTGTAGCCATGTATCCTGGGGAGCTCAACCAGTGTAGCTAAGTCTCCCTGCTGCAAGCTTCATGAGATGGGCATGGGTAACATAAGCTTTGCTTTATTTGACTATATACACTCTGGTGGGTATTTCATTTTCTATCAGACCCACCACTTTTTTGGAGTTTTTCTTTTTGCACTTTTTTTTGATGTGCATATGTATAACATATCTACATGGTGCAACATATATACATAAGGAGTTTTTCCTCTTGAACCAGTAGACTATCCCTCTTTTGAAGCTTTATTGCAACCCACAACTCATGTCGTTAGACCTCACTGCTACCAGACCAAGTTGAGACGTACTTCCTTCACTATAAGAAGAAGAGAGGTTCTGCCTAGAAGTACTACCCTCATATGCTACCCAAGTCAAAGAAGACTATCTCCTCACCACCTCATCCGTAGAGAGCTCGGTGTAAATTGCTGGTCCAAGTAAAGCCATTGTCTGTGAGAGTCATGTGTGTGTTGTTAAGTGTTTTACTTAGGCTCATAAGGATGACATATGATCATAGCCTAGTGGACTCAAAGAATTAAGTCACCATGGACTTGAAAAGTCTCAACCCTAAGCCTTATAAGGTTCCTCTTAGAATTAGGTGGATTAAAATCTTAACCAAGCTCCATTTTTCAATTTAATTCCAGGCTAGTTTAAATGTCAACTATGATTCAAGAAAAACTATACAAATATTTACAAAGATGCAATTTGCACAAATTTTTGAATGTATGCAAAATTTTTGAAAATGTTTGAAAACATGGATGTATGCATGAATGCATAAGTTTTGCAAAGTATTTACACACATTTACACAAGGGTTTTTGCAAACTTTTTGTTTTTAAACATTTTACAAAAATTTTGTACTATATACATAATTTTGATATGAAAATATTTACACACTATTTACACAAAACATTTTTACAAATATTTTTACAAAATAATTTATAAATAGCTATGTATATGCAATAAAGAATTTTATATTCAAGAAATTTTTTAATTTTTATGGGTTTTTAAGGATTTTAGCCATTTTATTTATTAACACACACACACAAAGTACGAGTTATGGCTAAAGTATATATGAAATGTATATGACACCCCCTATACTTAGCTCGAACGATGTCCTCAGAGTGAATCAAGAGCGATGAAGAAGACATAACTCGTGCTTAGTATAGGGAAGTGAAAAAGAAAACTATACTACAAATATGAATGAAATAAATAGAAATGACAAGGCTCTCGGGGTTTCCCCTATACATAGGATCAAGTAATCCTAAGTATAGCAAGCTGTACACAAAGGGAAATCTAAGTGAGAGAATGTATAGGGTCTACCTCCCCTATACTTAGGGTAAAATATCCCTAAGTATAGGTAGCAAAACAGAGGTAGAAAGAGATGAAGAAGACACATATATACAAGATGGAAGGGAGGACATTACTCCCCCTATACTTAAGGTGAAGAATCCTTAAGTATAGGCAACGACAAGAGTAATGGAATAGAACGAAAAAGAGTAACTCGGTGTTTACACCCCCCCATACTTAGGATAAGGTGCATCCTAAGTATAGAAAAGATAATCCTATACGAGACCTGGGGTGTGAAACAAAACGGAAGAAACAAAGAACAAATCATGACAAAACATGTATATACAAAGTGTACAATGTTGAGGTGCCTCTCAACAAGCTCTAGATTTTACGCCCCTAGCTGGGCGCAAAGGCTAGGATAATGCAGTATCCAGGTTCAGGATGGCATCTGTAAGGCGAATGTCGTACTATCATTGCAGTCTCGGCATGAGAACAACGACGAAATCAATCATGTGAACGATGACACCCAAATAGGCAATCAAGCAGGTGTCTGCTACCGGGCAAGGATATGGGAAGATGTGATCGTGATCCGATATCATAAAAGAAATCATCAGCTCAAGATCAGACTGGAGTGGACGTGTAGAGCCGAAGAAATCGAACGTGGAGAAAGAAGGATCAGTGATGGAATCCTCCACGTTAATCACCGTCTCGGAAAAATACGGAAGATGAAGATTAGGAGACCAGAAGAGAGAGTGATATCCGATGCAGAATATGAAGAAAAGTCAGAAACATCATCGAATATCTCAAAGATCGGCTCATCCTCGCGAGGGTCATCAAGATGAGACAATTCAGAATCAGAAAGATCAACAGACTCAGTTTTGTGATCCGACAGATCGGATACACTCTCAGAAAGTGAAACCGAGTACGCATCGTAGGGGGCATCCTCCCGCAGATGACCCTCGGGGAGTAATGCAAGATCAGTGAGAAATGGAGGATCTGAATCTGTATGGTAATCTGCGCTACTGTCAAGCACCCATTCCTCGCACCAGAATGCTTCATCAGCTGAAGTCTGCTCCTGAACGATCTAGAAACATGAAATAATGCTGGTCATCAACGCGGAAGCTGTCGAAGTGTCTGACACCAATCCTCGAGCTGTGGCAGTGCTAACTATCATTTGGTCCTCATAAAATGTATCTATCTCATCAAAATGGAGGACACCAGGCTCAAATACAGGACTATCTATATCTGTTATCCCAAAGTGGTATCCCGCATCGAGCTCTGGCTACTGAACTGAGTCATGATATTTGTCTAAGTCGGAGAAGTATCTCTGCAAGGTAGAAGCTGAGTCGTCTGGGCATGGACATTGAAATGTCTGGGCTGATGGCTGTAGCATCATGGGCTCCTCCATCTCTTGGAATATCAGAAGATCTGATATCCAAGACTCGTCAACTGAAACGTACGGGGCTGACTCGAAATCTGGCTGGATGACCAACGGGAACTCGAGCAGTCTCTGGGTCAGAACCTCTACTGTGGCAGTCATGTCATCCATCATCTGAGCTGCAACAGAATCCATGTCCTCGATCTGGTGTGCAGAAGCTATATCCTCATGAAGTGCGGCACACCCAACTGGTACTGCATCATCCTCTTATGTTGTCCCGACTGATGTATTTCATGAAGATGGTCTCTGTGAAAGTGATCTCGAGATGGCATCAAGTGAATCAATATCGGTACTATGATGTGAACCACCACACGAGGTCACGATCTGTGCGATCTGATCAGCGGTCATCCCCCTCATGGAGATCTCAATAAGGTCGCTCGGTGAAAGTCCATGGTCTGGAAATCTCCTCAAGAGGTCAAGAAACCTCAGCCATGCATCATGCACTGGCTCCTGGGAGTCTACTGAAAAATCTGTGATCAAAGACCGCATCACATCTGCTCTACTCTGGGGATAAAATCTCTGTAGGAACTCTAATCGTAAGTCTACCAAGTAGCGAATCTCCTTCCTAATCATCTGTGCCATTTCATGGCTCTGCCCTGAAGTGAAAATGGGAAGGTCTTCAACATCAGCTCCTCATAAGTGATATCTGAATATGTCTGGATCTCGCAGAATTCTTTGAACTCGGCCAGATGAAGATATGGTTCCTCGTGCACCTCCCCTGAGAATGTCGGCAATCTCTGAATAAAATCCAAGTTGAGAATGAAGCGACTGAATGTAGAAGCTGGCTGAGCTTCCTGGTCCGTATGCTCATTGATCAATCTATCGTCGGAGATATCTGATATTCGCAACTGCTCTCTGTGATCGGGTGTGGAGTGCACTCTCATCCCAGCAATGGAATCATCCGTGTCTCACATCTGGTCAGTCTGATCTCCACGGACGTCTAGCACAGCATGCCTCGAAGAATGACGGGAAGGGGAAGGAGAGAACGGAAGGCCAGTCGGAGATTCGACCTCCCTCGAGGGTGGACTGGAATGATGGTCATAAGAAGGGAAAGCTGCAATAGTCGGTAAGAAAGGAGTGTGATTCATCATCCAGGGATAGATAGGAAGAAGAAGAAGAAGAAGAAGAAGAAGAATAAAGGGTGGGTGGGAGGGATGGAGAGAAGATGGATAAAGGAGAAGAAAGCGGATGGGATCTGGCAAACAAACAAGACCGGTCAAGCAAAACCCCTGATTCACCTATGCACACAGAGCTGATGACCGTGAAAGTTCGGTCTTTTATCTTGTCATTTTTATTTAGGTGATCAAACAGTCTTTCAAAGTGATTAAGCGAGCTGATAGGAATCCAACGCCCCCAGGAGACTGTCCCGATCTCAAGCTAGATCTTTCCCAGCCAGTACAAGCCGAGGACCGTTTACTGGCTACCCGATCGGCTCGCTCTGTTAAGGATATCATGACCTGCTTTACCGGAGACCGGAGCGATCCTCACTTTAGAACGACTAGCTCAAAATCAGTAGTCTGAAGAAGGATCGGATGTGGCTCTAGCCTTGGATGCGGGTCACTCTCTCGCTCATCCAAACCAAGCAATGAGGGGATTGCTCTCCCAAGACAAATTATTTGGTGAATGTCTTTTAGGATCAAGTTTGATTAACAATCCCAATTTTATGGTTTTTATTTTTAGGTCTTTTTCAAAAAATCAAACAATCGTCTAACAAATTTTCTGATTTCCTTTTTATTCCTAAGTCCAGAAAACAGAGGGAGGAAATGGAAAAGCGATACGCGATGAAATCTATGAATGCATGCATGAGATAGAAGGCGTACCTTTCTCCAACAGTCTACATGCAATATAATCCGCGCACAAATTTAAACTAATATGTATGGATGCAGTGCGAGAACCGTCCTAAACAAAAACTTCTATTATCGTGAATCACGGATTTATTTGTCTAAGTCCAAGCGTGTTCTATAGGAACATATATTCTATTAGGGCTTTGGACCTAATGCTACCTGTCTCAACCAAATAGAAACCTAAATCTAGGGGCTCAAACACAAAAATCCACGTAAAACAAAAGAAAATAAAAGCGATAAAAACAAAGTCGCGGTGAGGTCCCTCGAGCACACCAGTGCTCGACGAAACAGACCCTGAACAATCCAAGAGTCTCTGAGAGTCTGAGTCGGTCCCTGTATTATTACAATAATAATATGCTGAAAAGTAAAGCTAAGCTAAGCTAAACTAAACTAACTACACTAAATCTATACTAAGCTAGCTACCAATCTCTTGCTCATCTCGCTCGCGCTCTCCTACGGCTCTATATAGAAAAGAGCCGCCTCCAATTATCGTGGTTGCGTCGCCTTTCCGAAGAAAGCCGCCTCGATCCTTGAGCCCTCGCAAGAAAGTTAAATAAGAGGTGTCAGCCCACAGATTATTATAATAATGCAAAATAAGATAAAATAAAATGCAAAAAATAAATGCAAAAAAAACAAATAAAATAAAAAGAAAATAAAAACAAACAAAAACAAAAATAAAAAATAAAAAGAAAATAAATGAAAGAAAATAAAAGAAAAAGCCGTGAAAATCGTGAAAGAAACAAACACCGCGAAAAAGCCGACTACTAAGTCGTGCTCCCTAGCAATGACGCCATTCTGATAAGCCGAAAATCCGAGTGACTAAGGTGAGAAGGTATCAATGGTTGTTGCGACCTCAACCTCTCAGGCCGGACTCAATCAAGAAAATCGAAGACCACCAAATATGAAAATCAATCAAATAAGGTAAATAGCGGACTCGCTATTTTATTTTACCTGGTATAGCTACCAGGGTCGAATACAAGGAGCACGTAATGGGAATCCTACAAAGTAGTCGGGAATCAAAATAAAAAGGAATAAAATATTTTTGGTGGATTTTAGTTTTCAAAATTTTTATGATTTTTAAAATAAAAAAAAGTATAAAAGAAATGAAAAAGGAAACTAACAAACAATTATTAAACACATCAAAAATACTCAGAAAATCAAAATAAAAATATTTTTGGATTTTATAATTTCTCAAGTGTTTTTGATATTTTTATCAGATTTTTATGATTTTTAATTGATTTTATAAAAATGAAACAAGAATAAAAATGCAAATCAATGTGCAGCCGGAATCTAAAGGCTATTTAAAAATATTTTAATAGCCTATAAAATTCCAGAGATAATTTTATTATAAACTAGAAATCAAAATCTAACTAACGAAACTGAAAATGCATTTTTTGAATTTGGTTAATTTTTAATAATTTTTATGAGTTTTTAGATTTTTAATGTTTTTATAAATCCAAATCAAACAAAAATTTGACAGAATCAAAACACAATAAAAGAAGCCAATACTAATTTTTTTAGAATTTTTGAAGGGTTTTTAATATTTTTAGTTGATTTTTCAATTCAAACAGAAGCAAAATCAGAGGTTTTTGAATTTTCAAAATATAAAATGAAAATAAAATGGGCCTAAAAATTCATGTAAATTTTTACACAGTGGCAGGAGCCAAGTTTCCAAAATTTCGTGAAGTGTGGACGAGAATCGATATTTTATTCAACCAATCAAATACTCACAGCACACATGGACCTACTTGCAAATATGGAAAACTATTCAGCCAAATAATAATACGTGAAAGAAATTTAGGGCTGAATATGCAAAAAGCCCAGGGCCATACAAGGTCGGCACGTAAATCACACAACCAGGGGTATAAATGTCATTCTAATTTATAAAAATTCAAACCATAACACCAATGAAGTTCAGGGGGTAACATGCAAATATACCAAATAGCACGTGACAGACCACATGTAACACACACAGAGGGTCTATTTTGCAAATAAAATAAGTACGTGGTCCAGAGTGCAAATTATCCAAAATAAAAACAACGACTAAAAAAATTTACAGGACTACATAGTAAATGCTAAAGCAAAGATGGCTTAAGTATAAATTACCCTTATTATTAATGGGCGATCCAACAGTCGATCGTCACCAACTTAAGATCTGACGGCTGGGTGCTCTGGATAACGGTTCGGCGATGGACGGCGGGGACTCGATCCTCAGATGGATTCAATGGTCGAGATCCTCAGATGATGGACGATCAAGATTAGAACTGGAGGCTGGTCTCGATCCAACGGTGGAGGAGGGACCTGGATGAGCGGCAAAGAACTCGTCGCCGGCGAGCTTCGCTCGATCGATGCGCGCGACTGGAAGGTCCTCCGAGGCTGCTCTGATGGACGAAATGAAGCTGACGATGGTCCGCAGCGGCTGGTGGGCTCCGATGAGGCCGTGATGCCCTGGAAGGCTCCGGTGATGTGAAGGTACCTGGAGCTCTATGCTTCAGCAATTGGACCTCCAGATGAGACCCGTTGGCTTCTAAATCATTGGGTTGAGGGCAAATTGCCTCGACCCGTTAGCAGGCGAAGTGGGAGAAGGGGCGAGGCGAAGCAGGGCCCTCCAGCGAAGCGACGACGGAGGAGGGTCCAAACCCTGTTCCTGGGCGAATCAGGGGGAACGGAGGGGCGAAGAAGGTGGATAGAAGTCTGGTGAAGGTTATGGGGTGGTCAGTCAGACGAATGGGTGGTTGGAGTGTGGTGAACGGTCCGATGAAAGCATCTGGCTGGAAATAAAAAAAACAAAAATTGAAGCTAACTAAAGATGATCTAAGCTACCTGATGGAGGCATTCGTCTAGGCTGAAGGTCGTGGACCTCCGGGGGTCTTCGCCTCGACAGAGCGACGTCTCCAGAGGCTCGGCTCACCGGGTGGTGGAGCACGACGAGAAGACTATTCGGACCTAGGCCTGAAGGCCTCAACTCCTCACTACAAGGCTCTCCTGCACTCGCTGTCACTCAAGGAAGGACAATGAGCTCACTAGGGATGAGGGCAATGGCCAAAGATAGCAAAGGAATGGCGGCTCCAGGTCTGAGAAGATGGGAGTGAAGTGCACGGATCAAGGAACGGATACGTACCGGAGAAATCAAGCATGAATTACGGGTCGCTCCTCGACAATCGGAGTCTCGGAACGATGCAAATGGAGAACGGATCAGTGCGGGATAATTGGAAGAAAATTGAGTTGGCACCAGATCCACGAAGAAGACCGATCCAGGGGGGAGTTGACCGGGGTCAACGTTCCCCCGTGGACCGATCACAAATTTCTAGGGTAAAAAATACTTAGAAAATAAATTAAAAATCGATTTTATTTTAAAATATTTACAAAATGAAAATGTTTATTTATTTTCAAACTATTTTTTGGTGATTTTTATTTATTTTTATGAAAAATAAATTATGTTATATACATTATATTATATTATATATAGGTATAAAATACCTATGTATTTTATATTTATATTTTTATTATTTTATTTTTGTATAAATACTCTAATTTTATATTTTATTTATTTACAACATAAAATTTAGAGTATAAAATAAATTTTATTCTTTTTTATTGTTTATTTACAAAGGTGAAATAAATAGATGAATTATTCCTATATACATGGTATATATACAATGTGAAGAGAGAGAAAGGATTTTATTTTTGGTCTTACTTTATTTTTCTCATTTTTGTTTTATTTTTAGAAATATATACAAAATAGGAGAAACACATTTTTATTTTTATTTTTGTGAAAATAAAATATATACATAAAGAAGGAATATATATGGATGAATGGCCCTATCTCTCTCTACTTGTTTTATTTGGCGATCAGGCCCATATTAGGCTCTCTTGGGTTCAGGTCACTCAATATTTATTCTAAATATTTCTTTCTTTTTCTTTATTTCTTTATTCTTTTATTTTTGCATAAATACATGCTAATTATTCAATATTAACCAATGCATGCTTTTTGGTATCTTATTGTATTTACAACTCTATGCATGGTATTTTGCCAAGATAAATTGCTAAAATAAAAGAATAAAGAGTGATGAATGAGTATTCATCACCAGGCTCCACTTCCCAAGGCTGCGTAGGATCACCTAGGCGATCCTCCTCGGTCCGTGGTCCCTCGCAAGAAAACAAGAAAGAGATGTCAGACAGTTCACAATCAATTATACAATAGAAAGAGATAATAAAAAATGGATAAGCAAATAAAAAGATACATGTCTACTCTACAAGCCGATGCTCTCCGACAATGGTGCCATTTGAAAAATGGGAAGACGAGAGTCGCTAAATAATGGCCTAACAAATTAGGCTCACTATCGCTGAGGCGACTACTCAGGCCTTCTCGTTGATCAACAATTAACCCACACAAATAATCAAGCAATTAAGAGAGAGTTAAAATTTATTATACCCTACTAAGAATATATAGTAGCAAGCAAGTAGGGGTCGAACACAGGAAGCAAGATGTAGAGCAAGCTAGATAAAAATATCGCACACCCAAGATCCCTTCACACACTTAGCCAAATTGAAAACTTTTTTGGGTTTTTAGTTTTAATTTTTTATTTAATTTTTGTTTTTACAATTTTATATTTTGATTTTTAATTTTCTGATTTGTATTTTCTTTTTGTATTTTATATTTTTTATATTTTGTTTTAAATAATAAAGTAGATACACAATAAAGAAAAGAGAGATATAATAAATATAGAAAAATAGGTAAAAATAAGAAAAAATCTGGAAATAAGATATTTTTGGGCTTTTTATAATTTTATAATGTTTTTAAGTTTTTCTTAGATTTTCCCTAATTTTTTGGTATTTTTAAGGTCAAAAATACTGAAAATAGTGAGTAAAATAAAAGTCTGAAACTAAAATGAGGATGAAAAATATCAAACAGAGTCCAAAATTCCTCAAATTAATTTTAAATTAAAGATAATAAAACAGAGAAAATTCAGAGACAAAAAATATATTTTTAGGATTTTTCTGGAATTTTTAATATTTTCATGAAGTTATAAGGAGTTTTGCTATTTTAGGGGTTTTCCTTTAAATTTTTTAGTGATTTTTGGATTGAAGTTAAAATACATAGAAACAAAAAAATATAATTTTTTTGGAATTTTTCGAAGAGATTTTATATTTTTTAGGTATTTTCTAGTGTAGACAATAAGGAAAATGCTTGCTTTTGAATTTGTTATAAATATGAAAATGCAATAAAAATAAAAAATAAAAAGATAGCGTGAAATAGCAACAAAACAGGAACTTATGCTAATTTTTTGGGAATTTTTAGGATTTTATAGTTGCATGAAATATATGCAAACAACAAAGAGAAAAATCAACACTAGCAGGGGCAAATATGTAAATAGTTAAAAGCATGATGGCCAAAGTGTAATTTTTGACAAAATATATAACACAATAAATAACTTTCTGGACTAAATATAAATACCCAAAGCCACGAGGGCTTTCTTGCAAAAATCCCAGAACCCACGTGCGCAAGCATGCACGCCTGGTAGAGACGAATATGCAATTATCAACAATCCAAGGGCTTATATGCAAAAAGTCCAAAAAGATTACACTGCAAGTAAACTTTTGCGTACTGGAAAATAATAATAAAACACTGAGGGCCGGCCCACAAAATGTCCACCCACGTGACTCGTCACGTGGGGTGACTTGGCCGAGGGCCTTAGTGCCAATCTGAAAAGTTCAGGGGTCCTTTTGGAAATTTTACAAAATAAAAGAACTGTAAAGGAAAGATTCATTACTACAAAATAAATAGCAAAAATGATTGGGTAGCTCTGCAATTTACCAATCCTAGGCACGATCGGACGGTGGGATTTCTCCCACTTAAACACGTGGCAGGCTCTTGGTGTGTGATAACCCTTCGCCCCGAATGGTCTGGATTATATCGCCAATCGACGATCAACGACCGACGACTTTCAAAATTGGACATCGGCTGGGAACCTGGAGTTGGCGTTCTTGATCCAACGGACGGGGAGTCCCTTCGACGAACTGAGAAGAACTCGTGAGGGGCAAGTTTCCCCAGCGTTGATCTTCCTCCTCCGTTGCACTATGGAATTCCAAAAAGGCCCGTGGTGTTCCTGCAGGTACCCTGTAGACGCTGGAGGCAACGGAGGGTGACGAGGTAGCCTGGTGCGCTCAGACGGAGGTGGTAGAGCTAGGGAGATGAAGAACCTCCGGCGAGTGCCAATAATTGACTCCAGTCGATGTGGTGTCCTCTGTAACTACAAGAAATGGTTAAGAAGTCGGGGGCAAAATGCCCCGACTCCGTTGGTGGGTGGGACGATGGCTGGAAAGCGTGGGATGATCAACTACGGCCGGACAAAACTCACGCTCCGGCCGCACACGGATGTTTGATTTTTATGACGATACGGATTAGATCGATGATCGATATGAGCTACGGCTAACTACTGCAGTCCTACGAAACACAAAGAAAGTAAAAGATAAGTCAGAACACTCATCGCAGTGGCGCTCGCAGCAAGATGAGGCGGCGCACTCCGGCAAGGTGGATCATCCTCGATTCAACACCTTCTCATCCTAACAGCGGGTGAATTCCCTTCCTGCTGTCACCAGGAAAGTAGTCGAAGCCCTAGGTCAAGGAGTGAATGGTGGAAGAGTGATCAAAGGGTCAAGGAAGGTCAAGGGGGTTCTTTTGAATGGTTGAGGAAGTAGGTTCAAAGAACGATGAAGATCGGCCAAATCGTCGACCCAATGTCCAAGAGAACACAAGGGCGTGAATCATCGATATGTGGAGAACAAAAGTCAAGAAGGCAGTATCTCGAATGGGTGAAAGACACATCCTCCAAAAATCAGAGAAACGTCCAAAAACCTTACTCTGACAGGGACCAGACCTCGGTCAGAGAGCTGACCGAGGTCAACCAACGGAGGATTCTGGTTGGTCCACGTGGACCAACCAGAAAATTCCTTGGAAAAAAAAGTCTTATAATTTCGATAAAAAATAATAAATGATTTAATTAATTTTTAGTTATAAAATAAAAAATGTTTGTTATTTTATAAAGTATTTTATTATGATTTTTATTTATTTTTTAGAGGTTTAAAAATGCGAATTTCCTTTTAAGATCTATACACGTATATTTATCTATATATTTTAATACTTTATTTTTTAATTTATATATTTAGTTTTATTAATTCTATTTATTATTTTATATATTTATAACTTCTTTTTATACACTTAAAATATTTTTATTTTATTTTTCTGAAGTGTTTTGTACACTTAATAAAATAGGAGTATTAATTGTATAAGTATCTTTACAGGTATTATACCTATGTATTATATGCATGTATTTTATTTTTGTGCTTTCTTTCGGTTTTTATTACTATTTTATTATATACATATATTATAAATAATATTTATAAAAATATAAAAATATCAAAATAATGAATAAATAATAAAATGAATAATTTAATCTATACAAGTATGCAATAGGGGTCCAATACTCAACTTTCAAATCAGAGCTCTGCAAAATACGAAACCACCTTAATTAAATAGCTTATTGAAAATTATATATAATTAAAGGTGATTTTGATGCGTTTCAAGTTTTTATTTGAGAGATACAGGTCTGGGAAGTTGGGATTCTGAAAACTTATCCAGATCATAACTTTTTATCTGTATATTATTTTTGTGTGAAATCAATTTTTTATTTTCTTTATTTAATTATCTACAACTTTCATGTTCAAAGTTTCTTCATTTGAAGTATAAAAAGTGAAACCAAAAATAGGTTCCAAAATGAATAAAGAATGAAGTAAATAAAAGGGATTTTTATTGTATATTGGCTCTTATCTCCTCCTACTTTATTCCTTGTCAACCTAGTCATCGAGATGCCTAGGTCTCGGGGTTTTGGGTCACAAAATATCTACAATATTTTATTCTTTCTCTTTTCTTTTCTTTTCTTTATTCTATAATTTTGGCATTAAAAACAACATTTTATACACTTTTTACATAAATATGCATGAATGCTAAAATGCATGAATTAACAGTATTTACATGCATTTACTAGGGTTTTAAGGCCAAAATGATAGAATAAATATGATGAAATGTAGATTTATCATTAGGGTACATCGGGCTACCCTGGCATACCCCTACTTTCCAACCCTGCATTCCTGGGCTGGGATTGCTTGTATTGACCCTACAATTTCTTTGGTATAATATTTTTTAACCATATTCAAATAAACTTATTAACATAAAAACATATTGTAATCATTAAAAAGCTTAATATACCACATAATCAATGTCACATCACATCACATCACAATTATCATTCCAATCCTTCCAACCCTCCAAACATCTATTATTCACAGGAGGATAACTCAACCCAACCCAACTCGGTAACCAAATAGGTTAACGTTCAATTATCTTAAAAGATACAATATCCATATAAGAAAATAGTAAGTTTTTTTTGAAAATAACAAGACCATAATCTAACATATCAATCCTTTCCCCCCCTAACTTCGACCCCAACAAATGAATAAGCAGTAAAGTACTTTGTTTAGTTTATTGCACTTTTAAAATTGCAAATATCGATCCTTAAAGTTAAAACCTATACTAGATTGATTAGAGTAACATGTACGCCACATGATAACATCAAGAAGAATATCTCAAGAATTTACATGTCAACTAAAATGTATTTTACAATCATATCCTAGCCGACCTTGTTAGGAAATGATATGATATGAAAGATCTTTATGGCAATGAAACGAAATTTTAATAGCCATTGAAAGTTAAATCCAGCTTAACAATCTTGTTAAATATTTTTTTTTATTTTTGTTCGTATTTTTGTTGGCTTTGGGTGTAATACGATCAAAAGGGCCTGTTTGGTTGCTAGGTTGGATTGGGTTGGGTTGGGTTGGAGTACCCCTGTGAATAGTAAATTGTACCCCTGTGAATAGTAAACTGTGAGGAGGATTGAAAGAGTTGGAAGGAGGGGTACACCGGTGTACCCCAACCCAACACAGTCCAACCCAGCAACCAAACATGGCCCAAGAAGAGAGATCACAACTAATAGTTTTTCAAAAGTTACAAAGTTCTTGTAGGATAATAAAAATTAGGGTTTTTACATGTGTACCCCTCCGAGATAATGTAATTACAATTATATCCATATCTCTTTTCAATAACACTTATGTCCTTATATTCTTATGAAAGTCACGGCTATGCTATTTTGTAATAACACTCATGCCCTATCTTATAAAATATGTATGAACACATGGGCACAAGTGTCATTGCAAAGCAAGAGGAGCGTAATTATAATTGCAGAATCTCAGAGGAACACAAGTGTAAAAACATTAAAAATAAGAAAACGAGGGCTTGACATGGAGCAAGCTAGCATAACCTCCTTCTAGTGTATTTGTTGTAGCCCTATTCTTGAGTGTAAGTAGGTATATTAAATCTGTCCTTGGGCCTACGCGGAAAATTGAAGCTTGAAGCTTGTCCAAGAAAAGGATTGATGTTGCTTCCTTCTTCTTCTTCTTCTTTCTCTCTCATGGTGATGGTGTATTCCATCAATTGCCATTCTTTCGTTTGATATCAAGACCTCCTAATCGTCGCCTTTATCTTGTTTGGTTGTTGGATTATATTCCCCTGTCTAATAGATATCTGACACATTATTATGGAGTAATCATGCATCAAAATAGATCCAAAAACCAATGTTTTTGAAATCAATCCGGACACCTAACTGGAAATCTTATCGAAATGGTCAGATCGTGTTGAAACATGTAATCGAATTGGCTCAACTAGATGATGACATCATCATTATTTAAAATCGGATTAAATTGGGCTGTTGAGAAAAACATGGTTGAACTGGCTAATCAAATCAAAATGAAACAAAATGTATATAAATTATACACTTTAATATTCTTGAAATAGAAATAAAATATGTAGACAATGAACATATTTCGCACTATACATAAAATATTTTTTATATACACCATCAAATGTTAAATACCATATATTACATATATTATTTAAACTAGATGCTCTATAATATAATAATAGTTTAATTTCATTTAAAATATACTACATGCAAGAAGTTGTGTTAGAGTAGTTGGTTAAGGGTTTGAAATAGTTAACTAGAGATCATGAGTTCAACTTCTTCCGATAGAATTATTTTTTAAATAAATTTAAAATTAAATGCCCTTCAACTTCGGTTGAACCTGGTTAAATCTAGTTAAAAACAATAGGTTGAATCTCTGGTTGATTAAAATTCAAGCATTCGAACCGAACCTGTAAAAGTCGGTACCGGTGATGAATACCCCTTCATCACTCTTTATTCTTTTATTTTAGCTACAAAACCTTTGCAAAACACATGTATATCCTTGTAAATATCACTAATTATCAAAAAGCATGCATTATGTAAAAGTACATAATTAGCATGTTTTTGTGCATAAATAAAAGAATAAAGAGATAAAAGAAAAAGCGGGAGATATTTAGAGTAAATATTGAGCGACCTAATCCCAAGGGAGGGCTCAGCATGGGCCTGACCGCATTAAAACCAAAGTAGAGGGAGATAAGGAAGCTCACCTTTGTACATATACCTGTAAATAGAATAAAAATATTTTCCTCTCAAAATAAAAATAAAAATGGGTTGTATTTATCTGTATATATTTGTAAATATTGAATTAAAATAAAAATAAGAAAAAGAAAAGAAAATTAAAAAGAAAATAAAAAGGCCTTCACCTTGTACATAAGCCATGTATATAGAACCACATATATATTTATTTTTCCCTATAAATAAATAAATAAAATTTCATAAAAATCTATACATATTCCATACCCCATAATGTAAATAAATAAAATAAAAATCATAAAAACAAAAATAAAATAAAAAGAACAAAAATAAAAATCAAAATAAACATTGTATATAGACCATGCATATAAATGTACATAACTATTTATTTTACCCTAGTAAATAACTAATAAAAATAAAATAAAAATACCAAAATATTCCAAATTTTATTTTGTAAATAAATAAAATATAAAATTGAAATAAAAATGTACAAAAATAAATAATTAAAAATTAAAATTAAAAATACAATATTGTATATACCTATGTATATAATGCTATATTGTAAATACATAATTTTTATTTCAAAAAAAAAATAAAAATCACAAAAAATAGTTTATAAATAAATAAACATTTTTTTTATTTTAACTTTTTCCAAAATAGGCCATTTGCTATTTTATATTGACTTTCCAATTCTTTATGATGTGGCTAACTCTCATTGGTTCACGGGGGATGTTGACCCCCCGGTCAACTCCCCCCCGGACCACAGCTCTGCAGATCTGCATGCCCGACCCGATTTCTCCCATTTACCGCGTCACGATCTGATCACCAATCCTCGAAACCCCTGGCTCCGTTTTGTTCCCCGATCGATCTAGATCCACGTCTGAGGAGGGTTTGGGGATCCGCGCTCCGATCGAGTCAGCCGACTCCCATCTTCTCGGACCCCTAGCCATACATAATCTGAGCTCCGCCGCGCATTTCAATCATCTTTGGCTTCGCATTCCCCTTCCCAGGAACTCCACCACCTTCGCCTGAGTGACAGTAAGCGACCGGTGATGTCGCAGCGAGGAGAGAGTGCCCGGTCATCGATCCGGCGACCTAGCATCGTCGTGCGCCACCCCTTGCGTGGTGCTCGAGCCTCGGGCATCGACGGCCCTCGAGGCAAGGACCTAGAGCTTGAGAAGCTCAACCACAGTCGACCTCGACCATCTGGTACGTTCGATTCTTCCTATCTTTCGCCAATTTTAGTTTACGCCCAATTTCATCCTCCGTCGACGACCATTGATTCCGGCCACACCAATCACCTTCTCGATCATCGGAATTGACCTTCACGCTCACGAGCCTCCTCCGCACCTTCTACACCCACTCGCACCCCCTGACTCGCCCCGGAGCAGGGTCTTCGAATTCCTTCACCGTCGCTTTGCGGAGTTCGACCACTACGACGCATAGACCACCCACCTCGCCTCTAACAGGGTCGAGGCACTTTGCCCTCGACCCAAGAGCGTGTTGCGATACCTTGTAGGTCTCGACAGGCCCATCTGAGGGTCTAACCATCCAGAGGCAGCAGCTCCAGGCCATCGCCGCCGCCGGTGCTCCTCGGAGCTCGCCGGCTTCATCGGAGATTAGCAGCAGCTGCGGGACACCTTGGCGGAGCTATTCCGCATCTCAGGAGCAGCAGAGGGAGGCCATCGCACACGTTCTGGGCCGGCGAAGTTCGCCGGCCATCTGTTCTTCGAGGAGCCTTCCCAACCATCCACTCGCCCCTGCTTGCCAGATTCGTTGTGGACCGTCCGATTAGGGCGAAGAAGAGGCCTAGCAGCCACCGTCTGATCAGACACGTGGCTTCTTCTCCGCCCTCCATCCAGCGAGGGTTAGCCACCTCGATTCTCGACCGTTTATTCCCCCACGTGGCACACCCTCACCCGTTCGATCAGAGCCAGGGCTTCTTTGGCGAGGCGCAGCGCACCACCACCGTCAGATCCGCCACGCGGCGCTATCTCAGCCCTCGGATCATAATAAGGGGTAATTTCACTTAGGCCCCTCCTGCTTTGTCATTTACGTTCTAGTCCTGTAAATATTTTATCAAGTTTATTTTAGTTTGGTAAATTGCATAGAGGACCTGTTAGTTTCTTATATTTGCATTTCTACCCTTGTACGTTGTGGGACACATGCTTCGTCGCGTGCACTCTGGTGAAATTGCATGTTGTGGGATGTACTTTCTGGTTGTTAATGAATGAGAAATATTTTTTGGGTATTTGCATTGATGCCCCTATGAGTGTTTTTATTTCCACATGTGTCGAATATAGTGGGCTTTTTACACTTTCGCCCCTGGACTTTTAGTACATGTTACTAATAGGTCCAGGGTCTTAAGTTTCTTTACAAATAGTCCCTGAGTGCCCAGAACACGTGCGTGGCACGTGGGAATTTGGACTTTTTTCACCTGGACCCCCTGGGTTTCTAGTTTTGTTACTGTTAGGCCCCTGGAACATATTTTTATGACAAATAGGTCCCTATGACTGTGGGCTATTGTTTGTTTATCAAATCTACTCCAAATCAAGTGAAAATTTGATATGTGGCTCCTACCACTGTGTCGAATTTTCACTGATTTTTGGGAAATTTTTGGAGCCCTTTGATATTTTTAAAAAATCGAAAACCATTGTTTTTCTGTCTGTTCATCTTGAAAATCCACAAAAAATATTAAAAAATTTTCAAAAATTCTAAAAAAATTCCTATTTTGTGTGTTTTGCTGTGTTTGTTTTTCTAACCAATTTTGATCATTTTTGGATTTATAAAAGTTATAAAAATTGAAAAACTTTGAAAATCTCATAAAAAATTTTACTAATTAATAGAAAATTCCAAAAATAATAAACTCAGTCTCTGATTTATCCTTTTTGTCTATATTTTACATGAAAAATACTTCCAGGCTCTGTTGAGACCATTTTAAATATTATTTTGGTCTTAAGAGCTTGGCTGGACAGTGTTCTTGCATTTCAGCCTTCTTTTATTTTTATAAAATTCTATAAAAATCAGAAAATTACCAAAAATTAACCAAAAATAATAAAAAATTCATAAAATCTAAAAACATTTTTGTTTGATTTTTCTGAGCATTTTAGAGTAATTAAATAATTGTTGAAAGTTGCTTGTTTTATTTGTTTTCTTATTTTCTTTATAATTAAATATTCTAAAAAATATAAAAATATTAAAAAATCCACCAAAAATCCTTTGTTTATATTTTTATTTGTTTCTAGACTACGTCGTAGGCTGCGACGCCATCACGTGCTCTCTGAGTTCGACCCTGGAAGCTATACCAGGTTAATCCTATAGCTAGGACTGCTAGTTTGAGTTTCTCGTGTTTTATCTTTGTTTGGTGGTTCGAATAATTTTTCTTGTTGAGCTCTGAGTCCCGAGTGACTGAGGTCACAACGACTGCCGATATACGTGATTAACCTTGGTTGTTCGGGCATCTCATCAGAATGGCGCCGTTGCCGGGGAGCACGACTTAGTAGTCCGTTTATTTTTCGTTTTATTTTATTTTCTTTTTCGTGGCTTTCCGCGTCTCTTTCTGAGTCCGCGGCTTTTCGCGGCTTTTTATTTTATTTTATTTATTTTATTTTATTTTTGTTTTTGCTTGTTTATTTTCTTTCCATTTTTTGCATATATACCCTGTTTTCTTTATTTTATTTTATTCTGTTTTATTTTAACTGGTTTGACACTTTTCTGTTTTCTTGCGAGGGCCCGAGGACCGAGGCGACGACTCTTGAGGAGCCGACGCAACCGCGGTGATCGGAGGTGGCTCCCTTCTGCACGAAGCCGCAGGAGAGCACGAGGAAGCAACTAAGTGTGGAGAGGATTAGCTAGAGTAGATTAGCTTTTATTTCCAGCTTATTTGAATACTTGTTGTAATAATACAGGGACAATAGGACACTTGGACTTAGATACTTTTGGGGTCTGTTTCGCCGAGCACCGGTGTGCTCGGGGGACACCTCAGATTTCTTCGCGGCTTTTACGCAGTTTTTGATTTCTTTACTGCCTTTTTCGATTTCTCGCGGTTTTTCGAGCCCCTAGCCTTAGGACTTTCTACTTGATTGCGATGTAATACTTAGGATCCAAACACCCTAATAAAGCTGCTTGTGCCTATAGTTCGGTAATTGGACCTATAATAAAAAGATTAATAAAATAGTTGATTCACTTCCTTCGAGCCTACGTGCCGCAGCCCACCCTGCCAAGCGCTACTCTTGAACCCGATTTGTCGGGAGGAGGAGGGGTGGACCGAGACCGGACTTTTGGATTGGAGGCTGGTGGTCGACTAGCCGTTCTTTCGAGTAGGAATTGCTATTTAGGGACTCGGTTTTCCGCCTGTACCATATAGGTAGTTTATTTTCTGTCTTTAAATTCTGCGCGGATCATTTTGCATGTAGACTGCTGGAGTCAGGTACGCATTTCTTACTCTGCATGCATCATTGATTTCATTGCGCATCGGCTTTTTCGACTTCTCCCCCCTGATTTTTGGACTTAATAACCAGGAGAACCGAAAAATTCGTTAGGTGATTTTGCTTTTTATTGAAAAATACCTAAAAATTTTAACCATAAAATTGGGACTGGTTAACTCTATTGACCCTAAAAGACGCTCACCGAAAAATTTGTCTTGGGGAGAGCAACCCCCTCCTTGTCTGGTTTGCTTGCGCGAAAGAGTGACCCGTACACTAGGTAGAGCTATATCCGATATTTTTCTCAACTGATTACCTGCTCTTTCTGTACGGGACAGTCGGTTGAGAAAATATCGGATTACCCAACAGGTCACGTAATCGCTCTGCTATCCTGACTGATCACCAAACAAAATTGACAAAATAATTGACCGAGCCTTTACGGTCTTCAGCTCGTGTTGCGTTGGTGAATCGAGGGTTTTCTTGTGATCATAGTTGTTACCAGATCTCATCCGCACAACTCGCTAGATCAAGATGATGGGCAGAAGGTCTCTTAGGCAGCCTCTAGCTGCACTGCTTCCCAGCACTTCTACCTGCTCATCTAGGTTGGTTCACGAGAGCCGAGACCCGCTCTCCGAACCCGAGTTCGACTCCACCCTGTTCCCCCTCGACCCCCCTTCTTCTGAGTCCGAGATACCAGTGTCAGAGGAGAGACAGACAGATGATTTATCGGCAGCTGAGTTTGGGTCTTTTGCTTTTGCAGAGACCATGGCCGGCAGCAGTGACGACCGCACCAGAGGTCCCCAACATGATCAGACATTCATTATGGACCAGGGTGCGATCAACTCCACCCTGATCGCCTCCCTCGAGACAGTTCAACAGCAGTTGAGGGATCAGGGAGCATTCATGTTGGACATGAGGCGTGAGATGGAGCAGTTGAGAGCAGATCACGAGCAGCGCGAGCCAGGAGACGGGCTGAGGATGCCCAACCATGCGGCAGCCGCCGCAGCAGCCGCATCAGCCGCAATAGATCCACCGAGACCATGCGGGAGTTACACAACCCCGGATCCACCTTGATGCATCCCTAGGTCGTACTTCCAGCCATCGTAGGGGACTTCAAGTTCCCCCCGAATACTTTGAAGCTCCTCCCCCGGTTCCATGGGCTCGCCACAGAGGAGCCCCATCTCCACCTTCAGGAGTTCTTGATGATCTGCAGCACAGTCCACGGCCGTCAGGTGGACCAGGATACCATATGGATGATTGCCTTCCCCTTCTCCTTAGCAGATAGAGCAACCACCTGGCTGAAGCATCTGGGGAAGTTTGTCTACACCTGGGAGCAGCTCCGCACCGAGTACTTGCACAAGTACTATCCACTCGGGCAGACGAACGACGCTAGAGCCCTGATCAGCAACTTCTCCATGCTCCCCAACAAGCAGTTCCACGAGGTATGGGAGAGGTTCCGTGAGCTGACCGACAGATGCCCGCACCATGACATTTCGAAGCCGAACCTTGTTCAGAGCTTCTTCAGCGGGATGGCACCAAAGCTTCAGGGCTTGGGGAATGCTTCTTGTGGCAGGTCCTATTTCGTCAAGGATCACGATCAGGTCTGGGCCATCTACGAGGAGATGGCTGAGAACTACATGGTGATGTCTCAGACCAGATTGTACACACAGGGACGCCGGCAGCCACAGACCGTGCAGTACCAGAGGATAGCACGGGTTGACGTCGGTCCATCCAGTTCGTCAGCGGCAGCAACACATGCCGAGAGTTCAGCCGCAGACATGGGGATCATCAGCGAGAAGCTGGACCGGAGGGAGATCATTGAGAAGAAGCAGTACCAGGGCATCACGCAGATGGAGCAGATGGCACAGACTCTGAGGGACCTGAAGACACAGCTCATGTGTCTTCAGGAGGCACAGACGGCTTCCCAGCCCCGTCTTCAGGCACGAGGCGATCCTAGAAGCAGCAACAGCTCGTTCCAGCGCTCCAGCTCCCACCAGCAGCCTAGACAGGCCCATCTTGTACAGGAGGAGCCGTACCAGCAGCCGCAACCCACTTACCAGTCACCGCCATCTCCGGACACGCAGATGGTGGTATACCAGCCGGATCAGCCTCTGGCAGTGCTCCCGCCACCCCAGTACGATTCAGAGTCGTTGATGGTTGTCAACGGGATTTGGTACGACCGCCCCCAGCCCGGTATCTGACGAGACCATCCCGGATTCCGTTGGGCGGCCGGAGGTGCCCAGCCCCAGCAGCAGCCGTCAGGACAGGGTGGCCAGTACAACCATCAGAGGGATCACCAGATTGAGCAGCCCCCAGCGTACCCACAGCAGCAGCAGTCACAGTCATATGGTCCTCGTCCCTATCAGCAGGGACAGTCTTGGAGGCGTGATCAGCCTCACTAGCCGCAACATCATCCACAGACATACCCCTCTCACCCACAACAACAACAGCAGCAGCCTCACCACCAGAGAGGCTACTCGTCAGGTTCTCATGGGCCATCCTATGAGAACCCCGCTTTGGATGACATAACCCGCCTTCTTACAGATCAGCAGGCTACATTCCGACGGGAGATGGATGAGTTCCTCCAGGAGATGCGGGACATCGTGAGAGGGAAGGCCGCCATCCCTGCCCAGATAGAGCCCAATCCGAACAACCTCAAGAGGAAGTCTGAGCAGGTAGTTTGTACTGAGTATGCCACTCCTAGTGATACATTTGGAGATATGTCTGCATATTTATTTGATACTGATTTTGTCACACTTAGGAGCGGTAGGATGCCAGCAGGCGGCGCCTCGTCTAAGCGACACCCCGAGGACACTTCTAGAGCGCTAGGCGAGGAGGAGAGCGGTGATGAGGCCGCTAGAGATGATGACGGTGGTACTGATGCCACCACAGATGCTGATCCCACCGGCGGTACTGAGGCTGCCGTTTCACCAGTTGGAGGAGGTGGTACTGAGGCCACCCATGTTGCCGAGCCAGAGCGCGGTACTGAGGCCGCGAGTCTACCAGCTGATGGTGGTGCTGATGCCACCAGTTCTTCTGAGAGTCCTGTAGTTTTTCCTTTTGTTGATGTATCTCGGAACACTTCTGGAAATAAAGGAAAGGGTTTGTTTTCTTCTGGTCCCACTGTGGTGCTTGATGTATGTGTGGATCCTACCGTCGAGCAGCTCAGACCCATTCCTAGTCCTTCATCTGAGAAGGACCCTGTGATCCCCTTCCCTAAAGCTCTTCAGATGGGAAAGGGGAAGAAAATTGAAAATCCCAAAAAGAGACAGCAGGAAGAGTTCAGCCAGCAGATGATAGACCATTTTCACATTCAGCTGACTCTTCAGGAGGCTTTGCAGCACATCCCTCTACTCCAACGTTCACTCAGAGATAGGACTACAATTAGGAGGAAGAGGAGGAACCACCACGCATAGATTCATGTGCTGACCAGAGCTACTTGTTTTGTGATCCAGAATCGTCTGCCGGCCAAGAGGCCAGATTCAGGAGCCCCATATGTCAGATGCCATATCAGAGAGCAGAGGTTCGACCGTACTCTTTTAGACAGCGGTTCGTCGATCAACCTACTTCCGGCAGCCCTTCTCGACCGCTTCGAGTTGGACACTCTTTGACAGAGAAGGACAGTCCTTCAGTTTGCTGATCGATCTGTCAAGAGGCCGAAGGGTTTGCTGAGAGACGTTGTCGTCACTATTCAGGGCCTGCAATTCCCCGTGGACTTCGTAGTGTTGGACATGGAGATCCCTGAGTCAGTGACCGATACCCCCATCATTCTCGGTCGCCCGTTCTTGGCCACAGCCAAGGCAGTGACCGACCACGATAGCGGGAAGGTATACTTTCGCGTCGAGGGCGAAAGTGTACAAATAGAGACGGTCGAGGACAGCAGAGCCAGAGACAGAGCATGCTCAGAGACTACTTCCGATACAGAGCAGATGACAGATGCCGGGCCAAACATCCACCAGGACTACGACTGTGATTACAGATGATGAGGCAGTATGGGCAGATCCAGATGCACATGCCATCCTCTCACCTTCAGAGTTTGCTGATGTAGAGACGCCAGCAGAGGAGAGCTTGGAGAGCACATTCCTGGTCCAGGATACCTTAGAGGCCCAGAGCCGGTTCGAGACCGCGAGACCGATTTTTGTGATGATGGTGGTACTGAGGCCACCTTAGACGATACATATCCCTTGGAGTCAGATTTTGACTGGGCAGAGTTTGATGATTACATACCAGATCTGACTTCCACTGAGCCTGCAGCTAGGGAGGATGTAGATGTCGAGCAGAGCAGAGACAGTCCATCAGGGCAGCCTTCTCCAGATTCAGAGTGTGATAGAGAGTTTCAGTTCTCCCATGTGGATTTGGCAGCATTCGCGTAGAGTTTTCAGAGGCCAGATCCACCAGCACCCAGTTGTCCAGAGCTGAAGCCAATCCCTGCGTCGCTGAAGTATAGGTTCCTTACGGGTGAGCATGAGATGCACCCAGTCATTATCTCCGCTGATTTGACTGGAGAGAAGGAATCCCGTTTGATGGGGGTTCTTGAAAAGAACCGCAAGGCGATAGGATGGAGCGTAGCAGATCTCCAGGGGATAAGTCCGGCCCTGTGCTCCCACCATATCTATCTCGAGGATGAGGCGAAGCCGTCGCGTGAGTTCCAGCGGCAGCTGAACCCGAATCTGAGAGAGGTTTTCATGAAGGAGATTTCGAAATGGTGGAGCGTTGATTTTATCTACCCCATCTCCAACTCCAAGTGGGTCAGCCCTTTGCGTGTGGTGCCCAAGAAGACGGGCATCACTACAGTGGTCAGCGAGTCTGGAGAGGATATTGCTACACGGGTACCCACTTCTTGGCGAGTCTGCATGGATTACAGATGACTCAACCAGGCCACCAAGAAGGATCATTTCCCCTTGCCCTTTATAGATCAGATCATTGAGAGACTGGCAGGGAAGAGCCATTATTGTTTTCTGGATGGGTACTCGGGCTATAACTAGGTGGCCATCACTCCCGAGGACTAGGACAAGACTACCTTTACCTGTCCCTTCGGCACATACGCCTTCCGACGCATGCCATTCGGGCTATGCAATGCCCCTGCGACTTTTCAGAGATGCATGCTGTCGATCTTTTTAGACATGGTGGGGGAGTGCTTGGAGGTCTTCATGGATGATTTCTCGGTCTACGGCGACGGATTCGACTCCTGTCTTGACTGCCTAGACCGAGTCCTTCAGCGATGTATAGAGGTTCACCTTGTGCTATCTTGGGAGAAGAGTCAATTCATGGTGACTCAAGGGACGGTGCTTGGCCATATCATCTCCAACAGGGGCATGGAGTTGATCCGGCCAAGGTAGATGTCATTAGAAAACTCGCACCACCGTCCAATTTGCGGTAGTTACGGTCTTTCCTGGGGCACGTCGGTTTCTACCGGTGATTCATTCATGATTTCAGCAGGATTCCCGACCGTTGACTGACCTCTTGACGAAAGACACCGAGTTCCTTGTCGATGACAAGTGTCTTTCGTCGTTTGAGACTCTCAAGTGATGTGTCGTTGAGGCTCCTGTTCTCCAGCCGCCTGATTGGTCTCTCCCATTCGAGATCATGACAGATGCCTCTGATTTTGCCGTGGGGGCCGTGCTGGGACAGAGGAGGGTTGGAGTTCCATTTGCTATTCACTACGCTAGCCGCACATTGGATTCCACGCAACGGAATTACACAATCACTGAGAAGGAGATGCTAGCCGTAGTCTTCGCCCTAGATAAGTTCAGATCATACATTATTGGATCTAGAGTGACCTTGTATACTGATCATACCGCCATCAGGTACCTCATGGCAAAGAAGGATGCCAAGGCCAAATTGACTAGATGGATCCTTCTACTCCAGGAGTTTGACATAGAGATTAAGGATAAGCCTGGAGTCAAGAATGTGGTGGCGGATCATCTCTCCCGATTAGAGCATCTTGAGGATTCTGAGCAGATTAACCCTATTTGCGAGACCTTCCCAGATGAGGCGATCCTTGCTATCGCCTCTCTCCCGTGGTACGCTGATGAATCCACATTTCATCATCTTTATTCTATCATTTTGACCTCAAAAACCCTAGCAAATGCCTGTAAATAACATTAAATAGAGCATATTAGCATTCATGCATGCACATGTAAATAATGTATAAAATACTGCAATTAAAGCCAAAATTATAGAATAAATAAAATAAAAGAAAAAGAATAAAATATTGTAAATATTTTATAACCCGAAACCCCGAGACCTAGGCATCTTGATGAACAGGTCGACAAGGAATACAGTAGGGGGAGATAAGGTCAAAATACAGTATAAATACCTATTCTTTTAATCCATTCTTTATTCATTTTGGGACCTATTTTTGGTTCCACTTTTTATACATCAAATAAAGAAACTTTGTACATGAAAGTTGTAGATAATTAAATAAACAAAATTACAAAATTTATTTAATTCAAAAATAATGTACAGATAAAAAGTTATGGTCTGAATAAAAATCCAGAATCCCAACTTCCCAAACCCGTATCTCACAGATGAAAACTCCAAATGCAGCAAACTCACCTTTAATTGTATATAGAATAAAATAAGCTATTTAATGGCGGTGGTTTCGCATTTGGCAGAGCTACGGTTTGAAAGTTGAGTTTTGGACCCACATTGTACAATTCTACTGATTAAAATATTCCATTTATTATTTATTCATTATGTTATATTTTTATATTTTTATAATTTTATAAATATTATTTATAATAATTATGTACAGTAAAATAAGAATAAAAACCTAAATAAAATACAAAATAAAAATACTTGTAAATAAAATACATAGGTATCAGACCTATACTTATACCTATATAAAGCATACTTACATTTTATTTAATATACAAAACACATTAAAAAAATAAAACAAAAATATATTTGCGTGTATAAAAGTATTATATGATTTTATAAAATAATAAATAAAAATAAATAAAGTAAAAAGCACAAAATAAAGATAAAGTAATAAAATACATAGGTATATGTACCTATATAGGGCTAAAAAGACAACTTGTAAAAATATACCTCATAAAAAAAATAAAAATCACTATAAAATACTTCATAAAAAATAAATATTTTTCATTTTATAATTAAAAATTTATAAAATCATTTTTGATTTTTAAATGAATTTTTAAATTTTTAGGACCTTTTTCCTGGTTGGTCCACGCGGACCAACCAGGGGGCAGTCGCAGTTGACCTCGGTCAACTGTCTGCCCTAGGTCCTTTAGCCTCTGTCAGACCTTGGTTTGACCCCCTCTTTGTCGATTTTTCCAGCCTCAATCTTCCACTTTTTGAGATCGAGTCCTTCATGACTTTTGTCTCTCGATTATTGGTCTATCACGCCCTTGCGTTTTTTGGGGGATAGAGCCATCGATTCGCCTGATCTTACACGGTCTTTGGAGCGCCTTGGTCATCCGGTCAAACAACTTATATGGTGCCCCTGACTTCACGTTTGATTTTGTGTCCCTTCGGTCCACCCCTCCTCGCTCCTCTCGTGCTCTATGCATACCTGGAGGTGACAGCTCCAACGTCGTGCCATCATCCAAGGCGAAGGAGGTCGGAGGCGTCTCCACCACCTCCCCCAACTCCGGCGGTCGAGGTACCCTCCCTCCGGTCATCGATCGTTGAGACAACCACCTTCCTCTCTGATTTTTGTTGCATTTCATTCACCATAGCTTTAGGATCGATAACCCTCAAAAAAATAGTACGTTCATCGATCGAATCATCGCATCAGACACCCTCGCCAGAGCACACCTCCGGCCGAGAGACCAACCCACGCTTCGCTCCATCTTCTCGCCACCGTGGGACCCGAGCACTTTACCCTGGGTCCTCTCACGTTTTGTTGCAGGTGTTTGGACCTTATCGCGCACCTGGGGGCCATTTTGGCCTTCGCCGGAGCCGCTCGAGCCCTTCCAGCTCTGCCCGCTTTTCCGGTGAACCTCGGCCTCCGCCGAGGCTTTTTGGGCCTACCAGCAGCTAGAGGACACCGCCAGGAGGCCGCAGCTCCATTTTGACGTCCAGAAGCCATCGGAGCTAGGAGATCAGCCACGGGGAAGTTCGCCTCGTCGGCGTTCTTCCCCGTTCTTCCTCCAAGCTTCGCAACCGTTGGATTGAGCTGCACCTCCAGACGCTACAGCCGCCGTCAGATCTGAGACGCCCAGGACCGTCCATCGTAAGAAGATCATTTAATCCCAGACGTCCAGGCTGAAGCGGTATCGTGCAAGGAGATCACACCACGCGTCAAGTGAACTGCCCACAGCCATTCGATCCCCTTAGCGAGCCCTCGAACTTGTTATATTTGTACGTAGGTCCTTTGCCACGTCATCTCACGTGACCTATTCACGTGAGGTGTGGGCTTTTTGCAGAGAGGCCCCTGACCTTTTGTGGATTTCGTTTTAGTACTCTAATTTTTAATTTAAGTGTAAAACTTTTGGAATATTTGCATGTGAACCCCCGGGTTTTTGTAAATCACAAATCAGTCGTTCCCAGGCGCGTGCAAGTCACGCGCCCTAGGGGACATTTTGCACCTGTGCCCCCCCGGGTTTGGGAATTTGGAATTGGTCCTTTAAATTAAATATTCAGTGTATTTTTTTGTGGAAAAATTGCATGTATGCCCCTGGATGATTGTGTATTTGCATATATACCCCTATCAGGCTGAATATTTTTGTGTGTTTGCTCCATTTATTTAAGGCATCATTTTAATTTGAAAAATTCCACAAAAATCATGCTAAGCTCTTGTTAACTTGTACTCTCACGCCATATTTTTAGATTTTATTTTTGTTGCATTTTTATATTTATAAAATCAAAAACTTACCATTTCAGTACTGTCTAGCTTAGAAAATGCCAAAAAAACTAAAATACCTCGAAAAATTCCAAAAATATCACCTACTGTCTATTTTATCCTATTTTAGTGCTAGTCCAAAAATCAGTAAAAATTGCAAAAGAAAAACTTTAAAAATTCAAAAATACCCAAAATCTTCTAAAAAAATCTAGAAAATTAAAGAAAACTCCAAAAAATACAAATCTATTCCTGTAGGTTCTATATTTTATTACCTTTATTTTAAAACTAGTTTTGGAAAATTCCGTGGTTGTTTGATATTTTTCATTACCATTTTACCTTCAGCCAGTAGCTTGTTCCCTGTTTTACTTGATTTTGCTATTTAAAAATACCAAAAACATTTTGAAAAACCCCAAAAAACCACAAAAATAGTAAAAATATATAAAAAGACCAAAAAGATTTTATTTCTGAATTTTTTAGTATTTTTGCATATTTTTATAAATATTCTATTCTCTCTTGTATTATATAGTTTATATATTCCAACATTGAAAAAGAAAACAAAAAAATATAAAATATAAAAAGAAAATATAAAATCAAAAAAATTAAAAATCAAAATACAAAATTAAAAATAAAATAAAATAAAAAAAAGTTTAAAATTAAAAACCCACAAAACTCTTTACTTTGCATAGTGTAGACAACTCATTCACATTCACTCACATACACATTTGTAGATCTACCCTGCCTTCTTCCCTGTGTTCGAACTCTCTGCATACTTGCTTCTATACACCTTGTTTGTAGAGTTAAAAATAAATTTTAACTTCACATCTGCCTTTCATTTCTTGATTGTTTGAGTGTGGGTTAATTGTTGATTTTAGTCCAGGATTCACTGCGGGTCGCCGCAGCGACACTGCTGTCTCCGCCTTGTGTGAGACACATTTTAGACTCCGTGAATTTTCGGCTAAATCATACGCCGATATTGTGAACTTTCTTGTTGCTAAGAAAGTTCCACAAGATTGGCCCAGGCAGAGACTTGAGACCTTCCTCGCGAAGGCCAAGTCCTACCACCAGGAGGATCCCATCCTTTACCACGAAGGAGGGGATAGCGTCTGGCGTAGGTGCATTCCTCAGGAGGATCACCATAGCGTCCTCACTTACTGTCACAAGCTTGAGGCAGGGGGACATCACTCTGGGAGGAGAACGACACATAAAGTGCTCCAATCCGACCTATGGTGGCCTACCCTCTTCAAGTACTCTGATGAGTTCGTGAAGAGATGTACTGACTGTCAGAGGATGAGCACTTGTGGACAGCGTGATATGATGCAGATGCAACCCATTCACTTCTATGAGGTTTTTGACGCATGGGGCATCGATTTCATGGGTCCATTCCCTAAGAGTCAGGGATTTGAGTACATTCTGTTGGCCGTTGATTATGTGAGTCGTTGGTTTGAGGTCATCCCCGTCCGAACCGCAGATGCCAGGACTGTTTGCAGATTTTTGAGGAGGCATATCATTACACGGTTCGGGGTACCTCGAGTGTTGATATCTGACAGGAGGTCTCATTTCATCAACGAGCAGGTGAAGGCCCTTGCTAGCGAGTTCGGCATAGACCATCGAGTTGCCACTCCATACCATCCACAGATGAATGGTCTAGCCGAAGTGTCGAATAGGGAGATCAAGACTATATTATAGAAAGTCGTCCGCCCTGACCGAAAGGATTGATCACAGCTTTTGGACTCGGTCTTGTGGGCATATAGGACGTCTTTCAAGACACCTTTGGGCACATCTCCCTTTCGCCTCGTATATGGCAAGCCATGCCATTTACCTGTTGAGTTGAGACACAGGTCACTTTGGGCAGTCACAGATATACTTTTGGATCCAGATAGTGTAGGAGACCAGAGGAGGGTAGAGTTAGCAGTCTTGGAGGAGCTTTGAGATACCGCCTTCTCAAACAGCCTACAGTACAAGGAGAGAGTGAAGGAGTGGCATGATTCTCATATCAGCCACAAGCATTTTGAGCCTGGACAGAGAGTATGGTTGTTTGATGCTAGGCTTCGTCTATTTCCAGGGAAGCTACAGAGCAAATGGAAGGGACCTTATCTAGTGAGAAAGGTACACGACAATGGGAGTATTGATATATCTGAGTTGTCTTCTGAGAGTACCTTTTGAGTGAACGGGCAGCGGCTCTAACCATTTCTAGATCATGAGCTGCGGGTCGTTGATGTTGCCCCTATTCATTTTGCGTGAGATGTGGTTTCTTGACTCACATCTATTGCATCTCACGCCTGATTATCACTTTTCTCCCGACTTGTATAGATCCAGATGTCCATATCATTCCATTCTTTAGTCCCACATCCCTTTTATCATCCTTTGATTATGCTATACTTAGGGTGTACTTTACCCTAAGTATAGGGGGTATGTAGGACTCTCGGGTATTTCTTTGGATTCTTTCTACTGTTTTTGCTGCCTATACTTAGGGATATTTTACCCTAATTATGGGGGGGGGGGGGTAGACTCTGCACATTCTCCACTCGGTTTTCCCTTTGTGTACAACCTGCTATACTTAGGATTATTTGATCCTAAGTATAGGGGTAAAAGCCGAGATCCTCTTGATTTCTATTTATTCATTCGTCTTTGTATATAGCCTTCCTTCTCACTTCCCTATACTAAGCACGAGTTATGTCTTCTTCATCGCTCTTGACTCTGAGGACATCGTTCGAGCTAAGTATAGGGGGTGTGTATATATTTCATATATACTTTAGCCATAACTCGTACTTTGTGTGAGTGTGTAAATAAATAAAAATGGCTAAAAACCAAAAATTCACAAAAATTAAAAAATTTTCCTGTAAATAATCATTCTTTCATTGCACATACATAGCTATTGTACAAAACTATTTTTGTAAAAATGTTTTCAAAAACTTTTTGTGTAAAGTTTGTGTAAATATTTTCATATCAAAACTATGTATATAGTACAAAATTTTTCCAAATGTTTTGAAAATCAAAAGTTTGCAAAAACCTTGTGTAAATTTGTGTAAATATTTTGCAAAACTTGCATTCATGCATACATCCATGATTTCAAAACATTTTTCAAAAATTTTTGCATTTATGTAAATATTGTGTAAATAGCATCTTTGTATATACTTGTATATAGTTTTTCTTGGATTATAGTTGACATCTAAACTAGCCTGGAATTAAATTGGGAAATGGAGCTTGATTAAGATCTTAATCCACTTAATTCTAAGAGGAACCTTATAGGGATTAGGGTTAAGGCTTTTCAGGTCCATGGTGACTTAATTCTTTGAGTCCACTAGGCTATGATCACATGTCATCTCAATGAGCCTAAGTAGAGCACTTAACAACACACACATGACTCATATAGACAATGGCTTTACTTGGACCCGCACTTAGCACCGAGCTCTCTACGGATGAGGTGGTGAGGAGACAGTCTTCCTTGACTTGGGGTAGCATATGAGGGTAGTACTTCTAGGCAGAACCTCTCTTCTTCTTTTAGTGAAGGAAGTGCGTCTCAACTTGGTCTGGTCGCCATGAGGTCTAACGATAGGAGTTGTGGGTTGCAATAAAGCTTCAAAAGAGGGATAGTCTACTGGCTCAAGAGGAAAAACTCCTTATGTATATATGCTGCACATGTATATGTTGTATAGATGCACTTGAAAAAAAATGCAAAAAGAAAATAACTCCAAAAAAGTGGTGGGTCTGATAGAAAATGATAATCCCACCGGAGTATGTATATAGTGCAAATAAGCAAAGCTTGAGATTCATGTCCCACCTTATGTAGCTTGCAGCAGGGAGACTTAGCTACACTGGTTGAGCTCCCAAGGATACATGGCTACACTGGCCATGGTCCATTCTCTTCTTCCCCCTCTTCTTGAGCCGGTTGAACTTGAACTTAGAAGGGAATACCCCGCTCCTCGAGGAAAGAGTGGCCAGATTGAGGTCATAGAGTTACCTTGTTGGAGAGGGTTGTCATGTTGCTACTTTTGAGGTTGAGAGCTTATCTATCACTTACACAGTACAAGGAAAGACTCATAGTCTTCAGGGTTTGTGTATGATGACTTGTTTTGATCTGGATTGTTGAGGAGTCTTGATTATAGATTAGTGGATCTTAGAGGCTGTTAAGTTTTAAACCTAAGTCTAAATAAGGTTCTGACACATTAATAATCCAAAGATTTGATCGAGCTTCATATTTCAATTTAATGAAGGAAAGTTTAATAATCAACCTTGATCCATGCATATTCTCCTCTTTTTCTTTTTCTTTTTCACTACTTTTTCAAATAAGTGTTTGCTAAGGGACTAGCAAAGTTAAGTATAGGGGGTGATGAATACCCATTCATCACTCTTTATTCTTTTATTTTAGCTACAAAACCTTTGCAAAACACATGTATATCCTTGTAAATATCACTAATTATCAAAAAGCATGCATTGTGTAAAAGTGCATAATTAGCATGTTTTTGTGCATAAATAAAAGAATAAAGAGATAAAAGAAAAAGAGAGAGATATTTAGAATAAATATTGAGCGGCATAATCCAAAGGGAGGGCTCAGCATGGGCCTGACCGCATAAAAACCAAAGTAGAGGGAGATAAGGAAGCTCACCTTTGTACATATACCTGTAAATAGAATAAAAATATTTTCCTCTCAAAATACAAATAAAAATGGGTTGTATTTATCTGTATATATTTGTAAATATTAAATTAAAATAAAAATAAGAAAAAGAAAAGAAAATTAAAAAGAAAATAAAAAGGCCTTCACCTTGTACATAAGCCATGTATATAGAACGACATATATATTTATTTATCCCTATAAATAAATAAATAAAATTTCATAAAAATCTGTACATATTCCATACCCCATAATGTAAATAAATAAAATAAAAATCATAAAAAAAAATAAAAAGAACAAAAATAAAAATCAAAATAAACATTGTATATAGACCATGTATATAAATGTACATACCTATTTATTTTACCCTTGTAAATAATTAATAAAAATAAAATAAAAATACCAAAATATTCCAAATTTTATTTTGTAAATAAATAAAATATAAAATTGGAATAAAAATGTACAAAAATAAATAATTAAAAATCAAAATTAAAAATACAATATTGTATATACCTATGTATATAATACTATATTGTAAATACCTAATTTTTATTTCAAAAAAATAAATAAAAATCACAAAAAAATAGTTTGTAAATAAATAAACATTTTTTATATTTGAAACATTTTCCAAAATAGGCCATTTGCTATTTTATATTGATTTTTTAATTCTTTATGACATGGCCGACTCTCATTGGTCCACGTGGGAATGTTGACCCCCCGGTCAACCCCCCCGAACCACAGCTCCGCGGATCTGCACGCCTGACCCAATTTCTCCCATTTATCGCGTCACGATCCGATCACCAATCCTCGAAACCCCGGGCTCTGTTTGTTCCCCGATCGATCTAGATCCACGCCCGGGGTGGGTTTTGGGGATCCACGCTCCGATCGAGTCACCCAACTCCCATCTTCTCGGACCCCTAGCCATACTTAATCTGAGCTCCACCGCGCATTTCACTCATCTTTGGCTTCGCATTCCCCTTCCTAGGAACTCCACCACCTTTGCCTGAGTGACAGCAAGCGACCGGTGGTGTCGCAGCGAGGAGAGAGTTCCCGGTCATCGATCCGGCGACCTAACGCCGCCGTGCACCGCCCCTTACGTGGTGCTTGATGAATACTCATTCATCACTCTTTATTCTTATATTTTAGCTACAAAAACCTTTGCAAATGCATGTATATAGTTGTAAATAGAAATAATTACCAAAAGCATGCATTGTGTAAAAACCTATAATTAGCATGTTTTTGTGTAAAAATAAAAGAATAAAGATTAAAAAGAAAAAGAGGGAAATATTTAGAATAAATATTGAGCAACCTGACCCAAGGGAGGGCTCAGCATGGGCCTGACCGCATAAAAGCCAAAGTAGAGGGAGATAGGGGCTCATGTGTGTAAATAGCTATGTAAATAAAATAAAAATATTTTCCTCCCAAAAATAGATTAAAATAGGCTGTAAATACTTATATATATTTATAAAGATAAAAACAAAAGAAAAATAGAAAAATTAAAAAGAAAATAAAAATAGGTCATTTGTATATATCCACCTTGTACATACCACCACACAATTATTTATTTAGCCTTATAAATAAATAAAATTAATTTCCAAAAAGTTTTATAAATATTCTATATTATATAGTGTAAATAAATAAAATAAATTAAAACAAAAATAAAATAAAAAGAACAAAATTAAAAATCAAAAATACTATTGTAAATATACCATGTATATAAATGTACATATGTAATTATTTCACCTATGTATATAAATAATAAAAATAAAATAAAAATATCTTTTTATTCCTTATTTTATGATATAAATAAATAAAATATAAAATGAGAATAAAATTGCATAAAAATAACAAATTAAAAATCAAAATTAAAAATCCTATATATTGTATATATACCTATATATAACCCTACTATGTACATACCTTATTTTTACTTTGAAAAATTAATTAAAAATCACTAAAAAATAGAAAAAATTAAAACAAAAATATTTCATGTTTTGACTTTTTAATAAATCAGCCTTTTTCTAATCTTTATGGATTTTACAATTATTTTCCACATGGTCGGTTCCTATTGGCCCTGGGGATTGTTGACCGCCAGGTCAACTGCCCCCCCCCCCCAAGGACCACTTCCCACGGGTTAGGTGCCCGACCCAACTTCCCCCTATTTTAGAGCCTAAACCCGATTCCCCCTCGCCTAAACCCCGGGTCCGATTCCTTCCTGCTACATCCGAGACCCTCGCCGGGGTATCCACCTCGAGATCCGCGCTCCAGAATGCCCTACCCGCGCTCATCTTCTCGGACCCTCCACCGTATATAGTCCCAGCTCCGCCACCTCCATTCCCATCTTTGGTTCATTCGTTCCACCCCCAGTGAGCTCCAGTGCATGCGTGAGAGTGACAGCTCACTGCAGGTGCTGTCGCAAAGAGGAGAGGGACCGGATACCGCTGATCCGACGAGTACCACCGTCGTGCTCCGCCCAGAGCGAGAGATCGAGCCTCGGAGGTCGACGTTCCTTGAGGCGAGGACCCAGAGCTTCGCAAGCTCGCCCCCAGTCCATTCCTTCACCCAGGTAGACCCATTGCCCTTTCTTTTTCTTTGATTTTCGATTATCCCCAATTCGTCGCCCCGCCGTTCACTGTCGATTCCGACCACCTCATCGCTCCGTTCGATCATCGGAATCCCCCTTCGCCTCCGCCTTCCTCCTGCGCACGTTCTGCACCCATCCACTCAACCCAGCTCACACAGGAGCTGGGGCTCGAGCTCCTCCGTCCACACCTTCGCCGGAGCTCGCCCATATCGACCCCCCGACCACCTTCACCTCGCCTAACCGGGTCGAGGCAGTTTGCCCTCGATCCGCGAGTCTTCTGGACCCATTTTGCAGGTACATCGAGGGCCATCTAAGGTTCTTTGACTCAGGTCCAGCAGCTTCCCCTCCGCCGACCTCGCCGGAGCTCTCCAGAGCTCGGTTGGGTCATCGGAGACCCCATCTGACGTGGAGGCCCACGCCGACCATTCCCCGATCATCAGAGCCCCGCGAGGAGTCTCGGAGCGAGCGTACTAGGCCACCTGTTCTTCGAGGATCTCCAGCAGCCGTCCGATCAGCCTCGCGCTCCAGTTTTCATCTGAGCCGTCCATTCCAGGAGCAGCATCCACCGTCAGATCAGTGGAGGACTGATCTCAGCCGTCGGTCCAGCGAGGCTTAGCCACGGCGCACCATCACCGTCAGATCTACATGTGGCGAGGCCTTGATCGTTGGATTCGCCCGAGGAGCTCAGCGTTGGAGTGCCACCCAATCCAGATCGTTCGATTCTCCACGTGGCATCCATCCAGCGGCTCGCCTTAATAAAGGGTAATTTACCCTTAGGCCCTCCTTTTATTTTATTTAGTAATTAGTCCTGTAAATACATAGTATAGTTGTTTAGTTTTGGCACATTTGCATTGTGGACCCCTGCACTTTATTTTCTTTGCATTTATGCCCCTGTGTATGGTGTAGCACGTGCTTCGACACGTGGTTTTCTGGGCTTTTTGCATTTACGCCCTTGTAGTTCTGGATGTTACTCAATGAATGAATACTTTTGGTTAATTACAGATATGCCCCTGTGAGTTGTTTTTATATACATGTACGTTAATTTGTGGGTTATTTGCAGACTAGCCCTCGGACTTTTGGTACCTGTTACCAAAAGGTCCTTGGACTTAGTTTTTATCACATTTAGGTCCCTGAGTGCCTCAGGTCATGCGCTTTGCACGTGGATCCCTGGGTATTTTGCACCGGACCCCCCAGGACTCTTGGTATTTGCGTTTTGGTCCCTGTGTACTGTGCCCTTGTGTTTGATTTTAATAAAATAGTAAACCTACTCCAAATCCAATGAAAATTGGACACATGGCTCCTGCCATAGTGGTAAATTTTCTGGAAATTTTGGGGACAATTTTGTTTTGATTTGATATTTTTAAAAAATTCAAAAACACGTATTTTCTTTACTGTCTGATTTGGAAAATCATAAAAAATATTAAAACTTAGTTAAAAATTACAAAAAATTACCTACTGTTTGTTTTAGCTTGCTTGATTTTCTAGCCAATTTTGGCTATTTTTCATTACTTAAAACACCTAAAAACTGAACAACACTTAAAATCTTATAAAATTTCTAATAAATAAATTAAAAATCCAAAAATAATAATTTAGGTGCCCAATTTTTCCTTGTTTTCTTCTCTATACATGAAAATACCTCCAGGCTTATTGGGGACTCTTAGATATTTTATCTAAGTCCCTTAAGCTCGGCTGGACAGTACCTACAGTTTGTGATCTTGTTTTATTTTTAGAAAATTAAATAAACATCAGACAAATCTCAAAAATTCATTAAAAACAGTAAAAATTATAAAACACACAAAAATATTTTTGTTAGAATTTTTGGTTGATTTTTAGTGCATTAAATAAATAATTGAATTGCTTGCTTTGGTTGTTTTTCTTATTTTCTTAATACATTAAAAATCCAAAAAATATAAAAAGACTAAAAAACCACCAAAAACGCCTTTGCATTTCCTTTTATTTTCTTGTTGACTACTTTGTAGGCTGCGAGGCCAATTCGTGTTCCTTGTGTTCGACCCTGGTCGCTATACCAGGTTAAACTAATAGCAAGACCGCTACCTTGTTTCGATTTGATTTTATCTTTTTTGGTGGTCTATTTTTCTTGATTGACACAGTCGAGTCTGATTGCTTGGGTCGCAACGACCATTTAGATACCTTTACCTGAGTAGTCGGATTTTCGTGTCATCAGAATGGCGCCATTGCCGGGGAGCACGGCTTAGTAGTTTTCATTTTATCTTCGCTTTCTTTTTCGCGGCTCTTTCAGAGCCCGCGGCTTTTCGCGACTTTTTGTTTTTATTTTATTTTTGCTTTATTTTGTTTTATTTATTTTCTTTTTATCTTTACTTTTGTTTGATTTTGAGTGTTTATTTTATTTTGTATTTTTGCATATATACCCTCATTTTAGTTTCATTTATTTTTCTTATTATTATTATTTGATTATTTTTATTGGTCTGACCACTTGTCTCTTTTCTTGTAAGGGCCCGAGGATCGAGGCGGCTGATTTCGAGAAGCCGACGCAACTGCGAGACTCAGAGGCGGCTCCTTTCTACACGGAGCCGCAGGAGAGCGTGAGGGAGAGACTGAGTGGGAGAGGTTTAGCTTAGGTTTTATTTTATTTGATTATTATTGTAATAATACAGGGACACTTAGACTCTTGGACTTGGTTGACTAGCGGGTCTGTTTCGCCGAGCACCGGTGTGCTCGGAGGACCCTTAGGTGTTTTCGCGGCTTTTTCGCGGCTTTTGGTTTTTCGCTGCCTTTTCCGGTTTTCAGCGGTTTTTATCGAGCCCCTAGACTTAAGATTTTCTACTTGATTGTGCCGTAATTAGTAGGGTCCCCACACCTAATTGCTTGCCTGTTCCTATAGTGCGATTAATTGGACCTACTAATAATTGATTAATAAAAATAACTGACTCATCTCCTTTGTAGCCTACGTGCCATAGCCTGCCCCGCAAAGCGCTTTCTCCTACCCCCGATGTGTTGGGCAGAGGAGGGGTAGACCGAGACCGGACCTTTGGCTTGAAGGATCGGTGACCAGTTAGACGGTTCTTCGAGTAGACTTGCTTGTTTAGGACTCAGCTTTCACAGCTGCATCATATAGGGTAGTTTATTTTCTGTCTTTACATTTCTGCGCGGATCACTTGCATGTAGAGTGCTGGAGGAAAGGTACGCATTTCTATCTCTGCATGCATCATTGATTTCATCGCGCATCGGCTTTTTCGTCTTCTCCCCTTTGTTTTTAACTAAATAACCAGGAGAACCGAAAAATTCGTTAGGCCTTTGTTTTTATTGAAAAAAATTAATTAAAAAGAAGAACCATAAAATTGGGATTGTTTAAACTATTGACCCTAAAAGATACCTGACTTAAAAATTTGTCTTGGGGAGAGCAACCCCCTCATTGTTTGGTTTGATTGCGCGAGAGAGTGACCCGTACCCTAGGTAGAGCCCTCCAGTGCTATTTCCAGCTGACTACCGACTCTTCCGTGCGGGCCAGTCGGTTGGGGTAGCATCGGGTATCCCAACAGGTCACGTAAGTGCTCTGATAGATTGATTGTTCACCTAATAAAAATTGACAAGATAAATTGACCGAGCCTTTACGGTCTTCAGCTCGTGTTGTGTTGGTGAACAGAGGGTTTGATTGTCGATCATAGTTTCTCCAGATCTCATCCGCCTTACTCGTCAGATCACGATGATGGGTAGACGCTCTCTTAGGCAGCCTCTGGCTGCACCGCTTTCGGGCACGTCTACCCATTCATCTAGGTTGGCCCGCGAGAGCCGAGACCAGTTCTCCGAGCCCGAGTATGATTCCGCCCTGTTCCCCCTCGATCCCCTTTCTTTCAATTCTGAGAGATATGAGCTAGAGGAGAGATTAGCAGACTTGACAACACCTGAGTTTGGCTCATTTGATTTTGCAGACGCCATGGCCGGCAGTTCCGAGGATCGTTCCCGAGGTCCACAGCCTGAGCACTTTGTGCTGGACCAGGGCACGATCAACTCCACCCTGATCGTCTCCTTAGAGACCGTTCAGCAGCAGTTGAGGGATCAGGGAGCAATCATGCTCGACATGAGGAGAGAGATGGAGCAGATGCGAGCAAAGAGAGCAGAGAGAGAGCACAGGAGAGACGGGCCAAGGATCCCAAAGGATGCAGACACAGCAGCCACCGCAGCCACGGCAGGAGGACCACCAAGACCGATGCGGGAGTTGCACAACCCCGGATCGACGCTGACGCACCACTGGGTCGTACTTCCAGCCATAGTGGGGGACTTCAAGTTCCCCCCGAACACCTTGCAGTTACTCCCCCGCTTCCACGGACTCGCTACTGAGGAGCCCCATCTCCACCTCCAAGAGTTCCTAATGATCTGCAGTACTATCCACGACCGTTAGGTGGACCAGGATACGATTCGGATGATCGCCTTCCCCTTTTCCCTAGCAGACGGAGCAACCACCTGGTTGAAGCATTTGGGGAAGTTCGTTTACACCTGGGAGCAGCTCCACACCGAGTACTTGAACAAGTACTATCCACTCGGGCGGACCAATGCAGCGAGATCCCTCATCAGCAACTTCTCCATGCTCCCCAACGAGCAATTCCATGAGGCATGGGAGAGGTTTCGTGAGCTGACTGACCGATGCCTGCACCATGATATTTCGAAGCCCAACCTTGTGCAGAGCTTCTTCAGCGGGCTGACACCAGAGCTCCAGGGCTTGGTGAATGCTTCTTGTGGCGGGTCTTACTTCGCCAAGGATCACGACCAGGTCTGGGCCATCTACGAGGAGATGGCTGAGAACTATATGGTGATGTCCCAGACCAGGTTATACACTCAGGGCAGACCCCAACAGCAGCCAGGACCCGTGCAGTACCGTAGGATAGCACGGGTCGACGCCGGTCCATCCAGTTCATCCGCAGTAGCAGCAGCACAGGCAGAGTCATCCGCTGCGGATATGGGTATCATCAGTGAGAAGTTGGATCGGATGGAGCTGATCGAGAAGAAGCAGTGCCAGGGCATCACTCAGATGGAGCAGATGGCACAGACTCTGAGCGACATGAAGACCCAGCTCATGTGTCTCCAGGAGGCACATACGGCTTCACAGCCCCGTCTTCAGTCGCGCGGCGATACCGACGGCAGCAGCAGCTCGTTCCAGCGCTCCAGCACACACCAGCAGCCTAGACAGGTTCACCTTGTACAGGCGGAGCCGTACCAGCAGCAGCAACCCTCCTACCAGTCACCACCATCTCCAGACCTGCAGATGGTGGTATACCAGCCGGATCAGCCTCTGGCAGTACTCCCGCCAGCCCAGTACGACGCAGAGCCGTTGATGGATGTCAACGGGATTTGGTATGACCGTCCTCAGCCTGGGATCCGACCAGATCATCCCGGATTCAGGTGGGGGAGTGGAGGTACCCAGCCCCAGCAGCAGCTATCTGGCCAGGGAGGCCAGTACAGCCAGTAGAGGGATCACCAGCAGCAGCAGCCCCCAGCCTATCAGTCACAGCAGCAGTCATACTTCGTTCCTCGTCCCTATCAGCAGGGACAGTCTTGGAGGCGAGAGCAGCCTCACCAGCCACACCAGCAGCATCACCCTTCCTCTTACTCCTCTCAGTAGCAGCAGCACCAGTTCCAGCAGCCTCATCACCAGAGAGGCTACCCGTCGGGCTCCCATGGTCCACCATACGAGAGCCCCGCCTTGGATGACATAGCCCGCCTCCTCACAGACCAGCAGGCTACTTTCAGACGGGAGATGGACGAGTTCCGCCAGGAGATGCGGGACATTGTGAGAGGGAAGGCCGCCATTCCTGCCCAGATAGAGCCGAATCCCAACAGCCTGAAGTGGAAGTCTGAGCAGGTAGCTTCCACTGAGCATGCCACTCCTAGTGATCCATTTGATGATATGTCTTCAGATCTTTTTGATGCTGATTTTGTTACGCTTAGGAGCGGTAGGACACCAGCAGGCGACAACGCCTCGTCTGAGCTACACCACGAGGACACTCTTAGAGCATCAGAGGAGGAGGAGAGCGGTACTGAGGCCGCTCATGATGATAACGGTGGTACTGATGCCACCAAGGATGTTGATCCCACCGGCGGTACTGAGGCCACCGTTTCACCAGTTCGAGGAGGTGGTACTGACGCCACCCGAGTTGCCGAGCCAGCAGGCGGTACTGAGGCCGCGAGACGTCCAACAGAGCCAACCCGTGGTGGTACTGAGGCCACCGGTGTTCATGTAGAGAGAGCTGCTGTTTTTCCTTCCACTGATGTAGCTCGGAACCATATTGTGAATAAAGGAAAAGGTTTAGTTTACTCTGGTCCCACTGTGGTGCTTGATGTATGTGCGGATCCGGCCGTCGAGCTGTCTAGACCTATTCCTAGTCCTTCATCTGAGAAGGACCCTGTGATCCCCTTCCCTAGAGCCCTTCAGATGGGGAAGGGGAAGAAAAAAGAAAAAGACCCAAAAAAGAGAGAGTAGGAGGAGTTCAGCCAGAGCATGATTGATCGTTTTCATATCCAGCTGACCCTTCAGGAGGCTTTGCAGCACATCCCCCTTCTTCAGCGTTCTTTGAGAGACAGGACTACAGTCAGGAGGAGGAGGAGGAACCACCATTCAGAGATTCATGTGCTGACGAAAGCCGCGTGCTTCGCGATCCAGAACCGTCTGCCGGCCAAGAGGCCAGATTTAGGAGCCCCATATGTCAGATGTCATATCAGAGAGCAGAGGTTCGACCGGACTCTACTAGATAGCGGATCGTCTATCAACCTCCTTCCGGCAGCCCCTCTCGACTGCTTCGAGTTGGGCACTCTTAGACCGAGTAGGACAGTCCTTCAGTTTGCTGATCGATCTGTCAAGAGGCCGAAGGGGTTGTTGCGAGACGTTATCTTCACTATTCAGGGCCTGCAATTCCCCGTGGACTTCGTAGTGTTGGACATGGAGATCCCTGATTCAGTGACCGATACCCCCATCATCCTCGGTCGCCCGTTCTTAGCCACAGCCAAGGCGGTGACTGACCATAATAGCGGGAAGGTATACTTTCGCGTCGAGGGCGAGAGTGTACAAATAGAGATGGTCGAGGACTACAGAGCCAGAGATAGAGCATGCTCAGAGACCAGCACAGATACAGAGCAGCTGACAGATGCCGGGTTAGACATCCACCAGGACTGTGATTTTGTGATCACAGATGATGAGGCAGCATGGGCAGACCATTCAGCACATGTCATCCTCTCATTTACAGACACCGCTGATGCCGAGTTGATAGCAGAGGAGAGCTTGGAGAGCACAGCCCTAGTCCAGGATATTTCAGTGGCAGCAGAGCCGGTTCTTGACCGCGACACGATTTCTAGTGATTGTGGTACTGAGGCCACCTTGTGTGATGGTGGTACTGATGCCACCTTGTTTGATGCAGATCCCTCGGATTCAGAGTCTGATTGGGCAGATTGCGAGGATCAGATGCCAGACCTGAGTCCCACAGACCTACAGCTGATGAGGAGGTAGATGCCGAGCAGATTAGAGACAGTTCAGTCGAGCAACCTTCTCCAGATCCAGTTTGCGAGAGTTTGTTGTCTTTCTCCCAGGCAGACTTGGCGGCTTACACTCATCTTCTTCCGAAGCCAGATTTGCCAGCACCCAGCTGTCCAGAGCTGAAGCCGCTCCCTACTTCGCTGAAGTATCGATTCCTTGCGGGCGAGCCTGAGATGTACCCAGTCATCATCTCCGCCGATCTGACTGGAGAGCAAGAATCCCATTTGATGGGGGTTCTTGAAAGGAACCGCAAGGCAATCGGATGGAGCGTAGCAGATCTCCATGGGATTAGTCCATCGTTGTGCTCCCACCATATTTATCTCGAGGAGGGGGCGAAGCCGTCGCGTGAGTTCCAGCGGCGACTGAACCCCAACCTGAGAGAGGTCATCATGAAGGAAATCTCAAAATGGTGGAGCGCAGATTTTATTTATCCCATTTCCGACTCCAAGTGGGTAAGCCCCTTGCATGTGGTGCCCAAGAAGACGGGCATCACGACTGTGATCAGTGAGTCGGGAGAGGAGATTGCTACACGAGTACCCACCTCTTGGCGGGTCTGTGTTGACTACAGGAGACTCAACCAGGCCACCAAGAAGGACCATTTCCCCCTGCCTTTTATTGACCAGATCATTGAGATACTGGTAGGGAAGAGCCATTATTGTTTCCTGGATGGGTACTCGGGCTACAACCAGGTGGCCATCGCTCCTGAGGATCAGGACAAGACCACCTTTACCTGTCCCTTCGGTACATATGCCTTTCGACACATGCCATTTGGGCTATGCAATGCCCCTGCGACTTTTCAGAGGTGCATGCTGTCGATCTTTTCGGACATGGTAGGGGAGTGTTTGGAGGTCTTCATGGACGATTTCTCGGTCTATGGCGACAGATTCGATTCCTGTCTTGACTGCCTAGACTGAGTACTCCAACGATGTATAGAGGTCCATTTGGTGCTTTCTTGGGAGAAGAGTCACTTTATGGTGACTCAAGGGACGGTGCTTGGCCATATCATCTCCAACAGGGGCATGGAGGTTGATCTGGCCAAGGTTGATGTCATTAGAAAACTCGCACCGTCGTCCAATTTGAGGCAGCTACGGTCATTCCTGGGCACGTTGGTTTTTATCGGAGATTTATTCATGATTTCAGCAAGATTGCCCGGCCGTTGACTGACCTCTTGACGAAAGACACCGAGTTCCTTGTCGATGACAAGTGTCTTTCGTCCTTTGCGACTCTCCAGCAGTGTGTGATTGAGGCTCCTGTTCTCCAGCCACCTGATTGGTCTCTCCCACTCGAGATCATGACGGATGCCTCCGATTTTGCCGTAGGGGCCGTGCTGGGACAGAGGAGGGATGGAGTCCCCTTTGCTATTCACTACGCTAGCCGCACATTGGATTCCGCCCAGCGGAATTATACAGTCACAGAGAAGGAGATGCTAGCCGTAGTGTTCGCCCTAGATAAGTTTCGATCTTATATCATTGGATCTAGAGTGACCTTGTACACCGATCACACCGCCATCCGATACCTCATGGCAAAGAAGGATGCCAAGGCCAGACTTACTAGATGGATCCTTCTACTCCAGGAGTTCGACATTGAGATCAAGGATAAGCCTGGAGTCAAGAATGTGGTGGCGGATCACCTCTCCCGTATAGAGCAGCCTGAGGAGTCTGAGCAGATAGATCCCATTTGTGAGACCTTCCCAGATGAGGTGATCCTTGCTATCGCCTCACTCCTGTGGTATGCCGATATTGTGAACTTTCTCGTTGCTGGGAAAGTCCCACAAGATTGGCCCAGGAAGAGGCTTGAGACCTTCCTTGCGAAGGCCAAGTCCTACCACTGGGAGGATCCCATCCTTTACCACGAAGGAGGGGATAGCGCTGGCGTCGGTGCATTCCTCAGGAGGAGCACCATAGCGTCCTCACTTACTGCCACAAACTTGAGGCAGGAGAACATCATTCTGGGAGGAGAACGACACAGAAAGTGCTCCAATCCGGCTTGTGGTGGCCTACCCTCTTCAAAGACTCTGATGAGTTCGTGAAGAGGTGTACTTACTGTCAGAGGATGGGCACTTGTGGACAGCGTGATATGATGCCGATGCAGCCCATTCACTTCTGTGAGGTTTTTAACGCATGGGGCATCGATTTCATGGGTCCATTCCCTAAGAGTCAGGGATTTGAGTACATTCTGTTGGATGTGGACTATGCTAGTCGTTGGGTTGAGGCTATCCCCGCCTGAGCCGCTGATGCGAGGACAATTTGCAGATTTTTGAGGAAGCACATCATCACGCGGTTCGGGGTTCTTCGAGTTTTGATTTCAGATGGGGGGTCTCATTTCATCAACAACCAGGTGAAGGCCCTTGCTAGCGAGTTCAGTATAGACCATCGTGTTGCTACACCTTACCATCCACAGACGAATGGTCTAGCCAAGGTGTCGAATAAGGAGATTAAGACTATATTGCAGAAAGTCGTCCTCCCTGACCGAAAGGGTTGGTCACAGCTTTTGGACTCGGTCTTGTGGGCATATAGGACGTCTTTCAAGACACCATTGGGCACATCTCCCTTTCGCCTCGTATATGGCAAGCCGTGCCATTTACCTATTGAGCTGAGGCACAGGTCACTTTGGGCAGTTACAGACATACTTATGGATCCAGATGGTGTAGGAGACCAGAGGAGGGCAGAGTTAGCAGCCCTGGAGGAGTTGAGAGATACCGCCTTCTCAAACAGCCTACATTATAAGGAGCGAGTGAAGGAGTGGCATGATTCTCACATCAGCCACAAGCATTTTGAGATTGGACAGAGAGTATGGTTGTTTGATGCGAGGCTTCGTTTATTTCCAGGGAAGCTACAGAGCAAGTGGAAGGGACCCTACTTGGTCAGAAAGGTACACGACAACGGTAGCATTGATATATCCGAGTTGTCTTCTGAGAGTACCTTTCGAGTGAACGGCCAGCGGCTCAAGCCATTTCTAGATCATGAGCCGCGGGTCGTTGATCTTGCCCCTATTCATTTTGCGTGAGATGTGGTCTTTGACTCACATCTAATGCATCTCACGCCTGAGTTTCACTGATCTTCCGCCTTGTATAGATCCAGATGTCTATATCACTACATTCTTTAGTCCCACGTCCCTTTCTTCATCTTGTGATTATGCTATACTTAGGGTGCACTTTACCCTAAGTATAGGGGGGATGTAGGACCTTCGGGTATTTCTTTTGTTTCTTTCTACCCCTGATTTTGCTGCCTATACTTAGGGATATTTCACCCTAAGTATGGGGGGGTAGACCCTGTACATTCTCCACTCGGTTTTCCCTTAGTATACAGCCTTCTATACTTAGGATTACTTGATCCTAAGTATAGGGGGGAAAGCCGAGAGTCTCTTGACTTTTCTATTTCGTCTCTGTATATAGCCTTTCTTTTCACTTCCCTATACTAGCACGAGTTATGTCTTCTTCATCGCTCTTGACTCTGAGGACATCGTTCAAGCTAAGTATAGGGGGTGTGTATATATTTCATATATACTTTAGCCATAACTCGTACTTTGTGTGAGTGTGTTAATAAATAAAATGGCTAAAAACCCTAAAAATCACAAAAATTAAAAATTTTTCATGTACATAAACATTCTTTTATTTGCACATAAATAGCTAGTGTACAAATTATTTTGGTAAAAATGTTTTCAAAAATCTTTTGTGTAAATCTTGTGTAAATATTTTCTTATCAAAAGTATGTATATAGTACAAAATTTTTCCAAAATGTTTTGAAAATCAAAAGTTTGCAAAAATCTCGTGTAAATGTGTGTAATTACCTTTTTGCAAAACTTGCACTCCATGCATCATCCATTCATGATTTCAAAACATTTTTCAAAAATTTTGCATGTTTGTAAACTTTGTGTAAATAGCATCTTTTGTACATATGTATATAGTTTTTCTGGATGATAGTTAACATTTAAATTAGCCTGGAATCAAATTGAGAAATGGAGCTTGATTAAGATCTTAATCCACCTAACTTCTAAGAGGAACCTTATAGGGCTTAGGTTTAAGGCTTTTCAGGTCCATGGTGACTTAATTCTTTGAGTCCACTAGGCTATGATCACATGTCATCTTAATGAGCCTAAGTAGAGCACTTAACAACAACACATGACTCATATAGACAATGGCTTTACTTCGACACCAGCACTATGCACCGAGCTCTCTACGGATGAGGTGGTGAGGAGGCAGTCTTCCTTGACTTGGGGTAGCATATGAGGGTAGTACTTCTAGGCGGAACCTCTCTTCTTCTTTTAGTGAAGGAAGTGCGTCTCAACTTGGTCTGGTTGCCATGAGGTCTAACGATGGGAGTTGAGGGTTGCAATAAAGCTTCAAAAGAGGGATAGTCTACTGGCTCAAGAGGAAAAACTCCTTGTATATATGCTGCACATGTATATGTTGTATATATGCACTTGAAAAAAAATGCAAAAAGAAAATAACTCCAAAAAAGTGGTCGGTCTGAGAGAAAATGATAATCCCACCGGAGTATGTATATAGAGTGCAATAAGCAAAGCTTGAGTTTCATGATCCACCTGATGCAGCTTGCAGCAGGGAGACTTGGCTACACTGGTCAAGCTCCCAAGGGTACATGGCTACACTGGCCTTGACCCATTCTCTTCTTCCTCCTCTTCTTGAGCCGGTTGAACTTGAACTTAGAAGGGAATACCCTGCTCCTCGAGGAAAGAGTGGCCAGATTGAGGTCATAGAGTTACCTTGTTGGGGAGGGTTGTCAAGTTGCCATTTCTGAGGTGGAGAGCTTAGACCTCACATTCACAGGACAAGAAAAGATTCATGGTCTTCAGGGTTTGTGATTGATGACTTGTTCTGACCTGGAGCATTGAGGAGTCTTGGTTATAGATTAGTGGAACTTAGAGGCTGTTGAGTTTTAGGCTTAAGTCCAAATAAGGTTCCGACACATTAATAATCTAAAGATCTGATCGAGCTCCATACCTTAATTTAATGAAGGCAAGTTTAATAATCAGCCTTGATCCATGTACATTCTCTTTTTCTTTTTCTTTATTTCTTTTTCACTTCTTTTTCAAATAAGTGTTTGCTAAGAGACTAGCAAAGTTAAGTATAGGGGGGTGATGAATACTCATTCATCACTCTTTATTCTTATATTTTAGCTACAAAAACCTTTGCAAATGCATGTATATAGTTATAAATAGAAATAATTACCAAAAGCATGCATTGTGTAAAAACCTATAATTAGCATGTTTTTGTGCAAAAATAAAAGAATAAATATTAAAAAGAAAAAGAGGGAAATATTTAGAATAAATATTGAGCAACCTGACCCAAGGGAGGGCTCAGCATGGGCCTGACCGCATAAAAGCCAAAGTAGAGGGAGATAGGGGCTCATGTGTGTAAATAGCTATGTAAATAAAATAAAAATATTTTCCTCCCAAAAATAGATTAAAATAGGCTGTAAATACTTATATATATTTATAAAGATAAAAACAAAAGAAAAATAGAAAAATTAAAAAGAAAATAAAAATAGGTCATAGTATATATCCACCTTGTACATACCACCACACATTTATTTATTTAGCCTTATAAATAAATAAAATTAATTTCCAAAAAGTTTTGTAAATATTCTATATTATATAGTGTAAATAAATAAAAAAAATTAAAACAAAAACAAAATAAAAAGAACAAAATTAAAAATCAAAAATACTATTGTAAATATACCATGTATATAAATGTACATATGTAATTATTTCACCTATGTATATAAATAATAAAAATAAAATAAAAATATCTTTTTATTCCTTATTTTATGATATAAATAAATAAAATATAAAATGGGAATAAAATTGCATAAAAATAACAAATTAAAAATCAAAATTAAAAATCCTATATATTGTATATATACCTATATATAACCCTACTATGTACATACCTTATTTTTACTTTGAAAAATTAATTAAAAATCACTAAAAAATAGAAAAAATTAAAACAAAAATATTTCATGTTTTGACTTTTTAATAAATCGGCCTTTTTCTAATTTTTATGGATTTTACAATTATTTTCCACGCGGCCGGTTCCTATTGGCCCTGGGGATTGTTGATCGCCAGGTCAACTGCCCCCCCCCCAGGACCACTTCCCACGCGTTAGGTGCCCGACCCGACTTCCCCCTATTTTAGCGCCTAAACCCGATTCCCCCTCGCCTAAACCCCGGGTCCGATTCCTTCCTGCTACATCCGAGACCCTCGCCGGGGTATCCACCTCGAGATCCGCGCTCCAGAATGCCCTACCCGCGCTCATCTTCTCGGACCCTCCACCATATATAGTCCCAGCTCCGCCACCTCCATTCCCATCTTTGGTTCATTCGTTCCACCCCCAGTGAGCTCCAGTGCATGCGTGAGAGTGACAGCTCACTCCAGGTGCTGTCGCAGCGAGAAGAGGGACTGGATACCACTGATCCGGCGAGTACCACCACCGTGCTCCGCCCAGAGCGAGAGCTCGAGCCTCGGAGGTCGACGTTCCTTGAGGCGAGGACCCAGAGCTTCGCAAGCTCGCCCCCAGTCCATTCCTTCACCCAGGTAGACCCGTTGCCCTTTCTTTTTCTTTGATTTTCGATTATCCCCAATTCGTCGCTCCGCCGTTCACCGTCGATTCCGACCACCTCATCGCTCCGTTCGATCATCGGAATCCCCCTTCGCCTCCGCCTTCCTCCCGCGCACGTTCTGCACCCATCCACTCAACCCAGCTCGCACAGGAGCTGGGGCTCGAGCTCCTCCGTCCACACCTTCGCCGGAGCTCGCCCATATCGACCCCCCGACCACCTTCACCTCGCCTAACCGGGTCGAGGCAGTTTGCCCTCGACCCGCGAGTCTTCTGGACCCATTTTGCAGGTACATCGAGGGCCATCTGAGGTCCTTTGACTCAGGTCCAGCAGCTTCCCCTCCGCCGACCTCGCTGGAGCTCTCCAGAGCTCGGTTGGGTCATCGGAGACCTCCATCTGACGTGAAGGCCCACGCCGACCATTCCCCGATCATCAGAGCCCCGCGAGGAGGCTCGGAGCGAGCGTACTGGGCCGGCGAAGTCCGCCGGCCACCTGTTCTTCGAGGATCTCCAACAGCCGTCCGATCAGCCTCCCGCTCCAGTTTTCATTTGAGCCGTCCATTCCAGGAGCAGCAGCCACCGTCAGATCAGTGGAGGACTGATCTCAGCCGTCGGTCCAGCGAGGCTTAGCCGCGACGCACCATCACCGTCAGATCTACACGTGGCGAGGCCCTGATCATTGGATTCGCCCGAGGAGCTCAGAGTTGGAGTGCCACCCGATCCAGACCGTTTGATTCTCCACGTGGCATCCATGCAGCGGCTCGCCTTAATAAAGGGTAATTTACCCTTAGGCCCTCCTTTTATTTTATTTAGTAATTAGTCCTGTAAATACATAGCATAGTTGTTTAGTTTTGGTACATTTGCATTGTGGACCCCTGCACTTTATTTTCTTCGCATTTATGCCCCTGTGTATGGTGTAGCACGTGCTTCGACATGCGGTTTTCTGGGCTTTTTGCATTTACGCCCTTGTAGTTATGGATGTTACTCAATGAATGAATACTTTCGGTTAATTGCAGATATACCCCTGTGAGTTGTTTTTATATGCATGTGCGTTAATTTGTGGGTTATTTGCAGACTAGCCCTCGGACTTTTGGTACCTGTTACCAAAAGGTCCTAGGACTTAGTTTTTATCACATTTAGGTCCCTGAGTGCCTCAGGTCACATGCTTTGCACGTGGATCCATGGGTATTTTGCACCGGACCCCCCATGACTCTTGGTATTTACGTTTTGGCCCCTGTGTACTGTGCCCTTGTGTTTGATTTTAATAAAATAGTAAACCTACTCCAAATCCAATGAAAATTGGATACATGGCTCCTGCCATAGTGTAAAATTTTCTAGAAATTTTGGGGACAATTTTGGTTTGATTTGATATTTTTAAAAAATTTAAAAACACGTATTTTCTTTACTATCTGATTTGGAAAATCATAAAAAAATATTAAAACTTAGTTAAAAATTACAAAAAAAATTACCTACTGTTTGTTTTAGCTTGCTTGATTTTCTAGCCAATTTTGGCTATTTTTCATTACTTAAAAGACCTAAAAATTGAAAACACTTAAAATCTTATAAAAATTCTAATAAATAAATTAAAAACCCAAAAATAATAATTTAGGTGCCCAATTTTTCCTTGTTTTCTTCTCTATACAGGAAAAATACCTCCAGGCTTATTGGGGACTCTTAGATATTTTATCTAAGTCCCTTAAGCTCGGCTGGATAGTACCTACAGTTTGTGATCTTGTTTTATTTTTAGAAAATTAAATAAACATCAGAAAAATATCAAAAATTCAGTAAAAATAGTAAAAATTATAAAACACACAAAAATATTTTTATTAGAATTTTTGGTTGATTTTTAGTGCATTAAATAAATAATTGAATTACTTGCTTTGGTTGTTTTTCTTATTTTCTTAATACATTAAAAATCCAAAAAAATATAAAAAGACTTAAAAACCACCAAAAACACCTTTGTATTTCCTTTTATTTTCTTTTTGACTACTTCGTAGGCCGTGAGGCCAATTCGTGCTCCTTGTGTTCGACCCTGATCGCTATACCAGGTTAAACTGATAGCAAGACCGCTACCTTATTTCGATTTGATTTTATCTTTATTGGTGGTCTATTTTTCTTGATTGACACACTCGAGTCTGATTGCTTGGGTCGCAACGACCATTTAGATACCTTTACCTGAGTAGTCGGATTTTCGTGTCATCAGTGCTCGAGCCTCGGGCATCGACGACCCTCGAGGCAAGGACCTAGAGCTTCAGAAGCTCAACCACAGTCGACCTCGACCATCTGGTACGTTCGATTCTTCCTATCTTTTGCCAATTTTAGTTTACGCCCAATTTCATCCTCCGCCGATGACCATTGATTCCGGCCACACCAGTCACCTTCTCGATCATCGGAATCGACCCTCACGCTCACGAGCCTCCTCCGCACCTTCTACACCCACTCGCACCCCCTGACTCACCCCGGAGCAGGGTCTTCGAATTCCTTCGCCGTCGCTTTGCTGGAGTTCGACCACTACGACGCATAGACCACCCACCTTGCCTCTAACAGGGTCGAGGCACTTTGCCCTCGACCCATGAGCGTGTTGAGATACCTTGCAGGTCTCGACAGGCCCATCTGAGGGTCTAACCATCCAGAGGTAGCAGCTCCAGGCCATCACCGCCATCGGAGCTCCTCGGAGCTCGCCGGCTTCATCGGAGATCAGCAGCAGCTGCGGGACACCTTGGCGGAGCTATTCCGCATCTCAGGAGCAGCAGAGGGAGGCCATCGCGTGCGTTCTGGGCCAACGAAGTTCGCCGGCCATCTATTCTTTGAGGAGCCTTCCCAGCCGTCCACTCGCCCCTGCTTTCCAGATTCGTTGTGGACCGTCCGATTAGGGCGAAGAAGAGGCCTAGCAACCACCATCTGATCAGACACGTGGCTTCTTCTCCACCCTCCATCCAGCGAGGGTTAGCCATGAAGGATATGGTTAGATCCTCAAGCGCATCACGGAAGCGTGAGCGTCGTATCGAATACGACGAGGAGCGACTAGTCGGACTAGTTGCTCGATGCAGCAGAATTTAAAAATTTTTTATACGACGAAACCACATGATCCAAGAACACTTCTCGAATCGTTTCGTCTAAACCACAAACAAGTAATAGGATTACCTCTTGAAGCGTGGTTGCGATCGAGTCTCTAAACGAAGAGACCTCCTGTCTCAAGTCCGATCCGACGGAGGAGACGCTTGCGAGCGCGGGGATGAACCGCGTGCTTCTCGCAATCCATGTTGATGATCCAAGCGGCGGATCTCCTGATCTCCACACACGAGATCCGACGTCTTCTTCACGAGCGAGGCGCACCGAAGGATACGGAGATCCACGAGCAGAAGAACGGGCAGCATAACGATGATGCCGCGGCGATGGAGAACCTCTCCATGGCATCCATGGTGGACGGCCATGAGAGGGAGAGAGAGGGCTGACTTCTAGAGAGAAAGAGAGAGAGAGAGAAATGCTTCTCAAGCATTGTGTGTAAAATAGAGAGCATGGTATGCCTCTCTATTTATAGGGTTTTGGGATCCATGGATCTCAATCCATGGGACATATAAAATCAATGGATGAGATTGATTTATGTCAATCCAATGGTCAAGATTGTTGTTGGTAAAAACCAACAACTTGTGATTTAATTTGATAAAAATATATTTGATAAATCAAATAAATATTAATACCATATTAAATCAATCAAATAAGGAGAGAGGAATAAATAGAGATCAACCTTCCTCTTTGGAAGGGGGGACGGCCACCAATTTCACAAGGAAATTGGTGTCGCCCCCCTCTTTCCAAAGGGGAGGGCAATCTCATGGTAATCCATGAGATTGCACATCTCCTTGAATTTCTCTCTACTTATTTTCCAACAACAATTTGTTGGTATTTTAATTCACCAAAATAATTCTCAATTATTTTTGGGAATATTGCAATCTTGACATTGGAATATTGTGAATCATATTCACAACCCAAAACCAAAGGTAATTTACATTTTCAATTAATTAGACAATGTGTATCCAATACACATTAATAATTAATCTACTAATATAAATTATATTTAACTCTCTCTAATACATTATAAATCACATTTATAATATATTATGAATAATTGGATATTACTATCCACATTATTCTTATCCTTGATAATTAAATCATATTTAATCATCTTGGATCTCTTTATCTCATGTGTTCAAATAATATGAATCACATTCACATTATTCACATCTTTGATTTTCAAATCACATTTAATTATCTAAGATAACTCTCCTTATAATATGAATCAAATTCATATTATTCACGATAATTAAATCACATTTAATTATCCATTTTTCTCAATGCTCGGATACATATATCAACAATAGAATTATCCATGAACTCTTTCAAGGACAATGCGCTTTCTCTGCGAATACTTGGAGATAAGGACAGGGCGATTGTATTGTTACACGTATAGTGACATGGATATTGAGATCACATCTCAAATCCAGATCGCGGGCCTCCCATAGATGCTTGATTAAATCAAGACTGCAAATCTAATCTTCTCATTGCATCTGAATCATATTCAGATCAATGTCCAATAATTGGACTAAGATAAGATTACTTCTCTACTGAGAGGAGTCACTAAAATCCAGACCCGTTTCATCACTCCCTAGGAATGGAAGCGTCATGGTTATACAATCGTTTATGATCACATCACCCTCAGGTATTCCTAATACCTGTACATCCTGCATACTGGACGACCCAGATTAAACCCGAAGTATTGGATCAACTTTATACTGTCTACTTCATGGTTTTATCAGTAAGTTTCTCATTTGATCATTGGGAGTCGGTATTGATCATATACTTTCCAAAAGCATATATCATACCTAGGTCTTGATCATATACTTTCCAAAAGTATATATCAAACCAACAAATTCAGTCAAGCTTCCAAAGCGAGACGACCATGCGCACGGAATTTGATTCTTCCCAATATCTCATGAGTGAGCTCATGTCTTCCGATTCAGTAGTGAACCTGTATGATCCCTTTGAGAGATCGTATTACTCATATGCCCTTATATGCACACCAGCGCGTCGGTGTATAGACCTTGATTAGGCCATCAACCTATTGGTCTGCCAAATGTACATACTCAGACATATAGTAACACATCTGTCTCCGGTCAGAGGATGTGCGCCTGTATCGTGACAGCATACGATATAGGACTTTGGTTATCTCGATCTCGTTAAGTCAACTCTTTGACCTAACTCATCTGACACCTCCGAATCTCTATTCCTATGCAGAGGACCTGCATCAAGAGGTCGGTCAGATATCAACCTAAATGAGATAGGATTGCCATCTCCTACTCAGGCTGGAGATCATCTCTTAATAATCATTTGTCGGTGCTTGATGAGTCCTCAATCTAACTCATTAGATATTCATCTAAGCACCAACCTCTATGATTCAATAATTGAATCAACAGATGTATGATCATTAAGATGGCCATGGTACATAACCCTAATTGTACTAAGGGACCTATTATGCAAACTATGTACTCTTTATTTCAGATTAAGGAGTGAATTGCAATAACATTTATTGCATAATGGCTCGCCGTGGGCTCGCATTTCCAACAATCTCCCACTAGCCCAAAGAGCCATTAATGGGCTAATCATTTAAACCCATACTCATGTGACAATCATAGGCTATTTAGAAAATAGCTAGGTAAGCTCATCAGTCACTCTGTTCCCAAGAGACTACGCCAAGTCCTTTTACGGCACTTGCATATCTCCTAGTAACAGTGCTCGCATCCAATGCGAATGTTGCATCTCATGCAACCGATACTCAATTTTGTTGGTTATAGTGTCCTTGACACTACATCTTATTAATTATCATATCCAGTATTCCCATAATCCTTATTAGAATACTTTCATTCCTGGAGATCTCTATCTCCTAAGGTATCTACAGTCAAGACCCTTATAGATCACTATCTACAAGATCTTAAACTTTTGAAGATAAGACTTTGAGATCACTATCTCTAAATTTCATCATCTTTGAAGATATTGTTATTACTGCAATCAAGTATTTTATCTCCATAGTAGGATTAGTAACATATTACTACTCCCACTGCATGGTAGACATCTGGTTCTTGTACACATCTAGCATGCATTCAGCTTCTCATAACTGATGCACAAGTGCAAGCAGTTCCAGCATTCACTTCCTCAACTCTTTGAGGTGCTATCCCTCTAGACAGGTCACTACTACATCTTAAGGGAAGGAAGGTTTTCTTGGAATTTTCCAGAAAAATGGAATAAGTCCAAGGTGTACTACTAATGCGACAGTCCCAATACCCTCTTCTCTTTGCTTCTGAACGACTCCAGAATTAAGATCTAAGAGGTATCCTTGAAATCGTATCTCAAGGTATGGAACAACCAAATTATAAAACACTTATTATTATTTATATCATTCTAACTGATTAGAATAATATCTACATTTAGCACAGTAAACACAATGGCACTCCCACTAAGCTTTACATGGTTCATCAAGATTTTATCTGAAATCACAACATTTATAATTTCATCAAATCTTATGTTCCAACTACAAGAAACTTATTGGAGTCCAAAGATGGAGTTCTTTAGCTAGCACACCTTGCTTTCCTCAACCATGAAGCCCTGGGGCTACTTCATATGAATATCCTCAGAGAGGTATTCATAGAGGAATGCAATCTTGACTCACATCATGAAGATGTTATAGTCAAGTTGTGTAGCTATAGTTAGCAATGTTCTGATGGGTTAAAGCAAGGTCATTGGAGAGGAAGTCTCATCGCAAGCGATGTCTTCTCTTTGGTGTGTAGCTCATGGCTACGAACCGTGCTTTGAAGGTCTATACCTTCTCATCAGGTCCCCTCTTTCTCTTGAAGATCCATTTACACCTTAATGGGTCTGACCCATATAGGTGGATCCTCGAGGGTCCATATACAACACTTGTATATGAAGTCTACATTAGACTTTTATTGCCAACATCCATCTTTCCATGTCATGATCCTCAGGAGCTTCATCACATGAAGTCCAATCATTTTCAGATTTTCTGACACATGGAATCAATCCTCAAACTTATTTGAAGAGGTATTAATGTTTCATCTTTAATTGTCTATTTAGTTTCCGGTTTTAGGAGCCTCATTATCATCTCAAGAATAAATGAGTTCCTTTACTTCATTTTCATCTTGATTCTCAAGAGAGTCATCATATAAGAATCATATTCTCAAAGATTAGATCTTTTAAGAATCTCAAGGTCATAAAGTAGGTATCCAATACCATCCTTTATTTTCCTAATGAAGTAGCACTCTCTAGTGCCAGATTCCAGCTTAATCACATGGAACCTTATTAAGAATATGTAGTCTCTACCACATATATATACCTGGAAACTAAGAGATAATTATGCTATGATTAATCATTGATCAAATCATGCCACACATGATCAATTGTATCTCCCTACAACTCTATTGAGTTAAGGCTCATTAGGAGGGGTGAGATAGAAATTATATTCACATCTTCATAAGGTATTTCTTGAATTCATCTAATAGGTACAAGCTACCTTGATTAGATTAAATTCATTTCATCTTCCTTCAAACTTTGATTCTAAACCAAAATGTGAAATCTTTGAACATTTCAAAGTTTTCTAAATGAAGAGAAGAAATTTCATATCACAAATAATCATTAATAGATATCACATATCCATAATGTTTATTCTGATATAGATGATTCACATACATCAATATGTATGAGGTCTTGAATACCTTAACATCTTACATCTTTCCCAAAGAAAGGTGTATTGGACATTTTTACTCTTGAATACAATATTCACAAGTATGTAAGATTTGAACATTTAGACAATCTAAAGGTTCATCTCTTACCAGTCTATTGATCATATCAACAAACAAATGTCCAAAACATGATGCCAGATCATTATCAAATGATCTGTGTCCTCCTATTGATCTTTAAAGGTTTAATTTTCAGTATTAGAAATCTTAATGAACCATTCATTAATTTCTAATTTTGTGGAGTCCACTAGATGCTAGATTACTATCTGAAATATCTCCATCATAACTCTTTATGATAGGTCTATTCCAGATTTCATGTTTATTCCCAACATTTAGAAATAAACAATGAGTGTATTCTAATATCTAGGTTATAGAGACATTCTCTAAGACTAAGGGCTCCCACTGAAAATATGAGGTCTATTGATCTCATGGAAATTGTTGCAACACTTGCATCACTTTCAACATGGATGACCAATAAACATTAAGATCAAACTTCTAATATTCTAATACATATGCAACAAATTGCAAGTGTTATTAGAAGATTGAGATACAATTATTAGACTTTACCTTATCAAATAAGTAAGCCAATTTTAATGATTATATGTAGATTATTCTGATGTACTATCCAATTCCTTCTCTAAGAATTCTAGATAGACTTGATAGTCATACTATCAACACATCAACATATTGCAGTATTGGCATTCATCCAACTCTTTGGATGTCATATGGAAGTCACAGAAGTACAATCAACTCTTTGATTATACTTCTTACTTGGGTCCAACCCATGCTTCCACTGCGCTCCCTTTATCTATAAACAACCATTTCTTAAGACTAAGGATCTCTTATGTTAAATTCAAAAGAATTTAGTGTAAGAGCATTTTGATATTTGTACATGATTCACCCAATTCATACAATATGAATATTATGAAGCTTAATGAATGACTAGAGTATAGACAGTAGAATGATGACACTCATCATCTACATCCATTTAAAACTCTTAAAACATAGGTTCAGGTAGGTACTCAAACAATTTGAATACATCATCTCTTATAGAGCTACTATTCTACATGATGTAGAGAACCATATCATTCATGATTAAATGTCAAGAGCACAATTGTATGCCAGAAAATCTTTATTGATTTTATAAGGATTATTTGATAATTACGATCATCATTGACATGTCACTTCCAAAGTACATTCGATGAGATCAAGACTTATAGAGACATACAAACCCTAGGGTTTTAGTCTTATTGTCTATTTAATTATCACTTCTCATTATTATGAGGAAACTTGCATATTGCAACCACATACATTGTGTGTCCAATTGCAAGTACAATATCTGGATCATAGGGTCCAATCCACGATATATTACTGGTTATTATTGAGTATAATATTGAGTGGGTTTAATGAAGGATTATCTGAAATAAGAAATTTGCATAAATATATATATATATATAAATATATAATTTACTTTGATTTAGGAATTTTATATCAAAGTTGTCTTGCCATGTCAACAATGAAAGTTCATTCCCTTAATCACTTTTAATGTAAGAGATATACTTACCATAATATCTCAAGCAAGATCTGGGATCTCCTTCCTTATCTTTGTTGCATCCCAATAATATGAGAACCTACAACTCGGATAAAAAGAAGCGGGAACACATTCCGCCTTGCAAGTCCAACTTGCATCTCCCAATTCGGTCTTTAACACCCGAGCCCACCACCCCTGAGGTGATGTTGACCCGCCATTAATTGAACCAACTGTCAACAGGAATACAACTCGCTATGCGCAATCCAATATCGCCCCAATAATATGAGGACCCGATATTGGGGTCACTACGCATACGTCCTTACTCTTTCGAGAAGCGACGAGCCCGATTCAAATGGATCATATGCAGGAGCTGTCACTTCGGACAGGCGTCTCCCACATATAATATCTGGCGACGAAACCCTTCGCCTTGACGGGAGACCATGGATGACACTTATGTGGTCCTCCATCTCTTATTCAAATTTAATTAATTACTATGAATCGCATTCATATAATTAATTCTTCCAAGGGAATTCTTAACTCCAATCATATTAGAGTATTTTAATTGGACATAATTAACTTAATCATATTAAATTAATTATCAATCCAATTCAATCAATCAAACTTAATTTTATGCTTGAATATATATGGTATTAGTCTCAAAGTACATATTAATTCGTATTTTAATAATTAGAAAAATACATCTTAATCCCTCGGACATTATCCCGACCCTACCCGCTGTCATGGCCAGTACCGGCAGGAGTGGGACGGACTGCATACGTTGCAACCCGCTACCCCAGCGATCCCCGACTAGACACCATATCCGCCTCGGGAAAGGATAATGCCAAATTGATTATTTTGTACTTGAGATGATCATCGGTTCTTCAACCGAAATTATACCATATAGTAATCAAAACAATTTTGATTTTAAGGAAATTTGCTAGGCAAATTCCCAAGTCCTATTCAAGCAAGAAGTTTGATGATTGTAATTCCAATTATGGTTTAGATCAAATCTAATCAACTAATTGGTTGGGGCCAAGTCAATTAAGAAAATAATCATTCTCTAATATTTCACAAATATTTTTCATAATTATTTCTCGAAATTAACAATTAATTTCATTAATTGACAATCACATGTTTCTTGATTAGGAAAGCAATTTCAGCAGTGACCCCTACTTACTAAAATTGGCATATCTAAATCATATTAAATCCAAATTAAGCAAAGTTAATTTTTAAAGTTTGCTAATTTGATTTAGGACAGAACCTAAGTGATGTTTCACGCATTTCGAGGCAAGTCTAAACAGTAATTAACATTTTAATCACGTTCAGATTCACAGTTCCCGCAACAGTGCATACATGTTCATTAAAACGACCATATCTCGAGCATACAAAATCCGATTTACGCAAACTCAGATCCTATGGTTTCCTTATTTAATGGGGAACATAATCCAAGTATAAAATTCGTGTTTAAACAATTTAAACAGTGCCGAATTTATTTACTAAACAGATTTGCGAAATCAAATGCGATGAAAACTTTCGCGACCTTAACAAACCCAAGTCGTCCTCGGTTAGCGAATCACTATTCGAAACCGTCGACCTAAGGCTCTGATACCACTTGAAGGATATGGTTAGATCCTCAAGTGCATCACGGAAGCGTGAGCGTCGTATCGAATACGATGAGGAGCGACTAGTCGGACTAGTTGCTCGATGCAGCGGAATTTAAAAATTTTTTATACGACGAAACCACATGATCCAAGAACACTTCTCGAATCGTTTCGTCTAAACCACAAACAAGTAATAGGATTACCTCTTGAAGCGTGGTTGCGATCGAGTCTCTAAACGAAGAGACCTCCTGTCTCAAGTCCGATCCGACGGAGGAGACGCTTGCGAGCGCGGGGATGAACCGCGTGCTTCTCGCAATCCATGTTGATGATCCAAGCGGAGGATCTCCTGATCTCGACACACGAGATCCGACGTCTTCTTCACGAGCGAGGTGCTCCGAAGGAGACGGAGATCCATGAGCAGAAGAACGGGCAGCATAACGACGATGCCGCGGCGATGGAGAACCTCTCCATGGCATCCATGGTGGACGGCCATGAGAGGGAGAGAGAGGGATGACCTCTAGAGAGAAAGAGAGAGAGAGAGAGAGAAATGCTTCTCAAGCATTGTGTGTAAAATAGAGAGCATGGTATGCCTCTCTATTTATAGGATTTTGGGATCCATGGATCTCAATCCATAGGACATATAAAATCAATGGATGAGATTGATTTATGTCAATCCAATGGTCAAGATTGTTGTTGGTAAAAACCAACAACTTGTGATTTAATTTGATAAAAATATATTTGATAAATCAAATAAATATTAATACCATATTAAATCAATAAAATAAGAAGAGAGGAATAAATAGAGATCAACCTTCCTCTTTGGAAGGGGGGACGGCCACCAATTTCACAAGGAAATTGGTGCCGCCCCCCTCTTTTCAAAGGGGAGGGCAATCTCATGGTAATCCATGAGATTGCACATCTCCTTGAATTTCTCTCTACTTATTTTCCAACAACAATTTGTTGGTATTTTAATTCACCAAAATAATTCTCAATTATTTTTGGGAATATTGCAATCTTGACATTGGAATATTGTGAATCATATTCACAACCCAAAACCAAATGTAATTTACATTTTCAATTAATTAGACAATGTGTATCCAATACACATTAATAATTAATCTACTAATATAAATTATATTTAACTCTCTCTAATACATTATAAATCACATTTATAATATATTATGAATAATTGGATATTACTATCCACATTATTCTTATCCTTGATAATTAAATCATATTTAATCATCTTGGATCTCTTTATCTCATGTGTTCAAATAATATGAATCACATTCACATTATTCACATCTTTGATAATCAAATCACATTTAATTATCTAAGATAACTCTCCTTATAATATGAATCAAATTCATATTATTCACAATAATTAAATCACATTTAATTATCCATTTTTCTCAATGCTCGGATACATATATCAACAATAGAATTATCCATGAACTCTTTCAAGGACAATGCGCTTTCTCCGCGAATACTTGGAGATAAGGACAGGGCGATTGTATTGTTCCACGTATAGTGACATGGATATTGAGATCACATCTCAAATCCAGATCGCGGGCCTCCCATAAATGCTTGATTAAATTAAGACCGCAAATCTAATCTTCTCATTGCATCTGAATCATATTCAGATCAATGTCCAATAATTGGACTAAGATAAGATTACTTCTCTACTGAGAGGAGTCACTAAAATCCAGACCCGTTTCATCACTCCCTAGGAATGGAAGCGTCATGGTTATACAATCGTTTATGATCACATCACCCTCAGGTATTCCTAATACCTGTACATCCTGCATACTGGAAGACCCAGATTAAACCCGAAGTATTGGATCAACTTTATACTGTCTACTTCATGGTTTTATCAGTAAGTTTCTCATTTGATCATTGGGAGTCGGTATTGATCATATACTTTCCAAAAGCATATATCATACCTAGGTCTTGATCATATACTTTCCAAAAGTATATATCAAACCAACAAATTCAGTCAAGCTTCCAAAGCGAGACGACCGTGCGCACGGAATTTGATTCTTCCCAATATCTCATGAGTGAGCTCATGTCTTCCGGTTCAGTAGTGAACCTGTATAATCCCTTTGAGAGATCGTATTACTCATATGCCCTTATATGCACACCAGCGCGCCGGTGTATAGACCTTGATTAGGCCATCAACCTATTGGTCTGCCAAATGTACATACTCAGACATATAGTAACACATCTGTCTCCGGTCAGAGGATGTGCGCCTGTATCGTGACAGCATACGATATAGGACTTTGGTTATCTCGATCTCGTTAAGTCAACTCTTTGACCTAACTCATCTGACACCTCCGAATCTCTATTCCTATGCAGAGGACCTGCATCAAGAGGTCGGTCAGATATCAACCTAAATGAGATAGGATTGCCATCTCCTACTCAGGCTGGAGATCATCTCTTAATAATCATTTGTCGGTGCTTGATGAGTCCTCAATCTAACTCATTAGATATTCATCTAAGCACCAGCCTCTATGATTCAATAATTGAATCAACAGCTGTATGATCATTAAGATGGCCATGGTACATAACCCTAATTGTACTAAGGGACCTATTATGCAAACTATGTACTCTTATTTCAGATTAAGGAGTGAATTGCAATAACATTTATTGCATAATGGCTCGCCGTGGGCTCGCATTTCCAACAACCCAGCTCGATTCTCGATCGTTGATTCCCCCACGTGGCACACCCTCACCCGTTCGATCAGAGCCAGGGCTTCTTTGGCGAGGCGCAGCGCACCACCACCGTCAGATCCGCTATGCGGCGCCATCTCAGCCCTCGGATCATAATAAGGGGTAATTTCACTTAGGCCCCTCTTGCTTTGTTATTTACGTTCTAGTCCTGTAATTATTTTATCAAGTTTATTTTAGTTTGGTAAATTGCATAGAGGACCTGTTAGTTTCTTATATTTGCATTTCTACCCCTGTACGTCGTGGGACACGTGCTTCGTCACATGCACTCTGGTGAAATTGCATGTTGTGGGCTGTACTTTCTGATTGTTAATGAATGAGAAATATTTTTTTGGATATTTGCATTGATGCCCCTTTGAGTGTTTTTATTTCCACATGTGTTGAATATAGTGGGCTTTTTACACTTTCACCCCTGGACTTTTAGTACATTTACTAATAGGTCAAGGGACTTAAGTTTCTTTACAAATAGGTCCCTGAGTGCCCAGAACACGTGCGTGGCGCGTGGGAATTTGGATTTTTTGCACCTGAACCCCTTGGGTTTCTAGTTTTGTTACTGTTAGGCCCCTGGAACATATTTTTATGACAAATAGGTCCCTATGACTGTGGGCTATTGTTTGTTGTAAATAAAATATCAAATCTACTCCAAATCAAGTAAAAATTTGACATTGGCTCCTGCCACTGTGTAGAATTTTCACTGACTTTTGGAAAATTTTTGGAGCCCTTTTGGTATTTTTAAAAATTCAAAAACCATTATTTTTCTATTTGTTCATCTTGAAAATCCACAAAAAAATATTAAAACATTTTCAAAAATTCTAAAAAATTCCTATTTTGTGTGTTTTGCTGTGTTTGATTTTCTGACCAATTTTGGTCATTTTTGGATTTACAAAAGTTATAAAAATTAAAAAACTTTGAAAATCTCATAAAAATTCTAATAATTAATATAAAATTCTAAAAATAATAAACTCAGTCTCTGATTTTTCCTTTTTGTCTATTGAAAAATAACTCCAGGCTCTGTTGAGACCATTTTAGATTTTATTTTGGTCTTAAGAGCTTGGCTGGATAATGTTCTTGCATTTCAGCCTTCTTTTATTTTTATAAAATTCTATAAAAATCAGAAAATTACAAAAAATTAACTAAAAATGATAAAAAATTCATAAAATCTAAAAATATTTTTGTTTGATTTTTCTGAGCATTTTAGAGTAATTAAATAATTGTTAAAAGTTGCTTGTTTTATTTGTTTTCTTATTTTCTTTATAATTAAAAATTCCAAAAAAATATAAAAATATTAAAAATCCACCAAAAATCCTTTGTTTATATTTTTATTTGTTTTTCGACTACTTCGTAGGCCACGATGCCATCACGTGCTCTCTGAATTCGACCCTGGGAGCTATACCAAGTTAATCATATAGCTAGGACTGCTAGTTTGAGTTTCTCGTGTTTTATCTTTGTTTGGTGGTCCGCATAATTTTCTTGTTGAGCTCTGAGTCCCGAGTGACCGAGGTCACAACGACCGCAGATATACCTGATTAACCTTGGTTGTTCGGGCAGCTCATCAACCGGTCGAACCAGTTGGTCCGGTCTGATTTTCAAAACATTGCCAAAAACTCAAATTTCTTATATGGAGCTAAAGTAGCAGGAGTTTCATCAAGAGATGATCACTTGCTAGGGCTGCTAATTGAACTGAATCATTCGAGTTCGTTAGGATTCATTCGATAAAAATTCGAAAAAAGTTCGATTCGAAATCAAATGAACTGAATTTGAATTTAACTTGTGGATTCGATTCCCAAATGAATCGAATCTGTATTAACATGAATTCGTTCGATAAAAATTCGATTCGATTCAGTATTTATAAGCATACATATATGTATATATTTATCCACATATACATAATACATACATATATACATGCATATAATACATACATATTTACATACATACATACATGTAACAACCCCACTTTGGGTATATTAGGATCCTTTCCAAATAGTCTTGTGCCTGGAATTATAGCATAATTTTATCAAAAGATTGAGATGCATTTGTTTGAATCCATTTGTAAGTAAATAGATGCAGAAAACAATATATGATATATATTAAAAAAATTACGACGTTTACATTATATTGAAAGATTTAGCATTTGCATTATATCTCTAAGCATAACATGTGCAAGCATCTAAGGATACTCCAAAATCAACTTACTACAATTATTAAGTGATTACTTTTAAGTTTAAAATCATATCTATGCTCCATTGGTATGATTTATCATGTCCAGATTTCATTGTTATGATTCCATACTCCCACGATACACCGACATAACTTTTCAATGCATGACATGTATATGCAACATTAGACACTATTAGTGAGATTCAATCTCTTCCCTTTCCCCTTTATAACTAAGTTCAAGTGGTTTGACTCCGAAATATGTTATGAGTCAAAGATGTGTGTCCTTCGCTCATCGGTTATACAAAACATCAAATTCTCATCTTTACTTCTTATTTTAGTCTAATGACAATTGCTTAATATGAGTTACTTTGTATAACTAATAATCAATCTTAGCATATTATTCAGAAATTTTAAAGCATTAAGAGGATTGCAAAGTACTCTAAGTCGTCCCAATTTAATATGTATGTATATATATGCATGTATAATCCTATTAGTTAAAGATTAAATTTTAAATATAGAAAGAGTAAAAATATATAGGTCATAAAATCTATTAGGAAAGATCAAATGTTTAAAATTGTTATTCTAATTCCTCATTTACACATTTATTTTCATGATCACATATTCCTTACACTACATTTTCTATTCTCTTTTTCATTATCTACCAAAGATTCCAAAAGCCATGGTAGATTATGATGGTATTTCCCCTAGCATATGAAAATGATAATTTTGCTACTTCGAGTTCCTCAACATTTATCGTGGCTCCAAATTGCTTTTTTTATTTTGATTTTCCATGCATGTCAATCCATGATGATTATCATTGTCAAGACGGCATTTGTCATCACATGAATAATATACAAGTTCTTCTCACGACGATGTAAGTTGTTCCTTTGTACATCAAAAATTCAGTATAGTTCATTTCATGGCTTAGTTTTTCGATGATGAAGATCCTCACGCTCAATGAAGAGATTTTATATTGCTATGTTATTTTTTACTATTCTCATTATTTTAAATAATAATGTTAATTTGTATCAACTTTTTATATAAGTTTGATCATATGCAATGGCAATTATAATGCGTTCAGTTTTTTCGTCAATGATATTTTAACTCTTTGATAGCCTCATATAATTATATTGTATTTATTTATTCCTTCTCATAGAAAAAAGTATATTTAGATAGTAGACATATAATAATTAAAAAAATAGGCACTTTTTTCTATTGTATTGTATTGGTTTTATATTTTCCTTGATTACATAGTTTTTCCAATTTATCAATGTGAAATATATTAAAAATTATAATTATACAATAAAATATTTATATTGTATTATTCTTCTTATAATATTAGTTATATAAGCTCTAAAACAACAATTTACGTTTCAAATTCGAAATAAAATGAATCGAATTTGAATATTCGAAACTCAAAACGAATTGAATCCGAATTTAAGGTACTAAATTCGTTTAAGATTCGATTCGAGTTCGGATTTGAAACTTTTATAATGAATTGAATCGGAATTCTGGTGGATTCGATGGTATTCGATTCGATTAGCACCCCTATCGCTTGCAACTTTCGAGTTCATTACCGGGGATCATAGTATTTGTCCGTGAAAATTTTGTCATCCAAATATTTACACTAAAATGGTTGTCATGCACCATACTAAAATAATCGACAGCCACAAGTTTACGACAATGGATTGTCTATTACAATAGAATTATGGCTACCAATCTTTTGGCAACGAGTATTGGTGACGTATATTAACGTACAATCCACTGCCGCAAGCCAAATTTCCGTCACAAACTTTTGTCACCACAATGTGTTTTTGTTGTAGCAGGTATTAGGAAAGTTTGAACTCGATGAACGCAATTCAACCCGTGACTCATGCTTTGAGAAGCTAGTGAGTTTGAGTTTGAGTCAGACGACGGACTCGTTATGCTTATCAAGTCGACTTCAAGTTCAGTCGTCCTCAACTTGTTGTCTCAACTCGATAACTCGATTTGAATCATTAAATTTTTGTTATCAAGAATTAAGAAGTACATCGTCGTCGGATTAAAGATCTAACAGTAGAGATTAGAGGCTCATCCCATCTCTAATGAACACGAGGTCCATTGGATAAGTCATATATACACGATCTTCGATGCCAAAAGTACTGAATCATAATGTGATTCAAGATATTACATAATTAGAATTGTGTATATAATATAAATACCAAAATATTATATATTTGATGATTATGGAATAACGATGCCCTTCAATATATTTTTCAATAACCTTTTCTTTTATTTGAAAATAACAACTGTACGGAAGTTTTGGAAGTCTATTTTCCATGCTTCAGTGATCCATAATAATTTCCTTGGTTGGTTTATTGTAAATAATATATTTTTTTCATGAAACGTTTGATTTGTCTAATGTGTTTTCAAATTTTTTTGGAAATCTGGTTTGATTATGTTTTCAACTTTAGAGTAATATAATGGCAGCTATCATTATCTTTTCATTTGAATGCCAAAGAAATCAATCTACAAAAAAGCTCGTGAAGAAGTTCACGAGCCAATGCGAAATCAATGAGTATAAGTTCGAGCCGACTTTCTGATCAAGTCTGAGCTCAAGTCAGAGTTATGTTAACGAATTCGAGTCCGAGTCAGGACAGAGTAGACTCATTCAACTTGATAGACACATTTACTCATAATTCTTGCTAGCACCATGATATGATGACCTAGATAGACAATGAAATTAGTTTCACTATAACAAAATGAGCCTATAATGATGTGTTGTTTTTTATAATTTGTCACTATATTGTCTGATGTTAAGTATGGTCATACTGCTCGTTGCGAAATACTATGTTATACTTGAAATTACCCACAAATTCTTATCCATTATTCTGATATTACTGAAGATCAATGTAGTAGTGTTTATCCATTGTTATTTTTCAAAATTTTACTAATCGTCGTTAATTTTTGAACTACAATGTAATAATGTTTACTTAAAGTGTTGAAAAAAATAGCAACGGATAGGCGTTGCTATGTAGACAATTATTGATGACATAGTTTGTAACGTCCCGGGCTTAGGTCCCCGGTCCGTTATCGGAACATTACTGGCCCTAACAACCTCTTTGGGATCGGGCCCCATGCGGACCCGATTAACCACCCCCAAAAATGCTTAAGCCGGGTTGTTTCGGTAGTAATTTCCTCACTTTTTATCCCACCCAGAAATTTTATATTTCCACGGTATGGGACAATTTTGAGGTTTTTTACAACCTCCCCCACTTATATTCGCAGCGTCCTCGTTGCGACATGGCACATCACTTCTTCCCAGTGATAGTGGCGGTTGCACGCTCCGGGTAGCCATTTCCTCCAACCTCTTTGTAGGGGCGGCTCCACCTCTCGGGTAGCCCTTTCCACTATCAGAGGGCGTTCGGCTCTGATACCATTTGTAACGTCCCGGGTTTAGGTCCCCGGTCCGTTATCGGAACATTACTGGTCCTAACAACCTCTTTGGGATCGGGCCCATGCGGACCTGATTAACCACCCCCAAAAATGCTTAAGCCGTGTTGTTTCGGTAGTAATTTCCTCACTTTTTATCCCACCCAGAAATTTTATATTTCCACGGCATGGGACAATTTTGAGGTTTTTTACATAGTTTGAAGTATAGAAAAAAATTTTGCAATGAATAATATCACATTATATATGGGTAAAATGGGGCTGCCCCCATGGAGGAGCTAACTTGGCTCCCCCCGCCCCGTTTCGCCCGATTTTTTATTTTTTTTGAAAATTTCTTCCGTGTATTTTCATCAATATATCCCTATATGATGTCATTAAAATTTCGTGCGAAACAGAGAGTCCTACGGCCTCCATCCAGACGGGATCGTTCTTAGCAATTCTGTTACCGTTAAAAAATGGCTGTCTGGATGGAGGCCATAGCAGTTTCCGTTTCGCACGAAATTTTAATGACATAATATAGGGATATAGTGATGAAATTCCACGGAAGAAAATTTCAAAAAAAAATAAAAAAAATCTGGCGAAATGGGGCGGGGGGAGCCAAGTTAGCTCCCAGGACAGCCCCATTTAACCCTATATATATGGTGCACTTGAATTGAGGTGACACTTTTCCTTACTTATGGAAAGGTGCCATCTTAAGCTGTTGGATGAAAGATGAACAAATGAGATGAAAACCACCTAGTGGTTTTCGTTAAAACTAACTTTCCTAATATATATTGAGATGCATTAAAGAAACGATAAATTTAGTAAATAACTCATCATTGATCCTTCTAAAAATATGTATAATACAAGAGATTTTCAGAATTTTCCATCTGCGTTGACGAAACATTTAATGAACTTTGAATCTTAGTATACAGCTAACACCAATCTTAGAATATTTTAGATTTAGAAATTTACTTTGAAAATAAATATAATGTCTGAAGTCTAGAGTCTTTCCCAGGTACACCCTTCGACTTGTGCGAGAGAACGAGAGAGATATGGAGGATAGGAGAAATGGGAGAGGGCTCCCTAGTGCGAGGAGGAGCGTATGTTCATCCCCTCCCGGAGGAGGTGTTTTTATAGGGCGTAAATGCCCTCGCACTAGTCCGCCCTAGCCCCACCCACGCCCTAACGGACTCCCGCAAGACTCGGGCTTGCCGGAACCACCGGCTCCAGAACCGTCGGCGGTATTCTTTGACCACGAGTTCATATGGACTCGTTCTTCATCTCCTACTTGACTGAAGTGGTCAAAAACATATATGCTCCCACTATTCGTGTAGTATATACATGGAGATTTATCATGTGAGGATCATTATCTATGAAACCTCTTCCTTGACTCAAACATTCCTGTGTCCCATTAAACCAACATGTTTAATGTATGTTCCTGCTGCTATTCCCTTGGTTAGAGAATCAGCCAACATGTCACTGGTAGGTATGTAGGTTACCGTGATTTCTTGCTTCGCCACAATATCTTGTATATAGTGATATTGGATCTCAATGTATTTTCCTTTAGAACTATTAGCCCCACTATTGATCAAGCTTATTGCAGCTTGATTGTCACAATACATTTCAATTGGCCCTTTGACCAATTCGAGGCTTAGGTTCTCTAGAAAACGCCTGATCCATACAGCATGAGTGGTGGCCATGCTACATGCAATGTACTCAGCCTCTCGTATATGTCGAGATACACATCCTTGTTTCTTGCTACCTCAAGGAACGGTTGCACCACCAAACATGAACAGGTAACCTGATGTGGATTTTCTATTATCTACATCCCCTCCGAAATCAACATCGGAGTAGCCTACCACTTCAAGCGATTCTGCTTGATACATAAGTTTCAGATGTATTGTTCCTTTCAGATATCGAAGAATCCTCTTTACAGCTTCCCAATATGCTGGATCGGGATTGCTTTGATATCTACTGACTAAGCTTACTGGATAAGCTAAATCAGTTCGAGTACACATCATTGCATACATTAGACTTCCTACCGCTTGTGCATATGGTACATCTAAAGGTCTCTGCCCCTTTCCAGGACACTGACTCTTGCTGAGTCTCTTTCCCATCACAAGTGGTGTTGGAGCTGGAGTGCTATTCTGCATTCCAAATCTCATTAATACAGTATGCAAATATCTTTCCTGACTAAGGCTCAATGTCCTTGAGTCCCTGTCTCTTGTTATTTGAATTCCAAGAACATAGGATGCTTCGCCCATGTCCTTCATTTCAAATTCATTGCTCAATTTCTGTTTGATTTCATTGAGCATTTGTATGTCATTACCTGCAAGCAGAATGCCATCTACATACAATGACATGATTGCAAACCTGCTCCCACTCTTCATGACATACACACAGTTATCCAATTTATTTGAAACAAATCCAAATTGAATAACTTTCTCATGAAATTTGAGATACCATTGCCGTGAAGACTGCTTCAAGCCATATAATGACTTTCTTAACTTGTAAACCTTTTTCTCATGACCTTCAACCTGAGACCCATCAGGTTGTCGCATATAAATCTCCTCCCTTAATTCTCCATTAAGGAAGGTCGTCTTCACATCCATTTGGAATAATTCTAAATCCATATATGCGACTATGGCTAAGATCATCTGAATAGATGCAAACTTAGCCACTGGAGAGTAGGTTTCCTGGAAATCTATTCCAGCTTGCTGAGTATAACCCTTGGCAACTAATCTTGCTTTGTATTTATCAACTGTACCATCAACTCGGTACTTTTTTTGAATACCCACTTACATCCTATGGATTGCCTACCTTCTGACAAATCACATAATTCCCAAACACTGTTTCGCTTGATTGAGTCCAACTCATCTCTCATGGTGGCCGACCATGATTACGACTCAGATGAAGCCATAGCTTCATCAAAGGATATGGAATCTGTACAATCTGCGACATCCTCATCCACGTTGTAGCATGATGCCTCGCATCTATAGAAATGGTAATCTTCCATCCATACGGGCCGTGTTCTGGGTCTCTTGTTGCCGATTATACTCGTGGGTTGTGTGGGTCCACCCACTTCTTCTAAAGGATCATCATGTTCCATAGATTCTTTCTCTACATTTGGATGATCGATATCATCCTCAAGTTCCTGTCTAATGCTCAAGTCGTCTTCATTGTCCTGTAGGACAATCAGAGGATCTGATTCCTCTACTTCATGCTCCTTTTCTTGATAAATTTCAAGGAAAGTGGCATTACGACTTTCGATCAGACCTTTAGTTTCATGGAAGAACCTATATCCTTTAGAATGTTCACTATATCCAATAAACTTACACTTTAATGTCCTGAAGTCTAGCTTATCCCTAAGCTGACTTGGTACCAGAACATGTGCAACACATCCCCATTTCCGGAGATGGCCCAACTCAGGCTTTCTGCCATTCCATATTTTGTATGGTGTTGATTTTACGGATTTGGTGGGAATTCTGTTCTGTATGTAGTTCATGATCAACGCTGCCTCTCCCTAAAATTTCTTGGAGAGTCCTGAGTGCGAAAGCATACACCTTACTGCATTCATCAAAGTTCGATTCTTTTTTTCTGCTATACCATTCTGTTGTGGTGTATATGGCATTGTAGTCTGCCTATGAATGCTTGCTTGAATACAATAATCCTCAAAATCCTTTGAGGTATATTCCCCACCTCTATTTGTCCTAAGAGTCTTGATTGGTTTTCCCAATATTGTCTCCCCTTCCGTCTTATATCTCTTAAATGTTTCAAGTGCTTCCGACTTTCTTCCTAAGAGATAGACATAGGAGAATTTCGAGTAGTCATCAATGAATGTTATAAAGTATTCCTTATTTCTATGTGTGCTGACGCTCAGTGGTCCATATATGTCTGAATGGATCAAACCTAGTAACTCTTTTGACCGAGTTCCGGTTGAGAAGGGTCTTCTCGTCATTTTATCGGTCAGACAGTGTTCGCAGGGCAATGTCCTTGCACCCGCGATCTTAGTCAACAAATTTTCCTTAATCATTTGATCCATCTTAGAATTTCATGGATGACCCAGTCGCATGTGCCACAAGTCATAATCAGACAAACAACACAAGGAATAATCAGAAGCGACATTCATTGATTCGCTAGAATTTATTACAGGAAGACAAAATAGGTCATGCCCGGGCACAAACTTTCCCATCGCATAGACCTTCTTATTCTTGCCTATAAATACACACTTATTATAAGACCGAACTTCGAAGTCTTTCTTGAGCACCACTGGGACAGATATCAGGTTCTGGCATATCCCTGGGGCATATAGTACATCATTCAGTACCATAATGCTATCCCCCAGGTCAAGCCTGTATGTCCCAACACCTTCCACGTCCAGGTAGGTGTTGTTCCCCATGAAGATCCTCTATTTACCTTTGCTCAGCTCCTTGAACTCCACTCAGGCCCTCCTTCGTCTTCGCGATGTGTCTGGTTGCTCCAGAGTCGATCCACCATCCATCACTGTCCGTGATGAAGGAGTTGCATTCCACGACAGCCGCAAATTCTATTTTCTTCTTGCCTTTGTTTTCAGGCATTTTAGAATTTCTTGGCTTTTTCTTGTTAGGGCAATTGACCTTGAAATGGTCATATTTGCCACAACCATAGCAAGAGCCACGTGGGTATTTCCCACTCTTTCCCTTTAAATTAGCCTTGGAGGGACCCAGTTTTTTCTTCGTGTGCACGACATTCGCTTCTTCTTCCTCGACCTCAAAGATCTCAGCTTTTGATCTTTGCTTAGAGAGGTCCTGCTCAAGTGTCAGCTGTGCAGGTAGGTCCGTCACAGATTTAATGTTACCATTCATCCTCAGAAATGTGGCAACCATGTTGAATGACGGAGGGAGACTTCCTAATATGGCTGCGATCTGCATCCTTTCCGGAATCGCGCAATCAGCAGCCGCAAGATCCTTGGCCATCGCGATCATCTTGTTCACGTGCTCGAGGACGCTTTCAGATTCCTTCATTCTACACGAGTTGTACTTGTGTAGAAGAAGCTGTACACTCACTTCAGATTTGGAGTGATATTTCTCCTTAACCGCGGTCTCGAACTCATAAGCTGATTCGCAGGTCTCAAAGACCCGAATCAGGTTCAGATCCATGTGGGTCACCATAAAGCTCCTAGCCCTATTATCCATTTTCTCCCACTGTTTGCGGGATCTAATTTCCTCCATAGTAGGATTCTCAGATAAAGTTGGGCCAGGTTTATCTATGATGGAGTGTATACTATCGTGTAATAGGCCATAGTAGATCTTCATACTCCATAATTCGTAATTAGTACCATTAAGGTACTCTATTTTTCCCACCTCAGTGGCAATTGTCTTGCTCGTCATATTTGTTTATCTCGGTTCCTCTTAGGGTTTGGTATCCGTGGGGAGCACAACAACGAAGATAAAAACGGTGGAAGCTTGCGGCGCCAGCGATCGAGCTTAGGTGACGACGATCGGGAACCTGGCTCTGATACCAGTCTGAAGTCTAGAGTCTTTCTCAGGTACGCCCTTCGACTTGTGCGAGAGAACGAGAGAGAGATGGAGGATAGGAGAAATGGGAGAGGGCTCCCTAGTGCGAGGAGGAGCGTATGTTCATGCCCTCCCGGAGGAGGTGTTTTTATAGGGCGTGAATGCCCTCGCACCAGTCCGCCCTAGCCCACCCACGCCCTAACGGACTCCCGCAAGACTCGAGCTTGCCGGAACCGCCGGCGGTGTTCTTTGACCATAAGTTCATATGGACTCGTATTTCATATAATACGCAGAAAGAAATTACTTTACATATATGTATTGTACATTTTACATTACATGTATACAGAAATACAAGATTGTGTTGAATATTGACATTTTTTGTAAAAAACTTTAACATTGTATACAATATGAAAGTATTTTACATTTAGTAATGGTAAATTAAGTAACGTTCTTCTTTTGTTGTTTTGATAAGCCAAAAAAAAGTTACGCATTCCATCGACATAGACGATTTATTGAGATCTCAAATCTGAAAGATATACAATGTGTATATCTATAATACACTGAATTTATTTTACATAAACAAAATCTATTTTATAAAAACGGCATTTTACAAAGTCATTATCATCTTTTGTTCTGTTGTAATGACGATAAGGCTGTTATATCTTCCATTGAAATAAAAAGATTCTTAATTATACAACTTGGAAATTTTTACAATTTGACTTTATATAATACAAATATATAATTTATTTTATGAAAAATGAGTACATTTTACACAATAAAATTTCCTTATTTTGAATAAAACTTTAATATTTTACACAATATTTAAGTATTTTACATTTGTTAATGATAAATTAAGTGACGATCTTCTTTTGTTATTTTGTTAATACGACAAAAAATGATATATATTACATCGAAAAAGGAGTTTTATTGAAATTTCGATTTTGTAAGTTATACAATATGTATATCTATAATACACTTTAATTATTTATTTTACATAAACAAAATGCATTTTACAAAAAAAGAATGCATTTTACAAAATCATTATTATCTTTGTTATTTTGTATTGATGATAAATACGTTATATTTTCCATTGAAGTAATCAATTTCATTATTATAGGAAGTTGGTAAGTTTTACAATTGGACTCTCTATAACGCAAATATATAATTTATTTTACAAAGAAAGAATGCATTTTACAGAATGTGTGTGAGTTATACGAGCTGCTTATGTTAAATAATGACTTATATTATGCATAATAATATGATATTTTATATATATTGAATTTATTTTACTTTTCTTGATTTATCAGCTTCAAATATATTCGGAAATTTGGTTGACTTGAAATTCCTCTTTTATATTTATAGATGTACTACTATAAATTAAATAACAAAAAAATGTGAGGAAAAAATCCTCATTTTGGTACTTATTAAATATACTGTTTTATTTTGTATATCTTAATCACATAATTTTCATATAGTTTTTTTTCGATTTTCTATACAATATAACCAAAATAATATAAAGAAAGAAAATTTAATAGCAAATAAAAATTGAATTTAACAAGGATTATATGTATGACTTAAAAATTAAAATAATGCATCTGTTGTAAAGGTTGGTTTGAATGTAACGGGAAGGATATACAATAAACATTCATAAAAACAAAATCTGACGTGGAAGAATTGGATGCATTGATAATATGAAAAAAAAATCATATACTATGATTAAAAATAAAAAACGAACCTGGAAATCCATAGAGATGACTGCGATTACGAAGTATTTCCTTTTAAATGAGGAATATAGCTAACAAAATTAGATAAAATCTAAAAGAAGGTTGTAGATGATTCTGCCGCAATAAACAAAAAAAAGCAATTACTATTTTTGACTTAGAAATAATTACCAAAAGCAACAACATTGCATTCATTTAGCTAGAATTAATTTCTATTTTAAAATTTCAAATTCTTTCTATAGTTAGAAAAAGGAAACAACCATTTAGTTTTTTAAATGATTCCATAGTTGGCGATAATTTAAAAGCGGGATTTTAAAAAATAAAATAAAATATTAGGAAAGTAGAAAGATATTCTTTATTGAAATCAAAGAATGCCTAATTTGAGATAGAGAAAAAAGAAGGGGAGGGTGACTTGGCAAAGACGATGAAGAAGAAGTTCATCATAGCTGACGATTCAAGCCAGTGGCTGCATTCTCAAAAGATTCGACTAAGGAAGAAGAGGAAGGGGTGACGACGATATCGATTAAGATTAAATTACTAATCAAGTACTTTCTTTTGTTTTCGAAAACTGTCGATGTAATATAAAAATCAGATTAAATACCGACTTCGTTTACATTGAAAAAAACATAAATTAAAAACTTTCTTTACTTTTGAAATTTTGATTAATGAATATTTGATTATACATACACTTTTCATTCACAGAGATCATGACTGTTTATCAAAGGAAGTATAGTTAAATATATTTGGTATCTTAGAATAATGATTAAACTTTAAGATTTACTACTGGAAGATAGAAATGACCAACGATGTAATTAATTAAGTGGATGATACGTACACCTTCCAATAACACAATGATCATGACTGAAACACAAATGTAGAATCAAATTTATTTTGTATCGCAAGAGAACTGTTTTAAATTTTGTTTCCGCTACTTAAAAGAAAAAGAGAGAATAAGTATGTTATTATGCGGATGTTATTATGTATTCTTTAAAAGTCATAATTTAGCTAATAAATGGAAGAAATCAAACATCAGACGGTCGTATTAAGTAAATTATGACATGTAAAAGTAAAATATGTAATTGAAATGTAAAATATGGAGAATCAAATTAAAATATCACACTGAAGTCTGTAATAAATCATGAATTATATCTATATTCTCGAGAACGTTTAGTTTCATACTAACAATGCAAATAATAATCGAACTATTTGTTATTGACAGAGAAGAAGATTGAAGAGATGCAATCGCACATGGGCGAAACCAATAGGAAACAAGAAGATGATTCCGAACAAGGTAGTGAGGATACATGTGGGAAACTCCAGATCCATCATCAAAAAATCAAACTGCAGAAGTAAGTAAAAATGCAATTGAAAGTATTTAATAATGTTTAAATAAATTATAATTCGTCTAATTGAAATGAATAGAAAGAATAGATCTTACAATGATCAAGGGAAAGGAGGTGACCGATGAAAAGGAACTATTGAAGGGGGAAGACAATTTCGAGAGTATGCAAATTAATGCTTCTTTAACAGACATTGAAGTTTTATTTTAAAATAATTTGTTAATGATTTATTTTAAGCATGAAAATCATATATAATAATGATTATTTGTGTGTTTGCTTGCAGGCCAAGTCTATGTACAACATAGGTGTTATATAGAACACTTTATGCAGTTTATTGATAGACATGGACCAACAAACAAACAACATGCACTGTTGACGAAGACTGCATTAGTAAACTAGTAAATATTGGACATGTTGAGATCCACCGGAAGAATCTTCAGTGGCTAGTTGAACAATTTCAAGGTGGAAGGAACTTCATATTTGGAATTAAGGTTGTGAGCTTTAGTGATGAAGAGGTGGGAGCAATCTTGGGCCTACCTAGCTTTGCTTTTTCCATCACAGTCAGGGTTAGACATTTGCAATGGCAATCATTCATTTTAAATGATCCGTTTGAAGAGGGGATGGTTTTCAATAGAAAGAAGTTGGTCAACATGCTAGAAGATTATTACAATAAGGATGATGACAACTCCGTGTCTATCTATGTAACATGTTTAATACTTCTGATGTTCGCAACCTTCCTTTTCCCTGACAATTCTTACGCTTTTCCAAAAGACATTGCACTATGTAGAATCCCTTGAGGATACAAGATTCTTCAATTGGTCTGGTGCAGTTGCAAGAATGACATTATTCAATATGGATGACGTAGTGAGCCGTGTTCAAAAGAGAAGAGATGGATCATCAAGGGTAACACTGGGTTACCTTATAGGATGTGTTGCTTGTTTATATGCGAGTTTTTAATTAGTTGTTTTATTAATAAGATCAGCCGTGAAAATTATTAATACAACATCTTTATCATGTATGGATGATAGAGTACTGCTGCAAAGACCTTGTAGTGAGCAGAGATCTGAGACCAAGGATTAGGAAGTAGACTGGTCCAATAAAAGGGATTTCTAGATCCTTGCTTTCAATCAGCAGTGAACATGTAAGTATTGATAATTAGAAATATGATATACTGTATGTTTAATATTTTAATTAGGTTAAAGACTAGGTGTTTTTTTATGTAGATATTATCGGCTTTACAACTATACAAGAATGAAATAGTCAAAATAAGACCAGACAAATATGTTTTTCCATTTGAAAAATTTGATGTGGGGGATTTTACAGTGAGGAGACCCCAGATTGAGATAATAAAACCCATTCCAATACCACAAGATATGTCAACAAGGAAGGGAAGATACAAGAAAGAAGAATTGTGTACCAACAAATCTGTTGTTGGTGTTCAACCTGAAGACGCCATAACAAAAAAATAACAAAAAAATGTATGTGTGAAGCATTTGCATTTGAGATAGAAGAGCTGAAGGAAACCATTAAAGAGATGAGTGAAACATCTAGAAAAAGGATGCAGAAACCTCAAGAAAAACTTCTGAATTGATGCTTGAGATTGAGAAATTAAGATCTGAGAATATGGAGCTGACTGTAAAAATAAAAATTTTTGATGTTCAAAAGAACAAAAATATTGAAAAAATTGATTTCCATGCAATAGATACCTCAGAGAAAAATAATGAATGTGTGATTGAAGGTGACCTGGTTAACTATGTTGGAGAAATATATGCAACGACTTCCAAAGGAGGTGATATGAAAGAAGGAGTTTTAGAAGAGAATGATACATGCATTGGGGAAAGACTTGGAAATTTAATATCAGCAATATATGATGCGCATACAATTGAGAAATCCCCAGATTCAAGTAAGCAAGCATCATGTATGATCATTGACATACCTTCATTTGATTTGAAAATAAATGACAATGCACATTATGAAATTGTGCCACCAGAGACAACAAGGAAAAGAAAAGGAGATAAGGTAATAGTGCAGCAAAGTTCAATAATAAGGAGGTTAAAAGAGAGAAGAGAAGCCAAAAAAACATTAGAGGATTCTACGAGGGAAGACAAGCAGGGACAAGAAGCAAAAGATATACTGGAATGTTATAAAATTGGTGGTCAGAAGAGAACAGAATCATGGTCAGAAGAGAACAGAATCAATCATGGATGATACGACAAGTGAGGTAAGCAAAAAATATAGTAGAATGTATTTTACCTGCGTGATATGTAATACTGCACCCATTTAGTTAATTGTGATTACGTTGACAAATAAAATGATTGTTTTTTAATATGGCACAAAAAGCATATGAGGTTCTATAATTTTATTATAATAATTTGTACTAAAATTACTTATAATTAATTGATTGAGTATCAGTATCTATGCGATCTCGTGACTGATTTTATTGGTGTATCGGACCGGACGAAAAAAACAATTCAAGAATTTCTCTGAGATCCTGCTAACAAGTAAGAATTTGTATCTATTTTAAACATTTAAAAGTTAATTATTTTAATTTAAAGGAAAATTATATAAAAATCTAAATGAATCAAAATAAATGCAACATACTTTACTCCTAGGAATCGCAGTTGCAAAGGAAGAGAGATCCACAATTTCAACGAATGACAGAAGATTCGGTAGGTATATGTATATTAATTACTTGTTTTAATTTTTTATGAAATAAATATTTTTGGCATTACAAATAATAAACATATTTATGGACATGCTGACCCAGAAATACTGCAACAAAGCTGACCATGTTCTGTTTCTCTTTACTCCAATATTCTGAATGGTGAGTTTCTAAGAACTGAGCTTGATTTTTTAAAAAATTGGAACAATAACTGTCATAATATGTTAGCCTTAATTATAGTTTCAGCAATATCTTGTGAATCTTGTGGTAAATGCTATCGAACAAGAATTTGATAAACTCGAAGAACTATACGATGAAGGAATACATATAGCAGAGCTGGAGAATATCTACACTGTTATTCATAAAAGAAACCACTGGCATCTTCTTGTCATGGATTTTACAACAAGAAAGTTTCTTTCATACAATTCTATGAAAGGAACAAGATTCCATAAGAAAGATATTTTGAAATGGGTATGAGCTAAAAACCTTTTAAAGTTTATAATATAATATATTTCTATGTTTATGTTAATATTGTTTGATTTATATTTCAGCATGGATGGATTTCTGAGTATTTCATGGACATCATACCAGACGAACTCCTTGCAGCATGGGAAATTATATATGTGTCGGATTCTCCGCAACAGCTATCACAAAGTCTTGACTGTGGTGTCTACATCATGAAAATGATGGAGTACCTGTGCTAAGGGAGGGCGTTGGATTTCAAGTACGAGAACATTGACCGATTTAGAGCTGAAATAGCATCAACTTTGTTAACATGCGGTCATATTGAGAACTCAACAACCCAGTGATGAAAGAAGACGGACAGAAAATCAAGACACTTTAGCTTTTGGACAGTTTACGATAGATCTCTCTATTCTTGCAATATCTGAACTAATTTATGTTGAGAGATTTGCTTTTCATACTTCTTCTTTTATCTCAAACACTTATATAAGACTTATTTTTGAATTGTATGTTTATCCTATATTATAATTATAACAATGTACTGCATTTTGTTAGACAAAATGATTGGCTTTTGTTGGGATACTGAATATATACATATTTGACAGGTAGACAATCTGTACATTTTGATGATTAAGGATTCAACTATGACGATTTTGATTAGTCAATTCATTTGATAAACAACATGATGTGATCTTATTTTGATACATATTAAAATCGAAAGTATCTGTCGGACAAATAAATATATAATATAAAAATTGTATAACATATAAAAAATTAATATAAGTTATAAAATTAATATAAGTTTTACATAAATGACTCCAACAATTTAATTCGACTATTCTAAAGTTGCACATATATGTCAAACATAAAAAATGAAAAAATTAGTTTAACAGCGTTTCAGTCTTTGCATACTGCTATAAATCCAAAGTATGTATTACAAAATGCTATAATATTATAATAAATTAACCTCTGTATGTAGTAACTTCCTACTTGTTAATAGAGGTTGTAAGTGTAATGATTGTTGTTAACGCCATATTTTCATGTATAATATCGAAATGTATGTATAATATGTAAAATACTGTATAGAGTTGTAAAATATTGAATAGATTTGTAAATTATTGCATAGAGTTGTAAAATGTATACATAGAATAGTTAATTGTATCAGCTACAATGACTTATGTTTGGAACCAACTGAAAGATATATACTACTTTAAATTCTAATTAGCACGATTTTTTTTGTATACATAATTAAAACATGATATTATTAAACTAATGAAAAATCTTCTAATACCTTAAGTACGATAGGCAATAACAGTTCCTAATAAAGGGTATGGAACCGACTGAAAGATATATACTACTTTAATATAGAATTGTGTACTATTTGATTCACATTGCATACTATTTCAATATAGAATTGTGAAATGTATATATATTTTGTAAAATGTGGCATATAGTTGTAAAATAAAGGGAATGTATTAGTTAAAAGTATTTATATTTGGAACCGACTGGAAGATATATACTACTTTAAAATCTAATTAGCTCGATTTTTTTGTATATATAATTAAAACAAGACATTAATAAAGCACTTAAAGGTCTTCTTGTACGTTAAGTGCGATAGACATTGATGAATCTGTGAATTCATCACTCTAAAAGTTGAAAATAGAGTCTTGTTCCCGAGTAAATAGATGCATATCTCCCTTTATATTGTAAAATTAGCATTCATGCATGCAAGCATAATATCTGCATTTTAGCATTCATACTTGTATTAAATAAGAAGCCAATTTCACTTGTACAAATCACCTGTATATTCACCATATTTCACATATTTGTATTTATTTTATACTAACTCTGAATCCAATAAAATCAACTCCATAGTGTATATACTACTAACACTAATTAAAGAAAAATATCAAAAAAATACCAACTTGTAAAATTGACCAATAAAATATCAATCCAAGTTTGAAAATAGGAGCCTTAAAACACACATATCTCTCTCATACAACCTCCGAATAAGGTCTACTCACTTTTAAAGTAATATACATTCAGAGACCTTCGAAACAAGACCAATTTCATTAAAATCGGAGCTCGTATGCAAAACTTGGGTTTTGGGCCCCTTTTGTATATTGTACATATTGACCGTTTTACCCCTGTATTTTATCCTTTTATTTTCTTCATTATTAAAAATCCAAAAAAATAGATTAAGTTGTAAATATTCTTCTCATATTTTCTATATTTTTATTTTAATTTTTCTCTCTTTTAAAAATGACAAAAAAATTACAAAAGATAAAATACAGTATTTTATATCTATAAGGTACCACCCAAAACTACGTTTTTGTATAGATGATCTTATTTGATTTTCGGCCCTTCATGAAAGTTGTAGATCTCATCGAGAAGAGCAACTTTCGTGTTGACCACTTTTTGATTTAATCTCTTTTGTTATTTCTTTTTGATTTTGTTTACATTTAATCTTTGAATTTTCTGGGAGCGACATGTGGCAGCTCTTGGAGCCGCCACATGTCACCCCATTTTCTTTATTTTCGAATTTATTTTATTATTTTCGGATTTATTCTTATTAATATTTTATTATTACTATTTTATTTATTTTTAGTATCCTATTATATTATTATATTATATTATTTATTTTATCCCCTTTTACCACTTCTTTTCTTACTCCCTACTCCAAGCCTCCACCTTCCCCACTACCCCACTCTCTCCATCCTTCTCCAACTTCCCTCTCCTCTTCCTTTATATTCACATCATCCTCCACCATTTTTCTCCATCCGCCATTCTACGAATTAGAGAGGTTCGAGCCCCGTTTAATCTGTGAGGTGACAGCTCCCCTTAGACGTTGAGCGACGACGACCTGCAGGCGAGATCCGCGGTTAATCTCCACGTAGCGAACTTCCCGTTAAGATCGCAAAGCTTCTCCGATTTTTCGTCAAACCGGATCGAGGCCACAACGAATGCCGCACACCGCGGCTTCACTTTCGACGAACCACAGGTAAGTATCTTCTATCTCATCTATTTATTTTATATTATCTAACAAAATTTTGTTTCACTTGTTCTAGCCACACATTTTCACCAAACATCGCATCATCATCACATCACAACCATTATCATCACCAAACCAACTCATAAACACCACCATTTATCATCCACCACCATCACAGTCATCATCACCATTCATCTCACTTTTTATTTCTGTTTAAAAAAATTATTACAACAAAAAAATTTGCAAAAAAAACAAAAAAAGGCAGAAGCTCCTTCCTCCAGGTCGTGCTCTCCGCCATCCCCGTCGACGCCACCAGCCGCCCACCTGCCCCTCGCACGGCCGCGGCTGCCCCGTGCGTCTCTACCCGCGGCCGCCTCGCACCAGCCCTCTGACTGGTCGTGCCCCGCCCGTCAGCCCGCCGCTCAAGGCCGGCACCGCCTCGACCTCCTCTGCTCACACGGCCGAGCTCCGCCTCCATCTTCTCGCGACGCGCGGCCGTGCGCACGGCCCCAGGACCTCCGCGCGCCACGCGTCAACCACCCTCCAGTCGCCTCCGCCTCATACGCAGATCGCCGACTTCGCCCCACCAGCCAGGCCCTCCTCCTGGGACCCTAGCCCCCGTGCACCACCGCCTCCAAGGCGCGCCGCCTCCGCCCTTGCGCTCCAGCGGCCAACGCCTCCTCTCAGCCGCGTGCGGCCCTCAGGCTGTCGCCGCGCGGAAACGCCCCTGCGTTCGGCCCCCCCAACCGCAGCGACCTCCTCCCTTCGTGTGGTGACACCCGTGGTTCCCAGTCGCGCAGCCGCCGCCCGCGCGCCCCGCCCGTCAGCTACGCCACCTCGTCCTCCTCGTGCACCGCCTCCACACGCAAGAGCCCTAGCCGCCCCATCTGTGCCCTGCGTGGGAAGGAAGAAAAGAAAAGTTGCATTTATTTTTATTTTGAAAAAATTGCATTCGTATCCTTGCAAGTTTTAGTAATTACAAAAGTGCTCCTGTGCACATAGTTAGTTTATTTGTTTTTATTTCTGTATTGCAGTGACACCCCTGGCTTAGAGTGTTAATTTGGACATTCGTATTGCATCAATTTTTATCAAAAAAATAGCATATTGTTGAGCAACTAATTCTTTACTTTATGCCTATTTAAATGTATTTTTGTCATCATCGGATTATTTAGTAAAATTCAGAGATTGAAAATCAGTGATAATTTACCTATTTATGCTCTGAAATTCACACAGCCACATTTGTTGCTCTAAAAATTGCGAAAAAATTGTTAATGATGCTTTTAAATGTGCTTTGATTAGAGTCCAAATTTCGTCCACTTCGGAGTTGTCGTTTACATAAAATAAATTCTAGAGCGATTTTCGTAATTGATTTTTAATCAGATCCACGAAAATTATTTTCAAGAAATTTCAACTTTCCTGGTTTCCTCATTTAAATAACTATTTGAAATAAATCAATCTTTGGGTTATTTAATTTCGTGGATTTATTAGAAATTAAAGACTCACGACCGCTCTGTTATCAGTAAAAAATTCATAAAAAAATCACAAAGTCTCAGAAAATTCCAAAAAAATTAGTGTAGCTTCATTTCATCATATTTAAATTTCAGTAAATTTTTCATAATTTTTGCATATCATTTGCATGAAAAATTGCATAAAAACTTTAAAAACGTTTGCATTTTTCATTTGCGCATCTTAAATCCAAAAATTCCAAAAAAAATACATTTGCATTCATTATTGGATTAGGTTAACAGGAAAAATATAACTTGGTCATTTTGGGCTAATTTTACATTCAAATTAATTTTGGCTAAGCCGGTTCTTTTCGTATTAACTTAATCCAATCCATATTTTACATTTGTCATTTTATCGCATAAAAAAATTACCAAAAAAATCTCACTTAGAAAATCGCAATCTAATCCATCTAACTTGATCCCGAGTTGTTCCTTTGCCTCCTTGAGTCGACCCTAGGGTTCGCCCAGGCTAAACAAACATCAAACCGCGCGTTAATTTCATTCGGCGATTTAATCGAGTTGTGCGGTTATTTTTGATCGACGTGGATCTATCCGACTGCAACGCACTAGTCAATTATACGACATTAGAAAGGATAGATGTTCGCCTCGTCAAATGGCACCGTTGCCGGGGAGGCAAACGGCTTAGGATCACTTTAGAAATTTAGATTTGCATTTTCCATTCAATCGGGTAGTCTGATCCCTGAACCACATTCTTATTATACCATTTTTTCTCTCTTTATCTGACATTCATATCTTTTTGTGCGAGGGCCCGGTGGACTTGGAGCGGCTTTCTTGAAGTCGACGCATCTCGAAGTGCATCAGAGGCCGACTATTCATGGATCAAGTCGGCTGTTGAGACGCCAGAAGGATTTTTCATTTTTTTAACTTGTAAAAAGTGTCCTCATCATTTCCAGCGATTCCCGTTTGGGTTCTCGCGTGTGTAAAGATAGTGGAACCGTGTCCGCGTGTGTTATGTGGATTGAATTTTAGACTAGGCTTGCACTAGCGGCTCCTCGAGCCACTCTAGGATTTGCTTGTGCTCGTAATTCTTTAGGACCACACATTGCACTTAAAAGACGCACTTAGACCGCAGAACTTAGCCAAAAATAATCTGTTCTTCACTCGATAATAGAACTACCTGTCTAGGATCGGCTTTTCTTGTTTGCATTTGCATATAGTGTAAAATTTCAATTCAGTACTGCATCCTGCATTGTAGAGAGCTGGAGGCACTGTAAGTCTTCTTACTCAAGCATTCATCATCGTTTTCTCGATCGCATCGGTTTTTTTTCCGATTCTCTCTCTCGGTTTTCTAACCTAAGATAAAGGAATTGGGATTGGACGGTAGACGTGATTGCTTGTGTGGATTAATATCAGTGATAACTAATCTCTAAAATCGAGACTGCTAATTGAATTGGACCAAAAAAATTAACTAAAATTAACCCTTATTTGCGGGAGAGTAACCCTGACCTTGTTTTCAGGCTGAGTGAGGGTACTTGAGTGTGTGTGAACACCTTAAGGCAGAGCCCAAATCCCTGCCTTCCATATCACATTCCAACTGATCCTAGCAAATATCATAAGTCGAATAATTTCAGATTCACTGACTAGTACCAAGTAGCCTCCGCCTGTCTCAGGTAGATAGGGGCGAAATTGCGGTACTTTGCGACAAGCTGCCAGTAACCCCCCGGGGTGAAGTTCCGGCCTTGTCAGCCTCTGCCTGCTTGCAGGTAGATAGGGGTGTGGTCTTTGAATCCATCGACTTGGGATAGGAGCGAAGAAAGGAAGGACCGGCAGTATCTTAGGTGATGAACCTCAGTTTCATCATCTTTATTTATGATAATTAACCCCCTTGCTTAATGTTTTGTCAATAAATCCCTGTTATTGTCTAATAATTAACAGAGTCCTTAATAAATTAAAAATCACAAAAAAAATGGCAAAACAAAAATCAGTGGTATTTTTAGACTCAAAAATACCCTCAAAAATATTTCGTGTCTTTGTTTGATCTCTTCTCTAGTTTTGGTCAACATGAAACTTGTAGATCTCGTCAAGATTTACAACTTTCATGTTTTGAGTTTTCTCAAATTCGGCCAATAGGGCCTTCAAAAATAAGAAATGCTTTCGGAATAACCTGATTGGGCCACGTGGCCCATTCTGGGGGCGCCACGTGGCCCGGTCCCTTTGTCTTTTTCCGCCTCTTCTGTCGACCGTTGGATCGGCCTCTTGATCCAACGGTCCAGGCCGTTCCACGCCGCTCCTTATCCTCGATCGTTTGATCTTTCCCCGCACTTCATCTTGACCGTCCGCTACCGCCTCTCGCACAGCCTGCCACGTGGCAGCTCCCGAGCCCTTTGATCACTTCACCCCAGATTTCATCTATGCCGCTCAAGCCGCTCTCAACCCTCAGCCATCCGATCAAGCTCCCTTCTCCATCGTGACCGTTCGCTAGCACCTCACGCACAGCTTGCCACGTGGCTGCTTCATCGGCCAACGATCTCACCGCCCCAGATCTAATCACGGCCTTTCCTTCGCACCCCATTGTCAGCCGTTGGATCTCAAGATCCAACGGCCGACGGTTATCGTCAACCTCACGACACCTCTCTCTCACACGTTCTCCACATCGCACAACACCTCCCCCCTTCCCTTTTTCTCCACTACTCCAGCTGACCTCACACCTCGCCAACCGTCTCTCGGTCTCCCCCAGTCATCCACCTCCCTCGCGAACCCCTCGTCAACCCACGAAGCTCTCTCCACTCGCTCCACATCTCCCTCGAAATCACGACCTCCATCACTAGAACCGACGCCTGCGAGCTTTAAATCCACCGCCTTCTCCACTGTTCAAGGCTATCCACCTTTACGTGGGGCTCAGCCCAGCCCTCCGCCACCTCCCGGTGACAGGGGGAGGTGGCTGGATTGAGCGATGACGACTGCGCCCCCGGTGAGATCCATCGCCGGCCATGGCGATGTCACGGCGCCTCCAGACGACCGCCTGAGCTGCATCAAGTAGCTGCCGATGTCCAGCGACGACCAGAGCTCCGCTTCGAGCTCGCCCCCAAGCTCCGCTCTGCCTCTGATCAGGTAAGCTTCTCCTTCTTCTTCCTCTGTATTTTTTTTTTATTTTTCTTCGTTTTTTTTCTCGGTCACTCCGGCCGTGTTTATCCTCCATCGACCATCCCATCAGCTTCGCCACGCATCCCCCTTCCTCGCGACACACTCCGATCATGTCCTCCTTCCTCCAGACCCCCTAGCGCTTCCGACCCACCTCCTCCGCCCTCGCGGCGGAGGAGCTCCGAGCTCCTCCATCTTCTCCACCCGCCTGAGCTCCCAATTCACTCACCCATGCACCCTATCGTTGCTTCGGCTATCAACTAACCCTGCAGGTGTCTTATTTCTTCAATGGCCGGACGTTCGCCGGAGAGCACTTCATCCCAGCCGCCTGCCACCTTCGAGCCTCGACGATCGACGCCAGAGCCTCCTGGACCTCCCCCGAGTTCCACGCTTCATCGACGACCATTAATTAGGCTCGGGGGAGGTCGACCGTGGCCGAGAGAGAGAGGCGGAGTCGGGGCTCCCTCGCCGGAGCTCGCTCCCCGCCGCCTGCTACAGATGGAGGAAGAGGAGCAGTAGCCGTTGGATGCTCCGCCCTGGAGTTTATCCAACAGCTACAATTCAGCCACGTCGTCCAGATCGCTACCTCCAGATGCCGTTGGATCCTTGTGATCCAATGGTGCCCAGTCAGCCACGTGTCAGAACCGGGCCTACTCCGAGCCTTAGTGTCCTAGCCAGAGGCTTGGATCCACCGAGCCTGTTCCGAGCCTGCAGGAGCTTCGGCATACTCCGAGCCTACGCCGAAGCGATGCCGAACCTCCGCTGATCCTGAGCCAACGTCCAAGCCTGGAAGGCGCGTGCATGGCGCGTGCCTTCTGGGCAAATTGCGGAGGAGCCCACAGTCTTCTCCAATTTGCAGATAGGTCCCCATATCACGTGCAGCAAGCGTGAGCCGTGGGTATTTTACAGGAAAGTCCAGTACTTTTACGTATTTACATTTTAGTCCCTGCCAGGACCTATTTGTAGTTATCTTTTTTATGTTTTCTTGCACTTATGCCCCTGGTTTCTCTTCTGAATATCTTGAGCTATGTTTATCCGAATGAGATGATTTCAGTTTCGTTTCGAAGCTCGTTTGACGAACTTTCTCATGGCATGATCATTTCGTTTAATGGACACTTTAATACTGATGTATTATTTTGATATCTACGTGTCTCTTGCTATTTCATACATGCCTTGTTCAAATTGAGTTTGTCATCTTAAATTAAATTTGGAATTGAATCATTGATTATTTTGCTCACCATTTTTCTAACTAGGGCATGTTAGTGATGCTTTGCATGATCATTTAATTGCATAAAAAAATATATTAAAAAAATGCATGTTTAATTTTAATTTCATTGTCATGTTGTGTCTTTGCATCATTTGACCTATATGATTTATTTCAACACTTGATTAAATACGCTTAAGTCCGATTAATACGAGAGAGGCTCGTGTCCCTGAGTTCGACCTTGGTATCTTACCAAGTAAAAAATAAAATCACGATCACCTCATGTGGATTTTTAATCGCATAATTTTAAACGAGATGATCTCTTTGATGACCCGAATCGACCCGACTGCTTCGATATATTAAGATGCTAATTTAGCATTATTAAAGGTCCGATTTTGCGGTTCGTCAAATGGCGCCGTCGCCGGGGACACGGCTCATTTCTTTTATTTTTTGGATTTTTGTGTGTTTAATTTAGTGTTTCTTTTCATAGGTCAAATGATCATATATTTGCATATAAAATTTTTCTTTCCTTTATGATATCTAACTATTGCTTTTGTGGCAGGGCCTTGATGGATCAAGGAGGCGAGGAGCAGGATACTCCCCGCTGCGAGGAGCCGCAGAAGCATGCTTGGAGCAAAGGAGGAAGAAAAAAAATGTCTCGCATTTTTGTTGCATTTTTAATAATTCGTCTTTTACAGCGGTCTTCGATCGAAGACTCGCGTATGTAATCGAACGATTGTGGTTGTGTGGGGATCGTCCCCACTTGAGTGTCGACCTAGGACTTAGGCACACGGCTCTCCGAGCTCAATTTTCATATTTTCTTGTGCTTGATCGTAGGTAGGACACACTTTAAATGAAGACGCACATAGTCTCGCATCACTTAGCTAAAATTCATGAAGATTAATCACCGCTAATAGATGCATGATTAGGTGCGGCTTTTTCGACTTGCATACATGTTTGATTTGATTTTCAAAACGGCCCCAGATTCTTCGCGGTTTTTATTGTCAAATCACCGCATGATTTCTCGCTTTGCCTCGATCGCGTTTTTCTTCATCGAATACATGTTTTTCTCGGCTTTCATTTTTTCTAGATTAATCACCTAGGATTAATGGAAAATGGAATGAACGGTAGACGATGATTTTCTGATTGATGTGCTAAATTCAGTGATAATTTAAAATAAAATTGGGACTGTTAATTGCAAGTCAACCAAAAATGGAGTAAAATTCGGTTTTGGGAGAGCAATACCCTCGCTTACGCAATGATTTTCACTTCACATCTTTTCTTTGCGTAAATATCTAAGGCTTTATCACCAATAAAACAGACAAGATAATTGACCAACCTTGGTTGGTCTCATGTGTGAGTTGGTGAAATTAAGGGTTTGCTTGCTTGATTGAGCCGTATATTTTGCGACACACAACCCCAAAACCGTAGTCACTCCATTTCATCTACAAGATTCAAAACCGCTCACTTGTATATTCATCCTTCTTCTTCGTTCACCTTGGGTCCCTCCCGACATCAAATTTCATCTTTATACTTAGGCTAATCTCAGCCTAAGTATAGGGGGGACCCGAGTCCCTGTGATTTCTCTACTCCTCTTTTCTTGCCTTTATACTTAGGTTATTTCTAACCTAAGTATAGGGGGAGCCCCTCTTAGCTCCTGTATATTCTTTTATATTTAAATGGACCTATGTTCTTGTAACATCTAGTGCTATGAGGACATAGCAAAGTTTAAGTATAGGGGGGTATACCGTATATACCGTATATTTACTTTAGCTATAAATCTGAAAAAATTGAAAAATTAAAAACTTTTTGGCTAAGGTAAAATTCATTGGACTAAGAAAACTCAAAAGATTTCACGGTTTTTCGATATTATGTTACACTATTTTATAGAAATATTTTCGAAAATGATTTTTGAAAATGTTTTGAAAATTCTTATTTTGTGTGACATGGGTTTTGAAAAATCGCCATCTCTTTTCAAGGAAAGTTGAGTCTAACTTGTGTTTTAACTCTCTTATTAAAATCCATAAAAATCAGAAAACCCCTAAAAACCTTTAGGAGCTATTAATGACTAACTAAGCCCAATTAAGAAAGCCGCGTTCAGTGAGGGTTCGCCCTTAGCAGATTGGATGGTTTAGAGGACATCGCGCAAGGCCCCGTCCTCAAGCAACGGGCTTCGGCCTGTACTTACATCCATACTGGCTGAACCGCGGGTGCTCAATTGAGCTGAGGAAGTTCTAATATCTCTTGAAGTTAAAAAAAAAAGTGTCTTGAATGAAGAAGTTGGATTAGTCCTCTACATTTTCACTTTCACCCGGGATCGGATTTGGTCAAGAAGACTTAGCTCTTAGAAGTCTTTGAGATTTTAGGTTAACCAGCCTTAGCCATCAGGGTCTTAGACTTAATCATCCACATTCCCCTAGGTTTCTAGATTTGCATGCTATATTCCATGCTTAGTCTCAGACAAAAGAATATGATCAGCACATCACATGCACGACTGCGGTTTTTGATGAGATGAGTTGATTTTTCACCTAAGGGATTGAGATGAGGAAGTCGAGTTTGGATTCGATTTAATGATGCTCGAGGATGGGATAAAATCTTTGGAGGCTTCATGAAACCTGAGTGTCAGCAATATTAGCCAGTATGAGAACTTGATTCTTATACTAATCTCTTGACATTAACCTAAGTGCCTGGGTGTGAAAAATAAATAAAAAATGTTGATCAGTGTGCGCCAACTCTTGGTAAAAGCAGTGGAGCTAGCCAAAAATACTACCAAGCAATGAAATGTCAAAGAAAAGCTCTCATTCCACAAAATTAATTATCAAAAGAGCTTCCACCAAAGGTGAGCGCTCCCAACCATTTCAAAGTGTCCACTTGGACCACCGCTATTAGGACCAGGAGTCGGGCTTGCACCAAAAAAGGGCTCTGCATCGTAAATGCTACAAGTCTGGGTGTAGAAGGTACGATAGGTACTCAAAAAAGGCACACCCCGGTGTACTCCCAGGAAAACAAGTGCAGACGGCTCCAACTTCTCTTGACGGACGCACTGATCAACACCAAAAAAATGTGTTGCGTAAAATGGCACTAGAGAGAATCCTTGTTCCAATGAGAGGGAGAGAAGAATTTACACAATCCCATGCCCTTCATTTTCTGGCCTGCCATCCACATTTTCTAAGTCTGACAACTAAAGAGACGGTAGACTGAATGCAAGATTTGATTTATTCCCTAGTGCTGAGGATTGGGTCCTTAGGAGATTTTCTCGGACCAAGATTTTGGGTGACGAATTGACTCTACTCTCAGAATTGCAGTCAACACTAAACTCATATCCTTTAGTTTATATGTACATCAGAGAGAGTCTAGAGAAGTAGAGGAATTGGAAGCCTCTTGATTAAGGCTGGGTTGAACTCTAAAATTTTGGATCTCTGAAGCCGAGTCGACTTGACCAGATTGGATCTTGTATTCACATGCACAAGGGGGTTAATCCAACTTAGTCATTCTTTTTGATGCTCGAGGACGAGCATAGTTTAAGTATAGGGGGGTGATGAACCTCAGTTTCATCATCTTTATTTATGATAATTAACCCCCTTGCTTAATGTTTTGTCAATAAATCCCTGTTATTGTCTAATAATTAACAGAGTCTTTAATAAATTAAAAATCACAAAAAAAAATGGCAAAACAAAAATCAGTGGTATTTTTAGACTCAAAAATACCCTCAAAAATATTTCGTGTCTTTGTTTGATCTCTTCTCTAGTTTTGGTCAACATGAAACTTGTAGATCTCGTCAAGATTTACAACTTTCATGTTTTGAGTTTTCTCAAATTCGGCCAATAGGGCCTTCAAAAATAAGAAATGCTCTCGGAATAACCTGATTGGGCCACGTGGCCCATTCTGGGGGCGCCACGTGGCCCGGTCCCTTTGTCTTTTTCCGCCTCTTCTGTCGACCGTTGGATCGGCCTCTTGATCCAACGGTCCAGGCCGTTCCACGCCGCTCCTTATCCTCGATCGTTTGATCTTTCCCCGCACTTCATCTTGACCGTCCGCTACCGCCTCTCGCACAGCCTGCCACGTGGCAGCTCTCGAGCCCTTTGATCACTTCACCCCAGATTTCATCTATGCCGCTCAAGCCGCTCTCAACCCTCAGCCATCCGATCAAGCTCCCTTCTCCATCGTGACCGTTCGCTAGCACCTCACGCACAGCTTGCCACGTGGCTGCTTCATCGGCCAACGATCTCACCGCCCCAGATCTAATCACGGCCTTTCCTTCGCGCCCCATTGTCAGCCGTTGGATCTCAAGATCCAACGGCCGACGGTTATCGTCAACCTCACGACACCTCTCTCTCACACGTTCTCCACATCGCACAACACTTCCCCCCTTCCCTTTTTCTCCACTACTCCAGCTGACCTCACACCTCGCCAACCGTCTCTCGGTCTCCCCCAGTCATCCACCTCCCTCGCGAACCCCTCGTCAACCCACGAAGCTCTCTCCACTCGCTCCACATCTCCCTCGAAATCACGACCTCCATCACTGGAACCGACGCCTGCGAGCTTTAAATCCACCGCCTTCTCCATTGTTCAAGGCTATCCACCTTTACGTGGGGCTCAGCCCAGCCCTCCGCCACCTCCCGGTGACAGGGGGAGGTGGTTGGATTGAGCGATGACGACTGCGCCCCCGGTGAGATCCATCGCCGGCCATGGCGATGTCGCGGCGCCTCCAGACGACCGCCTGAGCTGCATCGAGTAGCTGCCGATGTCCAGCGACGACCAGAGCTCCGCTTCGAGCTCGCCCCCAAGCTCCGCTCCGCCTCCGATCAGGTAAGCTTCTCCTTCTTCTTCCTCTGTATTTTTTTTTATTTTTCTTCGTTTTTTTTCTCGGTCACTCCGGCCGTGTTTATCCTCCATCGACCATCCCATCAGCTTCGCCACGCATCCCCCTTCCTCGCGACACACTCCGATCATGTCCTCCTTCCTCCAGACCCCCTAGCGCTTCCGACCCACCTCCTCCGCCCTCGCGGCGGAGGAGCTCCGAGCTCCTCCATCTTCTCCACCTGCCTGAGCTCCCAATTCACTCACCCATGCACCCTATCGTTGCTTCGGCTATCAACTAACCCTGCAGGTGTCTTATTTCTTCAATGGCCGGACGTTCGCCGGAGAGCACTTCATCCCAGCCGCCTGCCACCTTCGAGCCTCGACGATCGACGCCAGAGCCTCCTGGACCTCCCCCGAGTTCCACGCTTCATCGACGACCATTAATTGGGCTCGGGGGAGGTCGATCGTGGCTGAGAGAGAGAGGCGGAGTCGGGGCTCCCTCGTCGGAGCTCGCTCCCCGCCGCCTGCTACAGATGGAGGAAGAGGAGCAGTAGCCGTTGGATGCTCCGCCCTGGAGTTTATCCAACGGCTACAATTCAGCCACGTCGTCCAGATCGCTACCTCCAGATGCCGTTGGATCCTTGTGATCCAATGGTGCCCAGTCAGCCACGTGTCAGAACCGGTCCTACTCCGAGCCTTAGTGTCCTAGCCAGAGGCTTGGATCCACCGAGCCTGTTCCGAGCCTGCAGGAGCTTCGACATACTCCGAGCCTACGCCGAAGCGACGCCGAACCTCCGCTGATCCTGAGCCAACGTCCAAGCCTGGAAGGCACGTGCATGGCGCGTGCCTTCTGGGCAAATTGCGGAGGAGCCCACAGTCTTCTCCAATTTGCAGATAGGTCCCCATATCACGTGCAGCAAGCGTGAGCCGTGGGTATTTTACAGGGAAGTCCAGTACTTTTACGTATTTACATTTTAGTCCCTGCCAGGACCTATTTGTAGTTATCTTTTTTATGTTTTCTTGCACTTATGCCCCTGGTTTCTCTTCTGAATATCTTGAGCTATGTTTATCCGAATGAGATGATTTCAGTTTCGTTTCGAAGCTCGTTTGACGAACTTTCTCATGGCATGATCATTTCGTTTAATGGACACTTTAATACTGATGTATTATTTTGATATCTACGTGTCTCTTGCTATTTCATACATGCCTTGTTCAAATTGAGTTTGTCATCTTAAATTAAATTTGGAATTGAATCATTGATTATTTTGCTCACCATTTTTCTAACTAGGGCATGTTAGTGATGCTTTGCATGATCATTTAATTGCATAAAAAAAATATATTAAAAAAATGCATGTTTAATTTTAATTTCATTGTCATGTTGTGTCTTTGCATCATTTGACCTATATGATTTATTTCAACACTTGATTAAATACGCTTAAGTCCGATTAATACGAGAGAGGCTCGTGTCCCTGAGTTCGACCTTGGTATCTTACCAAGTAAAAAATAAAATCACGATCACCTCATGTGGATTTTTAATCGCATAATTTTAAACGAGATGATCTCTTTGATGACCCGAATCGGCCCGACTGCTTCGATATATTAAGATGCTAATTTAGCATTATTAAAGGTCCGATTTTGCGGTTCGTCATTAGGCGACAGGTTAAACAGGGAAGAAGCATCCGGCTCTGAGCCGACTACCCTATAGGCCGCGTAATCCTTGCTATCTTGCTTCAAAATCACACTTAAAATCTACAAGATTAATTGGACTCAATTTCGGGTCCTTCACCGTGTTGAGTGTGAACTCGGGGTTTGTTCTTGCGTTTGTCTTCGTGTCTGTCCGTGTGTGTTATCCTGCGTAATTGCACTTTTTCTACCTCAATTTGCTTACACTCATCCTTTCCTCTTCAAGATGTCGGGATATTGGTCCACATACCATGTGACCTTTGGTCAATCCTCCTCGACCATATAATGTTCATCTTCGCCTTCTCCTTCTTCCATGTACCTTTCGCCATCCACGGGAGACCCTTACCCATGGTCGGTTCCACCTGAACCCGATTACGAAGTCAGAACTTCGACTGACTTCTCCACTTCTTTGCATTTCTCATCTACTCCATATTCTAACACTCTGGATCCACTTCCATCTTGGGCTGACTGTACTTACTCTCGAGAGCTTGCAGGAATGAAAGAATTGAATGAAGAGCAAGCCACTACTGAGATAGATGATTGGCAAAATTATATGCCCCCACATAATTCATTCTCACCTCAAGTAGGTACCATACCATCATTTACATATACACATCCCGACTTGACCTTAGGGCATAACTTGGTTGATCAAATAACTCGAATGGAGAGGTCTGCACATCATGATTTCCCAGACTCGATTGACTTTAGTGATCAAGATTCCATTAACCAGCCTTCATTCGGAGAGCCTATACATTCACAAGATTGGACTCATGAGCTAGATTTATCAGTCCACGTTTCATCGTATGAGGCTCCGACCAATATTTGCCATCTAGATGGTCCATACTCGACCCAACATTACATGCTAGAGTCTAGGTATGTTGAGTATGAGACCCCAATATCTCAGCAGTATCCTCCAATTGAGCAGAACTCTCCCATGATTTGTCATGAGAATTTTGTGGAGGATGACATCTCTAGACTTATTAAGAAAAATGAATCATTTGGTAACAAGTTGAGAGATGTCATGGACATGTTGCACTCAATTTCTGCCAGCCTGGGTATGAAAGTGGAGAAGGAAGTAAGTAGATTTGATGTTGAAAACCGAGCGAGTATCAGAGAACCCACACCGTCTGTACAGCTGGAGTCCATTCTATCTCCCTCTTCTACTAACCACTTGCCCTCCAATCCAGAGTCTGATCATTCATCCATCAAAAATACCAAAAAATTGAAAAACCAAAAACCCACATAAAAATTGAAAATGAAAAGACCTAAAAAAATTGGATCCTGCCCTAAGAGAAGCACTCGATGAAGAACTGATTTTCAAACTTCCCTTAATAAAGGCCATAGATCACTTTCCTGACCTCAAACGATTTGTGAGAAGTAAATTGATGCCCAAGAGATCGGGCAATAAGAGGACAAGGACTGAAAGACACATAGTGTCTATGGCCACGTCCTTGGTGATGGGGAGAAAGACCAAGAGCCGCAGAGTGAAGCGGTTGCCCCGAGTTGAATGTGAAATCAAAGACATCATCTTTACCCATGCAAGAATCGATGATGACTCACCGATAAATATCCTCCCAACCTCTGTGTTTGACAAGTTCAAACTCAGGCCACTTAGAAAGTCAAGAGAGATTGTTCAGCTGGCTGATCGATCCATCAAACGGTCGAGAGGAAATATTTCAGTCATCGTTACTTTTCAAGGTGCTCTACTTCAGGTGGACTTCACGATCATTGACATTGAGCACCGAGGAGAGTTTTCCCAGTCTCCGATTATTCTCGGGAAGCCGTTCTTAGCCTTGGCTAAGGTGACTATAGATTGCGAGACTCAGGAAATCGATTTTACAGCATTGGGAGCGCTTCGACCTCATCCATTCTTTGATAAACTTTACTCTAAGGTGACCCGCACATCCACTGACAATCATGACCATCGAGAGATAGATGAGTCTCATCTCTCTGCTACACCTGAGAAACCGACTGTCCGGACGACCGTTGGATCAAAGACTCCCCACACCACCACTTCATCAACTGCTTGCACCACCACCGTGACAGCTTCTAAGGAGGACTCACGACCAGAAGCTGACATTGAGTCGGACACGACCTTTATGGATTGCCTTGATCATTTCGATGATCCGACACAAGAGCCCAATAATGCCAAGCCGATTGAGACCACTAAAACCTTCCCAAGACATGTGCTGACCCTTCAGGAATATTACAATCTTTATGGTGACTCGTCTGATGAGGAACCCATAGTCAGCACCACACCACGACCCGGGCCTTCTAAGGAAACAACCCAAACAAAATTGACTCCACTTAAAAGCACGGTTGCTCCCTCTTCTAGTCGGCTATCTAGTGAGAGGAAGTCGAGAATTGATTCCTCGAGGTGTTCCCCCGAACCTCTTGTTGGACATGCGAGCCCACGGCGAGCCATTATGCAATAAATGTTGTTGCAATTCACTCCTTAAATCTGAAATAAAGAGTACATAATTTGCATAATAGGTCCCTTAGTACAATTAGGGTTATGTACCATGGCCATCTTAATGATCATACAGCTGTTAATTCGATTATTGAATCATAGAGGCTGGTGCTTAGATGAATATCTAATGAGATTGAGGACTCATCGAGCACCGTCAAATGATTGCTAAGAGATGATCTCCAGCCTGAGTAGGAGATGGCAATCCTATCTCATTTAGGCTGATATCTGACCGACCTCTTGATGCAGGTCCTCTGCATAGGAATAGAGATTCGGAGGTGTCAGATGAGTTAGGTCAAAGAGTTGACTTAACGAGATCGAGATAACCAAAGTCCTATATCATATGTTGTCATGATATAGGCACACATCCTCTGACCGGAGACAGATGTGTTACTATATGTCTGAGTATGTACATTTGGCAGACCAATAGGTTGATGACCTAATCAAGGTCTATACATCGGCGCGCTGGTGTGCATATAAGGGCATATGAGTAATACGATCTCTCAAAGGGATCATACAGGTTCAGTTACTGAACCGGAAGACATGAGCTCACTCATGAGATATTGGGAAGAATCAAATTCCATGCGCATGGTCGTCTCGCTTTGGAAGCTTGACTGAATTTGTAGGTTTGATATATACTTTTGGAAAGTATATGATCAAGACCTAGGTATGATATATGCTTTTGGAAAGTATATGATCGATACCGACTCCCAATGATCGAATGAGAAACTTACTGATAAAACCCTGAAGTAGACAGTATAAAGTTGATCTAATACTTTGGGTTTATTCTGAGTCTTCCAGTATGCAGGATGTACAGGTATTAGGAATACCTGAGGGTGATGTGATCATAAACGATTGTATAACCATGACGCTTCCATTCCTAGGGAGTGATGAAACGGGTTGGGATTTTAGTGACTCCTCTCAGTAGAGAAGTAATCTGATCTTAGTCCAAATGTTGGACATTGATCTGAATGTGATTCAGATTCAATGAGAAGATTAGATTTACGGTCTTGATTTAATCAAGCATCTATGGGAGGCCCGAGATCTGGATTTGAGATGTGATCTCAATATCCATGTCACTATACGTGGAACAATACAATCGCCTTGTCCTTATCTCCAAGTATTCGCGGAGAAAGCGCATTATCCTTGAAAGAGTTCATGGATAATTCTATTGTTGATATATGTATCCGAGCATTGAGAAAATGGATAATTAAATGTGATTTAATTATCATGAATAATATGAATTTGATTCATATTATAAGGAGAGTTATCTTAGATAATTAAATGTAATTTGATTATCAAAGATGTAGATAATGTGAATGTGATTCATATTATTTGAGTACATGAGAATAAGTTATCCAATATAATTAAATATGATTTAATTGTTATGGATAAGAATAATGTGGATAGAAATATCCAATTATTCATAATATATTATAAATGTGATTTATAATGTATTAGAGAGAGTTAATTATAATTTATATGTGTTGATTAATTATTATGTGTATTGGATACACATTGTAATTAATTGACAATGTAAATTATATGTTGTTTTGGGTTGTGAATTTGATTCACAATTTTTCTATGGCAAGATTGCAATATTCTCAAATATAATTGTGAATTATTTTTGAAGAATAAAAAGCCAACAAAAGTTGTTGGAAATAAATAGAGGAGATTTTCAAGGAGATATGCAATCTCATGGATTTCCATGAGATTGCTCTCTCCATGGAAAGAGGGGGGTGGCACATCATTCCTATAAGGAATGTGTGGCCGTCCACTTTGGAAGGTACATGGAGATGAAATCTCCATGTATCTTCTCTCCTTATTTATTGGTTTGATTTGGATTAATTTGTATTTGATTTTGTCAAATATATTTTGATCTAAATTTGTTGGTTTTACCAACAACAATCTCAGCCATTGGATTGACATAAATCAATCTCATCCATTGATTTTATATGTCACATGGATTGAGATCCATGGATCCCAATACCCTATAAATAGAGAGGCGCACCATGCTCTCTATTTTACACAAGACATCTCTCTCTCTCTCTTTCTTACTAGAGGTCAGCCCTCTCTCTCTCCCTCTCATGGCCGTCCACCATGGATGCCATGGAGAGGTTCTCCATCACCGCGGCATCGTCGTTATGCTGCCCGTGGATCTCCGTCTCCTTCGGTGCACCTCGCTCGTGAAGAAGACGTCGGATCTCGTATGTCGAGATCAGGAGATCCGCCGCTTGGATCATCAACATGGATTGCGAGAAGCACGCGGTTCATCCCCGCGCTCGCAAGCGTCTCCTCCGTCGGATCGGACTTGAGACAGGAGGTCTCTTCGTTTAGAGACTTGATCGCAACCACGCTTCAAGAGGTAATCCTAATTAATTGTTTGTGGTTTAGACGAAATGATCCGAGAAGTGTTCTTGGATCATGTGGTTTCGTCGTATAAATTTTTTTAAATTCCGTTGCATCGAGCAACTAGTGCGACTAGTCGCTCCTCGTCGTATTCGATACGACGCTCACGCTTCCGTGATGCGCTTGAGGATCTAACCATATCCTTCACCTCTCAGGGCGCGTCGCTCTCCACTCCATCTCAATGATTCAGGTTCTAGAAAACCGACTAAGAAAATTTCCTTCAACACACCGGAGAAGGAATTTTCGGAAGAGTCCTCATCTGGTCCAGATAAGGTGATTTATATGAGTGAGCTCAGTTCGGCTGTTCTTAAGCCTTATCTAAGCAAGCAGCCATGTGTCGACCCGCGTTGGACGATCCCTACACCTCACTATTATTCATATGAGGACGATTCCGACAGCGACACATATGTATATTATCCACCTCCTCGCGTCCGCAAGAAGGTTCGTCACAAACCTTCTTAATCCTTGTATATTCTAACTCTTTCTTGTACATACATTCTCTCCCTCCCTCCCCAGTGATTCGAATCACTCGTCCCGGTTTCATATCATCTCATGACTATACTTAGGATAACCAGATCCTAAGTATAGGGGGAGAGTGACCCGCATCTATTCATTGTACATCCTCCAGATCACATTGGTCCTCTTACTCACTTCTGTCCTATACTTAGGCTGACCTGAGCCTAAGTATAGGGGGGACCGATGCCCACATTGTATATTCATCCACTTCTCTTCTCGACCTCGACCGCCCCACTTTTTGACTTTCTTCTACACTTAGGCTGCCAGAGCCTAAGTATAGGGGGGCCGGTCGACTTCTATACATTCTTTTTCTTTCTCTTTGGCTCTCTTACGCTTAGCACGAGCTATGTCTTTTTAGTCGCTTTCGTGCTCTGAGGACATAGCACACGTTAAGTATAGGGGGGCGTGTATATATTACATATATACTTTACCCATAGCTCGAACTTTCGCGTATTTTCGCGTACTTTTTGTATATATTTTGCAATAATTATGGGTGGGTAAAAATCGGAAAAAAATTTTTTGTATACTTGTATAATACTTGTAAATTTTTTGTAAAAATAAAAAAAAATTATAATAAATTTTTGTATACTTGTATAATATGTACTATATGTCTAATACTTGTATAAAAAGTTGTAAAACATACTTTTGTAAAATTTGTTGTATACAAAAAAAAATCGTGTATACTGTGTACAAATTGTATCAACTAAAAATTGTTGTAAATAATAAAAAAAATTTGTTGTATACCAGAAAAATAAAACAAAAAGGCTTCTTATTTACTCTTGCATATTATCTTGCATTTTCAAAAAAAAAGAGTCTTGCATTTCATTCATAGCATGTCATCTGCATATCATCTGCATATCTTGCATATGCAAAGTGAAAAGCTAGTGGGTTCTGAACCAAGTTATGAGTAGATATTGAGGATGGACTTGATTTGACCTTTATCCACCTGATTTCAGAGGAACCTTATAGGAACTGGAGTTAAGATTTCTCAGGTCAAGTGACTTAATTCTTTGAGTCCGCAAGTCTATGTTCACATGTCATCTTGATTAGTCTAAGTAGAATATCTCGTGCACACGCATGATTCTTATAGACAGTGACCTAACTTGGACAAGCACAATGCATGTAGATCTTCATTGATGAGGTGGTGAGGAGGTAGAATTCTTTAGCTTGGAGTAGCACACGGGTGGAAACATCCGTCCTCCTCTAGGGAGGGTAGTGCATCTCAACCTAGTCTGGTGGTGTTGACATCTGAGGACAGAACGCTGTGGGTTGCAATAATGCTTCAAAAGAGGGATAGTCTACTAGCTCAAGAGGAAAAACTCTTGATGTACATGCTGCACCTTGTATATAGTTCCAAAAAAAAGAAGAAAAAGAAAAAAATGCAAGAACTCCAAAAAAACAGAAAGGTCCAAGTGAAAAAATAATAATAATACCTGTCGGAGTATGTATATTAGCAAAGAAAATGCAGCTGGATGACTTGGCTACACTGGTCGGGCATCCCGGGATAGGTAGCTACACTGGCCACCGTCCATTCTTTTCTCTACCCCCTCCTCTTGAGTTGGTCGCACTTGAACTTAGAAGGGAATACCCCGCTCCTCGAGGAAAGAGTTACTGGACCGGGTTATTGAGTTACCTTGTTAGAGGAGGCTGGTTCTGAGCCATTTCTGATGTGAAGAGTTATATTTCACTTACACAGTACAAGTAAGAATCATAGTCATCAGAAATTTGCGTTTGAGGATTTGTTCTGACCTGACTGTTAAGGCATCTTGAATAGAAGACTTGTGGAACTTGAAGTCTGTTAGGTCTTAAGTTCAGGTCCCAATAAGGTTCCGCCACACAATTAATCCAAAGGTCGAGTCAAGCTCCATTTTCAACTTTTGTTCATGACCTTGGTATGGAACCCAAAATCATTTCACTCTTGCATTTCATTTTAGTTGCTCGGGGACGAGCAAGGTTTAAGTATAGGGGGTTGATGAATATGTGATTCATCACTCTAAAAGTTGAAAATAGAGTCTTGTTCCCGAGTAAATAGATGCATATCTCCCTTTATATTGTAAAATTTGCATTCATGCATGCAAGCATAATATCTGCATTTTAGCATTCATACTTGTATTAAATAAGAAGCCAATTTCACTTGTACAAATCACCTGTATATTCACCATATTTCACCTATTTGTATTTATTTTATACTAACTCTGAATCCAATAAAATCAACTCCATAGTGTATATATTACTAACACTAATTAAAGAAAAATATCAAAAAAATGCCAACTTATAAAATTGACCAATAAAATATCAATCCAAGTTTGAAACTAGGAGCCTTAAAACGCACATATCTCTCTCATACAACCTCCGAATAAGGTCTACTCACTTTTAAAGTAATATACATTCAAAGACCTTCGAAACAAGACCAATTTCATTAAAATCGGAGCTCGTATGCAAAACTTGGGTTTTGGGCCCCTTTTGTATATTGTATATATTGACCGTTTTACCCCTGTATTTTATCCTTTTATTTTCTTCATTATTAAAAATCCAAAAAAATTAGATTAAGTTGTAAATATTCTTCATATTTTCTATATTTTTATTTTAATTTTTCTCGCTTTTAAAAATGACAAAAAAATTACAAAAGATAAAATGCGTTATTTTATATCTATAAGGTACCACCCAAAACTACGTTTTTGTATAGATGATCTTATTTGATTTTCAGCCCTTCACGAAAGTTGTAGATCTCATCGAGACGAGCAACTTTCGTGTTGACCACTTTTTGATTTAATCTCTTTTGTTATTTCTTTTTGATTTTGTTTACATTTAATCTTTGAATTTTCTGGGAGCGACATGTGGCAGCTTTTGGAGCCGCCACATGTCACCCCATTTTCTTTATTTTCGAATTTATTTTATTATTTTCGGATTTATTCTTATTAATATTTTATTATTACTATTTTAATTATTTTTAGTATCCTATTATATTATTTATTTTATCCCCTTTTACCACTTCTTTTCTTGCTCCCTACTCCAAGCCTCCACCTTCCCCACTACCCACTCTCTCCGTCCTTCTCCAACTTCCCTCTCCTCTTCCTTTATATTCACATCATCCTCCACCATTTTTCTCCATCCGCCATTCTACGAATTAGAGAGGTTCGAGCCCCGTTTAATCTGTAAGGTGACAGCTCCCCTTAGACGTTGAGCGACGACGACCTGCAGGCGAGATCTGTGGTTAATCTCCGCGTAGCAAACTTCCCGTTAAGATCGCAAAGCTTCTACGATTTTTCGTCGAACCGGATCGAGACCACAACGAATGCCGCACACCGCGACTTCACTTTCGACAAACCACAGGTAAGTATCTTCTATCTCATCTATTTATTTTATATTATCTAACAAAATTTTGTTTCCCTTGTTCTAGCCACACACACATTTTCACCAAACATCGCATCATCATCAAATCACAACCATTATCATCACCAAACCAACTCATAAACACCACCATTTATCATCCACCACCATCACAGTCATCATCACCATTCATCTCACTTTTTATTTCTGTTTAAAAAAATTATTACAACAAAAAAATTTGCAAAAAAAAGCAGAAGCTCCTTCCTCCAGGTCGTGCTCTCCACCATCCCCGTCGACGCCACCAGCCCACCTGCCCCTCGCACGGCCGCGCTGCCCCGTGCGCCGTGCGCCGCTACCCACGGCCGCCTCGCACCAGCCCTCCGACCGGTCGCGCCCCGCCCGTCAGCCCGCCGCTCAAGGCCGGCACCGCCTCGACCTCCTCTGCTCACACGACCGAGCTCCGCCTCCATCTTCTCGCGACGCGCGGCCGTGCGCACCGCCCCAGGACCTCCGCGCGCCACGCGTCAACCACCCTCCAGCCGCCTCTGCCTCATACGCAGATCGCCGACTTCGCCCCACCAGCCAGGCCCTCCTCCTGGGCCCCCAGCCCCCGTGCACCGCCGCCTCCAAGGTGCGTCGCCTCCGCCCTTGCGCTCCAGCGACCAACGCCTCCTCTCAGCCGCGTGCGGCCCTCAGGCTGCCGCCGCGTGGAACTGCCCCTGCGTTCGGCCCCCCCAACCGCAGCGGCCCTCCTCCCTTCGCGCGGTGACGCCCGCAGTTCCCAGTCGCGCGGCCGCCGCCCACGCGCCCCGCCCGTCAGCTGCGCCACCTCGTCCTCCTCGTGCGTCGCCTCCACGCGCAAGAGCCCTAGCCGCCCCATCTGTGCCCTGCGTGGGAAGGAAGAAAAGAAAAGTGCATTTATTTTTATTTTGAAAAAATTGCATTCGTATCGTTGCAAGTTTTAGAAATTACAAAAGTGCTCCTGTGCACATAGTTAGTTTATTTGTTTTTATTTCTGTATTGCAGTGACACCCCTGGCTTAGAGTGTTAATTTGGACATTCGTATTGCATCAATTTTTATCAAAAAAATAGCATATTGTTGAGCAACTAATTCTTTACTTTATGCCTACTTAAATGTATTTTTGTCGTCATCGGATTATTTAGTAAAATTCAGAGATTGAAAATCAGTGATAATTTACCTATTTATGCTCTGAAATTCACACAGCCACATTTGTTGCTCTAAAAATTGCGAAAAAATTGTTAATGATGCTTTTAAATGTGCTTTGATTAGAGTCCAAATTTCGTCCACTTCGGAGTTGTCGTTTGCATAAAATAAATTCTAGAGCGATTTTCGTAATTGATTTTTAATCAGATCCACGAAAATTATTTTCAAAATTTCAACTTTCCTGGTTTCCTCATTTAAATAACTATTTGAAATAAATCAATCTTTGGATTATTTAATTTCGTGGATTTATTAGAAATTAAAGACTCACAGTCGCTCTGTTATCAGTAAAAAATTCATAAAAAAATCACAAAGTCTCAGAAAATTCCAAAAAAATTAATGTAGCTTCATTTCATCATATTTAAATTTTAGTAAAATTTTCATAATTTTTGCATATCATTTGCATGAAAAATTGCATAAAAACTTTAAAAACATTTACATTTTTCATTTGCGCGTTCTAAATCCAAAAATTTCAAAAAAATACATTTGCATTCATTATTGGATTAGGTTAACAGGAAAAATATAACTTGGTCGTTTTAGGATAATTTCACATTCAAATTAATTTTGGCTAAGCCGGTTCTTTTCGTATTAACTTAATCCAATCCATATTTTGCATTTGGCATTTTATCGCATAAAAAAATTACCAAAAAAATCTCACTTAGAAAACCGCAATCTAATCCATCTAACTTGATCCCGAGTTGTTCCTTTGCCTCCTTGAGTCAACCCTGGGGCTTTCCCAGGCTAAACAAACATCAAACCGCGCGTTAATTTCATTCGACGATTTAATCGAGTTGTGCGGTTATTTTTGATCGACGCGGATCTATCCGACTGCAACGCACTAGTCAATTATACGACATTAGAAAGGGTAGATTTTCGCCTCGTCAGACATTCACATTACCTAATCATTAAGGACAGAGTTAATAAAAGCATAAAACAAAGATTCAGAAAAAAGGGAAAGTACTTCACCAAGAAAAATTACATTGTATTCTAAATTATAAAATCTGAATAAAAATTAACTACCAACAAAAAATACAGAAAATATCAGCTATAATATCTGAAAATATAAATAATGGAGCAAACTCCAAGGACGTCGCAAACCTATCCGCAAGATGCGATCCTGCCGAAATAAAAAATCGGATGTTAATAAAAATATAGTAATCACCAATCTTCAAATTTTTAAAGTGTATGAAAATATATATAAAATGTTCAATCCTACACGGAAAATTGCAAGTAAAAATTAAAATATATATAGAAAAGAAAAGGAGCAATATATCTTACTCTCTGAAAACAAAAAAACTTGAATGGAAGAATTGAAATGTATTTTATAACTTTATGCTGAACTTGACAGTCATTGGCTACATAAGAAAGAAAAAATTAATAAAATATTACAATATATTTAACATGAAAGAAGGGTAAAATCTTACCAAATAACGTAGAATTGTTATTAGGACAGTTTCTGGAGTCATGCCCAACATTGAATTTGAGGCAAGATTTGTATTGTCTACCTCTATTTCTTCTCAACTCAAATTCAGATCTAATACGATTGCCAACACCCTTGGATCTTCCACCACGGCCACTTCCTTTTGTTCTTGCAACATTTGGTTCTTTCACATATAGTTCATTAATGAGATCTGGATCATTTGAATTATTCCTACTTGCAGAGCTGGAAAATTATTTGTTACTTATCATAAGATCAATATTGCATTATAAATCGCTTAATTTGTCTTTAGCAAATGAGAATTTATCATTATCCCGATCCATTGAAGCTGAAATGATATGCGAACAAAGCTGGTTTAGCTGTGACGACCTTTCTTGATGTGCAACTTGCACATAAATAGGATAATTTCCCGATTTTTAATGCTCCTTGTCCACCTTTTTAATACATATTCAGGACTCAAAAGCTCAACATTTTTTATTTTTAATATTGCAAGTATATGCATGCATAGATATCCAAAGAATTGCATATTCTTGCATTCACAAGAAAGAAAGCCGCTTGGCCTAGAACAAGAAACACATAATTCTTCTTTGGGTTTCCCAATATATGACACAAAAAATTGACTGTAATCTAAAGAGTTGGACTGACTTCGAACATTCAAATCTTTTACTTCTTTCAGTTCAAAATGAAACTTGTAAAAAATAAACTTAGTGTAAACACGAACCATCTGTTCCTCCATCTTCCATTTGAAATTTGTTTTTGGAGTATATACGTCATCGATGTTATCCATGTCATTCTCTCTTTCTCTACGGCGTTGAATTGCACATTGAAATCTACACACAAATTCCAACAATGAGTTTTGCTTAGTGATGTGGTGTTGTAAGAAAGTATTCATACTTTCACTCCTCTGGGCACTGCGTTGTCCAGCCCAAAAAAATCCTTAAGATATAAACTAATTCATTTATATCTAATGTTGTATTGCTCATTCAACCATATGTTTGATGATAAATCATACTGATCAACAACCTTGCACCAGTTTTGCTCAAATTCCTTTATAGTTATACTTTTTCATACAATTGTTGATAATGTTGAAAGGACTTCATTTATGTCATTAATCTTTCCAAGCTTACCTTTAAGCTTGGCCATTGTATGCCAAGTGCATAATTTATGAACAGTTTGAGGAAAACAATTCCTAACAACTGCATAAATTACCGGATCTTCGTCGGTGATTAAAGATATAGGATGTTTCCTCATTACTTCCAGAAATCTCTCACATAACCACGAGAATGACTCAGTTGTCTCTCTACTCATGAAAGAATTTGGAAAAAAAATTGTAAAGCTATGATGATTAACCCTGCAGAAAGATCCAAAAACAAGATTGTATTCATTGGTCTTATATGTTGTGTCATGATATTGTATCACCAAATAATTTGTAATCTTCAATAGATGCACTATCAATCCATATACACTGTGTCAGCCTGTTATCATCATCAATTGTGTAAGCATAGTAAAAATCCGGAGTAGTAGCCTTACAACTTTCAAAATGCTCGATCACTAGGTGAACATCCATCCCAATACGTTGTTTTTTCTTTTCTGTTGAGGTTGTAAATATCTCTAACTATATTACCATCTTGACCGCTGAACATATTTTTGAAAGCAGACTGCTTGGATACAGGTATGTTCAAATCATTCATTGACTTCACTAGCATTTTTATGGCCTTTGAAAAATGTTTATTTGGTCTGAGGTATCGACGTTTGGATGGAGAAACGAGATTGTGATTATGTTGAGGTTCAAAATGAGAAACAACCCAGTCCATGAGATCAGATCTAAAGGAATCTGACATGAAAGCTTTGCAGCCAGTCCGTGATAATCCAACGCGGTGCTCCTCCTTGTAAAATATATAATCACTGTTGTCGTCACTTTTTGCATTATGATTGATCATTGTTTTGTTTGTAGCTCTAGAAAAACCCTCTTTCCAACAAACGAAGGATTTGAAGATAATTATTTTTTCCTTAGAAACCCTATCTTTACCAACCCTAGAGCTACCTTTCCTAACATTAAATCCTATTTCTGTTGCATATACCTTGTAAAATTTATACGCATCTTGAATGGATCCAAAACTTTGGCCTAGATGAGGTGTATAACCATTGAGGTTTTCATTGAATGTATAATTAGAACCTGTTAATAAATTTAAAAATTAAATTGTATTAGAATCTAATTAATTGAAACGAAATAGCGAACCTTATATATTAAAATGTTTATGTATGCTTATAGAACATAACAAGACAGAAACAAAAAATCTTTTATTTAAAAGTAAAATATTGTTGTTTATTGTAAAATATAGATATGTATAATGTCAACAGTGTAAAATATAGATAAAGATAGTAAATAATAACAAAGAGATGTAAAATGTTGATACTTATTGTAAAATATGTGATCGAGACATACTTAAAAAAAATAATATTACAAGTTATGATGTTTTATTAAAAGAATGTATGCAATAATTGTAAATAAGAATATATTAAATTAAAATACTATTTGAGGTGGTATACAAGATAATAACTGATGATGTTTATCTGAACATAAAATATTATCAGAAAATGTAAAATATAGAGATCGATCATAAAAATGGCAAAAAGAGATGTAATAAAAAGATATTTAGAATTATGTAAAGTATATACAAACTATGATAATTTGGAATTCCGATTGTAAGATCGGTCGTAAAGGATTTATGAACTATGATAATTTGTAATTCTGAGAAGGATATATGAACTATGATAATTTCAATTTCTGTTTGTAAAATATATATATATGTAAAATGTAGACGGCATAAAATATGGACAGAGATCGTAAATAATAACAAGTAAATGTAAAATAAAGATGTTTATTGTAAAACATGTGATAAAATAGACTTAAAAAATACTATTATTTGAAAGTAAAATATTATCAAAAAAAGTAAAATATAGGGATTGGTCGTTAAAATGGCAGAAAGATATGTAATAAAAATATATTTGGAATTATGTAATAGATATATGAACTATGATAATTTGGAATTATGTAAAGGACATATGAACTATGATAATAAAAGGATCGGTCGTAAAAACGACTGTTTGTAAGAAGAGTATCATATGGGATAAAACTGTAAAGGATGCGAATTCTGTAGCAGTAATAAGGGAAATCATATCTAAGTATATATAAACTTCGATATTTGGAATTCTGTAGCATTGAGAAAACCTGATAGATGCGAAGTTGTCTCTGTTGCTTCCAAAAGTCCATTAACTTCTTCATCTTCGACAAATAACTGAATAAATTTAAAAAGTAGTACTACAAATTAGATGCAATTTTTTTAATTACCTGGCATATTTCATGATTATAAGAAGATGTTGCTCTTTCATTTGACATTTCTTGAAGATCGCACTGATTGAGAAAAATTGTGGAAGCAGAACTGAGATAGCTAGAAAAGTTTGCGAAAACCGATAATGGCAAACATGGAAAAGTTGCAGTTTTACAAAGATTGAATAATTATTTGAAAATAGCTAATGCACTAAAAACGTGGGATCCGACTCAATAAACAAAAAAAATTAACGATATGATAGAGAAGTTCCAAAAAATAGTATTTAAACAATTACACTATTGTTGGTTTCGTCTCTCGGATTGGTGGTTTTGCCGAGGAACCGTAGATGATAATTAGATGGATGAACTGGCGTGTCGCACGGTTATTGAAAAGAGCTGGCACCTCAATTCAAGTTTTTCCTATATATATATATGGGTTACATGGGACTTCCCCGCCCCATTTTTCAGCAAAATTTATATTTTATTTGAAAAATATCGCCATGTATATTCATCTCTATATCCCTCCTAATATCATTCAAATTTCGTCAGAAACAGAGACTCCTATACCCTCTGTCTAGAATAGGTAAGATTACAATAGTTTTAAGATAGTTAAAATTACCTATTCTAGATGAAGGGCATAGGAGTCTATGTTTCTGATGAAATTCGAATGACATATAGGAGGGATATAGAGATGAATATACATGGTGATATTTTTCAAAAAAAATAAAAAAATTACAAAAAATGGTGTGGGGGCAGCCCCATTTTTTCCATATATTTAACATTGGACCATATAGTGTTAAATTTCAAAAAAGCATCACAATATATTTATTTTGTTATAATGTTTACGTTGTTGCTTATATTTTGTTGACTTTGTCATGGACTTAAATTTTAATTAGAATGTAATAACTATACATATTTTTTGGACTCAGTTGATTATATGTTTAGGAATAGTTTATATGAATTCAACGTATATATATAGAGAGAGAAGAGAGTTAAATGAGGTTATACCATGAGTGTAGCCAATTGATTACTCCCAACTCTAATTTCCCCTATTTTTTATTTTTTAGAAATTCAAAATATGTATATTTATCACTATATCCCCCTAACATGTCATTCCAATTTCGTCAGAAACAGAAACTCCTATGCCCTCCATCTGAAAGGGGTCTATTTCAACAATTCTGAGACGTTAAAATTTGACAGTCTTGATAGAGGGGATATAAGTCTCGAATTAAGCTGAATTTTTAATGATACCATGGAGACATATTGTGATCTAAATTCCAATAGGTTTCATTTCAGAAAAATAAAAAAATACATGGAAAAAGGAGTGAGAATATGTAAGTTGGCTACACCCAAGATCTAGGGAGCATACTCCTTTTTCCCATATATATGAAATTCTTATATTGTTCCAGTGACCGATGGTTTTCATTATCGTCTCACTACTTTGATGCATTGCGTTGATAACTCACTTGTGTGATATGACAAAAGAGCTGAGAGATTTTGTTATGGTAAAGAAAATTGTTGATCCATGATGTTATTAATAAAGCAAAGCACATATGTGTAATACTCAACTAGAGTTTTTTTTTATATCTTTTACAATTTTTCAAGTTTTTATTCATGCTTTTTAAATTCTTGAAGCTAACAGATCATAACAAAAAGAGAAGAAAATTTGTACAAATGCAGCTAACTGCATCTTGATGAAAATAATATTCATGATTATTAATAAAAATCTAAAAAGTCAATTCCAAAGCACAATTTAAACCACGAGGATCTAGAATAACCTTGAGAGATGCTAATGGATAAATTTGACATTGAAGTACTTGAAACTTTGATCAAAGTAGGCATACAACACGCGAGTTGAGCTTGGTGGCTTGGTTTTGAAGAAACTCAAGTAAATCTCAATCTTATTTATCTTCTTCTAATCATTATTTTCTTCTCTTTTTTGCATCCATATGCTTGCTTTTCTTTTTTTTCTTCACTACTATTTCTTAGAGCCTTCTTTTTTTTCTTACTTTCCTTTGCTCCTTTCTTTCTCTTCTTTGGTCACAAGAAAAGTAAACTTGATCCATTTTTGGTAATTTTCGGCCCAAAGAATACCTAAAAAAAGAAAGTGGATCAAGGTGAAAAATCGAGGAAAATTCGTGAGTATTGCATCTTCAAATCATAATTCACTATATACGATGACTGTTTTCGTTATGTACAAGATGTAAGCCACCTCATTGAAGGGGGGGCTTTGGTTTCTGATGTAGTTGCTGATTTGCTCAAGGAAGAAGCTCAAAGGAAGGGTGCCTTTTGAAGGGACGGATTAGGCTAGAACCAAAACCGCCTCTACATGTAGCAATATATCGTGAGGATGAAAGAGCAGTCGTCACCACCTCCTCACGTTAGGAGTTGAAGGTTTGGAGTTGGTGTGGCTGCAAGCCTTACCTGGATGAAGATTGGAATCTCCTATGGGATTGCTAATCATATATGAAGGTTCTACAATGGCAGGTTGTTGCACTGAGGATTTTGAATCGCACTGAATCATGATTATATAGTAATGTAGATCCACCGCAGTCGTGGTCACACTGATGAAGATGTTCGCAGTTGTGCTTTACGCGCAAATGGATCGATCTCTGCTGCATGACAAGTTTTAACATTAGTGATCTTAAGCACACCTTTTTTTTAAAAGAAGCTCGTGAATATGTACTGAAATATCATTCACTGCAATTCTTTAGATACATTTTACAGCTTTGTATATTTTTTTTTGAATTAAGCTTTGTATATATTTAGTACAGTTCTTTTGTTAAGTTTTACTGCTTCTTATTTAATTTCTGCATTTCTTTATTTACGTTTTACAACTCCATCTTCTTTTATTATGATTCTTTGGTTGTGTTTTACACTTATGTGTTTAGTAATGATGATAATTCTTGTGTTTTTTTACAACTGTAAGCTCATGTTTTAGAGATTCATTTTTTAACAACTGTAAGCTTCTGCTTTTTTGCTGCATTTCGTTGCTGAATTTAGATCAATTTCAATCCAGTTCCCTAAGGCACATAAAATTCCATTTAAAATCTGTTTGAGCATTCTTTTTTCTTCTATGAAATTTGGTTTTATTTAGTAATAACAATTGATTGGACTCTTACAAAATAGTAAAAACAAATTATATTGTCTGCCATAATTTCTCTTTCACAATCAACATTATGTATATAATTAATATAATATTAGTTTTAATTTCTATTAGAAATATCTAGCTTTTTAAGGCATCTAATTTTATTTTTGCAAGTTCGCCTCCTTGCGAAGACTACATTTTGCAGGGTTCAGTTGAAATTTTCAGATCCATTGATGATCACTTTGTCAAATCAGAAGGCAGAAATGAATAAGATTTAGCTTGTGGACTGGTTAGCCTAGTTTCTCTCATGCTACTATCTCACACAAAAACAGAGATGGGGCAACCTAGTCATCAAAATTAGGACAATCCCTATCCATATGATGTCACATATAAACCTACAAAAGTTCAACACAACTTACCATAGCATGATACTTTGTATTTCTATTTACTGAGTTCAGTTTTGCTTTACATTCAGACATATGAGAAGAAAAGACATTCTTAATATAATGTAATTTGATGACTATAGAACATACACACGACATACATACCACAAAATAATAGTTCTTATCAAAATTATGATATCAAGCAACCACTGGTCGACTTAGGGTATGGATAATTACATGAGTTACATCCCATATCCAACATAATGCAATATTGCTTGACTATCTTCAGGTGTGGAAAGCGGATCGGACAATGGTCTCGCGGTAGATGAAATGCCTGTCTGGTTGCTTCTGCTCTGAGGTGATGATGCATTTGAGAAATCATTCATCACATATGAGCCAGTGGTCTCGTCCTTGAAGTGCCAACCTGTAAGGTAAGTGGGCTTGGACATGACCTCACTGATCGGAGTATCCCCTAATAGCATGCTTACAACTTTCGTCATCGATGGACGTAACAATGGCGATGACTGGATGCAAATAAGTGCAACCTTTATCATGCGAATGACCTCTTCTTGATCAAATGATTCCAGCCTTGGATCTACCAACTCCAGGTGGATGTTGTTCTCATGCAAATACCACACCTAAAAGATTACAGTAGCACATTAAGGACAAGCACTAGAGCTTGGGCCATTAACAAAATAACTATACAAATATAGTGCAACATTTCGCTTCTTTAGAAGATAATAGGGAGCATTTAGAAGATGTGCTACAAATTGGCATGTACCCATTCGATGAGATACATCGTTCCTCCGTGAAAAGATGAATCTGTGTTTGGGCGTCCGCTGATAATCTCAAGAGCAACAACACCAAAGCTGTATGTATCTGCCTTCTCCGTAAGATGTCCTATCATGGCATACTCTGGAGCAACATAACCACTACAGTATGCATAAAATTATGGGTTAGTTTGGTAAAAGACAGAAAAATAACCATAATGAATATTCTTACACTGTCCCAGCAGTACGGGTGATAATGTGGCTTTTCTTCTCATCAAAGAGCTTAGCCAAACCAAAATCAGAAATCTTTGGATTGAGTTCGCCATCCAGTAAGATGTTGCTGGCCTTGACATCCCTGTGAACTATCCGAGAACTTGCTTCAGCATGTAGATATGCTAATCCTCTGGCTGTGTCCAAGCAAATATTAAATCGGGCTTGCCAATCAAGATGAAGCTCATTACTGCCTGCACAACCACACATACATAGCTTCTCAGACTGGTACTAACAGTGGCACATCTCATCACAATTGTTAGCGCTAAATTTGTTAACATACAAAAAAGTGCTTGATCAAGGCTCTTGTTTACAAGATATTCATACACAAGAAGTCGCCTCTTTCCCTCAAGGCAACAACCATAAAACTTCACAAGATTCCGGTGTAGGACTGTAGTTAGAGTAGCTATCTCTGCCATAAATTGCTGCTTTCCGTGATTAGAGATTGCAGAGAGCTTCTTTACTGCCACAACTCTTCCATCATGTAGAGTACCCTGATAAATATGATATCCACTTTCCATTAATAGTACTAGTTGAAATAAACAATTAACAGCAGAATAAAAAGAAAAAGAACATGAGTTTACATGGATTGAGACGAGTGTGTTGGACTATCCTACTCCTCGGAAGAAGGAAGCCAATGGGTCCAATTTTGCTACTAGCTTTCTAAAGGATTACAAGAGGTATTACGCTCTTTATATACCATACCACTAGAAGGTGTGGGGACCAAACAATGATTCACACAACTCAATCTAACTAAATGATGGCAGGATTCAATTAACCCAATTCCATCTCTTCCAAGACTTCCCCTCAAGTTGAAGTTTGGAATGATCAACTTGCTAGAAAAGAAATCTCCACTTCCTCATACACATAATACATGACAATATAAATCATCTTGATGTATATGCCTTTCATCCATGCTCGTGAGCATGTTGAACTAGAGGATAGGAGTCTAGAATGACGATATGTTGGGCAGAGGACAAAACCCTTGTATTCTCCATCAACTCACTACAATGAGTTTCCTTACTAGAAGACTCTAGTATTGTGTCTCATACGTTTCCATCTCTTTAAGAGTCAAAAATTATGTTGGAATACCCATGCACAAATTTCAAAAATGAACATCTATTATAGAAACCTCGAAAATGGGCCTCTTTTGTACAAAAATCAAATAGGACTCTCATATAGGAATCTTAGAAAATTGGGTTCTGTCAACCTCGACTTGAACTATTATTGAGGACCACGATCAATGAAGGATGGAGCCTGTCTCGTCTACATGAATAGATATAAGTGTCATCCTTTTTATAGGGACATGCAATTCTCTCTCTAGAGATCTTGGAGAAAGGGTCAATGGATGGAGATCATGTTTATGAATAGAGTATTCAACCCTACCTAACACTCTCCCCTATCGAGGAAGAGTCATCCTAGCACTTGATATACATGCTGATTACATCCCCACATACACAGTTATGTGACTCCTACCACCATACTTTTTGCATGCCCTTTAATCCTCTTGGTGCCTGCCTCAGTTGTTGTTGTTGTCGGCCGGGCACTTCACCGCCCGCTGCTTGTTTGTCCCCCATCTTTATCACTTTGTCCAAGGTGACTATTAAACTGTATCTTGTTGAGGGCTATAGTCGATAGCAGTAAAGCGTTAAATAATGGTTGTTATTGTCTTATATCATGGCATTAAAAAATCACCCTGCCCGTGAGTATATCCTGAAACACAATAGAAGATGGATCAAATATGGCACGACAATATAAATCTTTGGTGATTTGACTAATTGACAGTAGATTCATAGAAATTTCTGGAGCATAAAAACATTCTGAAGCCTCAGTGCGGGAGTCAACTGCACCTCCCCCTGACCAGTAATGGGGGAGTGTGTCCTATCTGCTTTCACAACAGATCGTCCAGGGTGAGTCGGACGAAAGTCACTAAGCTGGCCTCTGTCACCATAAAGATGATGGGATGCTTCGGAATCCATGATCCATTTTGGCAAGTCTGCTCTGTAACAACTAGTAAAGGCATATTCTATACATGATGTAGATGCCGATGCTGAGGCAACTACCTCTGAGGATCCTGAAGGAGAGCTGGTTGATCTAGAAGTAACAGGCATAATCTCCCTTAGTTGCGCCACAAGCTCATCAAATCTCTGGTCAGATACAGGTGATGGACTCCCAACCTGTTGTGTCTACTCTGCAACTCGAGCTGAAGCAGGAAACTCATGCTTAGAATAACAGGTTTCCTCAGAGTGGTCTGGCCTGTGGCAGTAGGTGCACGGCTGACGGGATCGACCACCCCCTACTGTGCCCCGGCTAGGGCCTCCCCTACCACGATATGGTGTAGGGCTTCCTCTACCATGTAACACCTCCATAGCTGAAGATGTCTGAGACTGTAAAGTACTACCAAAGGATATATATAGTCTACTTAATCTACAATATGCCTCCTCCATCGGAGGTATGGTAGCATCAGTAAGGATCTAGGCACGAGCTGCGTCATACTCAGGATCAAGGGCTGCTAGATTGACCCCAGCCATCACAGAGTCTCTGTATGCCTTGAGCTGCTCGAGTATAGCACTCAAGGGAACGTATCCATGTAGCTTCTCAAATATACCCCTCAAAGAAGTATAGAGGGTACAAAGGAGGCGACCATTCTGCTTCAATGTGAAGATTTCGTGCTGGAGCTGCAGTATCTTCGACTCATTCTTCGCCGGAGAGTATGTAGCGGCGAGAATAATCCACACAGCCTTTGCAGTAGGCTGACTCAGGATATCATTAAATATCTCCATGGACACAATCCTGGATAGCCACACGCGTGCATATGCATCATCTGCCTCCCATGAGGCATTTGTCCCAGTCTTGTCACGTGGCTTCTCTGTCGCGAGGATATGCTTCTTGCCATTGCATTGCATTAAACTCATGAACTGCATGGCCCACAATTCATAATTGGTTCCATCCACTTTGATGATGGGTGTTGGACCTTTGAAGGCACCTAGGGATGGGACTTCTGCTTTGTTGTCAGACATAATGACAATTATCTCCAAGACTGGGTCAACAACAAGAAAGATTTGCGTCTACACCGACATACAAGAAGATGGTTGTGGGTGTAGACTCATACCACAACCTCTTCCATTCTTCTGAAGATTCCTTTGGGTAACTAGGGTGTTTTAGATATTCACATCACACCCTAAGTACCCAAGAACACGATGTCGAATCTCTACTAGTGGCGCAAGGGAAGGGATCACACGGTTCTCACGGGCAGCGGTACAGAGCAAACCATACGTGGTGTGGCACAAATGGGAACGTGCTGGCAGCTCGCGAGACGTGCAGGCGGCGCTGGACACGTGCGTCGATGCACGGGCTGCACGTGGTGACACGCAGGCATATGCACTGTAGAGGCACGGTGATGCACGAGCCGGGCGAGGTGACGTGCAGGCGGCGCAGGCGCGAGGGACGGCGAAGGCGCGTGGACGGCGCAGGCGCACGGTAGGGTTTTGGTGGGGGGTAGGGCTTTAGGGCACATGCTCTGGTCTAGGATCGTCACTTTGATACCATGTTAAAAGTAAAAATGAAGAAATATATTTCACGAAGCCCTAGAGCTCTCCTAAAAAATGTACTAAACCTTCTCCCACTATAAGTAGGGTCGGCTACATGGATTCTTGCTCAAATCCATGTTGATAGATTCGACTATTTTTTTATTGTAGAGACCGATATTATTATTATGTTTTGTACCTTTTCGTAATTCATGTTTACTCTCTAGACTACTAAGTATTTTACCCGTGAGGTCTCTCCCTATATAAGAGAGCCTAGGGTTCCTTGGAATAATAGATTGCTCACTTTTCCAATATGGTATCAGAGCCCAGGGGTTTACCCTAACCCCGGCCCTAGGGTTTCTTCCGCCGCCGCCGCCGGACTCCCACCACCACTTTTCCGCCGCCGCCGGACCCCCCCCTCCACCACCACCTTTCCGCCGTCGGTTCCCCCTTCTCCACCACCCTCCGAACCCCTTCTCCACACGCCGCAGGGCCCCTCCACGCCGCCGGGCCCTTCCCTCCTCCACGCGAGGCCTTCCTTCTTCCACGAGGGGCCCTTAGCTGTGCCGTAGGCCACCCTACACCACCATCCGCCGCCGAGTCAAGCCCTAGGTAGGGGACCCTAACCGCCGGGTTCCCCTCCCTTACATGCCGACACCTACTCTTCCGTCGACCGGTCTATCTCCATGGATTTGAGTGCGTAAATTCTACATATGCACTCAAATCCAATCAAGTTTTTGTAGACATCGGTTTCTAGTCTACAATCCCTAGTTCTTCATCTACGACGACATGTCAGAGAACAAAGTTGATATGCCCTCCATAGGCGCCTTCAAAGGTCCTGCCCTTATAGTCATGATGGACGGGACAAACTATGAGCTCTGGGCGATGCAGTTTATGAGTCTCATGAAGTCAAACGGTAAGAAGCATATTCTTATCGAAGATGAGCCAGCAGAGAAAACTGGGATATATGCCTCGTGGGAGGCTGATGATTCTTATGCCAAGGTTTGGCTGTCAGGCACACTGTCGATGGAGGTTGCCAATGATGTCCTCCATCAGCCCACTGCCAAGGCAATGTGGGATATTCTGGCCGCTACATATTCCCAAGTACGGAATGAGACCAAGATGTTACAGCTCCAGCATGATATATTCACGATGAAGCAGAATAGCATGCCACTTCACTCATTGTACACGCCCCTGAGAGGGATGTTTGAGAAGTCATACAGTACCATACCACTCACGGCGACTCCTGAGCAGCAGAAGACATTTCGGAATGCTACCATGGTGGGCGTTCTACTTGCAGCTCTAGATCCTGAGTACGAGGCAGCCCACTCTCAGATTTTGGTCGATGCAGTTATTCCTCCAATGGAGGATGTTTACCGGAGGCTCAGTTTCTTCCAGCACATCTACTCCACCCCATCGGCGATGGCAGTATCGCGTGGGAGAGGTGGTCAGTCTTCTGGTCGTGGACGTGGACCCCGTGGTAGGGGTGATCGCTTTCGCCAGCCATGTTCGTTCTGCCATCGCACAGGCCACACAAAGGATACATGCTACTCTAAGCATGGGTTTCCAGCATCAGCGCGTGTAACCGAGCATGTTCTGCCCCAGTCAGCATCCACTGCAGATAACCGATTCGAGGAGCTTGTGGTACGTCTACGTGATATTATGCCACAATCATCTACTGATTCTCCAGGTGGACCTTCAGGTGTTGCTGCTACAGCTTCTGCCAGTTCGTCTGCTGCTGCTAGTACCTCATGTAGTGCTACTGCCTTTACATCATGTCATGATATATCTGATTGGATTATAGATTCTGGCGTCACCCATCACCTCTGTCGCGATAGAGAGAGACTTGAGTCCTACATGGACATCCCACATGACCGCTCAGTGCAGATAGCAGATGGTACGCATTCCCCCCTTGTTGGACAGGGGGAGGTTTTCTTATCACCTTCTATGCGTCTACAGAATGTTCTACATGCTCCTGAGTTCTCCATGAATCTGTTGTCCATTAGTCAGATTACAAAGGATTTGCACTGTCGTGCAATATTTGACCCCTCATCTCATATTTTTCAGGACATACTAACGGGCAGGGTGATTGGCTGTGGCTCTGAGCAGAATGGTCTGTATCGGCTGGTCTGGAACTCTTATGCTGGCGTCTCTTCTCATTCCGTCATACCAGTTTCTCCATACATCTAGCATCTTCGTTTTGGTCATCTCCCGCTCCATAAAATGCGACATCTACTGCCTCAGATCTCTCCCAGCTCATTATTTCGCTGTGAAGCGTGTCAGTTGGGAAAACATCATCGGTCTAGCTTTCCTAGTCGTTAGAGTTGGAGCAGTAGCTCCCCGTTTGAGTTACTTCACATTGATATTTGTGGCCCGAGTCGTGTACCTGATCATCAGGGACACAGGTTCTATCTAGTTGTAGTGGATGATTTCTCTCGTGTATCTTATGTCTTTCTTTTAAAGAATAAATCTGAAGCAGGGGATGTTATTAAAAATTTGATTAATGAAGTGCATAATGTTTTTCTTCTACTGTCAAATATGTTCATACAGATAATGCACTGGAATTTTGCACCCAGTCTCTCTCTCAGTTTCTCTCATCTAAGGGCATTATTCACCAAACCACTTGTGCTTACACATCTCAGCAGAATGGCATGGCAGAAAGAAAGCATCGTCACCTTCTTGACATTACTCGAACCCTCCTTATTCAGGGTTGTGCCCCTATCACTTTCTGGGAGGATGCTGTCCTTACAGCTTGCTACCTGGTCAATCGTATGCCGTCATCTGTCCTTGGTGAGAAAATTCCTCTTTCTATCATTTTTCCTGATAAGGAATTATTATCACTTACTCCTCGTGTCTTTGGTACTGTTGCATTTGTTCATCTTTTGTCTCCTGGACTTGACAAACTCTCTCCTAGAGTTGTCAAGTGCATCTTTGTATGTTACTCTCGGACTCAGAAGGGCTATCACTGTTATGACCCCATAAACAAGAAATACTTTGTCAGTGCTGATGTCACGTTTTTTGAGTCTGTTATATACTTTTCCCCTGCAGGTAACAGGCTGGTCCCATCCACTACCAACGATGATGTCTATGTCCCTCCGCCTCCTAGTTTGAATTCACCTGAGTCCACTCCTGCTCCAGTTGCTACGTCACCTAACCAGCGTCACCTCCACCACCATCACCTCCACAACCTCCTATTCCACTTTTACCAAAATTCTATATGCGTCGGTCAGGTCCTGTTCAGGCTACATGTCAGGCATCCATCACGCCTCAGGTATGTTTAGATGGTATTACTACTGATGGGTCAGATATGGTACATGTGCAGGATTCTTCATTGCAGGAGGAGACTACACCATCCAGTACAGTGGACGACGACCTTGATATTCCTATTGCTATCCGGAAGAAGAAGCGGACGTGTGCGTCTTATCCTTTTGCTTCCCAGGTGTCTTTTCATCGCCTTACAGGCGACTTTCAGAGATTTGCTACAGCTTTGTCTTCCGTGGACATACCACGGACCTATCAAGAAGCTATGAATAGCTATGGAAGACGAGATGCATGCCTTACAGTCTCGTGGCACATGGAGCTTGGTTAATGCTCCTCCTGACGCATCCATTGTTAGTTGTAAATGGGAATTCACAGTTAAATACCATGCTGATGGCAGTCTAGATCGATACAAGGCATGGCTGGTCGCGAGAGGTTTCACACAAACCTATGGCGTGGACTATATGGATACATTTTCTCCAGTGGCTCGTCACTCTACTCTTCGCATTCTCTTATCAGTTGCTGTTGTACGTGACTGGACTATATCTCAACTTGATGTCAAGAATGCCTTCTTGTATGGAGATTTGCAGGAGGAAGTCTACATGCAGTAACCACCAGGGTTCACTACTGAGGGGGAGAAGCATATGACGTGTAGACTTCACAAGGCAATTTATGGCCTTAAACAGAGCCCAAGGGCGTGGTTCCAGAATCTTTCCCATCTGATTGAACGACAGGGGTTCAAAAGATCAAATGCAGATCACTCGTTGTTTATTCAGAAGTCTTCTACAGGTACGGTTGTCATTATGGTCTATGTTGATGATATTTTGGTTACAGGAGATGATGTTCAGGGAATAGAGAGGGCAAAAGCATTTCTGGGCCGTCAGTTCGTCACGAAGGATCTTGGAACCCTAAGATACTTTCTGGGGTTGGAATTTGCCAGGAATGCACAGGGTCTGGTGATAACCCAAAGGAAGTACATTACATATTTTTTGACTGAAACAAGCATGGTTGGATGCAGACCATCGAGTATTCCCATGGATCCAAGCATGAAGCTGTATGACGATGACACTGCTGAAGTAGACAAGAGGAGATATAGAGAAATGGTGGGTAAGCTCCTTTATATTACCATAACTCGACCCGATATTGCCTTTGCAGTAAGCCAGGTGAGTCAATTTATGAACCAGCCAAGACAAGTTCATATGGATGCCATATATATGATACTGAGGTATCTAAAGTCTTCTCCAGGTTCAGGGTTGCTATTTCGAAAGGGCACAGATTTATCTATTTCAGCATGTGCAGACACCGATTATGCAGGGTGCCCTAAGGATCGAAAGTCGACCTCAGGATTTGTCGTTTTTGTTGGGAGCTCTCTGGTTTCTTGGAAAGGCAAGAAACAAACTGTTATGGCAAGGTCCAATGTTGAATCTGAATATAGAGCCATGGTGCAAGCAAGCACGGAGATGATGTGGGTTCGATCTGTGCTAGAGGATCTACATATAGTCGTACCTTTACCCATGCAGCTTCGGTATGACAATCAGGCAACATTGTTTATTGCCAACAATCCAGCATTCCATGAAAGAACAAAGCATATTGAAGTTGACTGCCACTACACTAGAGACTTGATCCAGGAGGCTTTATATCTACATCTCACGTGAGCTCAGGGGATCAGACTGCTGACATATTCACCAAGCCATTGCTCAGAGGACCCTTCCAGAGATGTTCTTCCAAGTTGAGCATGATAGACATCTATGCTCCACCTTGAGGGGGAGTGTAGAGACCGATATTATTATTATGTTTTGTACATTTTCGTAATTTCTGTTTACTCTCTGGACTACTATGTATTTTACCCGTGAGGTCTCTTCCTATATAAGAGAGCCTAGGGTTCCTTGGAATAATAGATTGCTCACTTTTTCCAACATTTATGCTGGCCGTCGACTACCTAACGCAACCCCTGCAATAGTAGGATTTGAACCCTAGTCTTTTGTGTGATAGACACACTGTACTACCACTAGACCATTATTTGGGTATTAGAGCTCTCTTATATAGGAGAAAAGCTCTATGGGAAAATTACATAAGATAAACTGAAAGATAAACAAATATAAATAAAGACCACGAGATATAAGAATCTCAACATATACGAAATCCTTTAGTCTCCAATGCATGGCTCCATACTTCAAGCTTCTCATTTACTCCAACTCTAGTCTCGTCAATCAACACAATATCATCACCAAATAACATACACCAAGGTAACTCATCCTGAATGTGACTTCTCAACTCGTCTAAAATCAAAGTAAAAAGAAATGGACTCAAAGCTGAACCTTGATGTAAACCAATGTTGATGTCAAAATAGTCAGTCTTCCCAGACGGGGTCCTTACACAAGATAAAACCCTATCATACATGTCCTTTATGAGGTTCATGTATATGACAGGTACTTGTCTCTTTTCCAAAACTCTCCATAATATCTCTCGTGGGACAAAATCATAAGCCTTCTCCAAATCAATAAAGATCATATGGAGTTCTTCCTTTCAGCTCTATAAATCTCCATTGTTCTCATCAGCAAATGGATGGCTTCAATATTTTAGCGACCTGACATGAATCCGAATTGATTTTCTTTTACGTTGGAAACTTGCCTCAACCTCCTTTCGATCACACATTCCCAAATTTTCATAGTGTGACTCATCAGCTTGATACCTTTGTAATTTGAACAATTTTGAATGTCTCCTCTATTCTTATAAAGAGGCACCACGATACTCCTCCTCCAATCTTCAGGCATTATCTTACTTCACCAAATAACATTGAATAGATTCGTAAGCGAAGTCAAACTGCACTCGCCTAAAACTCTCCATACTTCTATAGGGATGTCATCCGGTTCTATACCTTTCCCAGGTCTCATAACCTTCAAAGTCTCCTCTACTTCCTTTCATTGTATTGGTCTATAGCTTGAACGATTCAAGTAACTTTTATTACTAGATAGATCACCCAAAGTGATCTCTCTATTTCCTTCCCCAATGAAAAGTTTATGGAAGTGCTGCTCTCATCTAGTCTCTATATCCTTCTGAGTAACAAGCACGTGACCTTGCTTGTCCTTAATGCATCTCACTTGAGAAAGGTCTTTGATCTTTCTTTCTCTTGCTTTGGCCAACCTGAATATATCCTTCTGGCCCTCCTTAGAGTCGAGATTTTTATACAAAACTTCATAAGCTTTTGACTTAGCTTCACTTACAGCCTTCTTTGCTTCCTTCTTCGTTGTTTTGTAGTTTGTGACAGTTTCCTCTGTTCTATCCTTAGACATAGCTTTAAAGCACACTCTTTTAATTTTTAGCTTCTCTTGCAACCCTTCACTCCACCAACAAGCCTCCTTTTGACCTAGAGCTCCTTCCTTTGTCTCGTCCATCATCTTTTTGGCTACCTTTCGGATACAAGATGTCATCCCTCTGCTTCATAAAGAGAAAGAAATAAATAGGCCCCCTGATATATATTAGCTGTAGAAAAAAGTATGGTAGGGTAGTCTACATCCAAACGGTACGACTGTGGATTATGTGATATGTTGACGCATATGCTTTATTTGTACCGTTTTGTTATTTTATTTTCTTGTCATTCTCTTTATGTAATTTACCCATAGGCTACTCTCCTATATAAGAGAGCCTAGGGCTATGGAATAGATAATCAACTTCACGTTTTCCAACATGGTATCAGAGCGACGGTCCTAGACCGGAGTTCTCGAAACCCTAACCCTAACCCGCCCCACCCGCCGGCCTCTCCTCTCTTCTCTCTCTTCTCTCGGCGATCGCCTCTCCCCCGATCGCTCATAGGCGCAGCCCCCAGCCCCGATCGCCTCTCCAGTGCTTAGGGCTTCTCGCCGTGGGGTCGGCTTCTCGCTGATCACCGTGGTGCAGCCCCACAGCGTTGGCTTCTCGCTGAACGCAGATCGCCTGGCGCCTCTCGATCGCCTGGCGCCTCTCAATCACCACAGCGAGCCCTAGAGCCGATCGCCTAGCGCTCCTTGCGCTACTCGCCGATTGCTGCGCTGCATAGCGCGCATCCTGTGCGCCTCCTAGTGCGGTGCACCTCCTGTCCTGTGCACCTCCTGTGCGGTGCGCCTCCTGTGTTGCCTGCTGTCCTGTGCACCATCCTGTGCGGCACCATCTCCTGTGCGGCAAGCGTGCTCTAGGGTTTCTACAATAGAAACCGGTACGTGTGCGGATCGTAGCGCGCGTAGGTCCATGGGGATAGTTGCTTGAGGTCTACACATGCAACTCATCCCGTCTATGTCATTGTAGACAAATATTATCTGTTGCAGGTCGCTCCAGTCTTCCGTATCCAGTATGTCAGAAAGCAAGGCAGATATTCCATCCATGGGTGCATTTCGTGGTCCAGCGTCCATTGTCAAGATGGATGGCACGAATTATGAACTGTGGGCAATGCAGTTCATGAGTATGATGAAGTCCACGGGCAAGAAGCATATTCTCACAGAGCCCGAGCCTGCAGAGAAGACTGGAGTCCATGCCTCATGGGAGGCTGACGATGCATATGCAAAGTTGTGGCTATCTGGCACATTGGCTATTGAAATCGCCAATGACATTCTTCATCAGCCCACAGCCAAAGACATGTGGGATATCCTAGCAGCGACATATTCTCAAGCGAGGAATGAGACGAAGATCCTGCAACTTCAACATGATATATTCACAATTAAACAGAATGGCCGCCCATTACATTCTCTCTATACATCTTTGAGAGGAATGTTTGAGAAGCTCCATAGCTTCATGCCTCTTACCGCCACACCTGAACAGCAAAAGACATACAGGAATGCGACAATGGTGGGTGTGTTTCTCGCAGCACTCGATCCAGAGTATGAGGCAGCACGTTCACAGATTTTGGCGGACTCGACTATTCCTCCCATGGAGGAAGCTTTTCACAGATTGAGCAGGATTACTGTACCTTCAGCAGCCACTAGTCAGAATCCCTCAGCCATGGCAGCCAACAGGGGCCGTGGTCCTCAATACCAGGGTCGTGGACGTATTCCCCGTGGAAGGGGTGGCCGCACTAGGCCAACATGCTCATATTGTCACAGAGTCGGCCATACTGAAGACACATGCTACTCAAAGCATGGATTTCCTGCATCTGCACGAGCTGCTGAGCAGATAGAGCCCCCGTCTGCATCTACACTGGATCAACGATTTGATGATCTGGTTGCCCGTCTTAGGGGCATTATACCACCATCTGGCCCAGCACCGCCGACAGAGAATCATACAGATGCCGCTGCTTCTGCTTCTGCCTCTACGAGTACTTCAGGTAGTACACTTGCTCTTCACAGTAGTAGATCAGATACATTGCCGTGGATCATGGACTCGGGCGCTACACATCACCTATGTGGCGACCAGAGTCTACTTACAGGATATACTCAGATTCCTCCAGGACGGACAGTAGTGATTGCCAATGGCACTCATTCCCCTATCACGGGTCAGGGGGAGATTAGATTGACATCCTCGATGCAGCTCAAGAATGTTTTGCATGCACCGCATTTTTCCATGAATCTGTTGTCGATTAGTCAGATTACGAAGGATCTCCATTGTCGAGCTATTTTTGATTCATCTTCTTTGATTTTTCAGGACATCCGTACGGGCAACGTGATTGGTCATGGCTATGAGCAAGGAGGCCTTTATCGTCTGAACCAGACCCAGTTTGCCGGAATCATAGCCTCTCCCGCAGAACAAGTATCTCCTCTCCTGTGGCATCTACGCTTCGGTCATTTACCGCTTCAGAAGTTGCGTCTAGTCCTACCCTATAGTCTGTCTCACACAACTGTCCAGTGTGAGGCGTGTCAGTTGGGAAAACATCACAGGTCTTCTTTTCCCAGTAGTCAAGGTCGGAGTAGTAACTCCAAGTTTGAGTTGTTTCATGTCGACGTCTGGGGTCCGAGTCGTGTTCCCGATCATCAGGGACACAGGTTTTATATTGTATTTGTGGATGATTTTTCTAGAGCATCATGGGTATTTCTAATGAAAAATAAGTCTGAAGCTGGAGATATTATTATTCACTTTCTAAATGAGATTCAGAATGTCTTTTCCACAACGGTCAAAATTATGAGAACTGACAATGCCTTAGAGTTGTGCACCAACAATCTAGCCAAATACTATTCCTCAAAAGGGATTGTTCACCAAACATCCTGTGCTCATACGTCTCAACAAAATGGGGTTGCAGAAAGAAAACACCATCATCTTCTTGACGTTACAAGGTCTCTTCTCATTCAGAGTCATGTCCCGTATACCTACTGGGGTGATGCAGTCCTTACTGCATGTTACCTTATAAATCGTATGCCCTCGTCTGTCTTGAATGAACAGGTTCCTTTCTCACTCATATATCCTGACAAGGAGCTGTTCACTCTTACCCCTCGTGTCTTTGGGTCTGTCGCTTTTGTCCATCAGTTGTCGCCCGGTTCTGACAAGCTCTCTCCTAGGGCTGTCAAGTGCGTCTTTGTGGGGTACTCCAGAACTCAAAAGGGGTACAAGTGTTTTGACCCTGTGCGTCGGCGGTATATGATCAGTGCAGATGTTACATTCTTTGAATCTATCATGTATTTTTCAGAATCCGGGAACATGCAGCCACCACCATTGTCTCCTGATACCGTATTCATGGCACCACCAACATCACAGCAGTCACCAAAAACATCACAGCCGTCACCTCCAGTACCACCACCACCACCACCGCCACCAATAATATCCCCGTTACCATTCCATTACACCCGACGGCCGAATCAAGCTCATGGCCCTGACCAGTCAACTAGCTCGCCTATGGTATGTAATGAAAATATTAATGTTGATGGATCTGACGACATTTCTCAGCAGGATGCAGTACAGGAGCAGGGTGCTACTACAGAGGATCTGGATGTCCCAATCGCTCTACGAAAGCAGAAGAGAAGCTGTGCCAAGTATCCAGTATCAGCTGCGGTATCGTTTGAGAGGCTATCTGGACCATTCAGGACGTTTGCATTGGCACTCTCAGCTACAGATATTCCACGGAACCACCATGAGGCTTTGCAGAATTCTAGATGGCGGCTAGCAATGGAGGAAGAGATGGCGGCCCTTCAGTCTCGAGGTACATGGAGCTTGGTTACCATACCTCCAGATGTCACCCCAGTGAGTTGCATATGGGTGTTTACAGTGAAACATAATGCAGATGGCTCTATTGATAGGTACAAGGCACGCTTAGTTGCAAGAGGATTCACACAGACATATGGGGTAGATTACCTTGACACGTTCTCCCCTGTAGCTCGTCATTCCACTCTGCGGATACTCTTATCAGTTGCAGTTACTAGAGACTGGCCGCTCTATCAACTGGATGTGAAGAATGCTTTTCTGTATGGTGATCTGCAGGAGGAAGTCTATATGCAACAGCCACCAGGTTTTGCTGTTGAGGGGGAGTGTTCCAAGGTTTGCAGATTACATAAGGCCATCTACGGCCTTAAGCAGAGCCCCAGAGCATGGTTCCAGAAGCTGTCAGACCTCTTTGAGAAACAAGGATATAAACGCTCCAATGCTGATCATTCCTTGTTCGTGCAGAAGACGGCGAGAGGTATTACTGTAATCATGGTTTATGTTGATGATATCTTGATTACAGGTGATGATGACCAAGGCATTAAGCAGGCAAAAGAAAAGCTGGGGACTGAGTTTGTCACCAAGGACTTGGGAGTCCTTAGATATTTTCTGGGGCTGGAATTTGCTAGAAATCCACATGGGTTAGTCATGACACAGAGGAAGTATGTCACAGATCTACTGAATGAGACAGGTATGCTAGGATGTCGGCCTGCTACGACACCAATGGATCCTAGCATGAAGTTGTATGATGATGACACAGAAGAGGTCGACAAGCGAAGGTACAGAGAACTGGTAGGCAAATTACTGTATGTCACGATCACTAGACCTGATATATCGTTTGCAGTGAGTCGTGTGAGCCAGTTCATGGAGCAACCACGTCAGGTCCATATGGATGCAATACACATGATTCTGAGATATTTAAAATCATCTCCAGGTGCAGGCCTGCTATTTAAGAAAGGAAAGGAGATTTCTATCACAGCATGTGCGGATGCAGACTACGCAAGATGCCCCAAGGACAGGAAGTCAACATCAGGATTTGCAGTCTATGTTGGAGATGCTATAGTTTCGTGGAAGAGCAAGAAGCAGACAGTAGTAGCCAGATCCAGTGCTGAATCAGAATATAGGGCTATGGCCCAGGCTACCACAGAAATGATGTGGGTAAAATCCTTACTTGCAGATCTATGCCTTGACATACCTCTTCCTATGATGTTGGAATGTGACAATCAGGCCGCCTTATTCATTGCAAATAGCCCAGCGTTTCATGAAAGGACCAAACATATTGAGGTCGACTGTCATTACATACGTGATATGATTCAGAAGGGGTTCATTGCTACATCTCACGTCACATCAGAGAATCAGACTGCTGATATCTTCACCAAGGCACTACTTAGAGGCCCATTCCAGAAGTGCGCGTCCAAGCTGAGCATGATTGATATCTATGCTCCATCTTGAGGGGGAGTGTTGACGCATATGCTTTATTTGTACCGTTTTGTTATTTTATTTTCTTGTCATTCTCTTTATGTAATTTACCCATAGGCTACTCTCCTATATAAGAGAGCCTAGGGCTATGGAATAGATAATCAACTTCACGTTTTCCAACATGATAAGTGAAAGGTGCGTGGACTCCTTGAAAAAAGAAAAAGGTGCATGGACCTGCTAAGCACTTCCTGTAGATGAGCTCTGCTTGTTTGGGAATGTGGTTGATTTATGAAAGGGCTATGAACGCTGCTTTTGAACTTTATACTTCTGATACAATCCCAAGATAAGTCTTCTAAAACCTTCTCCTTGAAGCTTGATTGCTTCAGTGGAAGAATCCACCATCTAGTTCTAGTGATCTTAGGAACCCTCCTTTTCTTTACTAGCCCTTTTATTTGCACATCCAAGACTAACAAGCAATGGTGGGATATTGGTATTAGTAAATAAAGATGGTCATTTTACAAAATACACTATTGATATGTTGAAAACTTGGAAGGATCAGAGTAATGGTTTATACAAGGTCCTCATGGGACAATGGGTTACAAAATTCAGAATGAAAGTAGTAGTGATACATACATAGAACTCAGTACTCGTTTGCTTGTGCAATTTTACCACACCCTGTATTGAATGAAGAATAAATGGGATTATGGTACTCACGACATGGCCAAATGCAAATATATAATAGTATATTCCATCATATTGGACATAAAGATAAATGGTCTTAGTTTCAATATGACTGAGTCATTCCAGATCCTGATAGGAAAAGGAGTAAGGGGAGACCGAAGGCTAAACAAATACATAACGAGATGGATTTGAGGGGACCCCTTGTGTACTCTCAATGTGATTCTTGTCATGAGGATGGCCACAATGCTAGAAATAGATGGCATACTACAGACAACATGAACATATATAGGATATGTGGCAATGATGGTTATATCCAAACAGAACGCAAAGAGGTAATTAATAATAAACCATAACTTTTCAAGTTCAAACTATTATTTTGTATATTTTTTTATTAACTCTTTTTGGTATTTTGAACTGACATTTATTAACTTTTTTAGTTGCAGGTGGGTTCGAGTTGTAAAGAAAAGGAGGGTTCCAAAGGTCACTAGAACTAGATGGTGGAATCTTCAATTGAAGCAATCAAGATTCAGGGAGAAGGATTTAGAAGACTTATTTTGGGATTATAACAGAAATGCAAACGAGATGTGTGAGGCGGTAACATCTTGTATCCAAAGGGTAGCCAAAGAGATGGTAGGTGAGTCAAAGGGAGGAGTTCCAGGCCAAAGACGGATTGATTGTGAAGTGGATTGGTACAAGAGAAGCTTAAAATTAAAAGAACATGCTTTAAAGCTATGAATAAGGATAGAACATAGGTAAGTATCACAAACTACAAAATAGTAAAGAAGGAAGCAAATAAAGCTGTAAGTGAAACTAAGTCAAAATCTTGTGAAATTTTGTACAAAAATCTTGACTCCAAGGAGGGATATAAAGAATATATTAAGATTGTCCAAAGCAAGAGAAAGAAAAACTAAAGATCTTTTTCAAGTGAGATGCATTAAGAATGAGGAAGGATATACGCTTGTTACTCAAAAGGATATAGAGACTAGATAGAAGCAGTATTTCGATAAGCTTTTCATTGGGGAAGGAAATAGAGAGATCACTTTAGGAGATCTAGATAGTCGTAAAAAGTACTTAAATCATGCAAGCTATAAGCGAATACAAAGGAAGGAAGTAAAGGACACTTTGAATGCTATGAAATCTTGGAAAGGTGTAGGACCTAATGACATTCCTATGGCGGTATGCAGAGTTATAGGTGAACGTGGTTTGACTTGGCTTACAAATTTATTCAATGTTATTTCGTGAATTAAGAAAATGCCTGAAGAATAGAGGAGAAGCATCATGGTGCCTCTTTATAATAATAAATGAGACATTCAAAATTGTTCGAATTATAGAGGTAAACCTATTCCCTGAGGAGCGAGATGAAACCAGGGGTGAAGGCCTCAAAGGCCCGGATATTTTATTGAAGTTTCTCATTGAGTACAGCTAGTGCGGGGCTCCTTATATAGCCCCACGGACAGACCAGAGTCCCACAGATAGTAGATGTGGGACTAAACATGAGTGTGTGGTAATTGGATCATGGAGAGATCCGATTACCACTTTTTACATTCTCCAATACTCCCCCTCAAGCTGGAGCTGAGAAAGTTGCAGCTTGCAACAAAAAGAAAAGGTATACATTGCATCTTCACATGATACATCGTAACAAGAATATATGTTCGCTGCTAGTAGAAGATCTCAATCGAGGACGGGTTTATGACTTTCAGATCACCGGAACGTATCTCTGTCATGTCTGTAGAGTCGCTGTGATATCAGTTCATCAGAACGTATCTCTGTTGTGTCTGCAGGTTGCCGGAACGTATCTCTGTCGTGCCTGGAGAAGAATCATAGTAGAAGAAGAAGTCCAACAAGAAGAAGTAGTAGATGATAGTGAAAGAAGAAGTGCACCCTAATGAAGAAATCGATGCTCGATGAAGGCGAATGATCTGTAGAAATCTAAAGTGTCGGTCTATCGGTCGTGGACGAGTAGAAGTCCCGAAGAATCCATCTCTGACTCCCTCTTTCTCCCATACTTGACAGAATAAAGGGCATCAAGTTGGGAGAAAGAAAACATGCATTTTTTCCTGCACAGATCATTTTTTTTGTTTTGTAGCCATCTCTCTATTTTTTTCCGGCTAAGCAACTCTCTTTTTTGGTTGAAGATACGACCCAGTTGGGCCCATACATTCATCCTCCCTCTCTTCTCTTTTGTTTTTTTTCCGATAATAACAAGTAGCCCATCCCAATGTTATTAAAGGAGAAAGGGTCTTCGGGGTCCCTTTCTCTTCACCAACATCTGAATATGGTTCCCCCATGCTGTCACTGCTATTCGAAGAAGGAAGAGCTCCAGGAGATGACGATCAGGGCTACGACAACACCCATAGTTGCCGCTGCAGCAAGTTGGCATTAGGAGGGCCCTACTCTATTGGTGCCGCCTAAGAGATTGGAGAGGTTCAAGAGTGGTGGAAAAATTTAGAAGAGGTCTAGAGTGGTAGCACAATCTAGAAGCGGTTCACGGCTGGAGATATGGCATGCACGAGGTGCATAGGAGTTTGTCGCTAGAAGGTAGGGTCACCTTCGTGTCTTATGATATCTGAAGCCTCTTCCAAGAGAGGGGAACAAGGTCAAGAGCCTCCGCCTTCAGGTTCCTGATCTTCTTCTTCTTCGTAGGTCACCACTGCTAGGGCAATCCTGATATATAAATAATTGTATATTCAAATTTAAATTCTTTGATTAAGTAAAATCAAATTAATCTTGCCTTTTCAACTTTGAAAGTCCATTCCCTTATTAAACTTTTAAAGCAAGAGATATACTTACCGCCATTACTCTAGCAAGATCTGGGATCTCCTTTTTATCTTTGTTACATCTCAATTATATGAGAAATTGCAACTTGGGTAAAAAGAATCGGGAACTCATTCTGCCTTGCAAGTCCGGCGTGTTCGAATTTACCATATGCTAAATGTGTCGATTTATTGGAGTCAGACAATCGGGATCGATAAAAAATTAACCACATGAATCAATGAATCAATGGATTAATTAATGTGCAGTTTTATGTATTTTTAACCTGGGCAAGCCCCTAGATCGACTCAAGGAGGTAAAGAAAGCAACGTCAGTTCAAATCAGATGAATTATCTCAAGGTTTTCCAAGCTGATTTTTTTTGTATTTTTATGCGAAATAAATGCAAATGCAAATGCAAATAAACGGATGAATTAGGTTATAAAGAAAAAAACGCAAATTAGTCAATTTAATTTTAATACGAAATTAATCAAATTAGCCAAGTTATATTTTTCCTGGAAACCAAATCCAATGATGAATGCAAAATGTATTTTTTTTATTTTTTGGATTTAAATTGCAACAATGAAAAATGTAAAATTTTCAGGGGTTTTTATAAATTTTTTCACACAAACAAAATGAAAAATTAATGAAATTTTTATTGGAAGTTAAACATGATGAAATGAAGCTACACTAGCTTTTTTGGATTTTTCTGACAGTATATGATTTTTATGAATTTTTTAATGAAAATACAGTGACTGCGAGTATTTAATTTCTAATAAATCCACAAAATCAAATTATCTAGAAACCAATTTATCTCAAAAATATGTTTTAATTAGTAAAACATGAGAGTTGAAATTTTGTAAAAATAATGTGTATGAATTTAACTAAAATTCATTTACTAAAATCAGTCATCAATTTATTTAAGATACAAGACAACTCCAATTATATGAAACTTGAACAATAAATAAAACATATTTCAAGACATCATTTCTGATTTTTTGGGAATTTTTAAAGCATCTGTGAGATAAATATGATTTAATACCTCACAGTGGGTAAAATAAGAATTTTTTTGCAAATACAATTTTAGTTAATTACCCAAAGCTCAAAAATCAAATAAATAACCAAATGATAGAGATATAACAATTTAACAAAGTGCTATTTTTTAATTAAAGAAATGATGCAATATTAATGTCCAAATAATACATAAATATAGGGGTGTCTTTGCAATACAAAAATTGATATAAATAAACAAAATGCCTAAGGGCACTTTTGTAATTTGATAAACATGAAAGGGTCAACATGCAATTTTTCCAAAAAAAATATAAAAAAAATGAGGCAGAAGAGGCAACCTTCTTTTAGGGAACGATCAGGAGTGAAAGGTTGGCGTGTGGGTTGGGGGACCTGCACGTGGCGACGATGAAGAGGAGGACGAACAGGAAGGCGCCGCAGTACGCGGTGGGTGTGTCAACCTGCAGGGGAAGGCCTTGCTGCAGGGAGCAGTTGGTTAATGGCCAATGGATATGCGCGTGGGAGGGGGGGGGGCGAGGCGCACGGCAGGCGAGGAATCGCAGCTGGCGCTGCAGCGCCAAGGGCGGCTACTGTCGGCCGACATGGAGGTGGCACGCAGGGCGGCTGACGGCCGATGGAAATGCACGCGGGGGCGAGGGCCACGACCTGCGGCTGCTCTGGGGCCGCGCGGATGCGGCGTCGCTGGGCCGCAGGTGACTATGGTCGAAGGAGGATGCAGGTAGAGGGTTGGCACGCCGATGTGGAGGTGGCAGGCCGACGTTGAAGAAGGGGGGGCAGCGGTTGCTATTGTTGCTTCCCCCTGTTTTTTGTAATTCTTTTGAATTTTTTTAAATAGAGAAAAAATGTAGGAAAGAAGAGGTGGTAATGATAATAATAATGGTGATTAGGATGATTGGTGATGATAGTGATGGTATGATGAAGATGAGACAACAAGAAAAAATGTATAGATAAAATAAAATAACAAGGAAAAAGAGAAGGAATACTTACCCGAGATTTCATCGAGGGTGCGGAGCAACTATGCTGGCCTCCTATCGTCGCCTCGAGCGGCATGGCGGATGCGCCACGAAGCTGAACGAGCCTGATTGGAAGCTTGCGACACGGCAACGGTGGTGCCACGGATCTCGCCTTTGAGGTTGTCGTCGCTCAACTCATCTCCTACAACTATCAGTTGAATGCTAAAGGGGCTCGACCTCTCTTCTCTTGAAACAACGGATGACGTCGAATGGTGGCGGGGTAGAGCTTTTATAGGTAGTTGGAGCTGGGGGCGACGTGGGTTGGTCGCATGTGGAGTTGAGGAAGAAGCAGAGGAAGGCGCGTGTGTAACATCCGGATCCAAATGAACTGAAGCTCCTATTAAGAAGAGGTTGCTGCATGCGAGTTTGGATCTCCAAATTGGAGTTATCCAAAAGTACAAATCCCTCTCCTCTTTTCTCTCATTAATACTAATCTTGGAGCCTCTAATTCAGTTTTTTCCTTTTTTTTTATTCTGTTGTCCAACATATATTTTAGCTGTTGTTGCATGTTAAATGATGCCACAAATACCCTCCAAACTTAGAGGATCAAAGGTACAATCTTCCCCCTCCTCTTGCTGCCTTCCATGCATATTTCAATCTATTAATTTGCCTCATAAACTAGATGAAAATATGAAGTTTTACATGGAGATCGTCAAAATTTTATATCCATTATATATGCTCCAAATTCTTAAATTTTTGAGAAGAAAAATTGGTGTTGAGCATACAAACCAAGTATAAATTCAGATATATATTGCTATAATTCTCATGCTTAAAAGATAGAAATCTGAGGGAGAATGACCTACATTCTTGAGCTAAAATAGTCCAATATTTATACATTAATCTCATGATGAACAATATGGAAATTAAAGGGTAAATTGCATGTATTTAGACCTGAAATCAGATCATTGTTATTCACAATTTTTGGGTTAAAAATGTGAAAGACTTGGAGTGATTAACATGACATTAAGATCAAATTAAAGTTCATTATGAGCCATTGTTCATGCCTTAAAATTGAGAGAAATTTGGGGATAAAATGGCATGATTTGAGTCTAAAATCAGACTTATAATAGCTACAGTTTTCATGTTGGATTTGATGAGAAATTTGAAATGTTTAGTATACAAATTAATACCAATTAAGACCCAATTTCAGATCACAAATTAGCCACTATTTTCATGTTAAAATAAGAAAGATTTGGGGCTGATTGACATATGACTGAAGTCCAATTTCAAACCATTGAATAACTACTGATTTCAAGTTGATTGAGGAGAAACTAAGGGTAATTTGTATGCAATTGAGTCAAATTAAGATTACTAATTAGCCATTGATTTGTACTTGATATATGGAGATTTAAGGATGAATTTAGCATGCAAGTTGAGTCTAATCTTAGACTAATTAGCTTTGGATATTCATGCTTGAAATATGAGAGGTTTGGGGATGATTTAACATGAATTTGATTTTAAATTCAGATCCACATTTGTTACAGATTTTAAGATTAAAGTATAAGAGATTGAGTATAAATAGCACACAATTAAGTTCAATTTCAAGATCTATTATTACTCCAGATTTCATGAGTAAAATGATGAAAAGTGAGGTATTTTTGCATAAGATTGATCCAAATTATAGAACACTAATTAGATTATAAAATCTTGTTCAATCACACCATAATCCCTATAATATTTATGCTCGCATCACGACCCCTATAGAAACAACCAATAAATGGAGCAACATCATCAACAGATAGCCTTAGTCATTATTATTGAGTGTACATCTGTAAACATGCACAAACATGATGTGGACATGCATATGACTCGGATTTGCTTCAAGCGAACAATGCAACTAATTGTTCATTTGCCAAAGTATTGCAAGAGCACTTCTTGCCTCACCATATATGGGAATGGGACACCAAGCATATGCGACAAAAAATGAGATTTTGAGATTCGCACTTTGCATGGTGAAATAAATTGGAGATTTTACGTGAATTAGATCATGGAATTAAATTTAAAACAAGATCTAGTAACTCTTAATCCCCTGATTTAAATAAGAAAAGTTGGGAATCTATCATTGATCTAAATTTGAATCCAGATCTAATGAACAACTTCTAATATCATGATTTGAAAAATGATATCATTGGGGCATTTCATACAGGTGACTTATAAAATCTAGATCAATAAGCAGGCTGCCAAATTTTGAGATAATATATGATCAATGACTGAAAATCTTCGTGATCAATCACTTAGGTATGAATCCCTAATTATGGATCACTATTCAATAAGATTATCAACAAGATGCCTATGCCTATAAAGTTAATCACAACAGAGATTGAGAAAGGATGAGAAATTAAGTCAGTGATGATGATTCAGTGATGCCTAATAATTAAGAGTGCCAGTCAAGGTGACCTTTACACCTGACCGTACGAGGATGCGGTGACCATCAGCTGGACGAGAGATAGGAAGCCCAGTTAGGAAAGCGACTGCTTAGTGCGTGGGTCTAGGATCCTAGTCTTTTTCGCGGTTTTTCGCGAGCGCTCGCAGTTTTTACGCCTCTCTGGGATCCACAAGTTTTCTTTTAAAGACCAGTTATGCTGACCATTGTTCTTAAGGATACCTAGGCTAGAAGGCCCTTGATTTTGGTTTTTTTTTCGAGCTCGTTAGCCCGTACCGGTCAGGCCGGTTTTTCTAGAGTAACTTTTCCGGAGAGTCTCTCTCACCCGTCTCAATGGTGTAGTTTTAGAGTAGACCTATCCCACTTAGAGGGTGAGATGGAAGGGTCTCTTAGGAGACTACCTCACCGCTTGAGTTTTTAGTTACCATTCCGCCAATAGGTTTGTCAATGGCTACATCTGAATCCTCTATGACTACATCTGAAGCAGTTACAGTTGAATTTGGAGGAGTTACAATTGAACTTGGTGTGAACCCCGAGGATCTGGGTACCCGTTTACGCTACTTTCGCGGCATTCCATTCACATAAGATTCACACAAGCTACAGAAAAACAGGGAAATTTTTCGCGCAGCTATGTTCACACATGACATTCACATTCTTTGCATATACCACAGAGACAAGAAAATAAGTGTCACCACCATTTTATTTCATAAACTTTCATATACTTACATCATGTACAAGGATCTGCCAGTATACCCAATATATCCTAAAATTTTGTACAGAAGAGAAGGGGAAGCATTTACATCATAATTTGAAACAAAAACTGAGATAAAAGAAATCATACCGTCTAGTGTATACCCTGTCTCCTGGAAGCATGAACAGCTACTAAACAGCAGGTTGTTTGCCTGCCAAAAAATGTTTAGGAAAGAAACAGAGTCACAATTGTGAATACAAATCCGTAGTTTAAAAATAAAGGGATATTTACACCCATAACCCTGAGTAGTTCCGTAATTACCCCAGGAACCCTCGATAAATCATAATTACATGAGTAACCCCGAATAATCCTTAACCCTTACATGACATAACCCTGTGTTATGTTCCGTTTGGTATGGCCGTTATACTTGACGGATTCCGTGAAAAAAAAGACAATATTGTCCATAATACTCCTTATTTACAAATCATGCCACCTCCAGCACATGGCCTGGCAACCCTCACCCAATGCCCCCGCACACCAACCTGAGAGTGGAGGACGAGCTTCCCACCCGCGCCTCTGACCCCCCGCCCACCGACCCGGTCGTGGAGGAGGAGCCACCCGCTCGTGCCGTCGACCCCTGCTCATCGACCTGAGCTTCCCGCCAATCGACCCGGGCGTGGTGGAGCCGCCCACCCACGCCTCCGACGCCTGCCCACCGACTCGAACTCCCGCCCACCCTCTAGCCCAGGCGACCCGAGCTCCCCCGACCCTCCGGCCACCCTCTAGCCCTGGTCAGGACCCCCCCCCCCCCAAACCCGAGCTCCCCCGCCCACCCTTCTGCACAGGTCGGCCCCGATCTCCCTCTCCTACCCGCCCGGTGGGGCTGAGGCTTGCAGGTGGTGGGATGAGGCGGGGGCTGGAGGAGGAGGAAAGAGAGGTGGTGGCAGAGGTTGAAGGGGAGGGGGCTGGAGGAGGAGGAAGAGGAGGGGGTGGTGCTGGGTGGCGGAGGTCGAAGGGGAGGGGGCTGGAGGAGGAGGAAAGAGAGGTGGTGGCGGAGGTTTAAGGGGAGGGGGCTGGAGGAGGAGTAAGGGGAGGGGGTGGTGCTGGGTGGCGGAGGTCGAAGGGGAGGGGGCTGGAGGAGGAGGAAAGAGAGGTGGTGGCGGAGGTTTAAGGGGAGGGGGCTGGAGGAGGAGGAAGGGGAGGGGGTGGTGCTGGGTGGCGGAGGTCGAAGGGGAGGGGGCTGGAGGAGGAGGAAAGAGAGGTGGTGGCGGAGGTTTAAGGGGAGGGGGCTGGAGGAGGAGGAAGGGGGTGATGCTGGGTGGCGGAGGAGGTCGAAGGGGAGGGGGCTGGAGGAGGAGGAAGGGGAGGGGGTGGTGCTGGGTGGGTGCTCCTGCAGGTCGGGTGCGGGGACTCTTGTGGGGGTGAGGGTATCAGGAGGCCTCTTGCAGGCAGTCGAGGGCGGGGGTGCCGGGGGGTGCTCCTGCAGGTCGGCCGGGGGAGGGGGTTTGGATCATGACGGGGGCTCTCGCAGTCGGGTGCGCGGGGCTCGGTGCAGGGGGGGAGATCTTCTTGCAAGCAGGTGGTTCGGCGTCGGTGGGGGGGGGTGGAGGAGGAAGATGGAGAGGGTGACGTGGTCGGCCGGGTGGGGCGGGTTGGAGGAGGAAGAACGAGGGTGGGTTTTTTTGTTTTTTTATTTTTTGATTAACTGCAGCCGTTAGATGCTGGATTGGTTAGATAAACTCACTACTCGGGTTGAGTTAATGATCAAAACTAACGGATGGTTATGTGTGTAAGACGGAGTACTTATTCAAGGTCATATGTGTAATTCGTGTTTATCGAGGGTTTCTGGGGTAATTACCATATTACTCAGGGTTATGGGTGTAAATATCCCAAAAATAAATAACAAGTAAGTTATAATGTGCAAAAGAGAGCAAGTAGAAAGGTAGAACAAGTACAATTTACATCTACTTGCGTAAGTGAAAAGGTTTTCAAGTTGTTTGTAAGCATCTTTCATGATTACCCATTAACCCAGCACTTTCCATATATGATATATGAATATATGAGCGTAAGAATGTATCATTATTTTCTTCAGAGATCATGTTTGTAAGTGATGATGGAAGAGTTTGAGATTGGAAAGATTTCTCGATCTATTTAGATTCTTAATTCTAGTGGATAGTCCGTGGTCTTGGTTAGTGTGCAACCTCACACTATGACTCTAAGACTTGAGGAATGTCTTAGGGTTGGGGTGCCTCTTTAGGCATGCGATGTAGTATAAGCATCATAACTAAGTTCTCAACACGTCCACTAGCTTAATGGGATCAGATTATAGTCACTACCATTTCCTCAACTTTAATTGTAATACTTTAAACCTGAAGTGCAACTCTCTCAGATGTAAATTTGGATGATGTAGATATAAATATGGATGATCTAGATATAGAATCGCCAAGTCTGTTGACGAAAGTAAACTCAAGCAGTGAGGAAGCCTGCAAATGGCTCTTCCGTCTCGCCCTCTAATTGGAAGTGCAGTCCAATAGAGGGAAAGGTCTACTCCAAAACTACACTACTAAGACGGGTGAGAGAGACTTTCCGGAAAAGTCACTCTAGAAAACAACCCGACTAGTATGGGCAACCGAGCTCGTACGGAAAACTAAAACCGAGGATCCCCCGCCTGGGTATCCTAAAACAAAGGGTCAGCGGAACTGGTCAAAAGTCGGGATCCCAATGAGGCGTAAAAACACTGCGAGCTCGCGTAAAAAAACCGAAAAGGGACTGGAATCCTAGACCCGCGCACTTGGCAGTCGCTGCCCTAACTGGGCTTCCTATCTTCCGCCCAGCTGAGGGTCACAGCGCCCTCGCACGATCAGATGTAAGGGTCATACTGTCCGGCAAATATTATTTATTATTATTGATTCACAACCAACCAATTATTTCATAGACTTCATAATTATGTAAGATACTTAACTTCCTCATTCTGAACAAACATTGAGCTTCCTGGATTTGAATGATTTGATCTAGAATTGGAGTTAATTTCATGTACCCTCCAAAATGCTCTCTTTCTCAAGGTCATAAGTTTAGAATTTATTTGTTATGATTTGGATTTAAAGATCTGTTTCAGGAAAGAATCGTTGATTATTAGAAATTGATTGGCAGTAGACCTCCCTTTTTAATTCATTTTATGATTGTGTGTATGATGCCAGGGTCGAAAGCCCTAGATGTCGATAGAGTCACATATATATATATATATTTACAAATTCAACATAATTCCTTATTCATACATTCACCTTATAAACATTCCATTCACCATGTTCAAGAAACTAGCATCTTTATTGATACATTTATTTATAATTGTGAGGGCAAATACTATCGGATTCTTAATCAGTCCATATCTATGTCTGCAATGATAGAATTCTAACTTAGAATTCTTGAGGTCTGATTCTAATAATGGCAGACAGACTCAGAAAGCAACATTTATAACATATTGAAGCTCTACACATTGGCTTCTGATTATTCCAAAATTTATAATCCTTGAAGTTCAGATTCTTTTATTAAAACACATGCTCAAGATAACTACAGGTATCAGATGACAATTTAATACACACACACACAACATCCCGTTAAAGCTGTGCCAAAAATACCATTGTCTGAGACTATCCATCCATTATAGAAGATAACAATCGTAATAGTTGAAACGGCTGCACTAAGCACTTACCAGCCTTGGTTTGCAAATGCGATTATTGACTTCTACTTATACTTAGATATATATATTCATAATAACAGAGTTCGGATGAATCATATGGTATTTACACATTATATATATATATATATTTCAAGTAATGGTTGGTATTAAGACTTCTATATGAAATTAGAATTCACAACATGGAAACAATCAATTACTAATGACCACAAAAGGTATAATGATGATATGGTGTGCCATTTTTTTACTTGTGATTGTATCAAAATTTTGATCTTGTCAGTCAATAGAATATCCGTGATAACCATGCATGGCAATAGCCCCGAATCCAGAACCCATTCTCAATTGAAATTCAAATCGAACAGAATGAAGAGATATGAAGCTGTCACTCTGAATTGATAGAAAATTTATGACTAGAAGATATCTAAAATGCATGCATGGCAGAAATAAGGAAAGGGGAGTAAGGGTTGTACAAAAATCATGTATAATAAGCATGTATGGCAGCAATGAGGATGGCATGGGAATTGTACCTTTGTTTTAGATTTTCAAAATGAAGATCACAAGCATGCGGACTGGAATTCAAGGATCAAAAACAGCAGCTCCAAGCCATTCATGAAGAAAATAGATGAGAATTTTACGAGGAAAATGGAAGAAATTAAAGGGAATCATCAACTTTTGATTGAAATTTGGGGGAGAACTGTGCTTCTCACGTTGAGTCACTGGGAGAAAACATGAAAATAAAGGTTGGAAAAAAATATAGGAAGAGAAGAAGGCTTTGTTGGAATTAATGGAAAGAAATAAGGGGGAAAAGGAGGTACCATTCTCCAATTATCGTAGAACCTCCTTGCATGCAGCAGTACAAATAGGCTGCTGTAGCAGTCCTTCGATGGTGGTTGCAGAGGAGCAGATGAAGGGAAGTTCCAGCAGAAAGGGCTGGAGATGAGAGCTCTCTATGGCTAGAATTAGAGAAGAGGGTTGGGTGTTTTTGGGAGGATATAAATAAGGTCTTATGGGCCCTATAATTTTGCCAAATGGGGATACAAGCTAAGCCAAGTGTGAAAGAAACAAGGAGCCAAGTGTCTGGACAGTAGTCTGCTACTGTTCTGGATTTTTTTATTTTTTTTTGATTCATTTATTTGAAATGTTAAAATATGACCGTATTCGCGCCTCGAACACCAGACTTCGATGCGCAATATCCCGATTTGATCGTCTCTGAACACCGATCAATATGAGTATAATATTGGTATACTTTTGATGAAGTTTGGATACCCGAATTTTTCGGGATGCGGTTTCGGTTTGAGATTAAATTTTGTGATTTAAAAATATCAAACGACCTCCGATTGACGAACGGTCGAATCCGTTGGTTTTCTTTCGTCGAATCGGATCTAATGATGGTCTCGATTTGTTTTGCGGTTTCTGAATTTGCGTCGCGGCTTTTTCGCGGCATGCATTACGAAGCGACCGATTTTTGGTCGATTTCGCCCGAATGACTTTTGATTCACGATCAATAGATCGTTTTAGGTTGTCTAATGTTGCCAGATAACTTTATTGGGTTAATCAGACCCTAATCGGGTCGGGTTCGGGTTTGTGCGGATTTGGATGTTACACTTGGATTAAATCATAAATGAGTTTAGCTAAAGTTGAGACAAATACAGTTGAGTTTGGCTAGACTAAGATCGAGTATAGTTAAGTTGGTTACAATTGAATTGGCTACATGGGAGCTTGGTTACAGTTGAATTGGTTGTAGTTGATATTGGTTTCCGTTGAGCTAGTTACTGTTTCACCAGTAGGTCCTGGCAAAGAGAAAAGATCCTATTATGAAAATCATCCTTACCAGACTAAGAGATACTGCCACGGACGTCAGAGAAGTTAGTGGACGCGTTGGAAACTTAGTTAGGATGCATTTTACTCCACCGCATGCCTATGGAGGCACCCCAACCCTAAGGCTTCCTTACTACCTTATAGTCATAGTGTGAGGTCTTACCCAGACCAAGATCACAGACTATCCACTGAGCTTGAGAAATTTAACAAGAAAGGAATCAGAACATGAGACTCATCATCTACATTTTATGATCTATCCACATGACTCATAAACATCGGAAATAGATTTATATCACCTCGATCATATTAATCATTAAATAATCAAGTTATTTGGGTTATCTCGATTATTATAAGCATTTAATGAAGACAAAGATCAAAACATAGACGCATCATCCACATCTTCAAGATCCATCAATATAACTTATAATTAAATATTAATAAGGTGATAGCTTAAATATGGATCATATAATCTAAGTATAAAAATGATAAATATGGGTAATTGAGGTAGGATGAGTAAGTCTAGATATTCATACCAAACAACTTGAAAACCTGTTTCAATGCAAGTAGCTCTAAATTTAATTGTCAAGCCCTATTTACTTGCTTTCTTTTGGAGCCACTAAAATTCCTGTTATTTTAGTTAATTAAATGTGCTCAATATGTCGTTGATGTTCTTTTCTCCCTATTGCAAGGATTGCAGGAAAAACACCTGCATCGTGGTATCGGGAGAATTGAATCCCAGCTTCCGCAGTTACCATTGTTAGGTACGCATATTATAGTTTTTGTTCAAGATATTATAAATACTTTTCTTTCTCTTCTGCTACAAATGGGATACATGTACATTATGCAGTTTCTTTTGTTACACATTAAATGCTATGGAAATTTATGCAATAGAATTGGTGACATATTATAAATCTGTGGCTTATTAATTAAATGTGAATGTCATTTATAAATGAGAAAAAATTTCCCTACTTTTCAGCACTCTAATGCGATCTTTAGCGAACATGATACTACGAGTGATGTGTAAACGGTATCCCGGATCCGTAAGACGGGCATCATAGCAGGGGTTGTTTGCGCAACCGTTACGCGGAAGGGAAGGTTGCATGGAATGGGTCGCGTGCATGGGAAGAGGGAGAGTGGCGGGCGCGAGGGAGATGAGGCGCGGGTTATACAGGCAGTTAGAGAGAAAGGGAGAGGGTGCGGCGGGAGGATGCATGGGAGACGTGGGTTGTACATGTATGGGAAACGGGTAGAATTGTTGGACATGGGGAGATTGTTTTAGCTCCCTCAATGCGTCTGCAGAATGTCTTACATGCTCCAACATTTTTGTAGAGATATTTCTAGTATTTATGTACTTATGTGTCATGCTTATTTTAGTTGTTCCATCTTATGTAATTTACCCATAGGCCTCCTCTATATAAGAGAGCCTAGGGTTCTCTGGAATAAACAAGTCCTCTCTTTCATTTCTTCCAACATGGTATCAGAGCCTCCACCCTAAACCCTAGTCGCCCATCCTCTTCCCGCTGCCCACCCCCTCCTTGTCGCCTCTCCTCCTCCCCGCCGCCTCTCCTCCTCTGCACGAGTGTCGTGCGTGGCCCCTAAGCCGCCCCTTCTCCCCAACTCGGCGCCGCCTCTTCTCGACATGGGTGTGAGTGCATAAGTCTACATATGCACTCATATCCCCACATGTCTATGTAGACGATTCTTCATTGGTCTACAAACCCTAGTTCTTCGTCTCCGGCAACTATGTCAAAAAACAAGGTTGATATGCCCTCCATTAGCGCTTCAAAGGTCCAGCGCCAATAGTCAAGATGGATGAGACGAATTACGAGCTCGGGGCGATGCAGTTCATGAGCCTCATGAAGTCCAACGGGAAGAAGCACATTCTTACCGAAGATGAGCCGACAGAGAAGACGGGGATTTACGCCTCATGGGAGGCTGATGATTCATATGCCAAGGTTTGGCTTTCTGGCACTCTGACAATGGAGATTGCCAATGATGTCATACATAAGCCCACGGCTAAGGCCATGTGGGATATTCTTGCTGCGACGTACTCGCAGATGAGGAACGAGACCAAGATCAAGATCCTCCAACTTCAGCATGACATCTTTACGGTCAAGCAGAATGGTCGACCACTGCACTCGTTGTATACATCCCTACGGGGGATGTTTGAGAAGCCTTACAGTATCATTCCACTGACGGCGACCCCTGAGTAGCAGAAGACGTTTCGGGATGCTACAATGGTGGGGGTCTTACTAGCAACACTAGACCCAGAGTATGATGCGGCTCGCTCGCAGATACTGGCAGATGCTACTATTCCTCCAGTGGAGGAAGTGTATCGACGACTCAGCCGAATTTCGGTTTCTTCTCCAGCGTCTACTCCACCTCCTTCAGTGATGGCTGCTTCCCGAGGTAGAGGTGTTGTAACATCTGAATCCCCACAAACCCGAACTCGACCCAATTTGGGTCCGATGAACCCAATAAAGTTGTTGGTCAATACCAAACAACCTAAAACGATCAACTGATCGTGAATCAAAAGTCGTTTGGACGGAATCGAACAGAAATCCGTCGCATCGTAATGCGTGCTGCGAAAAAGCCGCGACGCAAATTCGGAAACCGCAAAACGAACCGAGACCATCATTGGATCCCATTCGACAAAACAAGATCAACAGAATCGATCGAACGTCAATCGGAGGTCGTTTGATATTTTAAAACCGTAAAATTTAACCTCAAACCGAAACCGTATCACAAAAATTCCGGACATCCGAACCCGATCAAAAGTATATCAACATTATACTCAAATCGATCGTCGTCCCGATACGATCAATTCAAGATATCGTGCGTCGAAATCCGAGGTTCGATGTGCGATTACGGTCAATTTTAAGTATCTCAAATAAAGAGAAAATTTTGTAAAAATAAATAAATAAATAAATTTTTATTTTCTGCTGAACTGTAAAAGCAGCAGCATACAATAGACAAACAACTGTATTTTTTTCTAACACTTGGGATTTTACTTTACTACACTTGTCAACAACCAAGCCATCCTTCCTTATATATATCTTCAAAATTCCCAATTTTCCTCAAATTCCCGGCCAAAGCAACCCTCCCTTCCCCTTCACCCTTCGGCTGGAGAAAATCCAGCAAGAAATTTCAGCCTTCCACCTCCTGTTCATGCTACATTTTAGCAGATGAAACTATTCTCAGTAGCCTGTATTGTTGTCCAAGCCATGGAAGAGCTTCCTTGGAGTTGTTCCGAATCCAAGAAACTCTTGGACCAGCTGCTGCATAATCTGATCCAAGCCATTTCTTCTCCATTCTAGAGATCTAATAAGGTACATTCCTTATACCACTCCTTGCTGCCATGCATGAAGTTCTACACATAATTCACACCATATCTGATACATTTTTTTTGTATAACTCCTTGTTCTTGAATTCCAAGGTGGCCTTTTGATTCAATTTTGGTACTTCATTAGTAACTCTTCTTTCACCCGTTTCAGTGGCGTAGTTTTGGAGTAGACCTATCCCTCTATTGGACCGCACTTCCAATTAGAGGGCGAGACGGAAGAGTCATTTGTAGGCTACCTCACCGCTTGAGTTTTACTTTCGCCAACAGACTTGGAGATTCTACATCCAGATCATCCATATCTACATCTACATCATCTAGAGTTACATATGAGACAGTTGAAGTTAAAATTTGGAGAAGTTACGATCAAAAGTTGTGTTGATAGGAAATGACTATCCATTGGACTTGAGAATCAAGTAAACCCATAAATATTTCCAATCCCATCTTTCACATCGTCAAATCCACAGATATGATATCTGGTCAATATGATAATATATATATATATATACATACATTCCTACAATTATGAACATTGGATTACGAAATAAATATGTTATATATGAAAAATGTTGGAATAATGGGTGCTTATGGGAGATGCTTACAAGAGACTTGAAAACCTTTTTACTTACGCAAGTAGATGTAAATTTTACTTGTTCCTGCCTTTCTACTTGCTTGCTTTTGAACATATTAAATGTATGTTTATTTTTATAAATTTTGGGAGGTACCAGCAATCGCTGACGCCTCTTCTTTCCTAAATATGCTTTGGCAGGCAAAAAACCTGTTGTTCAGTAGCTCTTGATGATTCAGGCGATAGGGTTTATACCAGACGGTATGTTGCTTTTTGTCTCAATTTTTGGTTCATTTTATGATGTAAATGCCTCCCTTCTCTTCTATATAAGATTTTGGGATTTCTGTACTGTCAACTCTGATGTACACTTGTATATATTATGAAAATGAATGGAATAAAATTTTGGTGGCAATTGTCTTGTTGAATCTGAGGAATGTGGTTGGAATTTCATGTGTAATTATTGCAGCGCGAAAAATTTCCCCGTAAATTCATACTTTTAATGCGATGCCAATGGATGTAATAGTGCGAACGCAGCGTAAACGGGTACCCGGATCCGAGGGGGCTCACAGGTGTCCCCTCCTATTTTCGCGGCCGTGGACCTCGTGGTCGAGGTGGCCGCTTTCGTCAGCCATGCATCGTCTGTCATCACCCAGGTCATGCAGAAGATACATGCTATTCTAAGCATGGTTTTCTTGCATCTGCCCGTGTAGCCGTGCATGTTGTGCCCACACCGCCATCTACTTCAGACCAGCAGTTTGAGGATCTTGTCGCCAGACTATAGCATATCATGCCTCCTGCCACTACTGATTCACCAGGAGGACACTCAGACATCGCAGCTTCAACCTCTGCCACCACGTCAGCCACGACAAGCACATCAGGTAGCATATATGCCTTTACATCATGTCACCGTTCTGATGTTTCGGAATGGATCATGGACTCCGGTGCGACACATCATCTCTGTCGGGACAGAGATAAGTTTACATCCTAGAGGGAGGTTTCCCTAGGGAGATCGGTAGTAATAGAAGATGGGACTCATTCCCCCATCATTGGACATGGTGAGATCAGTTTGACACCATCCATTCGCCTGCTGAATGTTTTGCATGCTCCAGATTTCTCGATGAACTTACTTTCTATTAATCAGCTTACAAAGGATTTGCATTGTCGAGCTATATTTGACCCATAATCTCTTATTTTTCAGGACATTCTAATGGGCAGGGTGATAGGTTGTGGCTGTGAGCAGGATGGTCTTTATCGGTTGGTTCGCACCTCCTATGCTGGTGTCTCATCTCAGTCTAGTGGATCTGTCTCTCCCTTTACCTGGCATCTGCGTTTTGGTCATCTTCCTCTTCAGAAGTTGTGTCATCTTGCCACAGATTTCACCGAAGTCTTCTTTCCAGTGTGAAGCATGTCAGTTGGGAAAGCATCACAGATCTACTTTCCCTCGTCATGAGTCTAGGAGCAGTCGCTCCTCTTTTGAGTTATTGCATGTTGACATTTGGGGTCCGAGTCGTGTACCCGATCACCAAGGGACACCGATTTTATCTAGTGGTCGTCGATGATTTCTCCAGATTGTTTTGGGTCTTTTTATTAAAAACTAAATCTGAAGCAGGAGATGTAATAAAAAATCTTATCAATAAAATTCGGAATGTCTTTTCTTCTAATGCGAAGATTGGGCGCACAGATAATGCATTAGAATTTTGCACTCGTGCTCTGTCTCATTTCTTCTTGTCTCGTGGCATTATTCATCAAACAACTTGTGCCTATACGTCTCAACAGAATGGTGTTGCAGAGAGAAAACATCGTCATCTCCTTGATGTGACTCGGACTTTACTCATTCATAGTTGTGCTCCTCTGTTTTTTGGGGTGATGCTGTTCTTATGACAGGTTATCTGATCAATCGTATGCCATCTTCTGTGTTGGGTGAGAAAGTTCATCATTCTGTTGTCTTTCCTGACAGGGAATTGTTCTCACTAACTCCTCGTGTTTTTGGTTCAGTTGCGTTTTCCATCACCTTACTCCAGGGATTGACAATCTCTCACCTAGGGTTGTCAAGTGTGTGTTTCTGTGGTACTCTCTTAGTCAAAAGGGCTACCGATGCTATGATCCTGTGAATAACAGATATTATGTCAGTGCTGATGTCATCTTCTTTGAAAATGTCATGTATTTCTCGCCTACAGGTGACAGGATGACTCCTTCCCCTACTGATGATGACATTTATGTGCCATCTCCTCCTGTATGTCAGTCTGATCACATACCTAATCCTGCTGTGCCACCACCATCACCACCACTACCACCACCTCCACAACCACCAGTACCACCTCTACCGAAATTTTATACTCGTCGTCCGAATCCTGCTCATGGAGGCCGTCATTCATCCACCACGCCCCAGGTATGTCCAGGTGATATTAGTAATGATGGGACTGACAATGCACAAGTGCAGAACAATGATTTACAGGTGGACACTGCTGATGATTTGGATGTACCTATTGCCTTGAGGAAATCCAAGCGGACGTGTACGTCTTATCCACTTGTTTCACAGGTTTCATTCCATCGCCTCACTGGTGATTTTCAGAGATTCATTATTACCCTATCTACCGTGGAGATACCACGGAACTATCAGGATGCCTTGAATGACAGCAGCTGGCGGTTGCCATGGAAGAGGAAATAGCGGCATTGCAATCTCGTGGTACATGGAGCTTGGTTGATGCTCCCCCAAGAGCCTCTATGGTCAGTTGTAAATGGGTCTTTACTGTCAAATATAATGTGGATGGCAGCCTTGATCGCTACAAAGCAAGACTAGTGGCCCGTGGATTCACTCAGACCTATGGCGTGGATTATATGGACACTTTTTCCCCGGTGGCCCGTCATTCAACGCTACGTGTTCTTCTGGCAGTTGCAGTGGTACGTGATTGGCCCTTATTCCAGCTTGATGTTAAAAATGCCTTTTTATATGGAGATCTGCAGGAAGAAGTCTACATGCAGCAACCTCCGGGGTTTGCTGCAGAGGGGAGTGTCATACGGTGTGTAGACTTCACAAGGCCATATATGGTCTTAAACAAAGTCCGCGAGCATGGTTTCAGAAGCTTTCAGATCTCATCCAGAAGCAAGGGTACATAAGATCAAATGCTGACTACTCTTTGCTTGTCCAGAAGACTCCCAGAGGTACTGTTGTTATTATGGTATATGTTGATGATATACTTGTTACGGGAGATGACATGCATGGGATAAAGATGGCAAAAGCATTTTTAGGCCATCAGTTTGTGACGAAGGACCTTGGTACTCTTCGATACTTTCTGGGATTGGAGTTTGCGAGGAATGCGCAGGGTCTTGTGATGACCCAAAGGATATACATTACAGATATGCTTGTTGAGACAGGTATGATCGGGTGTCGACCCTCTACTACTCCCATAGATCCTAGTATGAAGCTATATGGAGATGATACAGAGGAAGTTGATAAAAGAAGATATAGAGAAATGGTGGGAAAACTTCTCTATATTACTATCACCAGACCTGACATTGCTTTTGCAGTTAGTCGGGTGAGTCAGTTCATGGAACAACCCAGACAGATACACATGGATGCTGTATATATGATACTAAGATATCTAAAGTCATCTCCGGGTGCAGGATTGTTGTTCTGGAAAGAAACAAACCTTTCTATCTCTGCTTGTGCTGATGCGGATTATGTTGGATGTCCTAGAGACCGGAAATCTACCTCAGGTTTTGCAGTGTTTGTTGGCAGTTCCTTAGTTTCTTGGAAAAGCAAGAAACAGACAGTGGTGGATAGATCTAGTGTCGAGTCTGAGTACAGAGCCATGGCACAGGCAAGTATGGAGATGATATGGGTTCGAGCCGTATTAGCAGATCTGCATATAGATGTACCATTACCCATGGAGTTACAATGTGATAATCAAGCAGCGTTATTTACTGCTAATAATCCTGCATTTCATGAAAGGACGAAGCATATTGAGGTAGACTACCACTATACCAGGGATATGATCCAGAAGGGGTTGATTTCTACATCACATGTTAGTTAAGGAGAGCAGACTGCATATATTTTTACTAAGCCGTTGCTCAGAGGGCCGTTTCAGAAATGCTCTTCCAAGCTGAGCATGATTGACATCTATGCTCCATCTTGAGGGGGGGTGTAGAGATATTTCTAGTATTTATGTACTTATGTGTTATGCTTATTTTAGTTGTTCCATCTTATGTAATTTACCCATAGGCTTCCTTTATATAAGAGAGCCTAGGGTTCCCTGGAATAAACAAGTCCTCTCTTTCATTTCTTCCAACAATTTCAGATGAATCTTCTGTCTATTAGCCAGATTACAAAAGATTTAAATTGTCGTTCCATGATCCTTCTTCTCTTGTGTTCCAGGACATATTCATGGGCAGGGAAATTGGATGTGGACGTGAGCAGAGAGGACTTTACAGACTTGTCCAGCCTCCGTGTGTTGGTGTTGCTACTATCCCTTCTGGATTTGTTTCTCCTTTCATGTGGCATTTTCGCTTTGGACACCCTCCTCTACATAAGCTGTGTCATGTCCTCCCGCAGATCTCTACTCATACTACCTTGGAGTGTGAGGCGTGTCAGCTTGGGAAGCACCATCGTTCCTCTTTTCCGAGTTGTCAAAATCGTCACAGTGGTCAGTTGTTTGATTTGGTTCAGTTTGATATATGGGGGCATAGTCATGTTCATGATCATCAGGGACATTGGTTTTATATCATTGTTGTGGATGATTTCTCTAGATTATCTTGGGTATTCCTAATGAAGAATAAGTCTGAAGCTGGTCCTGTAATCAAATCTTTTCTTATTGAGATTAAGAACATTTTTTCTGCTAATGTGAAATTTATTCGCATTGACAATGCCTTGGAGTTTTCTACTTTACAGTTGTCGATTTTCTTAGATCTATTGGTGTTGTTCATTAGACTTCGTGTGCTTACACTTCGCAGCAAAATGGTGTTGCTGAACGTAAACACCATCATCTTTTGGACGTTACGAGGACTCTTTTGATTCAGAGTCGAGCTCATCATTCTTTCTGGGGTGATGTGGTTCTTACTGCATGTTGCTTGGTGAACCGCATGCCATTTACTATGCTTGGAGAAAAAGTTCCTTTCTTGATTGCGTTTCCCGAGAAGGACTTATTCTCACTTACCCCCAGAGTCTTTGGATCTGTGGCTTTTGTCCATAATTTTACTCCTGACCATGACAAGCTCTCTCCTAGAGCTGTCAAGTATGTGTTCGTTAGCTATTCTCGTACCCAAAAAGGGTATAGATGTTTTGATCTTGTTGGGAGAAAATATTATGTGAGTGCTGATGTCACATTTTTTGAGTTTATTATGTATTTTTCTCCTACAGGTGACATGTTGTCTAACGCTGACTGTGGTGAGGACATATTTGTTCCACCACCTCTATCATCTCCACCAAGAACTCCTCATATTGAGTCTCAGTCATCTACGCCTCCACCACCTCCACCTCCATCTACCCTGCCTCAGTTCCTACATCGATTTTGCATCCGCAGGTCCTCTACTCGCTCCTATGCTCCTACGCCTTCCCCGTCATCCAACACGCAACAGGTATGTAGTGAACACATTTTTTCTACTGATGGTGCTAGTGCTATGCTTGATCCACAAGATACTACACATGAGGAGCTGATACCAGAGAACAGAGAGGCTAATGACCTCGATGTACCTATTGCCTTGAGGAAGCCCCGTCGCAACTGTGTTATGTACCTTCTAGATGCGCATGTTTCCTTGGACCATCTTTCAGAGGAGTACAAGAGGTGTGTTATGGGCCTCTAAGCTATTACCATACCACGAACATATCTGGAGGCCATACATGATAGCAGTTGGCGACTTGCCATGGAAGAGGAGATGGCCGCTTTGCAGTCTCGTGGTACCTGGAGTGTTGTTTCTGCCCCTCTAGGTGCATCTGTTATGGGGTGCAAATAGATATTTATAGTGAAGCAGCGAGCAGATGACAGTGTGGATCGCTACAAGGCAAGGCTTGTAGCACGTGGATTCACCCAGACTTATGGGGTGGATTATCAGAATACCTTATCTCCAGTGGCCAGACACTCGACATTACGCATTCTCCTATCAATTGTTGTTTCACGGGACTAGCCTCTTTACCAACTTGAAGTGAAGAATGCATTTCTTTATGGAGGTCTACAGGAGGAGGTTTATATGCAGCAACCACCAGGGTTTACTGCTGAGAGGGAGTCTTAGAAAGTATATAGGTTCCACAAGGCGATCTACGACCTAAAGCAGAGTCCCAGAGCTTGGTACTAGAAGCTTTCAGAATTAATAGAGCATCAGGGGTTTGCCAGGTCCACTGCAGATCACTCACCTTTTGTTCAGAGGATACAGAGAGGTATTGTTTCTATTCTCGTCTATGTTGATGATATTATTGTTATGGGTGATGATGAGCAGGGCATTTAGGTGGCCAAGAAGTTCCTAGTTCAGCAGTTTGTGACCAAGGACCTTGGCAATCTTCGATACTTTCTTGGATTAGAGTTCGCCAGGAACCATCGTGGTCTTATGATGATCCAAAGGAAGTTTGTTAATGATCTTCTTCTAGAGACAAGTATGACAGAGTGCAAGCCTGCTACTACTCCTATGGATCCAAGTATAGGACTATATGATGATGATGATACTGAGGAGGTAGATCAGAGGAAATACAAAGAGCTGGTTGGGAAGCTTCTATATGCGACCATCACCAGGCCAGATATATCCTTTGCCGTGAGCAAAGTGAGCCAGTTCATGGAGCAACCTAGAAAAGTTCATGTGGATGCTGTCTATATGATTTTGAGATATTTGAAGTCTTCACCAGAAAGCGGTCTTATATTCAACAGAAGCACTTCTCTTGATGTAACAGCATGTTCAGATGCAGATTATGCATGATGCCCTAGGGACAGGAAGTCTACTCCTGGCTATGCTATATTTGTTGGCAGCTCGCTCATGTCATGGAAAAGTAAGAAGCATACAGTGGTTGCTAGATCTAGTGTAGAGTCCAAATACAGGGCCATGGCTCAAGGAAGCACGTAGATGATGTGGGTGAGGTCGGTTTTGACAGATCTTGTAGTTGATGCACCTCTTGCTATGCAGCTTCTATGTGACAATCAAGCAACATTTTTTATTGCAATAATCATGCATTCTATGAATGTACAAAGTTTATAGAGGTAGATTGTCACTATACTAGAGACATCATCCAGAACGGTCTCATATCCACCTCTCATGTTTCTACTGAAAATCAGACTGTTGATATATTCACCAAATCTCTTACTAGAGGCCCTTTCCAAAGATGTTGTTCCAAGCTGAGCATGATAGACATATATGCTCCAGTTTGAGGGGGAGTCTTGAGATTACTATACATCTTTGGTGTTATTCCTTATTTTATTTTCTTTATGTACCTCTCTTGCTATTTACCTATAGCTTTTCTCCTATATAAGAGAGCCCTGGGGTCTCATGAATAATCAAGCCATTCATTTTCCCAACAGATCCCAATATCTCATGAGTGAGCTCATGTCTTCCGGTTCAGTAATGAACCTGTATGATCCCTTTGAGAGACTGTATTACTTATATACCCTCGTATGTACACCAGCTCGTCGATGTATAGGCCTTGATTAGGTCATCAACCTAATGGTCTGCCTAATGTACATACTTAGATATATAGTAATTGTTAATGTAATTATACTTACAATTATGTTTGTAACCCTTCGGGTTCCGTAACTCTTAACTCTTCGGGTTCCATAACCTTCAACCCTTCGGGTTTCGTAACCCCTCGGGGGTATTTATGTATTTTTCTTTTTGTACTCTCTAGGGTTTTCTCTCTATATAAGAGACCCTAGCCCATAGAATAGATATCTCATTCGTCTCTCTTCTCCACATGATATCAGAGCAACGGTCATAGACTGGGATTCTGACCTAAAATCCCCACCGCCACCTTCAAGCCTCGCAAAAGCTTGCACGGACCCTCTTCCATGAACTAGGGCCCTGTGCAAGGCCATCCATTCGCCTCCAGTGCAATAGATCGACCCCAAAGGAGCATCTCCAGTACCTACCGATGTTGTTGGAACCACCTACGGAGGTCCGCTAATGCCGCCAGGAGGTCACTACCCTCCAACTTGCGTTGCCCAGCGCTTCCAGGAATCCAAATATGTTGTTCATTGAGGATTTTTCAGCCCTTCTTCAAGGGCAAACGTGAGTTCTAGGGTATTTTCTAGCCCTTTCATGCATCCTTAGTTGATCACAATACGTTCTTTCTATTTTAAGACCACCATGGCGCATTCTTCTATCGAGACAAAGCCCTTGGCCACGAATATTATGGCACAAGGCACTCCTATCAAACTCAAGGGCACCGAAAATTACGTGCTCTGGTCTCGATCTTTTATGGTGTTCATTGGTGGTCAGAGGAAACTCTACATTTTGACTAAAGATCCTTTAGATGAAAAGGATAAAGAGTGCGCCAACTGGCAGACAGACAACTACTTGGTTATCAATTGGATGACCAACAGTGTTGAGGCTCAAATTGCCTCAAATCTTCTTTACAAAAATACAGCTAAGGAAATGTGGGAGGATCTCGAGAAAACATACTCCCAGAAGAAGAAGAAGAAGTCATGCCTTGCAGATATTTACAGGCAAATCTGATTGACATCTCAGGGTGATCCACCCTCATCGAATACTATAGGCATCTCTCCAGCTTGTATAAGGAGCTTGCAATATTCCAGCCCTCATGTTGTACCAAACAGATACAAGAGCAATCTGACTGGCAGGTATACCGCTTTCTTGATGGCCTGCATTCTAGATACCATGTAGCAAAGGAGAAATTTCTTATATCAGACACACTGCCAACAATGAAGGTCATCTTTGATCAACTTGAGGAACTCGAGACATCGGCTGCCCAGCCTCCCATCTTACCTTCAATAGAGAACTTTGCACACATCATCTCATCTGGGTGAGGAGGCAGATACGGCTTACGAGGAGGACGTGGTCGTAATCCAAGTCGTGGCCGTGGACGGGAATTTGGACGAGACCATGACTTTGGTCGTGGCCGTTGGCGAGACTCTACTGCCCCATGCACTCACTGTGGTAGGTGGAATCACCCGACTGAACGATGCTGGCAGAAGTTTGGCGTACCTTTTTATCACGCCAATAATGCCTATTTTGATGCCTATGGTGTGCAAGAAGCATTGCGTACAACAACCTCTAGTGGCAAGACTGTTCATCTTAATGACGCAGATTACTCCCGCCTAATGCAGATCCTTCAAACTCCAGGGCCTACTAACACTAGTAACATTACCACTATTGCTCTGGCTACTCCTTCAGGTACAATAGCCAACTCTGCTGTCACTCCTGCTCCAGCTTGGATTATTGATTATGATGCCTCTATTCATCTCACCGGAGAAGGTAGTCTGCTTACCTCTTCCGTACCATCTACCTCTGTGAAGTCAGTTCGAGTCGTTAATGGGACTCATCGCCGATTACTACTGTCGGAACTATGGAATTCTCTTCCAAGCTCCGACTTTCTGGGGTTTACTGTGCTCTCGATTTTCATCTTAGCTTGCTATCAGTTCACAAGCTTTGTGTTGAGCTTCATTGCCGTGTGATATTTGATGAGTCTTCTTGTTATTTCAGGACATTCGGACGAGGCAGATTTTTGGTAGGGGTTATGAGAAGAACGACCTATATTATCTTGACATACCCTCAGATTCCAATTTTGTTGATGCTGAATCCATCTCCGAAGATCCGCTCCTATGGCATCTGCGCCTTGGGCATCCCTCTGCCAAGGCCATCTCTATGATGTTTCCCGAACTCTCTGCTCTGAAGCCCTTTCAATGAGAGGCATGTGCGTTCGGGAAACACCATCGAGCTTTGTTTCCTGTTCGTACTGAGTCTCATAGTACTGTTACTTTTCATCTTGTTCATTGTGATGTTTGGGGACCTTGTCCAATCCGCACACAAAGTGGTCATCGCTATTTTATAGTTTCATTGATGATTATAGTCGATCTTCTCGGGTATATCTATTAAAGGAGCATTCGGAGATCAGTCAAATTGTCAGAAATTTCTTTCAATATGTTAAAACCTTCTTTTCCAGCATTGTTAAGATCATTCGTACTGACAATGTTCTTGAGTTTACCCAATAAGACTTGACCTTTTTCTTTACGTCCAAGGGAACTGTTCACCAAACATCATGTCAATATACCTCACAACAGAATGGTATAGCTGAGAGGAAACTCCGACACTTGCTAAATGTTGCCAGATCTCTTAGTCAAATGAGTGTTCCTAGATATTATTGGGGAGATGTTATCCTTACTGCAGTTTATCTCATCGACCGTGTTCCTTCGTCTGTTCTAGAAGGGGCAACTCCATTTTCCTTACTTTACCTACTGAGTCTTCTTTTCCCATACCTCTGCGAATTTTTGGTTGTATTACCTTTGTTCATAACTTTCATGCAACTGAAAAATTATCCTCTCGTGCCGTCAAATGTGTCTTTCTTGGGCACTCTCGTACCCAAAAAAGCTATCATTGCTATGATCCTGTTGGGCGTCGATACTGTGTCTGTTGATGTCACTTTCTTTGAGCGAACAAGTTATTTCACACAGACTGTGAGTGACATTCCTCTGGACCTCCCTCCTCCACCAATCATCTATACTCACCAGCGTACCTCTATACCTTCTACACCAGTGTATGTACCTTTGCTATCCCTTTTATGCAGGATGATATGACCACTTCGAGTGCTCCTACCATTGTTGCCCTGGATGTACGTGAGGAGCTTCCTATAGCTCTACGCAAGCAAAAAAGGCAATGCACATATCACCCCATGTCACATTTTACTTCTACAAATGGTTTATCTAGCTTTGACAAGAGATTTGCAGATTCTCTGAATGCAATTTCTGTTCTAAGAGATCATTTCAGTGCAATGCAGGATCATGGTTGGCGACAGGCCATGGATGAGGAGATGGATGCACTTACCTCTTGGGGCACATGGGATCTTGTACCGTGCCCCCCCCCCGGGAGTTCACCATGTGGCTTGTCGATGGGTCTTCACGATCAAACAATTGCCTGATGATTCTATTGACATGTTGAAAGCTAGACTTGTTGCCAAAGGTTTCACACAAACCTTTGGAGTTGATTATTTTGAGATCTTCTCTCCCGTTGCCAGAATGGGGTCGAATATATACCATTCTATCTGTTGCTACCAACAAGGCTTGGCCTATTTATCAACTTGATGTGAAGAACGCCTTTTTATGGTGATCTTGAGGAGGAGGTCTACATGATGCAACCGTCGGTGTATGTAGTCAAGGGGGAGCATGTATGTCGACTACGCAAGGCCATTTATGGCCTAAAGTAGAGCCCCAAGGCATGGTTTGACATGCTCACTACGACGATCAACACACTTGGCTTTCAGAGGACAACATCTGACTACTCTGTCTTTGTTAGACGACGATCTATTGACACAATCATTCTTACTGTCTATGCTGATGATATGGTTGTCACAGGAGATGATGTAGACGGTATTCATGAGACCAAGACCTTCCTCCAGAAGGTCTTTGTCACGAAAGACCTCAGCCAACTTCGTTACTTTCTTGGCATCAAGGTAATACACACTACGGAGGGGCTCCACCTTTCACAGAGGAAGTATTGCCTCGATATTCTGACTGAGGCAGGACTACTTGGATGCAAGCCATCTGGCATCCCTGCAGAAGTGAGAAAATATTCATCATTTACTGATCCACCTTTTGAGGATGCAACATGGTACAAAAGCTTAGTGGGAAAATTACTCTATCTCACTGTGACTAGGTCAGATATATCATAAGTTGTGAGTAGATCCAGTCAGCATATGGAGAAGCCTTTTTACAGTCACTGGCAGGATGTTCTTTTGATCCTTCGATATTTGAAGGAATCTCTCAAACGTGGACTTTTCTATGGGGTGAATGGGCACACTAATATCTCTGCCTATACAGATTCTGATTATGCTAGCTCTCCGGAGGACTGTCGATCCACTATAGGATACGCCATGTTTATTGGGGATAACCTTGTCACTTGGCGAAGCAAGAAGCAAACAGTGGTATCCAGGTCCAGTGCGAAAGCAGAATACAGGGCAATGGCTCAGGCCACCTGTGAGATCACATAGCTTGTCTCTTTCCTAATAGAACCTGGCATGTCGGTCTCCACTCCTGTACCCTTATACTGTGACAACAAGTCTGCCACGTACATCGCCACTAATCCAGTTTTCCATGAGCGGACAAAACACAATGAAGTTGATTGTCATTTCATTCGTGATGCAGTACGAGGAAGACAAATCAGCACTCCACACATCTCCACTGAACTTCAACTCGCAGACATCTTCACAAAGGCTCTTCCAAGGAAGTGCCTCATGTACTTAGTATCCAAGTTGGGCATGATCAACAGATATGCTTCAACTTGAGAGGGAATATTAGAGTAATTATACTTACAATTATATTTGTATCCCTTCGGGTTCCGTAACCCCTTGGGGGTATTTATGTATTTTTCTTTTTGTACTCTCTAGGGTTTTATCTCTATATAAGAGACCCTAGCCCTATAGAATAGATATCCCATTCGTCTCTCTTCTCCACAGTAATACATCTGTCTCCAATCAGAGGATGCGTGCCTATATCGTGACAACATATGACATAGGACTTGATTATCTCGATCTCGTTAAGTCAACTCTTTGACTTAGCTTATATGACACCTCCCGAATCTCTATTCAAAAGAAGAGGACCTGCATCAAGAGGTCGGTCAGATATCAGGCTTTAGAGAAGAATTGTCATCTCCTTCTCAGGCTGGAGATCATCTCTCAACAATCATTTAATGGTGCTAGATGAGTCCTCAATCTAATTCTTTAGATATCATCCAAGCACCAACCTCTATGATTCAACCATTGAATCAACAGTTGTATGATCACTAAGATGGCCATATTACATAACCGTAATTATACTAAGGGACTATATAAGTGCATTTTCATTTAATCTTAGACAGGGAGTGAAATAAACTAATAACCTTTATTGATATATCAAAATTGCAATAACATTTATTATAGAAATGGTTCGCCCCGAGCTCACATGACTAACAATGGGCATATCTAGTAATACCTAGGAAAATTCTCTGTAAAATCACCTTTCAGAAGCAGTAAGGCATCTCCAGTAGCCATGCCTCGAGCACAAATCTTCCTCCAGTCAAGCAAGACCACATTGCCTCAAGTCTAGCATGACTGCATTGCCTCCAAGGGCAATATCGAACTTTGTTCTTGCGAATAATAAAGAACTCGATGAATCATTGCCTATACCAAACCATCTATGAAGGATCTACTACATTGTGTCATGGAACCCAATATTGATATTGATGGTTGAAGATCACACCATGCTTCACTCGTACATATGGATCGACCATGTCCTAGTGTGTACCAACCTTGTGGCTTTTATGCTGCAACGTTAACATCTTAGCAACCCTTACAGTTTCCTGGCTCTTAGAGAATGCTTCTCATTGGTTTAATGTTTTTCTATGGGCTAACAACCGCCCCTGTCTATGAATGACACCTCCACCATCTCTTTATCCTGGGTAGATCTGTCATCCTTTAGTATGCTATCATTCCCCCTAACCTCTCTTCTCACATTTTTGTGGCCTTCTTTGTTTCCATCCTCCCAACGCTCTGATCAGTAGTGCAAAAGTCGATATTCGGTATTCAGTCAGAAGGGCAGCTGAATAAATAAATGGCACTCATGTAACTAACTTGAAATATTCGGTTAGGTATTTTTAATTATATATATATAAGTTATGTCTAATACATAATCTTATATATTTATACATGTATGGTCATTATTAGAAAGATAAATACATTATTTAAAGTATAATCAAACTGCACACATCTAAATTTACTCAACAATGAAGAAGCATATGCAAAACCATAATAATAATAACAACAACTCTTTCTGTCATTAGTCAGCCAACTAGTCGATTGGAGTTATTCTATTTGATTACCCCCCTGAATAGTATCATGGGACCGACTAATAGATCTACTCGGGCGACTATTGTAACATTGGCCCTGCTCATGATAAGCTTCATCTGAGTTCATTTTCTCCTTTCCCTTCTATTTTTCCTTCTCTCTCTCCTATCTTTCTCTCACTCTCTATGTCGTCTCCTGTTCTCTCTCACAAAAACTCTCTTTCGCCTCCTTTTCTCTCACTCTCACTAACTCCCCCACCCCTTCCCGCAACGTCCACATTGGTAATTCTTTTGATTGAAAAATGCTCTTGAATATTGTATTATGTTTCCAAGTATATCAGATTGTGTCAAGATTTCTCATGCTCTATACTACTAAATGTTGGTCACCCACATTTAGAATATATAGAAGAGGATGTACATCAACAACCCAATAAAGTTAATGGATTTCTTCGGCAATTCTTAGCCCGTGGGCTAACGTAATATAGATATTTACTGATTCTAACATGTTGGAGTATTTGGTTATACGCCATCTATGAGGGAGATGGGTAAATGGATCTCTCCAGGATCCATTTACCCCATCCAGAGTTTAGTCCCACATCTACCGTATGTGGGATGTGGAGACTCAGTGGAGTCAATATATAGCCCCCACACCCATTGTATCCAGATGAGAAAAGCAATAGACTATTAGCCCTTTGAGGTGTTCTCCCGTGGTTTCATCCCGTTCCTTATGGAGTAGGGTTCCACGTAAAAGATCTTGGTGTTCATGTTTATTTTTTTGTTCTTCATGCTCTGTTTATCATTTCGCTTCAGCATTCCTATTTTCTAACATGGTATCAGAGCGGGTTCGATTCTCGCGGATTTTTTCTTGAAAGTTTTATTTTCATATTCTATTCGAGATTCGATTATCATATTCAAAGCAGGGTTTCTGTTCATTATTTCTATCATGTTCGAGATCTGTTCCTGAAGAATTATTGCTGAAGATCACGTTCATGTTCAAAGATTGTTCATGCTCCAGAGTTTCTTAAAACCCTAGTTTTGCAACAATCTGGAGATGTTCATTCCACGCCAATGACAACTTCTTTCAACTCCGAAGTTTACCAACATATTCCTGGAGATAGACTGAAGCATCTCGAGATGAAATAAAACTATCGGTGCGCATAAATCCTGTTCCCATAACATCTTCATCAAACCTTTGATTTCAGGCACGGATCTTGCATAATCTTCCATGTGATGCACCCTTGCGAGGTATGGCAACAATCTAGGGCTCCACAAACGCAACTCCAATCATCTCAAGGTGTCGTAGGAATCCCTGAAACAGGAGCAGCCACCGCGGAACCCCTAGGCAGAGCCTTCAATACTCCGTTCTCCATAGCCAGTAGGCACGATCCAATGCCTATGCTCGATCCCAGAAGCATCACCGTGGGTCGATCCTCTTCAGCAGCGTGCGATGCTCCAACACCCACTTTCCAAGCGTAGGCGGTGCACAGATCGGTTCATCGCGAAATCAAGATTGGGCGCATCTCATCGTGAGACGCTCGACCAGGCGATGCATATCCAAGCTCTAGGAGGTAGTCCTAGCCGCTATGCAAGCCCCATCGATGTCGTTCCAGGGCATCCCAAGCCGCGAGCCTCCAGTAACACTAGCCCAACCTCCAGGCGGCTCCTTCGAGCAACGATCCCCCTTCAACGCTTTCCCCTTGGCGACGCAGGTGAGCTCCACTCTTCTTCCACAGCAGCAGGAGACCCCTCTCTCGATCATCCTTGGGTGGTGGCATTATTTCCTTCCAAAGAGGGTTCCCTGATGGAATCCTAAATATTAACCCAAGTGGGTTGTGGTTCGTTTCAGCCCTTTGGGCCATTTTTTTAAAAAAGAGCAAGGTGGTCCGCGTTAAAAAAAGGGGGGGAGGTCAGTTAAAAAAAGATAAAAAGAAAAGGAGAGATATGGGCTCAAATTGGGCCGATATATTTTGTTAAAAAAATGAAGAAGAAGAGGTGATCTCATTGGGCCTAGACTTTGGGCCATTATTTTGTAAAAAAAGGAGCGATTCATTTTGAAAAAAAGGCGTGTACAAACAAAAGCCGTACGCAAAATATTTGCAAAAAAGGTGAAAAGTCATAAAAAATATTAACGACTTATGTTAAAAAAATTGTGATGGCTATTTAAAAAACGTGTGACTGAAATAGCCGGAAAAAATGATTTTGATTGAGAGAAGCCGAGGAAAACAAAAAAAATAATGAAGTTGGCTCATTTGGTTTCTTATTTTCCCCAAATTATCTTGTCTACTCCCAACTTGGTCGATGTTGATTTTTCGATCAGTATGGGAGAAGGGGGGGTATTGTGTAGAGTCACAAGCTACAGATTCAGATTCCCCAATCTAGAAGCCAGTCGGATTGTTCAAACTCTACAGTTGTTTAGATATTCAGACTCGACGTTCAGGTTCAGTTTTAGACATGTACATGTATGCGATCTTCTTTTTCGGATGTGCACATGTTTGCCATCTTTTGTGTGGTCCCCATCTTTTATGTTTTCGACCAGGGTTTTCATGTGTTCCATAGGGACTCCTGAGTAGAGATCCCATTCCCTATGCCATGTTGGTCAGGTTTTTCATGTGATTTCATAGGGACTTCAGAGTAAAGTACCATTCTCTGTGCCAGATGGGAGAGACCCAGTTCTCCGACGAGGAGACTTCTTCAGACTCCATTCTCAAGAGACCATGGACTCCGACGAGGATTACACTCCACATCTTTTCACTTCGACCCTTTTTCAGAGATGGAACAGTTGTTCACATTGTTGTGGCGAGCCAGAGTTCTCCGTGTAGACACTCATTTCAGTTGCGGTGACTTTAACAGGCACGGTACAGAGCACATGCTCTCCGACGAGGAGATTCAGTTAACTCACACTCCAGCCCGTTTGTCCTCCTCACTTGCATGGCATGAGAAGCAACATCCTCGATAGCAGCCAACCGTTGTGCGCGTTGAGTTGATATTGTCTGCAATGTCCTGTATTGTGAGTTGATTTTTCTTTCTGTTTGTCTAAGCTGAGCACTGCATGCTCCGGCTTGAGGGGAGAGTGTTGGAATATTTGGTTATGCGTCATCTATGAGGGAGATGATAAATGGATCTCTCCAGGATCCATTTACCCCATCCAGAGTTTAGTCCCACATCTACTGTCTGTGGGATGTGGAGACTCGGTGGGGGCTATATATAGACCCCCACACCCATTGTATCCAGATAAGGAAAGCAATAGACTATCATCCCTTTAAGGCGTTCTCCCATGGTTTCATCCCGCTCCTTAGGGAGTAGGATTCCACGTAAAAAATCTTGGTATTCATGTTTATTTTTCTGTTCTTCATGCTCTGTTTATCATTTCGCTTCTGCATTACTATTTTCTAACCTAACACATGCATCTCAATATAAATATTAACTAGCTCTAACTTGTGTGTACTAAGCAGCTTTTCAAAACTGGTAACTGCAACAACCATTTTTTATTTTACCCTATTGCCAAGATTTATTTTCCTGGGATATGGAAACCAGGATGCTGAGGTTTAAGTGTTATTACAACTAACTAAACAGATATTACCCGCATCCACTAGCATGCTAAAGATTTAACTATTTCACAAATAACTCACCTTGTATACAGCTCCAAATCCTCCCTCTCCCAATTTATTAGCTGGATTAAATTCTTCGGTAGCCTCTCTTAGTATCGTATAACTGAATATCTCTGGCTTAACATCCAGACCCTTGAGATTATTTCAAAAGAATTTAGAGCCTTCTATCAACTTCCAAAATGGATCTCTACAAATTAATCACATGGAAACATTTAAGTTATAATCGTATGCATTCTCTAAATAAAGTATTTGTAAATTTTCTTACATTCATCATCAATCCCCTTCCTTGTTTTTCTCCACATGAAAATTCCACAGGCTAGCAGACATGAGAAAGTTACCACTCCAACTACTACTCCAACAATCACTGCTGTGTGGCTTTTCTTGGATGATTTGGTTCCTGGCAATTGGTTGCTGACAGTGGGTGTAAAATCTGGAACAAAACCTCAAACACTTAGATATCTACATGGAACATAGAGGAAAATATGGGTATTATAGGCATTGAAAGTACCTGACTTTACGCTGATAGCAGATATTAGAGGACCGTGATATCCTTGAGTTGGTATACAGCAAGTGCCCTTTCCAGCCCAAAACAAATGGATTTCGAGGAAGTTCTCACTCACATTTGTTGTAAACTCTTTTACAAGTACTGAATTAGATCTTCCACCTGTCTCCTTTCTTATATTGAAATCCTTTTCCACCAGATTTCCCTAAAATATAATTTTAAAATAAGAAGACGAACTGTTAGAACAACAAAAATCAACAAAACTGCAATTATAAAAAAATCCATTGCACTCAAATTATGAAACATGTTGGCTTTCCACATTTTTAATTTCCCAAATGGAAAGTTCATTAGCATTTCCTGTGATAGGTAATTGCATAACCTATTTTTTTGCAAAAAGTAGTACTATGGATTCTCAGATATCTTTGTTGCCATCAGTATCAGGGAAGCCAAACTACCATGTTTCTATCACTTGTTTACCAAATTAAACAATCACTTTGTCAGGTGGACGATGCTACAACATCAGAAATTATAATGTTCATGATTCTGTGTTCACATATTTCGAAAATGTAGAACTTCTTAATCTGAAAAGGTTAGAATTCTTCGATAAAAAAAGAATGCAAGGTAGATCAATGTGTCTTGAGAAACAAGTGATACACAAGAACACAAGGATGTACCTACGCAATTTTTCTCTTCTATTGATGATTTGGATGGCATGAAATGGGGTAAAATTCAATCATGCCAAGACTCTATTTAAGTTATGGTTTTTGCAAACATCTTTAATATTAGTAGTATAATGTTTGGAGTGTGCATTATCTAGTGTGTACACCCTCTACTCCTTTAAAAAATACATAACAAGGAGAGATACAAATGGGAGGTCTCGCTTAGTACTCCTCTGTAGTGAGAAAAAACCATGTGGGTGGTCATTTATCATGATCAACTACGGCTTCTTGTAGCACACTTCATCAAAGTAATCTAAATCTCCAGAAATCCCCTTTTGAAGGCAAGACCAGAAGAATCTTCAATCCACACACTCAGAGACCTTGAGAAAGTCAAATTTCTAAAGAAACTATGGTATATTATCTTCTCTAGTCAGGTACTATCTCTAACACCATAACCATACTATCTGTCACACCCCCAAATTCCATGATCGAGAATGATCGTGCAGACACAGTAGCGGATGCTCGAGAATGATCGATGGAGCTAAGACTTCAGGAGGAGTCCGAAATACGTGGGTATTAGGGAGGTTATCCACGAGAGTCTGGAGGCTCTACCGTACGTAATGGAGAAGCGTCACACAAGACAAAGGCTCAGTAGCAGAGTGTTGTGGTGCTAGTAGAAGTGCGAGCAGCGAGTACAGGCAGTAGTGCAAGACATGACAGTGGATGCACGTAGCGGTACATATGCGAGCGCAGAAGGGCGGTACGTAGTGAAGCAGTACGCTTCGAGTAGCAATGCCGTACGGTCACATAGGCGTACACACGAAGGCGCATGGTATCGGTATCGAGGCGTGGCGATCCAAGGAGGCATGGAGCGTTGCAACTGCTGAGTACGAGCACTGTCGAGCATGCTCGGTATTACACGTACGACAGTGGTCTGGAGGCCACAATAGCGAAGTTCTGGAGGACTTCCCCTTAGTATGCATAACGCTAAGGAAGGGTTTACCGCACGAGGGCCTGGAGGCCGCGGGTTCCCTTTGGCACAAGACCAAGTGTTCGGTGGCACTTGGTGAATTACGACAAAGCTGCATCAGCAAGCGTTGGAGTGCGAGTGTGCTGATAACTGGACGGTTGATGTGGCGTCAACCGTGCGGGAAGACGAAAGGACAAAAATGGAGTCGAAGAGACAAGCAGACGAAGAGTTGCTGAGGAACGCGAAGGGTTGCCGAAGAACTCGAAGGGTCTCTTGTGTCTTTATGTATTATTATTGTAGATGTAATAATGAGTGTCCCTTGGGTAGCCTTGAGTCTTGTATACAAGGAGGGGTGGTGGCTCAGTTGTAAACACACAAGTGTAGAGTGTCATCACCCACTCCCAGAGAGAGTTCCCATTCTAATAAAGAGAAGAGCTTTGTGCCCGTGCCTTGTGTGATCGTTTGGTTGTGTTCTTGAGTGTTCTCTAGCGAGTTCTTGAGAGTGTTCTTGAGCGATCCATATAGTCGAGCTTGTGCTTGTGTCTGAGCGTCGGTGCGTTAGCAAGAAGGAGTATCAAGAAGAGTTGGAGCGCGTCCGTGACCGTTCTACTTGGGAAGGCTGGTTAGCTACGGGTAAGCTAACGTCGTACATGATCGGTCGAAATCGATAGCGGGATTTTGACCCTGTGACAAGTGGTATCAGAGCTGAAGGCATACCAATTCGTTGGCACGAAGTGGTATCAGAGCTGAAGGCATACCAATTCGTTGGCACAAAGTGGTATCAGAGCTTGAAGGCATACCAATTCGTTGGCACGAAGTGGTATCAGAGCTGAAGGCATACCAATTCGTTGGCACGAAGTGGTATCAGAGCTGAAGGCGTACCAATTCGCTGGCACGAAATGGTATTAGAGCTGAAGGTGATACCAATCGTTGGTGCGATCTGGTATCAGAGCTTGGTTGGTGTCAAGAGAACGGACAAGAAAGCAGGCAAAGCTACGAGCAGTTGTTGGTGCAGTCGATCGCGGGAACAGAGGATACTTTTGGTGCAAGTATATCTTCAATCAGCAGAGCGAAGATGGTGGGTGTTACCGAGCGTGTGGCAGCACTGGAGCAAGCGATGGGAGAAGTGGAGTCCACCATTGGGACTCATGCCCATCGCATCGCTGTCTTGGAGGATCGTTCTTCAGAAAGATCAAATATTAGGGACGAGACCCAACGCTCAACGGAGCAGATCAAGTCCTTGGAGGACAAACTGGAGGCGTTCAGCACGATGATGGAGGATCTACGCAGCGAGATCTCCCTCCTCAAGAAGGCATTGGCGAATAGCGGGAGCTCTACAGAGGTGCAATGACGCAAGGTACCCGAACCCAAACCCTTCACAGGTACGCAGAGTACCAAGGATTTGGAGAACTTCCAATGGGACATGGAAGTTTACTTCGAGGCAACCAAGATGAGGGAAGCCGAGAAGGTCGGCTTGGCATCGATGTATATGTCAAGCGACGCCAAGCTATGGTAGAGGAGCCATGCAGCAGACGAGGCGAGATCGAAGATATCCAGGTGGGATGATCTAGTCACGGAACTGAAGACACAATTCCTGCTGAAGAACACTGTGTGGGTTGCACGGGAGGCTCTTCGACGCTTGAAGCAGACAGACACTGTTCATGAATACGTGAAGCAGTTTACGTCTTTGCTAATGGACATCAAGGGCATGTCAAAGGAGGACAAGCTGTTCAACTTTACGATTGTGTCGCAAAGCTGGGCGCAAGCCGAACTGCGGAGGCAGGGCGTGAACGACATGAATTCAACGATCGTGGTAGCGGACATGTCGGTCGACTACGGTGTCCAACCAGGCCACAATGCTGAAGAGAAGGAGTTCACCAGCAAGAAGAAGGCGCGGTCGAGGTCTCCAAATATTGGGTCTCGTCCCCAATATTTGGAGAACTTCCTATGGGACATGGAAGTTTACCTCGAGGCGACCAAGACGAGGGAAGCCGAGAAGGTCGGCTTGGCATCGATGTATATGTCGAGCGACGCCAAGCTATGGTGGAGGAGCCATGCAGCAGACGAGGCGAAATCGAAGATATCCAGGTGGGATGATCTAGTCACAGAACTGAAGGCGCAATTCCTGCCGAAGAACACTGTGTGGATTGCACGGGAGGCTCTTCGACGCCTGAAGCAGACATGCACTGTTCGTGAATACGTGAAGCAGTTTACATCTTTGCTACTGGACATCAAGGGCATGTCAAAGGAGGACAAGCTATTCAACTTCACGATTGGGTTGCAAAGCTGAGCGCAAGCCGAACTGCGGAGGCAGGGCGTGAAGGACATGAATTCATCGATCGTGGTAGCGGACACGTTGGTCGACTACGGTGTCCAACCAGGCCACAATGCTGAAGAGAAGGAGTTCACCAGCAAGAAAAAGGCGCAGTCGAAGGACAAGGGCAAAGGCGTTGCCTACGATCCACCAACGGAGGAACGGGAGTACTCCAAGAAGAAGGAGCAACCCAGGAGCAAGGGATGCTTCATATGCGACGGACCACATCGGGCGCGGGAGTGCCCAAAGAGGGAGAAGCTCAACGCTCTTCGTACATACGAGGAGGATGAAGAAGAAGGTGAGGTGCGCTTGGGAGCAATCGGTGGTATGCGCAAGGTATACCTCACGACACTGCGAACTGGAGCTTCGACTTCGGTGGAGTGAGGGAACTCCACAACAAAGAGCTTTGGAGGCACCAAGGTTCGATCGAGGATGAACAGGAGTGCGCAGGTGCATGCTGAGCACCAACATGTGTGCTGGAGACACACAACCGAAGCCTCGGATAAAAGAAAATCCATGCACGAGAAGGCGATGCATAGCTCTGGAGGGCGATGCAGCATGGACAAGGAGTTGAACGTCCATGGAGGTGGAGTGGTGACGAACCACACCACCAATAATCTTGCAGGAGGTAAGATAACAGAGACGCTCGGAGCGCAGGAGGTGCTCATTTCCCAAGGTTGCGGGGACGCCCACAGGGAACGATAGAGGTCGTCAACGAGCAAGCGTGGAGGTGAGTACTCCACATATGGAGCTGGAACTGCCACACACCAGCGATGGAGCTGCTGTATCCAGGAGGGATATATCAAGAACAAGAGCTGACGAGGAAGCTCCATTTCTCACGATGAAGACCAAGTCATGGAGGGACATGGTTCGTAAGAAGACCAGGTGCAGGAAGGGTGGCGGTGCACGCTTGCACCACCCTTCTAAATGAGCAGCATCAGGAGGTGCGTAGTGGATGGAGGATCGTGACGGGACGTCAGCTGAAGAGGGGATGCTCGATTGAGGACAACCGATTCTTCAGGTAGGGGAGGCTTGTCACACCCCCAAATTCCATGATCGAGAATGATCGTGCAGACACGGTAGCAGATGCTCGAGAATGATCGATGGAGATAGGACTTCAGGAGGAGTCCGAAATACGTGGGTATTAGGGAGGTTATCCACAAGAGTTCGGAGGCTCTACCGTACGTGATGGAGAAGTGTCACACAGGACACTGGCTCGGTAGCAGAGTGTTGTGGTGCTAGTAGCAGTGCGAGCAGCGAGTACAGGCAGCAATGTAAGACATGAAAGTGGATGCACGTAGCGGTACATACACGAGCGCAGAAGGGCAGTACGTAGTGAAGCAGTACGCATCGAGTAGCAATGCGGTACGGTCACAGAGGCGTACGCACGAAGGCGCACGGTATCGGTATCGAGGCATGGCGATCCAAGGAGGCATGGAGCGTTGCAAGTGCTGAATACGAGCATTGTCGAGCATGCTCGATATTACACGTACGACAGTGGTCTGGAGGCCACAATAGAGAAGTTCTGGAGGACTTCCCCTTAACATGCAGAACGATAAGGAAGGGTTTACCGCACGAGGGTCTGGAGGCCGCGGGTTCCCTTTGGTACAAGACCAAGTGTTCGGTGGCACTTGGTGAATTACGGCAAAGCTGCATCAGCAAGCATTGGAGTGTGAGTGTGCTAATGATTGGGCGGTTGATGTAGCGTCAACCGTGCGGGAAAACGAAAGGACAACAAGGGAGTCGAATAGACAAGCAGACGAAGAGTTGCTGAGTAATGCGAAGGGTTGCCGAAGAACTCGAAGGGTCTCTTGTGTCTTTTTATGTATCATTATTGTAGATGTAATAATGAGTGTCCCTTGGGTTGCCTTGAGTCTTGTATATAAGGAGGGGTGGTGGCTCATTTGTAAACACACAAGTGTAGAGTGTCATCACCCACTCCCATAGAGTTCCCCTAGAATAAAGAGAAGAGCTTTGTGCCCGTGCCTTGTGTGATCGTTTGGTTGCGGTCTTGAGCGAGTTCTTGAGAGTGTTCTTGAGCGATCCATATAGTCGAGCTTGTGCTTGTGTCTGAGCGTCGATGCGTTAGCAAGCAGGAGTATCAAGAAGAGTTGGATACAACACATTTAATAAATTTATATCATGTAATTTCCATCTAATTTGTATATATTTAGGTCGATTCTATAGAGTATTTCTAACATTACTTGTATGCGATCAATATCCATTTTACATCCGTTTTTTAAGGATATGATAAGATAGTTTTAATATCCGTCAATATCCGTATCCGCATCCGTATTCATATTCAAAAACGAATAAGGATACAGTAATACCTATATCTGTATTCGTATTCGTCTGTTTGCATCCCTATTAATCACCTTCTTAAAGCTACAGTCACCAACTCGAACTCCTCAATTAGTTTTGTTGGAAAATAGAAATGTGTGCTTCTCATAGAGACCCTACGATTCTGTTATATAGGAGAAAAGTCCTGGGTAAATTACATAAGAGGTAAATGAAAGATAATGAAATAGGAAACATATGCATTGAGATACAAATATTTCAACACTCTCCCTCAAGCTGGAGCATATATGTCTATCATGCTCAGCTTGGAACAACACCTCTGAAATGGACCTCTAGCAAGTGTTTTGGTGAATGTATCGGTAGTTTGATCTCCTGTAGCGACATGGGAGGTGGATATGAGTTCTTTCTGGATCATGCCTCTGGTATAGTGGCAATCCACCTTTATATGCTTGGTCCCTTTATGGAATACATGATTATTAGCAATAAAAAGAGCTGCTTGATTGTCACATATAAGATGCATGGGAAGAGATACCTCAACAGCAAGATCAGTCAAAACTGACTTAACCTACATCATCTCCGTGCTCCCCTGAGCCATGGCTCTGTACTCAGACTCTGCGCTGGACCTAGAAACAATTGTTTGCTTCTTGATTTTCCATGACACGAGTGATCTCCCAACAAAAACTGCAAATCCAAATGCAGACTTCCTATCTCTAGGATATCCTGCATAATCTGCATCTGCACAAGCTATTACCTCAAAAGATGTACATCTACTAATTATAAGACCCGTACCTGGTGAAGTCTTCAAATATCAAAATCGTATAGACAACATCCATATGTACCTTCTTGAGCTACTCCATGAACTGGCTCACCCTGCTCACAGCAAAGGATATGTCTAGCCTGGTGAGAGTAGCATAGAGGAGCTTCCCAACAAGCTCCATGTATCTCCTCTTATCTACCTCCTCAATGTCATCATCATATAATCTCATGCTTGGATCCATAAGGTTAGTAGAAGGCTTGCACCCTATCATACCTGTCTAAAGAAGAAGATCAGTCACAAACTTCCTCTGGGTCATCACAAGTCCCCGTTGGTTCTTGGAGAACTCTAATCCAACGAAGTAATATAGACTATCAAGATCTTAAGTCATAAAATGCTGACCTAGGAACTCCTTAACAGCTCGAATACCCTGCTCATCATCACCCGTGATAATAGTATCATCAACATAAACCAAAATAGCAATTGTACCTCTCTATGTCCTTCGATCAAAAAGTGAATGATCTGTAGTGGACCGCACAAACCCCCGACACTCTATCAACTTTGAGAGCTTCTGGTACCAATCTCTCGGACTCTGCTTCAGGTCGTAAATTACCATGTGGATCCTGCACACCTTCTGAGACCCCTCCCCCCCAGCAGCAAAACCTGGTGGCTGCTGCATGTATACCTCCTCCTGTAGATCACCATATAGAACACATTCTTCACATCAAGTTGGTAAAGAGGCCAGTCTCGACGTGCAATGTCAAATGTTTATCCACCAGTGAGAAGGTATCCTGGTAGTCCACCCCATATGTCTGGGTGAACCCTCGCACACCAAGCCTTGCCTTGTAGCGATCTACACTGTCATCAACCCGCTGCTTCAGCGTAAAGATCCATTTGCACCCTACAACAGAGGGACCCGGTGGAGCAAAAACAATGCTCCAAGTGCCACGATTATAAAGCTGGCATCTCTTCCTCTATGGCAAGTCGCCAGCTATTGTCCTATACTGCCTCCTGGTATGCTCGTGTGAACCCCCTCGGATCCGGGTACCCGTCTACGCAGCATTCACGGTATTATTTTTGCTGAAGATCGCATTAGACAATATGAAAGTACGGGGAATTTTTTTGCGTCTCTGCAATAACATTCACAATTCAAGTAACCACAGAACCGACAACAGTATGTGCCACCAAAATTTCAATCATTAATTTCCATATAATTATACAACATGTACAAAAGAGGCTAATAATATATACATGTATTCACAAAAATATTACTGAAGAGAAAGAAACCATTTTACATCGTTACTGAACAAAAATTGTAACAACAATAACTGTACCATCTGTTGTAGTAACGAATGTCAGGAATCATCAACCAGCTACAAAGTCGCAGGTTGCTTGCCTGCCGAAACATGAAAGGAACAAGAGACATCAACGAGCGTTGGTACATCCCGAAAACTTATTAAAACAAGCATGCATTTTAAGATGATCGCAAAAGAAACAAGTAGTAAGGTATAAACAATTTAAAAATTTACAACTACTTGCTACTCTGAAGGGATACCTCAAGTTTTATCCATTCCCTTTCATATGTCATATTTTTATATCGTGGTTAATGACTCATATATATATATATTAATCTCTTGTTATTTAGAGATCTTAAATATGAGTTTTGAAAATGGGAAAGATGAGGTTTTGAACTAATTCTTGATTTTATCTAAATTCTCAAGTTTAATGGATAGTCTGTGATCTTGGTCAATGTGTGACATCATACCATGACTCAAGACATGAAGAGTGCCTTAGGGTTGGGGTGCCTCTGTAGGCATGCGATGGGATATAGTGCATCCTAACTAAGTTCCCAACACATCCACTAACTTAGTATATATTCATGGTAGTAACCCAAATATCTAACGATTAATGGTTGTTAATGATTAATGATTCTATGTTAGGTTGATCTAATCAATACCACCGCAACTAATCTCAACTCTTAGTCATATTTTACTATAACTCATTTCAATCTCAATTTGTAACTCCTCCAAATTTTCAATTGTAACTGATTCAATATAACTCTAGATGATTCAGATGTAACATCGCCAAGCCTATTGGCGAAAAGTAACCAAAACTCAAGCAGTGAGGAAGTTTCCTAAGAGACTATTTCGTCTCTCCCTCTAATTGGAAGTGCGGTCCAATAGAGGGATAGGTCTACTCTAAAACTACGCCACTAAGACGGGTGAGAGAGACTCTCCGGAAAAGTCACTTTAGAAACCGACCCGACTAGTACGGGTAGACGAGCTCGTACATAAAACTAAAAACGAGGATCTCCCACATGGATATCCTAAAAACAGAGGGTCAGCGGACTGGTCAAACGTCAGGATCCCAACGAGGCGTAAAAACACTGCGAGCTCGCCTGAAAACCGTGAAAAGGACTGGGATCCAAGACCCGCGCACTTGGCGGCCGCTGCCTTTACTGGGCTTCCTATCTCCTGCCCAGTTGAGGGTCACCGCACCCTCGCACGATCAGGTCTAAGAGTCACCATGATCGACATTATTAACTTTCATCATTGATTCACAACCACCATTTATTTCAAGGATTTCAGAGTAATGTAGTTCACTCAAATCCTTTGACATGTTAAAGCACCGATAATTCTAGATCATTCAATCATTGAGCAATTTAAACCTTTAAATATCTAGAAGTAGGTCGATTGGATTATATAGGAACTCGTCAAAATACCAATCATTATGGTATGTGTATATATTTGGTTTATATGTACTTCATTGCAACCACCGGGTAGCAAAAGTTGCAATTTATTAAAGGGCCAATGATTCTGGCCTTTCTACAAATGATGTATAATAACCACTAAAAGGGTATTTATTCTGATATCGTCATGGGCTGCCTATTGATATCCATAATGAAAGGTGCACTTTTTCCAACACCTTCCATTTCCTAACTAGGGAGGCAACTGATGTTTTATGCAAATACCTCAACCACTTAAAAATCACTTTGAGATTCATCTTCACTTATCTCAAAACAATGCAAAGCAAACCTTTTCACCTATAATGACTTCACAACCACCGGTTACTTCACCTGAAATGACATAAGAGGTGCCAAGAAGATCCTTTTGGATCACGTTTTTGTGTAGTGACAATTCACCTTTACATATTTGGTTCTCTCATAATACATGGGGTTGTGAACTATGATAAAAGCTTACTTGGTTTGAAAGGCAAAGGTCCCCTTTTGAAAATTAGACTACACGTTCGGTTAGTGAAGAGACTACGGGTCCAAAATGCTTAGAAGTTGATGATTTTGCGTTCTTTTAAAGCTAAGGTCCAGAAACAGAAAGAACGAACTGGGTGGACACCGCAGAGTTTGACGTGTTCAGAAGGTACAAAATGGATATATGTTGCATCTTGCATATTTGTGGGAAATGGAAAGGAATAATGTAATGTTCACTAATTAGATGTACTACATGGAGAATGCCATCCAGGTATTATGGTGTTGTAAGCGTGGGTGAGTTCAAGCTAATGATGTGATATTCTGTGATGAGCTTCTACAGTATTATTGTTTGATAAATTTGAGATGAATATCCACTTTGAACAGTCATCCTTTCATTTTTCAAACAAACATGTTTAAGCCTGAATATATGGTTATATACATATTTACAATGATATTTAAATTTCAAAACAGAGGAATTTAGAGGGAGAAATATAAGTATCAATACTTGATATCCTTATCCATTTAAAATGGATATTGAAAATAAATGGTAGCTAATCTGATGCAGATATATTTTAATCCATTACTAGAACATGCAATCTGTTTTTGTTCCTCAAAAAATCATGAAATGATCAGCAGAGATGCAACATAAACCAATCTCCTTACAGGACTTAGGATAGCTTCCAAAAAAAAACCTCGTGGACTATATTTCATATCATAGAGAGATTATCCATATTGCATACTGTTGGGAAAAATAAGAGAGATGTTTTATTCCATACACCTTAGGCTCTCTTATATAGGGGAGTAGCCTATGGGTAAATTACATCAAGAGTCCATAAGAATATAGAAAATATGAAACAATACAAATAACATAAATTATATCTCTACACTCCCCCTCAAGATGGAGCATAGATGTCGATCATGCTCAGCTTGGACGAGCACTTCTGGAACGGCCCTCTAAGTAACGCCTTGATAAAGATATCTGCAGTTTGGTCCCCTGAGCTAACATGAGATGTAGAAATAAACCCCTTCTGAATCATATCTCGTATATAGTGACAATCAACCTCAACGTGCTTGGTCCGTTCATGAAATGCTGAATTATTGGCAATAAATATAGCAGCTTGATTGTCACATTCCAGAGCCATAAGAAGTGGGACTTTCATATATAGATATGTAAGAACAGTTTTCACCCACATCGTTTCTGTACTAACCTGGGCCATAGCCCTATATTCAGACTCAACACTGGATCTGGCTACAACAGTTTGTTTCTTGCTTCTCCATGAGACAAGAGAGTTTCCAACATATACAGCAAATCCAGTGGTGGACTTCCTATCCTCGGGACATCCTGCGTAGTCTGCATCTGCACACGCTGAGATAGCAATCTCCTTGTCTTTCTTGAACAATAGACCTGCACCTGGAGATGATTTAAGATACCTGGGTATCATATGTATAGCATCCATATGTACCTGACATGGTTGCTCCATGAACTGGCTCACCCGACTAACAACAAAAGAAAGGTCTGGTAATAGTAACATAAAGAAGTTTTCCAACCAGTTCTCTGTATCTTCTCCTATCCACCTCATCAGTGTCATCATCATATAATTTCATGCTCGGATCCATAGGTGTAGTGGCCGGTCGGCATCCAAGCATTCCCGTTTTACTCAGCAGGTCAGTGACACATTTCCTCTGGGTCATTACCAGTCCATGTGGATTTCTAGCGAACTCCAGCCCAGAAAGTATATAAGGACTCCATGATCCTTAGTGACAAACTCACGACCCAGCATTTCTTTCGCCCTCTGAATTCTTTGTCCATCGTCACCTGTAATCAGGATATCATCTACATACACCATAATTGCAATAATACCTCTGGATGTTTTCTGTATAAACATGGGATGATCTGCATTGGAATGTTTGTACCCATGTTTTTCAAACAAGTCTAAGAGCTTTTGGAACCAAGCTCTAGGGCCCTGCTTAAGACCATAGATGGCCTTATGAAGTTTACGCACCTTAGAATACTTCCCCTCAACAACAAAACCAGGTGGTTGTTGCATGTAGACTTCCTCCTGCAAGTCACCATATAAAAAGACATTCTTAACATCTAATTGAAATAATGGCCAATCACGAGTAACCGCAACAGAAAAAAGGATCCGTAAGGTGGAATGGTGAGCAACCGACGAGAATGTATCAAGATAATCCACCCCATATGTCTGTGTAAAGCCACGGGCAACCAGGCGTGCCTTGTATCTGTCAATGTTGCCATCTGCATTCTGCTTAACTGTGAAGACCCACTTACAGCTCGTAGACACACCGGTAGGTACAGGGACAAGGCTGCAGGTACCTCTTGACTGAAAAGAAGCCATCTCTTCTTCCATAGCTAAATGCCATCTACTGTCCTTCAATGCATCTTGGTAATTCTGTGGAATATCCACAGCAGATAGTGCAATAGCAAAGCTCCTGAATTCACCAGATAGACGATCCAAAGAAACCGTGGATGCTATAGGATATGACACGCAGCTACGCTTCTGTTTCCGAAGCGCAATAGATAGATCCAAATCACTTGCATCCTCATCTGTCCTCTGTAACACAGCCTGCTCAGGTAAATCATTAGATCCATCATTAGGAATTATATTCTCAGAACATACCTCAGGCGAGCTAGATAATGAGTAGTGACCATGAGCAGAAGCATGCCGACGGGTATAGTGGAGTGGCAATGGGGGAACAAGAACTGTAACAGGAGGTGCAGGTGATGTAGATAGTGGTGGAGGTGGTGGCGGCGGTGGCATGTATATGGCTTCATCAGTGTCTGAGGATACCAATGGATCACCTGTAGGAGAGAAGTACATAACAGACTCAGAAAGGTGACATCAGCACTAACAAGGTATTTCCTGCGCAACGGATCATAACCCCTGTACCCTTTTTGTGTCCTGGAGTACCCGATGAAAACACACTTGACAACCCTAGGAGAGAGCTTGTCAATACTTGGAGACAACTGGTGGACAAAGGCAACCGAGCCAAACACACGTGAGGTAAGTGAGAACAATTCTTTTTCAGGAAAACCAAGGAGAAAGGAATCTTCTCACCTAAGATAGACGAGGGCATGCGAGTAACTAGATAACATGCCGTTAGGACAGCATCGCCCCAGAAAGAATGAGGAGCATGACTCTGTATGAGAAGCGTCCTGGTGACATCAAGCAAATGACGATGTTTCCTTTCTGCAACTCCATTTTGTTGAGAAGTATAGACACAGGATGTTTGGTGGATAATCCCTTGTGTTGAAAAATAATTGAGAGAGTATGAGTACAAAATTACAATGCATTATCACTTCTCACAATTTTTACAGACGCAGAAAAGACATTACGAACTTTATTTATAAAATTTACGATAATATTCCCTGCTTCAGATTTACTCTTTAATAAAAAGACCCAAGATACACGAGAAAAATCATCCACAATGAAAATATAAAACATGTGTCCCTGATGATCAGGAACACGACTAGGGCCCCAGATATCAACGTGAAACAACTCAAACTTGGAGCTACTGCTCCGACTCTGACGACTGGGAAAGGTAGACCGATGATGCTTCCCCAACTGACAAGCCTCACATTGGATGGACGTGTGAGGCGAAACCTGAGGTAAAACACGACACAATTTCTGAAGCGGTAGATGGCCAAAGCGTAAGTGCCACATGAATGGAGAGACAGGTCCAGCAGGAAGAGAGGAGATTCCGGCATATAGACTCCGACTGAGGCGATATAGTCCACCCTGCTCATAGCCACGCCCAATCACGTTGCCCGTAAGGATGTCCTGAAAAATGCAAGAAGATGGATCAAAAATTGCTCGACAATGTAAATCCTTTGTAAGTTGGCTAATGGATAACAAATTCATAGAAAAATCAGGTGCATGCAACACATTCTTGAGGTGCATAGATGGTTTCAGGCTAATCTCCCCCTGACCAGTAATCGGGGAGTGCGTCCCATTAGCAATAACCACAGTGCATCCTGGAGGAACCTGTCGGTAGGCTGTAAGTAGACCTCAGTCACCACACATATGATGTGTGGCACTAGAGTCCATAATCCACTCTAAAGTATCAGATCTACTATTGCTAGTGAATGCATAAGTGCTACCTGAGGTACTAGTGGATGCAGAAGCGGCAACATCAGAATGACTCTCAGAGGCAGGCGCTGATGTAACAGGACCGGATGGAAGAATAATACCTCTCAGACGAGCTACAAGATCATCAGATCGCTGATCCAAAGAGGAAGCAGATGGAGGTTCAATCTGTTCAGCTACTCGTACAGAAGCAGGAAATCCATGTTTGGACTAGCATGTGTCCTTGGTATGTCCAGATCGATGGCAGAAAGTGCATGGTTACCGAACACGACTCCCTCTGCCTCAAGGTCCACGACCACGAAACTGATGATGACCCCCACGATAAAGACGTGTATAATGAGTGTAGAGGCCGTCCATTCTGTTTGATTGTAAAGATGTCATGCTGGAGTTACAGAATCTTCGTCTCATTCTTTTCCTTTGAATAGGTAGCAGCCAGAATATCCCACATTGCTTTTGCAGTGGGCTGTTGGAGAATGTCATTTGCAATCTCAATTATTAGCGCTCCTGATAGCCAAACCTTGGCGTATGCATCATCCGCCTCCCATGACGCGTTGACCCCAATCTTCTCAGCAGGCTCTTCCTCAGTAAGAATGTGCTTCTTATCGGTCGACTTCATCATACTCATGAACTACATTGCCCACAGTTCATAATTTGACCCGTCCATCTTCACAATAGGTGTGGGACCTCTAAGGCGCCTGTAGATGGAATATTTGCCTTGCTTTCTGACATGATGATAATAGAAGACTAGGGTTGTATACTGAAGGAATGGTTGTCTACATTGACATTCATGGGTCCGGTTGCATGTGTAGACTCAAGCAACCAAACCCATTAACGTGGAGACGCGGGCGAAAGTCTCCTAGATGACGAAGATACCCTAGGGTTGGCCGGGCCCTAGGGCGCAGAGGTGCGTGCGAGACCTAAGAGGGCCGAAGGGAGAGAGAGGCGGCGCACTTGGGCGTAGGCGGCATGCACAGCACGCGAGGCGCACGAGGCTGAGGCGCACAGGGCGGCGCACAGGGCCAAGAGGCGATCCATACACCCTAGGCTCTCTTATATCGAGGAGTAGCCTATGGGTAAATTACATCAAGAGTCCATAAGAATATAGAAAATATAAAACAGTACAAATAACATAAATTATATCTCTACACATACCTTATAGCACCATCCCTCCAAAACAAGGAAAGTACAGTGCCCAAGTTTTTTCAATAATTTTTTTTGAAAAGTTCTACTCCCAAAATTCCCAACACAAGGAAAAACACTGAAAGAAGCTCATGCATGGCAGCAATAGAATGGATTAGGATTGTGCCTATGGTTTTTTTTGCCCAAATTTGAAGTATTTTGGTGGTATGCAACAACAGATCGGCAAGTTATGGAGGTTTGGGAAAACGCTAAAACAACAGGAAACTCCACGGCTTTGAAAGAAATTGCAGGAGACTCCAGGGACGATCTTGCAGCAGCTTTGGAAAGAGGGATTTGGGTCCTACGGGGTGGTGTTTGGGGGAAAATTAAGAAGGATAGTTGGGAAGGAAAAGGAGAAAGAGAGGGCCTTTGATGTTGGAAATTTTTATAGGGAAAGAGATAGGAATGGGGAAGGTTCCTGGAACCTTCCTCATTACCTTTTTTATATGACATCAGCATGTTGATGTTACAACTGCTCATGTCATTAATAATTTTTTTTTTTCTCACAGACAGTAGCAGACTGCTACTACTGTAGCTGGGATTTAAATTTAAATTTTTATTTTATTTTTTTATTATTATTATTTTTAAATCATTCCCTCTTATTTTATTTAAAGTATAAAAATTGGGTTAAATTGACTCTAATCGGGTTGGGTTCAGGTTTAATTGGATTTGGATGTTACAGTTCGTGGGATAGTGACCGTAGAGAGTCCCACTACAAACCTCGTGTACTCTTCAGAAAGATGATCCAAGGAAACATGAACAGCTATGGGATAAGTGGCACAGGTACGACGTGGCTTCCTCAAGGTAATAGGCACATCAAGGTCATCAACCTCTCTGTTCTCTGGTATCAGCTCCTCCTATAAAGTACCATGTGGTACACGCATGTCACTGGTGCCATCAATAGAAATAATGTGTTCAGTACATACCTGAGGCATGCTGGATGACACGTAAGGCGCATGAGCAGAGGAACGAGTAGAGGGCATGCGAATGTAAAATCGTGACAGAAACTGTGTCAAGGTAGACGATGGTGGAGGTGGAGGAGGAGGTGGTGGTGGTGAAGGAGATGATCGTGGCTTAACCTGAGGAGGTGGTGGTGGAAGTAAAGGAGGTGGTGAAACAAAAACAACTTTATCAGAGTGAGAGCTAGACAACCTGTCACCTGTAGGAGAGAAATACATAATAGACTCAACAAATGTGACATCAACACTCACATAATACTTTCTCCGTACATGATCAAAACATCTATACCCTTTTTGGGTACGAGAATAGCTAACAAACACACATTTGACAGCTCTGGGAGAGAGCTTATCATGACCAAGAGTAAAATTGTGGACAAAGACCATAGACCCAAAGACCCTAAGAGTAAGGGAGAAGTGGTCCTTCTTAGGAAACGCAATCGAGAACGGAACTTTTTCTCCAAGGACCATGGAAGGCGTGCGGTTGACTAAGTAGCATGTTGTGAGAACCGCATCACCCCAGAATGAACGAGGAGCTCGACTCTGAATCAAAAAGGTCCTCGTGACATCAAGAAGGAGACGATATTTGTGTTCAACAATACCATTCTGTTGTGATGTGTACGCACAAGAAGTCTAATGAACAATACCAAGAGATCTGAGGAGGTCAGATACCTATAATATGGAGAATTCCAAGGCATTGTCAATGCGAATAAACTTATCATGAGAGAAAAGATATTTTTTATTTCAATAAGAAAAGATTTAATGACAGACCAGCATCGAACTTATTCTTTAGTAAGAAAACCTATGAAAACCTTGAAAAATCATCTACAATGACTAGATAGAGTCGTGCCCCTGGTGATCGGGAACATGGCTGGGACCCCAAATATCAAAATGAAATAACTCAAATGACTGACTACTGTGACGACTCTGGCTACTTGGAAAGGAGGAACGATGACGCTTTCCAAGCTGGCATGCCTCACACTTTAGGGTAGTACGAATAGATATCTGAGGAAGGATACAATATAGCTTCTGCAGAGGAAGATGCCCAAAGCGAAGGTGTCACATGAACGGAGAGACTGACTCAGTAGGAATAGTAGCAGCACCAGCAAAAGGAGGTTGGACCAGTCGGTAAAATACTCTCTGCTCAAGGCCACATCCAATCACCCTGGCCGTGAGTATATCCTGAAACACAAGAGAAGATCGGTCAAATATGGCACGATAATGTAAATCTTTTGTAATCTGACTAATAGACAAAAGATTCATCTAAGATGTTGGAGCATGTAAGACATTTTGTCGGCGCACCGAGGGTGCTACGACAATCTCCCCCTGACCAATAATGGCTAAATGAACCCCATTTGCAATCACCACTGATCTACCAAGAGGGAAAGATCTGTAAGAACTAAAGTGTGCTTGATCTCTACACATATGATGAGATGCGCTAGAGTCCATGATCCAATCAGTCAAATCTGAGGTACTACAACTGGTAAGTGCGTAAGCAATACCTGACAAACTTGCAGAAGCTCTGGCAGCATCTGCAACATATGAAGGTCATGCAGCTGGGATGGGTGGTGTAGTCATCATCTCTCTCAATCTAGAGACAATATCGTCGAGCCTCGCATCATGAGAGGGAGCCGGAGTAGTCTCTGTCTGCTCAGCTACATGGGCAGACGCAAGATAACCATGCTTCAGATAGCATGTCTCCTTCGAATGACTTGGACGATGGCAGTGTGTGCATGGGCCACATTGATGTCCTCCTCCTCGAACATGGGATCCTCGCCCGCGAAATTGAGAAGTACCCCCTCTGTTGCGAGAAGACACAATTGCAGAGGGAGTTTGGGCCATGGTAGTGGATGAAGTAGTGATTCTGCTCAGCCTCTTGTAGACCTCCTCCATTTATGGTATTGTCTCTCCAATAAGTAGTTGAGTACGTGTCACGTCGTACTCAGAGTCAAGAGACGATAGAAAAACCCCTGTCATAATGGCATTCGGTATTCCTATTGTTGCTCAGCGCTTGCAGTAGTGGACATAAAGCTATGAAGTTGCTCAAACATGCCTCAAAATGCGAGAAGTGTGCATGAAGAGGCCGACCATTCTGCTTGGTCGAGAATATATCATACTGCTGAAGGATCTTGCTCTCATTCTTGGCTTGCACATATGTGTCTACTAGGATTTCGCACATAGCCTTGATTGTGGGCTGATTGACGATGTCGTTGGCAATCTCCGTGGTGAGCGTCCCAGAGAGCCAAATCCGTGCATAGGCGTCATCTTGCTCCCAAGAAGCATTAGCCCACGGCTTGTCCGTCGGCTCTGAATCCGTCAAAATGTGCTCCTTGTTAGGGCACTGCATAATATTGCGAAACTGCATGGACCACAACTTGTAGTTGGTCTCATCCATCTTGACGATGGGAGCCAGGCCCTTGAAGGCACTGGACGACGAAAATATGTCGCCATTGTTCTCTGACATGATAAAAAATAGCTGAAAATCTAGAACTAGACTGGGGAGTAGATTATTCTGAGTAAGTCTGCACAATCATGTGGAGGAGTGGTTGTACGTGTAGACTCATACAACCATCCTCTTCAATCCTTGTTATATGCTAGGGTCGGAAGACATGATTTATATGTCTGAAATCATGGTTTCTGATCAAAATCAGATCATTTTATACAGCTGTCTGAAGCACGGCAGCTTGGGGATGATAGCCGAGGGGCGCGACGGCTTGGATGCGGTAGCCGAGCGATGCCCAGAAGGCAGCAACATCTGGGCACCGGCTTAGGGGGGGCGCGATAGGTGCAGCAGCCCGTAGGAGGTGGGGCAGCGACAGGTGCAACAGCTTGAAGGAGGTGGGGCAGCGACCTGCAAGGGCGGTGACCGAGCGGCGCCCTGGAGCATGCAACCCGCAGACGGCAGGCGACGACCGGGGGTGGGGAGGTAGGGTTAGGGTTTTAGGAATATTGGAACTCTGGTCTAGGACCGTCGCTCTGATGCCATATTGGAAAATAGAATTATGTGCTTCTCATAGAGACCCTAGGGCTCTCTTATACATGAGAAAAGCCATGCGTTAATTATATAAGAGGTACATGAAAGATATAGAAATAGGAAACATATACAATGATAAACAAATATCTCAACAAGTCTTATAATGTCAAAACAAACCACATCCTAAAATTCTTTTTATCGAAGAAAATAAGGAAACTATTCAAACCAAAACCATCAATATTTCGCTCATTCACTATAAGAAGTCCTTATGTATAGTAAACTCATAAGTCAACCTTGTAAACTAGTCAGTCTACAGTCTACTTGCACCAGCCTTAACTAACACCAACCATGTCCCTCCCTCTCTGAATAAACAACCAAAACTAATCTATCATTGCCCTCCCCACCTCACGATCACCCTAAAACGAGACACTTGTAACCTTGATGAAAAGAATGAAGTTCCTCCTTCCCCACTTATAATGGTGCGGAAAAATGTCATATCAGCATCTTCCTCCTTCAACCAAGTTTGTCTTGGCCTTTATATACATTCCACCTATTGTTTCTTGTCTTCTTTTACTGCTACAACATTATAAGATCGTCTCTTCTATCTCATAACTATCTGCAGCCATGGAGTCCTCGACATGATCGAGCCTATCCATACCTCACGTATATCTGTCCTCCTCAGTAATCACATATGCTTCGGTAGTCGTATAGCTCATGTCTCAATGCAGGTAGCTTCATGGACATAAGAAGCCAACCCTTTAAAATATCTAGTGGACCAAGTCTCCGCCACCATATATCTTTAAATCTGTCTTCTAAATACCATGATTTCTCAAACATGAAGTATGAGGAAGGCTACAACCCCTCCCTAAACTCCCAAGCCAAAGGAGTATGATCAGACCTTGTACTAAGTAGAGTTTTAACCCACAAGATGGCTTTTTCTAAGATTTATGTAGTTATCTGCAATATACCATTCTTCCTTATTGAGATATTTATATCTCATTATTATTATTTTGCAGTTTCTTAGTTCTTTTGTCTAATTTATGTAATTTTCTCTAAGAGCTTTTCTCCTATATATGAGGGCTCTAGGGCTACGATGCAATAGAACTTTCATTTCACGCCTTTCTACATGGTATCAGAGCGACGGTCCTAGACTGGAGTCTATGCCCTAGAAACCCTACCCCACCAAAACCCTAGTCGTCGCTAGTCTCCTTCCCTCCGTGTGTCATCCTTCTTCCCTCCGTACATTACCGGTCTTCCTCTACATGGCAGGTCGCCCGATCCGGCGACCTAGATCGCCATCCTGCCGAGTTTTTCAATGGTCCAGTCCAGCCCCGTCGTAGGCTGGCACCTAGACAGTCGCCGCCTCAACTCTTAGAGGTTGTATCGCCTCTTGCAGGCTCCAGTGTCTGTTAGCTCCGTATCTTGGAATCTAAGGGTGTGATTAGATCATCCAAAAATCACCCTAGCTACCGAACAGAGGATTCAAATGATGGGAGAGGTTGCGATATGAGTCTACACCCATAACTATCACCTCATATGTTAGTGTAGACGCAAGTGGTATAGTTTGCAGATCCAATCTTGGACATTGTAGTCATCATGTCTGACAACAAAGCAGATGTTTCATCCATGGGTACCTTCAAAGGTCCAGCACTCATCGTCAAGATGGATGGATGAATTATGAACTGTGGGCCATGCAGTTCATGAGTCTAGTGCAGTATAATGGCAAGAAGCACATCCTCACGAAGAATGAACCGAGCGACAAGACTGAGGTTAATACCTCATGGGAGGTAGATGATGCATATGTGTGTGTAGTTATCTGGGACTGTGTCTATGAACATAGCCAATGACATACTGAGTCAGCCTACTGCAAAGGCTATGTGGGATATCCTCGCCGTTACATACTCTCCGACGAAAAATGAATAGAAGATATTGCAATTTCAGCACGATATCTTTACGTCGAAGCAGAATGGTCGTTCTCCATACCCTTTATACTTCTCGAAGGGGTATGCTTGAGAAGCTTCATGGATTCATTCCCTTAACTGTCACACCAAAGCATCTTAAGGTGTACATATACTCAATAATGACCGGGGTTTTTCTAGCAGCCCTCGACTCTGAGTATGATGCTGCTCGAGCACAAGTTCTTACTGATGCTACCATACCTCCAATGTAGGAGGCATATCGCAGATTGAGCAGGCTCTCTATATCCTCTGGTAGTTCTCAGAAGTCTCAGACTTCTTTAGTTATGGTTGCCTCTCGTGGCAGGGGGAGGCCTACGCAGTACCGTGGTCGGGGTACGCTATGGCAGGATAGGAGGTAGTCGACCTCGCCAGCCATGCTCCTACTACCATAGATCATGTCACTCTGAGGAAACATGTTATTCCAAGCATGGTTTTCCTGCTTCAACATGAGTTGCAGAGCAGACTCAACAGGTTGGGAGTCCATCGCCTGCTTCTGATCAGAGATTTGATGAACTTGTTACGCATCTCAAGGAGATCATGCCTGCTCCGGGGTCATCCAGTTCTCCTTCAGGATCATCAGAGGTAGTTGCCTCAGCATCAACATCCACATCAGGTATAGCATATGCTCTAACCAACTGTTCTAGGGCATATTTGTCAAAGTGGATCCCATCATCTTTGTGGTGATAAAGGGCAGTTTAACACCTATAGTCCGACCAGTTAGGAAGATCAGTAGTGATAGATGATGGGACACACTCTCCCATCACTGGTCAGGGGGGTGCAGTTAACCCCTGTAATGCGACTCCAGAACGTTCTTTATGCTCTTGAATTTTCTATGAATTTACTGTCCATTAGTCAAATCACCAAGGATTTACATTGTCGTGCCATATTTAACCCATATGCTCTTGTATTTCAGGACATTCTTATGGCATGGTGATTAGATCTGGCCGTGAGCAAGGAGGTCTCTACAGACTGGTGTAATCTCCATATGCTAGTGTTTCTTCTCTTAGCACCGAATCTGTTTCTCCTTATGTGTGTCACCTTCGGTTTGGTCATCTTCCTCTGCAAAAGCCGTGTCATGTTCTGCCACAGATTTCTCCCCGCGCTACTTTTCAGTGTGAAGATTGGGAAGCATCATCGGTCAGCATTCCACAGTCGTCAAGGTTGAAGTAGCCGTAGTCTGTTTGAGTTAATTCATTTTGATATTTGAGGACCAAGTTGTGTCCCATACCATCATGGACATAGGTTTTATCTTGTTGTTGTTGAGGAGTTCTCTAGATTGTCTTGGGTCTTTCTTCTTAAGAGCAAGTCTGATGCTGGTCTTGTTATTCGGTCCTTTATTAATGAAATAAGGGATGTTTTTTCTGCAAATGTCAAGTACATTTGTTCAGATAATTCACTAGAATTTTGTAGTTCTCAACTCTCTTAATTCCTTAGAACTCATGTATTGTGCATCAGACATCTTGTACGTATACATCCTAACAAAAAGGGACAGCTGAACGAAAACATCGCTACCTTTTGGATATTACCAGGACTCTCTTGATCGAGAGTCATGCTCCTCACTCGTACTGGGGGGATGCGGTTATTACTGCTTTTTACATGGTGAATCTCATGCCCTCATCCGTCCTTGGGGAGAAGATTTCGTTCTCGATCATGTTTCCTGAAACGGATCTTTTCTCTCTTACACCTCGAGTGTTTGGGTTTGTTGCTTTTGTTCATCAGATGTCCCCAGGTCTCGATAAGCTCTCTCCTAGAGATGTCAAGTGTGTGTTTGTTGGGTATTCCAAGACCAGAAGGGATACCATTGCTTTGACCATGTTCGACGAAGGTATTATGTTAGTGTTGATGTCACCTTCTTTGAGTCTATTATGTATTTCTCTCCTACAGGTGACAAGCTCATTTCTTCGAAGAATGGAGAAGAGGTATATATGCCTCTACCTCTGAGTTCGTCTACTCCAGGCTCCACTACACCACCTCCACCTCCTCCACCGCCACCACCTCCACCACCAGTCACGCCTACTTTTTTTCCACAAGTTTACCAGTGCCGACCTTGTTCTCATGTGCCTCCTCCATCATCCAGCATGCCCCAGGTATGTTCTGAGCATTTGAGTTCTACTGATGGCACTGATGATTTACGTGTGCAGCTTGAGGTGCATGATGTTGTAGATGATTCAGTCCCTGCTCCTGAGGAAGATGAGGAGCTGGATGTACCTACTGCATTACAAAAAAGAGGCGTACATGCACTTTGTATCCTCTTGCTTCCCATGTCTCTCCGGCACGACTCTCCAAGGATTTTCAGAAGTTTGTTGTGGGTCTTTTAGCTGTGGCGATACCACGATCATATCATGAGGAATTGCAGAGTATCCAGTGGCGTCTGGCTATGGAAGAGGAGATGGCGGTGTTACAGTCTCGTGGTATGTAGAGTGTTGTATATGCTCCTTTTGGTGCATTTATTGTTGGCAGCAAATGGGTGTTTACAGTGAAACACCGTGCGGATGGTACTGTGGACATATATAAGACCAGACTGGTTGCTCGTGGGTTCACCCAAACTTATGGAGTGGATTATCAGGATACATTCTCTCCGGTTGCGCATCATTCTATGTTGCAAATACTTATTGTTATTGTTGTGGTATGTGATTGGCCGCTTTTCCAATTTTAGATGTCAAGACTGCCTTTTTATATGGGGACTTGCAGAAGGAAGTTTACATGCAGCAACCACCAAGGTTTGCTGCTGAGGGGGAGTCTCACATGGTGTATAGACTTCACAAGACTATATATGGCCTTAAGCAGAGTCCGAGGGCTTGGTTTCATAAGCTCTCAGAGTTGATTGAACGACAGAGGTTTGTCAGATCTACAGCAGATCATTCTCTTTTTGTGAGGAGAACCTAAGGAGGTACTATTGCTATTTTGGTCTATGATGATGGCATTATTGTTACATGCAGTGATGGACAGGGCATTCAAGCTGCTATAGATTTTCTTGGACAACAGTTTGTGACCAAGGACCTTGGCAAGCTGCATTATTTTCTTGGCCTAGAGTTTGCAAGAAATCAGTATGGTATGGTAATGACACAAAGGAAGTATGTCACTAACCTCCTATCTGAGACATGAATGACAGGATGTAGACCTGCTACTACTCCAATGGATCCCAATACTAGGCTCTACGATGATAACTCTTGTCGAAAGAATTACGTAGTCTATGTACCGTTTATGCTTTTTATTCTTCTATGTTCCGTCTTATGTAATTTACTCATGGGTTTTCTCTATATAAGAGACCCTAGGGTTCTCTGGAATAATCAACAACTCTTATTCTTCCAACATAGTATCAGACCCTAAACCCTAGGCTCTCTCCACCCGCCGTCGCCGCCTCCTGGCCCAGGCCCCCGCCTCCTCGGGCCTCCAACGCCGGCCCCCGCCTCCCGGCCCCGGGCCCCGCCTCCTCTCTCGGCCCTGCCTCCAGGCCCCCCCGTCTTCCCATCTCTCAGCCCCGCCTCCCGGGCCGGCGTCCCCTCCTGCGGTCTCTTTCGTAGCCGCCTCCTTCGCCTTATCCATGGATTTGGGTGCGTAACGTCTACATACGCACTTGAATCCTATGCAGTTTGTGTAGACACCTGTTTCTCTATCTATAAACCCTAGTTTTTCATCTGCGGCGATATGTCAGAATCCAAGGATGATATGCCCTCCATAGACGTGTTCAAAGGTCCCGTGCCAATAGTGAAGATGGATGGGTCGAACTATGAGCTATGGGCGATGCAGTTCATGAGCCTCATGAAGTCAAACGGTAAGAAGCACATTCTTACCGAGGATGAGCCAACAGAGAAGACAGGGATTTATGCCTCTTGGGAGGCTGATGACTCGTATGCCAAGGTCTGACTATCAGGCACGTTGTCGATGGAGATTGCCAATGATGTCCTCCATCAGCCCACCGCTAAAGCGATATGGGACATTCTCACGGCGACATATTCCCAGGCCCGGAATGAAACCAAGATGCTACAACTTCAACACGACATATTCACCATGAAGCAGAATGTGCGACCACTTCATTCCTTGTATACATCCCTTAAGGGATGTTTGAGAAACTCTACAGCATTATCTCTCTTATGGCCACACCCGAGCAGCAGAAGACATTTCGTAATGCTACCATGGTAGGAGTCCTTGCGGCTCTTGATCTCGAATATGATGCAGCCAGATCACATATACTTGCATATGCTACCATTCCTCCTATGGAGGAGGTTTACCGGAGGCTTAGCCGCATCTCTGTTCCATCCAGCACGTCTACACCACCCCCCTCAGCGATGGTTGCTTCCAAAGGGAGAGGTGGTTCCTCTTCTTCATTCCGTGGACGTGGCCGTGGAACTGGAGGTCGTGGTGGTCGGTCATGTCCACCTTGCAGTTTTTGTCACCGTACAGGTCACTCGGAGGATACATGCTATTCTAAGCATGGCTTTCCAGCATTAGCGCGGGTGGCAGAACATGTTGCATCTCCATCATCTTCTACTTCAGATCAGAGGTTTGAGGAACTCGTCACTCAGTTACGGGATATAATGCCTCCTGCTTCTACAGATTCTTCGGATATAGCTGCGTCTGCTTCTGCCAGTACTTCTGCCACGGCTAGCACCTCAGGTAGTGCATGTGCTTTTACCACATGTTATAGTTCAGACATCTCCGATTGGATGATGGACTCTGGTGCCACGCACCATCAATGTCAAGACAGAGACAGACTTATCTCATACAGAGAGATTCCTCCAGGGCGGTCGGTGATCATTGCCAATGGTACTCATTCCCCCATTGTTGGACGGGGGGAGGTTATGTTATCCTCTTCCATGCGTCTGAAGAATGTCGTATATGCCCCTGAATTATAGATGAACTTACTCTCTATTAGTCAGATTACAAAAGATTTGCATTGTCGTGCTATATTTGACCCATCTTCTCTTATATTTCAGGACATTCTAACGGGCAGGGTGATTGGCTTTGGCTTTGAGCAGGATGGTCTTTATCGTCTGAACCGGAGTTCATATGTTGGAGTCTCTTCTCATGCTGTTGGATCTGTCTCTCCCTATACATGGCATCTACGCTTTGGTCACCTCCCTCTACAGAAGATGCGTCACCTTTTGCCTCAGATATCTCCAAGTTCGTCCTTCCGGTGTGAAGCTTGTCAGTTAGGGAAGCACCATAGAGCTAGCTTCCCGAGTCGTCAGAGTCGGAGCAGTAGCTTCCCTTTTGAGTTACTTTATGTTGATATTTGGGGTCCCAGTCATGTCCATGATCACCAGGGGCACAGGTTCTATCTTGTCGTGGTTGATGATTTCTCTCGTTTGCCGTGGGTTTTCCTGTTAAAGAATAAATCTGAAGCTAGTGATGTTATCAAAAACATTATCAATGAAGTGAACAATGTCTTTTCATCCAATGTGAAATATATTCGTACTGATAACGCGTTGGAATTTTGTACTCGGTCTCTCTTACAACATTTTTTGTCAAAAGGCATTATACACTAAACTACATGTCCCTACACCTTCCAACAGAATGGAGTTGCTGAGAGAAAACATCGTCACCTTCTTGACATTACTCGAACTCTACTTATCCAGAGTTGTACTCCTATTTCTTTTTAGGGAGATGTCGTTCTTACAACCTGCTACTTGGTAAACCGTATGCCGTCCACGATACTTGGTGAGAAAATTCCTCTTTCTGTTGTTTTTCCAGATAAGGAATTGTTCTCATTCACCCCTCGTGTCTTTGGAGTGGTTTCCTTTGTTCATCAGCTATCCCCAGGTCTTGACAAGCTCTTACCTAGAGCTGTCAAATGTGTCTTCGTGGGTTATTCTCGGACGCAAGGGATATCGTTGCTATGATCCGGTTAACAGGAAATATTTTGTCAGTGCAGATGTTACTTTCTTCGAGTCTGTTATGTATTTTTCACCTGCAGGTGACAGATTGGTCTCTAACACATCCACTGATGAGGTCTATGTCCCTCCTCCTCCTACGGTGAGTTCTCCATTGTCCAATCCAGTTCCCAAAGTTGCGTCAGCACCACCACTACATCCACCTCCACCACCACCACCTCCACCAAAACCACTTATCTCGCCGCTACCAAAATTTTATACCCGTCGATCTGGTCCTGCTCATGCTACACGCCAATCATCCAGCATGCCCCAGGTATGTTCAGATGTTACTACTAATGATGGGCCGAATAGTATGCCTATGTAGGGTGCATCATTACAGGACAAATCTGAACCGACGAGTTCAGTGGTTGACGATCCAGATGTTCCTATTGCGACGAGAAAGCGAAAACGCAGCTGTGCTTCGTATCCTCTTGCCTCAAAGGTCTCCTTTCATCGCCTCACAGGGGACTTTCAGAGATTTGCAGTGGCTTTATCCTCTGTGGAGATCCCACGGACCTATCAGGATGCATTGAAAATTGATTGCTGGCGGACTGCAATGGAGGAGGAGATGGCTGCCCTACAGTCGCGGGGCACATGGAGCTTGGTTCCTGCTCCTTCAGGAGCATCTGTTGTTAGCTGCAAATGGGTATTCACTGTCAAGTATCATGCAGATGGTAGCCTTGATCGGTACAAGGCAAGGCTAGTGGCACGAGGTTTCACTCAGACTTATGGAGCGGACTGAATAAATACCTTCTCTCCAGTCGCCCGTCACTCTACTCTTCGTATTCTTCTGTCTGTAGCTGTGGTACGTGATTGGCCCTTGTTCCAGCTAGATGTTAAAAATGCATTCTTGTATGGAGATCTGTAGGAAGAAGTCTACATGCAGCAACCTCCGGGGTTTGTTGCTGAGGGGGAGAAGCATATGGTATGCAGACTTCATTAGGCAATATATGGCCTTAAACAGAGCCCAAGGGCATGGCTTCAGAATCTTTCCCACCAAAATTGAAGAACAAGGATTCAAGAGATCTAATGCAGATCTCACTGTTCATCCAGAAGACTACTCGAGGTACAGTTGTCATCATGGTGTATGTTGATGACATTTTGGTTACATGAGATGATGCTCAGGGGATAAAGATGACCAAAGCAGTGTTGGGTCGCCAATTTGTTACAAAGGACCTTGGTACATTACGATACTTTCTGGGGCTGGAGTTCGCCAGGAATGCACAAGGTCTAGTAATGACCCAGAGGAAATATATTATAGATATGCTTATCGAGACGGGCATGGTTGGATGCAGACCTTCTACTACTACTATGGACCCCAGCATGAAATTGTATGATAATGATACAGAAGAAGTTGACAAGAGAAGGTATAGAGAAATGGTGGGGAAGCTTCTTTACATAACTATAACCTGACCTGATATTGCTTTTGCAGTTAGCCAGGTAAGCCAGTTCATGGAACAACCGAGACAATTACATATAAATGCTATATATGATACTCATGTAGCTAGAATCGTCTCCAGGCATGGGATTGTTGTTCAGAAAGGAAACCAGTTTATCTGTTTCTGCATGTGCGGATGCTGACTATGCAGGATGCCCTAAGGATCGAAAGTCTACCTAAGGCTTTGCTGTATTTGTGGGTAGCTCTCTAGTTTCTTGGAAAAGCAGGAAACAAACAGTTATGACTAGATCCAGTGCATAATCTGAATATAGGGCTATGGCACAAGCAAGTACGGAAATGATGTGGGTTCGAGCTGTACTAGAAGACTTGCATGTAGATGTACCTCTACCCATGCAGCTACAGTGTGATAATCAAGCCATATTATTCATTGCCAATAATCCTGCCTTTCACGAGAGAACCAAGCATATTGAAGTAGACTGTCACTACACCAGAGACATGATCCAGAAGGGACTGATTTCTGCTTCACATGTTAGTTCCAGGGAGCAGACTGCCGACATCTTCACCAAACCGTTACTCAGAGGACCATTCCAGAAGTGTACTTCCAAGCTGAGCATGATCGATATCTATGCTCCATCTTAAGGGGGAGTGTCGAAAGAATTACGTAGTCTGTGTACCGTTTATGCTTTTTATTCTTCTATGTTCCGTCTTATGTAATTTACCCATGGGTTTTCTCTATATAAGAGACCCTAGGGTTCTCTGGAATATACAACAACTCTTATTCTTCCAACAACTCTGAAGAGGTGGATAATAGATGGTACAGAGAGCTAGTAGGGAAGTTGTTGTATGTTACTATCACCAAGCCTGATATATCATTTGGTGTTGGTAGAGTCAGTCAGTTTATAGAGCAACCTATGCAGGTTCATATGGATGCAGTTAACATGATCCTGAGATATCTGAAGTCTTTTCCAGGTGCTGGACTTTTGTTCAGAAGAGACACGTCTCTCACAGTTACCGATGTGCGGATGAAGATTATGTTAGGTGCCCTAAGGACAGGAAGTCCACTTCAGGCTTCATTGTGCTCGTAGGTAGCTCGTTGGTTTCATGGAAGAGCAAGAAACATACAGTTCTTGCTAGATCTAGCGCTGAATCATAGTATAGGGCCAAGGCCCAAGGGATCACGGAAATGATGTAGGTCAAGTTAGCCCACCTTGGCTTTGACATATATTAGAAATAAGAACAAAAAGAATGTTCGTGTTGTTGTAAGCAACAAGGATTAGTTTTCCCATGGTTTTTCCCTTGAATTAGGAGGGTTTCCACATAAATGTTGTGTCTTGTGTGTTTGTGTTTGTTTTGATTCTTTTTCTACATGGTATCAGAGCCTTTGAGATTCAAGGGTACAGTTTGCTGATGTGTTTCTTGAGTTGAAGCAAGCGGAGCTACTACATTTAGGCTTCATCTGGAGGCCTTTTTCGACTCTAGGGTTCTGCCTAGAAGGAGTTGTTGCTGCACTTAGTGTTGTCATCTCTGGTTTATGATGCGGCCTTTGCCAAACCTATTCGTCCCGTGTGATTTTTACCTATAGGATGGCATTGTTGCAACGTTTTTCGGCTTCTTTTTATGCCTTGAAAGGTGTCTACATGAAGGTTTGGTGCTGGATTATGAGAGGGGACAACTGGGTTTGGGCGAAGTTGTGCTTGACTTGTTGGTGCATACCAAGTGTTCGACAAAAAACTTGATAAGATGTTTGCTTAATGATTCATGGTGTTATTGCTATTAGCCTTCCGTTGTTGCTGCTCCAATTCGCGGTTCTTAAGGGTCATTTTCTAGGACAACATTGTACGGGGACACCTTGCTTGCAATTGGGGGGGGAAGTTGTTGATCAAGTTAATACAAGGTTTGCAAGTTGCTGCTATTGTTGCACGTGGGACTGGAAACACCCTTGAGCTGCAAATACTGTTTGTTCTAAGTACCCCTTGAGCTGGATTTCTTTCTTTGATTGGGTTGCAAGTGTTGTTGCCACTAAGTGCCAGTTTATTTCTTGGTGGTTCTGTCCATCTTAAAGTTGGTTGTTTGGTCCCTATTTGCTCAGCCATAGTGATCAGGGATTGGTTTCGTTGAGATTACAAGGTAGTGGTGGTGTATTCCTTTCCTCATGGCTAGTGATCCAAAACTTGAATGCATAATTGATAATGGTGCCACTGACCATATGACGGGTGATCCTAAACTCTTTATAGCCTATAAATTGGCCTCTGACAAGGATCATGTAGATCTTACTGGTGGATCTCATGTCACTATTGCTGGGAAAGGAAGCATATCCCTTCTTGATAAATTCACCATTCACAATACACTTCATTTCCATATATGTCTTTAAATCTCCTTTCTGTTAGCAAGATAACATAAGAATTAAACTGTGAACTTGTTTTTTCCTCTGATAGATGTGTGTTGCATGACTTGGAAACATCAAGGAAAATTGGGATTGGCATAGTTTCTGAAGGTTTGTATCATTTGCTAATTAAAGTGGCAGCTACTTTAACAACTGTGATTCAAGGAAGGTCAAGAATGATTGCCAGTATCAAGTTATACAATGGCACGAGCATTTTGGCTATCTTCCACTTAGTTATCTTAAAGAATTGTTTCCTTCACTATTTGAAGACTTGAGCTCTACAAACTTAGTGTATCATGTTTGGTTGAAGGCAAAGCACACTCGTACAACGTATTCAGTTTCTGAAAGTAAGACAAGTGAGCCTTTTAAGCTAATCATTTCTGATGTTTGGGGTCCTTCTAACATTCCTACTCATAATGGATACAAGTGCTTCATTATGTTTATTAATGACTATTCTCGAAGAACTTATGTTTATTTACTTCGAGATTGTAGAGAAGTTATCAGCATTGTACATAATTTTTCAATCTTATTGAGACACAATACAGAAAAGTGATCAAGCATTTCATATATGATAATGCCCTTGAATATTTGTCTAAAGAACTGCATGAACTGTTTAATGCTAAATGAACAATTCATGAGATTTCTTGCAGATATACCCCTCAGCAGAATAGTGTAGCAGAGTGGAAGAATAGACATCATCTACAAGTTAGCAAGGCCTTCCTATTTCAAAGAAACATCCCCAAGATATTTTGGGGAGAGACTGTTCTTACGAGTGCCTTCCTTATAATCAGAATGCCCTCAAGATGATTGAATATGGCTACTCCATATTACCCAGCCTGAGCATAACTCGTTTGGTCTCCCGCCAAATACTTTTGGTTGTGTTTGTTATTTCTACAATTATGCACATGATGTAGAGAAGCTTAATGCACGTGCAATTAAAGATATCTTCCTGGTATACTTTCCTACTCAGAAGTCTATAAATGCTTATGCCCCAAGTATGGAAATGCATGTTACTAAAGATATCTCCTTTATTAAGCACAAATCTTATTTTCCTGAGCATTTCCTTCTGGGGGAGAATGGAAGTAATGGTGAAGCAAATGTTCAGGATGTTATTCTACTAGATACATGTGATATTTGTATGAGCTCTATGGGTAACTCCAACCAGACTGATGCAAAAATAGAGGGATGGAAACTTCGTTTTCCTCAATGGCATGAAAAGCTTACAACAAGAAATATCTACAAGGGACTCAGATGCAAACTCTAGGAAAAGAGATTAATCACAATCATGTATAAACCATGTATGATCCAAGTCTGTCCACTATTGTTGGTGATTCAGGTTCTAATCTAGAAAGTGATCAAGAAAAGGATGTAATGAAAACAATGATGTCAACAGGTTAATCATTTCTGAAGAAAATTTAATTGTGCATAGATGTGGACGAAGAGAAATAAAGCTCCCATCGAGATATGCAGAATGTACAAGATACCCTATTGAAAGACATATTGGCTACTCCAAACTTAGCGAAGATTATAAATGCTTTATCTCATAATTGTCTAACTCTATGATTCCTAGGAATTTTGCTAAAGCTAATACTGATCCTAGATGGGTTCGAGCTATGGAGGAGATGGAGTCCCTTGAAAAAAATTGTACATGGGACATACTAGATATCCCAGATGGTGCATATCTGATCGGTTTGAAGTGGGTTTACACCATATAATACAAGCCAAATGGGCAAGTAGAAAGATACAAGGCTAGACTTGTTGCACAGGGGTTCAGCTAGAAATATGTCATTGATTACTTGGAAACTTTTGCCCTTGTAGAGAAAATGAATATTATACGAATTGTGCTCTCTCTTATTGCTGTCAAAGATTATGAGCATCATCAAATGGATGTAAAGAATGCCTTCTTGAATGGAGATCATCTGGAAGATGTATACATGCATATGCCACGTTGTCAGAAGAAGACATGTAAATGTTGCAAACTGAAAAAAAACTTTATATGGACTAAAACATTCCCCTAGGGCCTGGTTTGAGAGGCGTAGAATTATGATGCTCAAATTGGGATATTGTCAAAGAAATGGATATCATACTCTCTTTGTCAAGAAGGGAGAAAATAAAATTGCTCTTCTGCTTGTTTATGTCAATGATATGATTGTCACAAGGGATAATTAAGAGGAGATTGCTCCCTTAAAAGGTGAACTTGCTACAGTTTTTGATTTGAAGGACCTAGTATATCTGAAGTACTTCCTAGGAATTGAGTTTGCAAGGCCGAAAGAAGGTCTGATTCTCTGCTAAAGGAAATATACTTTGGACCTGTTAAAGAAAAGTGGAAAGTTGGGATGTAAACATGTTTCTACAGCTATTGAGGGAAATCACAAGTTGAGCATCAAGGATGGAAAGCAACTACATGAGAACTTCAAGATTAGGTACCAGAGGCTTGTGGGGAAGCTAATTTACCTACCTTAACCAAACCGGACATTACTTATATTGTAAGCATGGTGAGTCAATTCATGCAAGCCCCTACAAGTATTCACATGAAGACTGTTGTAACGTCCGGATCTGCACAAACCCAAACCCGACCCGATTAGGGTCCGTATAACTCAATAAAGTGATTAATCAAAGTTAAATAACATAAATTGATTAATTAATCATGAACCAAAACTCGTTTGTGCGAAATCGATCAGAAATCGATCGTATCGTAATGCGTGCCCGAAAAAGCCGCGACGCAAATTCGGAAACTGCGAAATAAACCGAGACCACCTAAAAATCCGAATCAACAAAACAAGACCAACGGAATCGACCGTTCGTCGATCGGAGGTTGTTTGATAGTTTAAAACCGTAAAATTTAACCATAAACGAAGACCGTATTTCGGAAATTTCGGAAATTCATCTTCGATCTGAAGTATATGAATATTATACTCATTTTGATCGTCATTCAGAGACGATCAAAACGAGCTATTGTACATCAAAATCCGACACTCGAGGTGCGAATGCGGGCGACTTTGATGTCTCAGATAAAAAAACAAACAAAAGAAAATAATTAAATAAATAAATTTCTGGACAGCAGACTAATAACCAGTGACATTTGGCCTTTTTCTTCCTCCACATGGCTTTGTATGTGTATCCAATTGGCAAACAAAACCCCCTCTCTTAGCATATATATATGCACCAACCCACTTCCTTTTTTCCCTTCCTAATCTCCAGCCGAAGAAGCCCCTCCTCAGCCCTCCTTCCTGCTCAGGTTGTTGTCCAAGCAATTAGACAGCAAGCTGCTGCCTTTCCCCATTCATGTTGAGTTGCTACAGGTAGCAGCACATGCTACTGCCCTGCAGTTGCAGCTGGAGCAGCTCTCCCTGCCCTGGAAGTTACTGGAATCTCCTCCATTCCTGTTGCAGTTAGCATCCAATTTAAGCTACTGCATGTTTGAATCTAAGCAATTGATCCAAGTTGATGCTCCTTGCTTTTGAAGTCACTGCATGTTGATTTTCATCTCCAAAATTGAAGATCTTCAAGGTACAATCTTTCCCTTGTCTCTTTATTTTCTCTCCATTTGCTTCAGCCGTAGAAGCCAAGATTCTCCAACCTTGTTACATCATGCAGCCATCACCAACTGTTGTTGTGATGTTTTTTTCCCATTAAAGCTACCTCAAGCTTCAACCAAATTGGAAGTTGCTGAAGCTCCCAACCACTGCTGCATGCTGGACATTCAATTTCCAGCAAAGTTTGGAAGGGCCTGAAGCTCCACTGCAGCTTAGCTGCTGTCCAAGCAGATGAACAACCATCTATTGCTATCTTGGAGTTGCTGCATGCAGGATTTTCATCTAAATATTGAAGATTTTCCATGTACAATCTTTTTCCTCTCTTGCTGCCTTCCATGCCTATTTTGAGCTTTAATTTTAAACCATTGATATGCTTTGATTCAAGATAAATTTCTCCATTTGGGGCTCCACTTGGAATGGTTTCAGAAATTAGGATTTAAGGACCCCACGATATTCTTTGACAGAAAACATATGCTTTTTATTGTGTTTCCATGTAAACTCCTCTAAAGTCAATATCAGTATTTTCTCTCCAGAATGACCCATGTTCCTTGAAAATTTATTTACATGGAAGGTTGGTTGTGCACAATGTTTTTTTCATAAGCCTATTCATCACAACAGAATTATTTTTGCTCCCATTCCTCGAACTCCTTATTAGTGGATTTTAGAGTATCCGTTGGCAATATATAGTGTATTTTCTGACCTTCAGCACAAATCATGAATGCTTGAGAGCAGACAGTGTATTTGAAGACATCAACCAACATAATAATACCACAGTCTTATTCTTGGAGATGACTTGATTATCAAAAAGATGACATGAAGGAGTACATGACATAATTATCAAGCAGATGGAAGCAAACCGCACTGGTAAATAGCACTTTGTAGAAATCAGGAGATGTCACAGTCTAAGTAGAATGCAGGAGAAACCACAATGGATGAAGGATCACAACACTAAAACAAGTCTATCAATATAGTTACAGCATTTGAAGGCCATTAAATCCATCATGAAAGAAATTAGAGGTCTGTAGAGTTTGGAAATTATATGCATAACATATGATACTATGAAATCTATATCTCATTGATCAATGTTAATCAGTCTTTAATAAAAGATGGGAATTTGGTAAAATTACAAGATGTGCCCAATATATATATATATATATAAATAGAAAACAGTATTGAAATATAAATTAACAAATAGGATATATAATGTGGGAATTAGTAAGGAGTAGATGAGTTTCCTTGCAGTATTTTGTAGCATCCCTTAAGGGATTCATCCAAGTTTTTTTTTCATCTTTAAAACTTAGCTTATGAATAAGACTAAGCCTTATAAACTACATATGTTATACCTCTTGAGATAACTTGTGGAATCGTGCTTTGAGATCATGTTTAAGGTCATATGTATACTCTCCTAAACCTTCAGAGATTTCTCAATCCATGCTTCATATGCATATATTCATAAAAAGAAGGCTTCTTCATATCAAGCTATTAAGTGGCCAGTCCTTTACAACGACGACTAACATAATCCACATATCTTCTTGAAACAAAATATACACAATAGCATAGTGGGTACATAAGAAAAAGCGCCAAAGTAGTCTACGTTGTATATCTAACATGGAGCCATTGGCAAACAAGTATACCTTGTCATCATTATAGTTGTGCTTGGTCATGAAGACCCAAGAACTTGCAAGTGCATCTGAAGCGGCACTTAAAAAGAGTCTATATACCTTTAGAAACTAATATATCTTAGTCTGCATCATTTCCCTTAACTAGTCATTTTGGAATACAACCTTATATGTCCTTGGGATTATGGTCGCTGATAGGGCATTGACATCTTATGGATATATATGTTTGATAGATGCTCAAATTGAGAGAACTGGGCTATTTTCATACAAGAGACTTATAAAAGTTGGATCAATAATTATGCCACTAAATTATAGGTTAACTAAGAAAAATAGAATTTATGCATCAAATCAAATTTAGATCCAAATCCAATGAATATCTGATCATCTCAAAAGTTAGAAATAATAAAATATGACTGCATAGATCGATCATTTTCATGAATGAATCCTTTAGGCATAATCTACTGACTATAGATCAATATTGCCTATTTTATTGACAAAAGACCTAGATCTGTACAGTCAACCAAAACAAAGATTGAGAAAGGATGAGGAATCAAGTCAGTGATGATGACCCAGTGATGATTAATAATTAAGAGTGCCAGTCATGTTGACCTTTACACCTGACTGTGTGAGGGTGCGGTGACTATCAGCTGGGTGGGAGATAGGAAGCCCAGTTAGGGCAGCGGCCGCTTAGTGCGCGGGTCTAGGATCCCAGTCTTTTTCTCGGTTTTTTCGCGAGCGCTCGCAGTTTTTACGCCTCTCTGGGATCCACAGGTTTTCTTTTAAAGACCAGTTCCGCTGACCCTTGTTCATTAGGGTACCTAGGCTGGAGGACCCTTGGTTTTAGTTTTTCGAGCTCGTTAGCCCGTACCGGTCGGGCCGATTTTTCTTTTAGAGCGACATTTCCGGAAAGTCTCTCTCACCCGTCTTAGTGGCATAGTTTTGGAGTAGACCTATCCCTCTATTGGACCTCCTTCCAATTAGAGGGCGAGACGGAAGAGCCTTTTGTAGGCTACCTCACCGCTTGAGTTTTGTTTATTTTTCGCCAGCAGACTTGGCGATGCTACATCTGAATCATCCATGTATACATCTGAATCCTCTATGACTACATCTGAATCAATTACAATTGAATTTGGAGTTACATTTGAGATTGGATTGAGTCACAAATGAGTTTGGCTAGAGTTGAGATGAATTACAGTTGAGTTGGTTGTAGTTGAGTTTAGTTTCCATTAAGCTAGTTATTGTTCCGCCAGTATTTCCTGATGAAGAGAAAAGATCAATTTATGAAAATCATCTTTATCAGACTACGAACTACTACTACAGTTGATTGAATTAGCTAGTGGACGTGTTGGGAACTTAGTTAGGATGAAATTTACTCCACCGCATGCCTACGGAGGCACCCCAACCCTAAGGCTTCCTTACTACCTTAGAGTCACAGTGTGAGGTCTTATCTAGACCAAGACCACATACTATCCACTAAGCTTGAGAAATTCAATATGAAAAGAATCAAAACATCAGACTCATCATCTACACTTACTATAATCTATCCTCATGACTCACAAACATCAAAAGAGACCCGAATCATCTCGACCATGTCAATCATTAAATACTTAAGATATCATGATCATTTCAATCATGATAGCCATTGAATAAATCATTGGAACAAGAAATTGATGGGGAAGAACGGAAATCATATACAGTTTTATACTGGAATCACATCTTAGAATCATAATATGAGGTCACACTCAGATCAAGATCCCAGATTATCTACTAAATCTGATTGATTGGATAAAGACCAAGAACAAAGACTCAACATCCACATCTCAAGATCCATTAAACATGATTTATAATTAATTAAAAGGTGACAGTTTAAATATGGATCATATAATCTTTGTATAAAAATGATTAATATGGGTAATTAATGTAGGATGAGTAGAATGGGATTTTACATACCAAACAACTTGAAAGCCTGTTTCATTGCAAATAACTTTAAATTTTAATTGTCAAGCCCAATTTACTTGCTTTCTTTAGGAGCCACTAAATTTCCTATTATTTATAATTAATAAGATTTACTCAACATTTGTTGATGTTCTTTTCTCCCTATTGCATGGATTGCAGGCATAATACCTGCAACGTGGTATGGGGAGAGTTGAATGTCAGTTTCTGAAGCAAAACATATCAGGTATGTATGTTATAATTTTGTTCAAGGATATTATAAATGCTTTTATTTCTCTTCTGATACAATTGGGATTTCATTTCTGTTGTTACATGTTAAGTGCTATGGAAATTTATGCAATATAATTGTGACATATTGTAGTTCTGTGGTTTATTGATTAATTTGTGAATGTCATTCATAAATGTGGAAATTTTTTTCCCTAATTTCCAGCTCTCTAATGCGATCTTTAGCTAACATAATATTACGGGTAATACGTAAACGGGTATCCCAGATCCGAGAAGGAGCGGGCCTAACAGTTTGGTATCAGAGCAGTGGTACCCCGCTACATACATTCGTAGTATTATAGTTCTGATCGCATTAGGTCTTGGATAGCGACAGTTCTTTGACTTGTCGCGAATCCGAAAGGGAAATATGACATTCCAATTTCCATAACCACAAATGTCACCATTTGCAGCTAATTTCCATATGTATCCCAAGAAGAGAAAAAGCATAGTTAGAAATATCCATGAACATTAACTATTAATGATATTGGTTCTTACATAGAACCATGGCGTCCTGAACCGATCTTTCTATGTTTTAATTGATTCTAGAGCGTTGAATGTACTTCGAGTTTCTAGCTTCGGTATGTAGAGGTGCAAATACCCTAGATTACATTACTATTAGATACATAGCCATACTCGATGGCTCCGTACTGCATGGCACCAGCCGAGTTGAGAAAGTTGAAGATGAAATCGCATTAATTACTTAACGTAGGTTTCGTAAGGTTGAACACTCCACCTTGAAATGCTCCAGTTCATTTTGTCAGAAAGAATGATGGATCGATGCGATCGTACATAGATTACATTCAGATGAACAAGAAAACGGTGAACAACCATTATGCTCTGCCACACATAGATGACTTATTCGACCAGTTACAGGGTCTTTGGTATCCTCGAAGATCGACATTCGACATGGCTATCATCAAGTGAGGATTAAAGAGTCAGATAGTCCGAAGATAACATTCAAGACTCGATATGGACATTATGAGTTTGTCGTAATATCGTTTGGGCACACAAATGCCCCTACAACTTTTATGGATATGACGAACATGATTTCCGTCCATACTTGGACGAGTTTGTGATTGTATGCATTGACGATGTGTTGATATATTCCCGAAATGATTAGGGATCACATCAATGATCTAAAGACAGTCATGGACATACATCAAGAGTACAAGTTGTATATCAAGTTTAGTAAATGTGAGTTCTAATTATCCCAGGTCTCATTCCTTGGGCATGCCATTTCTGGAGCAGGCCTTTAGGACATTGAAGGAAAGATTGACGGCTATACATATCTTGCATTTCCTTCAGGCACTCAGGACAATGCCGTATATACAGATGCTTCAAGAGAAGGTTTAGGAGCGGTTCTGATGCAACCGGGTCACGTGATTGTTTATGCATCACATCAATTGAGGTTGCATGAGCGGAATTACCCCCGTCCATGACTTAGAATTGACAGTAATTGGTTTTGCTTTGAAAGATCCGACGCTACTATCTCTATAAGGTGAATTTCAAGATTTTCGTAGATCGCAAGAATTTGAAGAACGCCTTTGTTCAGAAGGAGATAAACATGAGACGATGTCTTACCATTCTGGTAAAGGGACATGGTGGCAGATGCGCTTAGAAGGAAAACTCATGCACATACGACAAACTAGCTATACACGTGGGATGTACTCACAAGCTTTGACTAATTAGCATCCATATGAGAGTGCATCTATATATACTGCCGTGCATCAACGATTCAATGGCCTTTAGAATTGCATATTAGAAGGTCAGAGATCAAGTCCTCGGATTTGAGACAAATACATGTGTGCTAACCAGGACAAAAGTGATAATTATGGGGAGACTAAGTTTACTTTATGAAAGGATGGCTACATCATTGTGTCCAACGATGAGCAATTGCCTAGAGATTCTTGATGAGGCACGCAGCTCACAACTGTCTTCTCATCCTGGCAGTACGGAAATGTATCGTAATATGCGCCAACATTCTGACGGGTCGGGATGAAGTGTAAAGCAGCACATCATGTTAGCAGATGCTTGACCTGTCAGATGGTCAAGGTTGAGCATAGAAGACCACCATGATTATAATAGTATCTCCCCATTCCCAAGTAAAAGTGGGAGAGTACGTTAATGAATTTTGTTACTAGACTACCGAGGACACCATGGTGACCACAATGCTTTTGGGTCATTGAAAGATTGATCAAGTCAGCTCATTTCATACCTGTCAGCATAACCTACACTCCATCTAGGTTGGCTAGATTGCATGTGCAGATCATTATCAGGTTTCATAATATACCACGTGAGGTAGTGTCTGACAGAGACTTGATGGTTTACATCTCACTATTGGCACTAGTTCTTGTCAGCACTACAAACAGAGCTGAAGATGAATTCCGCGTACCATCTACGGGTTGACAGACAAAACAAACACACTATTCAGATACTAGGAATTACTTCGTCCACACATCCTTGGGTAAAAAGGATCTTGTAAGGACCACATACCGTTGGTGGAGTTCCTGTATAACAACAACCATCATTTTAGTATTGGAATGGCACCGACATGATGTCAACGAGACAATATGTGATACCGATGCAGACATGCAGGCAAGATATCGCATCTCTTTCAGCCAATTATCAAAACAAGCCCATTTAATTATATATATTAAAAGATTATGGCTTGTTTTTCTTTTTGAGGTTTTTATGGGTTCAAAACCCTTTGAGGTTTTTATGACAGATGTGATCCAAACAAGACACAAAGTAACCTTGACTCGAGTCTCGAGGACGAGACTCCCTTTGAGGTTTTTATAACTGTAGAGCATATCCTGTGATACATAAAGAAGGATCCTAGAAAAGGTCTCTTTTTATCAAAAATGCAAAGATGGAGATTGAAGGATACACTGATGCTGATTGGGATGGGTGCATGGGTACGAGAAGATCGACTACTTGATATTACATATTTCTTGGTGGCAACTTGGTGATTTGGAGAAGCAAACTCCAATTAGTTTGTGCCAGATCTAGTGTTGAAGCTTAATATAGAGTTGTGGCTATGGTGTTACCGAGATGTTACGGCTAAAGACTATTTTAGTTGACATCAGAATGAGTCCTGAGCTCCCCATTAAGCTATTATGTGACAATAAGGCTATTATAAATCTTTCCAACAATCCTGTTCTGCATGATCGAACCAAGCATGTAGAGATTAACCGTCACTTTATCAGAAAAAGAATTAACATTAGTTGGAAAGATTTGGCGAAGTAAACGCCAATCAATTTGTGCCAGATCTAGTGTTGAAGCTGAATATGGTGTTACTGAGATGTTACGGCTAAAGACTATTTTGATTGACATAAGAATGACTCCTGAGCTTACCATGAAGCTATTATGTGACAATAAGGTTGTTATAAATCTTTCCAACAATCATGTTATGCATGATCGAACTAAAGCATGTGGAGGTTAACCGTCACTTCATCAGAAAGAGAATTGACTCCAAGGAGCTTGTTTTCTCATACATTAAAATCAGAGATCAAGTGGATAATATCTTCACCAAGAGGCTTTCCACAATTAGTTTTGTGAAAAATCTGGACATGTTGGGCATGTACAATCTCTGTGCCCAACTTGAGGGGGAGTGCTACTGCTAAGTTACTTGGCTTATGGGTAAATGGATCATGGGCGAGGATCCATTTACCCACTTGGGTTCTACTTATGTAAGTCACCCTACCTTGGATTTGACATATATGAGAAAGAAGAACAAAAAGAAGGCTCTTGTCGTCGTAAGAAACAAAGATCGGTTTCCCCGTGGTTTTTCCCTCCAATTAGGAGGATTTACGTGTAAATCTTGTGTCTTGTGTGTTGGTGTTTGTTTTGATTCTTTTTCTACACTTCTAAAATTATGGGATGATCCAAAAGTATATATTTTCACCATTTCCCTTTTTTATCTAAAAATCACGTAAAAGGCGTGTTCACCAAGTAGCTACCCTTTTTTGAGAGGAAATCGGGTGGCATCCCAAGTTGGGACCCACCACCAGCAAGTATATATATAATAACTTTTAGTATACAAGAATTACATTAAGTCACATGTTCCAAGATGAAGATAAAGCCCTACAATATTCAATTATATTTTTTGAGTAGAAACTTCTCCCCCCAAAAATGACCTCATTCCTCGCACACTAAATATCCCAAATCAACGCAAAAGGGTACGCAGAGTCCTCGTGACCATAATCACACACCGATCTGATATCACTCCATAAGCTCGAGCTATCCCTCCCATGAAGCCAAGATAAGCTCGTGTGTGGCCCGCTCCTTCTCGGATCTAGGATACCCGTTTACATATTACCCGTAGTATTATGTTTGCTAAAGATCGCATTAGAGAACTGGAAATTAGGGAATTTTTTTTCACATTTATGAATGACATTCACAAATTAACCAATAAACCACAGAACTACAATATGTCACATTTATATTGCATAAATTTCCATAGCAGTTAACATGTAACAACAGAAATGCAATCCCAATTGTATCAGAAGAGAAATAAAAGCATTAAATAATACCATGAACAAACTATAACATGCGTACCTGATAATAGTAACTATAGAAGCTGATGTTCAACTCTCCGAATATCACAATGCATGTGTTTTGCCTGCAATCCACGTAATAGGGAGAAAAGAACATCAACAAATGTTGAGCACAACTAATTAATTAACAATAACAGGATATTTAATGGCTCCAAAAGAAAGCAAGTAAGGCTTAGCAATTAAATTTAGAGCTATTGGAAATAAAACAAGTTTTCTAGTTATTCAACAAGTGAATTTCCCGACTTAGTTACCCTACCTTAATTTCCCAATATTTATCATTTTAATATATAGATTATATGATCCATATTTAAACTGTCATCTTTTACTTAATTATAAATCATGTTTAATGGATCTTGGAGATGTGGATTTTTAGTATTTGTTCTTGGTCTTTACCTAATCTCTCAGATTTAGTGGATAATCTGGGATCTTGATCCGAGTGTGATCTCATATTATGATTCTAAGGTGTGACTCCAGTATAAAAATGTATATGATTTCCGTTCTTCCCCATTAATTTCAAGTTTCAATGATTTATTAAATGCCTATCATGATTGAGATGATTCAGATATCTTGAGTATATAATGATTGACATGATCGAGATGATTCAGATCTCTTCTGATGATATTAAGTCACGTGGATAGACCATAGTAAGTGTATATGATGAGTCTGATGTTTTGATTCTTTTCTTGATGAATTTCTCAAGCATAGTGGATAGTTTGTGGTCTTGGTCTAGGTAAGACCTCACACTATGACTCTAAGGCGGTAAGGAAGCCTTAGGGTTGGGGTGCCTCCGTAGGCATGCGGTGGAGTAAAATCCATCCTAACTAAGTTCCCAACACGTCCACTAGCTAATTCAAACAAATGTGGTAGTAGCTCGTAGTTTGATAAGGATGATTTTCATGAATAGATCTTTTCTCTTCGTCAGGAATACTGGCGGAACAGTAACTAGCTTAATGGAAACTAAGCTCAACTACAACCTACTCAACTGTAATTCATCTCAACTTTAGCCAAACTCATTTGTGACTCAATCCAATCTCAAATGTAACTCCAAATTCAATTGTAACTGATTTCAGATGTAGCCATAGAGGACTCAGATGTATACATGGATGATTCGATGTAGCATCGCCAAGTCTGTTGGTGAAAAGTAAACAAAAACTCAAGCGGTGAAGTAGCTTACAAAAGGCTCTTCCATCTCGCACTCTAATTGGAAGGGCGGTCCAATAGAGGGATAGGTCTACTCCAAAACTACGCCACTGAGACGGGTGAGAGAGACTCTCGGGAAAAGAAACTCTAAAAGAAAAACAGGCCCGACCGGTACGGGCTTACGAGCTCGAAAAACTAAAACCAAGGTTCCTCCAGCCTAGGTACCCTAAAGAACAAGGGTCAGCGGAACTGGTCTTTAAAATAAAACCTGTGGATCCCAGAGAGGCGTAAAAACTGCGAGTGCTCGCAAAAAACCGAGAAAAAGACTGGGATCCTAAACCCGCGCATTAAGCGGCCGCTGCCCTAACTGGGCTTCCTATCTCCCGCCCAGCTGAGGGTCACCGCACCCTCGCACAGTCAGGTGTAAAGGTCACCATGACTGGCACTCTTAATTATTAGTCATTATTGGATCATCATCTTTGACTTGATTTCTCATCTTCTCTCAGTCTTTGTTGTGGCTATTTTTACAGATCTAGGCATTTTGTTGACAATCTTATTGAAAATGATCCATATTTAGTGATTCATACCTAAATGATTGATTACGAATATTTTCAGTCATTGATCATAGATCATCTCAAAATTTGACAGCCTGCTTATTGATCTAGATTTTTATAAATCACTTAAAGTTTTTCATTAAATCTGGATTCAGATTTAGATCAGTGATAGACTATTTACATCATAAATTTATTATATCTTGCAAGCTAATTCATTCCTAATTCTCTAAATTGACACGTTTAGGTAAGTGGCTACTTTGTGTTCTTAAAACTTAATTTACTTGTGTATACCTTACCTTTAATGAAATCAATAATTATCCAATGGCCTGAAGTTATACTTAATTTATATGCTAAACCACCAATTTCATCATCATTCAATTTTTTTAAACTTATTGAATTGTCATGATCTCCTGCAAAAACCCTTAATCATCTTAGGGGTCCTTTTTTTTACGTCACCCCGTCCCCCCAAAACACTACAAGGCTTGTAAACTGATAGTAAGCCCGATTGGGGATAAGGCTTTACCCCTGATTTTTTTTTTGGTAATTCCCCACAATTCCTGAGTATCTTTTCTAAAGGACAGTCTCTTTGCTTCCCTGAAAAAATCTACTAAGATTTTTTTATGCTTGGCAATGAGAACTTGATGACTAGTGTAAACTCAAAATTAACATCTCGCTTCTCTGAGACAAGTTCACTATATGAAGCCAAATAATAAAAATACAATGCCCTAGATTTTTCCATTTATTTCACTCTGGTACTGGGCACATTAGTTGAGGCAGGGTTTCTTACCCACTATTGTTTATGAGTATATATGATTTACAACTTTCTTATAGCCTTCCATGGCTACTCTCCAACACCAAGTTCACATGATCTCTAGAGTTGTGGCACCTCAGTTAGTATAGTTTTTTTTTTGCAAATGAATAAAAACATCATTACATGGATTGAATTTAGCATATTATATGTTTAATTACACAAAAGAGAAATCGTTGAGAGTTTCTGTCGCAACAAAAGACGCCAATGAAACTATTGAAATTACAGGTAGTAACAAAAGGGCATGCCAGGTTGATAGTTCTCATAGATATTCTTGCCCAGCAAAACCATTCAAACAAATCCCCAAGCTCTAGACAGTCGTTCTCTGGTGGGAGATGTGAACCCCTCAGGATCCGGGTACCCGTTTACGACAAAATTCGCAATAATTCATTCACATTGATCGCAGAAGTTGTAGAAAAGCAGGGAAAATTTTTCGCGCGGCTAATTATCCACATGACATTCACATCCACAACATAACCACAAAAATTAAAAGAGACAATGGCACCAAAATTTTCTTTTCATTAATATTCATATCAAATTACAACATGTACAAGGATCTTCCATTACAACATATATCCCAAAGTGTGATACAAAATAGATAGCATTTACATCATCATCTGAACAAAACTAAGACAAAGTAATTCATACCGTCGGGTATAAACTATATCTCCTGGAAGCATGTATATACTGAGCGGCTACTGAACTGCATGCTGTTTTCCTGCCACACACAATAGGAAAGAAGAGGCGTCAGCCATTGCTGGTACCTCCCTAAAATATATATAAATAACTTGACATTTAATATGTGCAAAAGCAAGCAAGTAGAAAGGTGGTATAAGTAAAATCTACATCTACTTGCGTAAGTAAAAAGGATTTGTTTGTAATGTGTTTCAAATGATTTCCCCCAGAACCCGGCATTTCCCATATGTAACATATTTATAAAGCAGTTGCGTAATCATAAGTGTATGAGTGTGAATGCATATATGTCAATTTCTTCAGAGATCATGTTGGTGAGTGAAAAATGGAAAAGTTGAGTTTTTAGAGATCTATTAACTTATTTAAATTCTTGGGTAGAGAGAATGGTCTTTTGATCATAACTTCTCCAATTCTTAACTTCAACGTTTCAGATATAGCTCCAGATGTTGTAGATGTAGATACGGATGATCTAGATATAGAATCGCCAAGTCTGTTTGATGAAGTAACTCAAGCGGTGAAGAAGCCTGCAAATGGCTCTTCCGTCTCGCCCTCTAATTGGAAGCGCGGTCCAATAGAGGGATAGGTCTACTCCCCAACTACGCCACTGAGACGGGTGAGAGAGACTCCCTAGAAAAGTCGCTCTAGAAAACTGCCTGACTAGTATAGGCGAACGAGCTCGTACGTAAAAACTGAAAACCAAGGATCCCCCGCCTGGGTATCCTAAAAGACAGGGTCAACGGAACTGGTCTAAAGTCAGGATCCCAACGAGGTGTAAAAACACTGCGAGCTCGCGTAAAAACCGTGTAAAAGACTGGGATCCTAGACCCGCGCATTAAGCGGCCGCTGCCCTAACTGGGCTTCCTTTCCTCCGCCCAGTTGAGAGTCACCGCGCTCTCGCACGGTCTGGCGCAAGGATCGCCATGACCGGCATCAATATCTGTCAATACTAATTCACGACCATAGGGATGCACTTAACTACAGACTTGATTCACAATATTGTGGGTTGTTAGCTTTGTTAATCTATAATGATCCTCACATGGTACTAAAGATTATTAAATCTGAAGTGATCAGTATGTTGCACATTTCCTCCACTTTCTTGTAAGGACATGGTTTACTAAAGTGGAAGTGCAAGATAAACTATAGATGGTTCTGATCCATATTTAGGCTATCAACTTTGCTTATGGATTGATAAGATTCGTGCCAATACATGTATGTTAGAAAAGCACCATAACCTTTGATGATACAAATTATATTCTTATATAATATCCCAAAATCTTAGTCTTCAATAACTTTTGTGACATAGATGTATTTTGGCCCTTCAGTTTATACTTATAGTTTAACTTATATTTTAGTCGTGGTACAATATTTACTAAGCATTTACTTAATGTTATAAATAACTATAGGATTACACTTGAATTCTTATTGTTGTTTAGAATACCCAAGTATGTTGTACTGCTCCTTTTGGGAGATTCCTATTATACCTTGTCAAGACTTGCTAGATCAGTATTTTGTATACTTGTTATGTGCATTAAGTCTTGTTAACAAAGTCAATGAATTTAACTCGCCACCTGTCTCAAATAAAACCCAGGATTTAGTCTTATCTAGTAACTTCAAAAAAATTGGCTTGAGGTGTTTTATTTATTTATTTATTTAATATGCCCGATTATTCTTTTCTAAAAAAATATTTGGAATGGTAAATGGGAGCTAGAGATGTTTCCAGGAATCTTCCTATTTAACAAATGTGAAATAACTCAACAAAATTCTTGTTCCGTATCTGTGCTACATTTAAAAATAATAATCCAAAGGTAAAAAAATTACACCCAACTCCAACCCCACAACAGATTTCAAACTTTTAGTTACCATAGTTTGTATACTCAAAATTATATAAGAGAGTGAAATGATTCTTACTAATACTAAGCCAAGATCTTCCTGGAGAAAGGAATATATATGTCATGATTTTAAAACGCACATGGAAGAGCAGATGTCCCGATGTTCTACTACTACTGGTGATGAAAGGTTATTGAATGCACAATTTGGTAAGGAAAGGTTACTAACATAAAGTTATATCAAAATCCTAATTTGGTCTTAAGTGGATCCTACTCCGTAAGGGTTCTGCTTCTCTGGAATTTAGATACCAATTAACGAATCATAATTTTAAAGGGTACGGATGTTCCTATAGCAATAAATTAAAATATCAATAGAATATATCTTAGACCTTAATGATGATGAAAAGAAAAAAATATATATATAAAATGGTTGGAAGGATAAAACAGATCTTTAGATAATGTAAAGATGTTGCAATCACTTTCAGCTACATCCATTTCCACCTACATGCACATCCTCTTACTCTTCTTGGATCCATATGAATTACAATATCAACTCTAATATTATATTCCCTTCATCTATTTATATAAAATTTCAACGGATCATTCTTCTCATTTACCTATGCATGATATTAGTGCACACTTACTCCAACAAGATTAATATCAAAGTAGAAGTCAGTATTTCCAGGACTTTATCTAATCAGATTTCTTCTGAAATTAATAATAACACCACTCAAAGAATGAAGAAAACTCATAACAACTCAAACATATACATGGACGATCAACAAGAAGGGATTGTAGATTGTACAAGATCATGGATGGCAGCAAAGAGGAAGGGAAAAAGGAATGTACCAAATTAGATTGCTTTGATCCCAACATGCAACAACCTAATTGGAGCAAAAACCCAATTAGGAGCAGCTCCAGCAGTAGCTTTCTTGGTCACACAGGGGCTGGAGATGCTCTATACGGCTGGGAATTAGAGTAGAAGATTGGGGCTTTTGGTTGCTATTTATAAGGGAAGAGGTTGGATTTGGTGTTGACAAGTGGGGAAAAATATTTGAACAAGTGTTGTGTAATTAAAGACCTCCAAACAGTTGTCCTGTACAGCAAGCAGACTTTAAAAAAATTTCCCTTTTTTTCTTTTTTTTTTAACCAAAACTTTATTTACTTAATATTCTTAAAGTTGACTGTTTTTGCGCCTCGAATGTCGGATTTCGATGCACCATATCTCGAATTGATCGTCTCAGAATGACGGTCAATATGAGTATAATGTTGATATACTTCCGGTCGAGTTTTGAATACCCGAAATTTCCGGATACGGTTTTTGTTTAAGGTTTAAATTTTATGAATTAAAATTATCAAACGACCTCCGATTGACGAACGGTCAATTCCGTTGGTCTTGTATCGTCGAATCGGATCTAATGACGGTCTCGGTTCGTTTCGCGGTTTCCGAATTTGCGTCGCGGCTTTTCGCGGCACGAATTACGAAGTGACCGATTTTTGGTCGATTTCGTCCGAACGACTTTTGATTTATGATCAATTGGTCGTTTTAGGTTGTTTAGTATTGACCGATAACGTTATTGGGTTCATGGGACCCAAAATCGGACGAGTTCGGGTTTGTTAGAATATGGATGTTACAAATATAAAAACCTCAAAGGGAGTCTCGTCCTCGAGACTCGAGTCAAGGTCATTAAGTATTTTGTTGGGATTTTATATGTTCATAAAAACCTCAAAGGGTTTTGAACTCATAAAAACCTCAAAGAGAAAACAAGCCATATATTAATCATGTATCTAATTATAAAAGCTTGTTTTGATGCTTACATCAGAAAAGCTGCGGGTATCGTGCCCGCATGTCGGCTTCAGTCTCCCATGTCGCTTCCTTGACGCCATGTCGGTGCCACAAAACCTTGACCAATGAAATTTCTTTGCTGTGAAGCTTCTTCACGGCACGGTCAAGTATCTGGACAGGCTTCTCCTCATAAGTCAGATCCGGCTCTACATCAAGATTCTCATAACTGATGATGTGCCGAGGGTCGTGCACATATTTTCTCAAGTTGGATACATGGACGACGTCGTGAATAGCTGATAGATGTGGAGGAAGGGCTACTCGGTATGCAACCTTCCCCACACGAGCAAGAATCTCGAACGGTCCAACATATCGCGGCGCCAACTTGCCACGAACACCGAATCTCTGCACTCCCTTCATGGGAGATACTCGCAAAAATACCCAATCTCCAACCTATAATTTATAGGAATGTCATTAGTATGAGATTAAATTGAACCCATATATATCATAATTGAGTGGATGAGGAGAAAATAATTAGATTACCTGAAACTCTAAATCTCTCCTCTGACCGTCAGTCTGTGGATGGCATGCAGAACTCATCTTCAGCTCTGTCTGTAGTGCTGACATGAACTGATGCCAATAATGAGATGTAAATCTCGAATCCCTGTCAGACACCACCTCTCGTGGTATACCATGCAGTCTGATGATGTTCTGCACATAGAGCTTGGCCAATCTGGAAGGAGTGTAAGTCGTGTTGACATGTATGAAATGGGCTGACTTGGTCAACCTCAACAACGACCCAAATGGAATCATGGCCACCCGGTGTCTTCGGCAATCCTGTGATAAAATCCATATAAATGCTCTCCCACTTCCACTCGGGAATGGGGAGAGACTGCAGTAATCCTGGTGGTCTCCTGTGCTCGACCTTGACTATCTGAAAGGTCATGCATCTGCTAACATGTAGCGCCACATCGCGCTTCATTCCATCCCACCAGAAATGTCGACGCAGATCACGGTACATCTACGTACTGCCTGGATGGATAGATAACCGTGAACTATGTGCCTCATCCAGAATGTCTCTGCGAAGCTGCCCGTCATTGGGTACAACGACCCGTCCTGCCTTCCATAAAATAGACTCCGCCACAACAAAATCATCAACCTCGTCCTTGACGGCGTGCATGTATCTATCATGAATCCAATGATCGGTCTTCTGGCCCTCTACAATACGATCCCAAAGACTACTGTATCGTGGAGGCACGGCGGTAGAAATGGATGCGCTCTCCTGAGGATGCCAATCGCTCAAAGCTGCAAGCGTATCCCATGCATATAGCCAGTTTGTCGTACCATCAGCATGCGCTCTCCTGCTAAGTGCATCAGCCACCACGTTTCCCTTACCGGGATGGTAAGAGATCGTGCAATCATAATCCTTTAGCAATTCGAGCCATCTGCGCTGTCTCATGTTCAGCTCCTTCTGATCAAAGATGTACTTCAGGCTCTTGTGGTCTGTGAAGATCTTGAAATTCACAACATATAGATAGTAGCGCCAGATCTTCAAGGCAAAAATAACTGCCGCCAACTCCGCCGTGATGCGTAAGCAATCACATGTCCTCTCTGCATCAACACTGCCCCTAGACCTTCTCCAGATGCATCTGTGTAAACTGCATAGTCCTGAGTGCCTGAAGGAAGAGCAAGAATAGGCGATGTAGTCAACCTTTCCTTCAGTGTCTGGAAGGCCTGCTCACATGAATTGTCCCAAACAAATGGAACTCCTTTCTGCGTCAACCGTGTCAGAGGGCGAACAATGCGTGAAAAACTACTGACGAAACGTCTGTAATAACCTGTTAGCCCAAGGAAGCTCTGAATCTGTGTGACAGTCTTGGGCTGCTCCCAAGACATAACTGCATCTATCTTCGCAGGATCAACTGCGATGCCTGCTCCAGAAATGATATGCCCGAGAAATGAGATCTGGGATAACCAGAACTCACACTTGCTCAACTTGGCATATAGCTTGTGCTCCCGCAATGTATCTAAGACAATCCGTAGATCATTCACATGGTCCCATTCATTCCGTGAATAGATGAGCACATCATCGATGAACACTACTACAAACTTGTCCAAGTATGGACGGAAGATACGGTTCATCATATCCATGAAAGCCGCAGGTGCATTGGTGAGCCCTAACGGCATCACCACAAACTCATAATGTCCATAGCGAGTCCTGAAGGCTGTCTTCGGAATATCCGACTCGTGAATCCTCAGCTGATGGTAGCCTGAGCGAAGGTCGATCTTCGAGAAAACCGAAGATCCCTGGAGCTGGTCGAACAAATCATCAATGCGCGGCAAAGGATAACGGTTTTTCACCGTTCTCTTGTTCAGCTGCCTGTAGTCAATGCATAACCTCATGGATCCATCCTTCTTCCTGACAAATAGAACCAGAGCTCCCCAAGGTGAAGTGCTCGGCCTCATGAATCCCAAGTCAAGTAATTCATGCAATTACACCTTCAGCTCCTCTCAACTCAGTCGGTGCCATGTGGTAAGGAGCCATCGAGATCGGCTGTGTATCTGATAGCAATGAAATCTCGAACTCGGTCTCTCTCTCTCAGGAGGTAGTCCTGGTAGCTCATCAGGAAAAACATCTGGATATTCAGATACTACTCGGATGTCTTGTGTCATCGGCTTCTGATCGGATATTTCCCGAACAAATGCAAGGTATGAATCACAACTCTGATCGACAAGTCGCTGGGCTTGCAACACTGAAATATACTCCATGGTGGAGTCATGCAAAGTACCCTCAAAAGTGAACTCGGGTAGATCAGGAATCTTGAAGACAACCGTCTTCCTAAAGCAATCAACAAGTGCATGATGAGTGGATAACCAATCCATGCCCAAAATCAAGTCGAACTCATCAAGCTGTAGAAGTAGACAATCTGTGATCATCTCGTGACTGCCTATCAGTACAGGCAAGTGCCTGACTATCAGGGAAATGATAAATAACTGGCCACCTGGCCCTCGGATGTGATATGGGGTAGAAAGAGTCTCTGCGATTCTACCTAAAGAAGAAAGTAGCCTCGAAGCAAGAAAAGAGTGTGTCGTGCCAAAATCAAATAAAAATGAAAAGATCGATAAGAGTAGTCAGTACGTGTGCTAGTTGGTTAGCCATCTCCTGGTCTGGTCGGGATGACATGGCTCTGCATGAGAACCATAATTGGTCATAAAAGTACCATTTGAAGATACTTATAGTATATACTTTTTCTCTTCTTGGGATATAATATGAAAATTAATGAAATTGGTGACATCTGTGTTGGTTGAATATGAATGTCATATTTCCCTTCTCGGACTCACGACAAGTCGGAAGACTGTCGCTATCCGAGAACTTAATGCGATCAAAATTGTAATGTTGCGAATGTGCGTATCGGGGTACCACTGCTCTGATACCAAACAGTGAACCCCTCAGGATCCGGGTACCCGTTTACGACAAAATTCGCAATAATTCATTCACATTGATCGCAGAAGTTGTAGAAAAGCAGGGAAATTTTTCGCGCGGCTAATTATCCACATGACATTCACATCCACAACATAACCACAAAAATTAAAAGAGACAATGGCACCAAAATTTTCTTTTCATTAATATTCATATCAAATTACAACATGTACAAGGATCTTCCATTACAACATATATCCCAAAGTGTGATACAAAATAGATAGCATTTACATCATCATCTGAACAAAACTAAGACAAAGTAATTCATACCGTCGGGTATAAACTATATCTCCTGGAAGCATGTATATACTGAGCGGCTACTGAACTGCAGGCTGTTTTCCTGCCACACACAATAGGAAAGAAGAGGCGTCAGCCATTGCTGGTACCTCCCTAAAATATATATAAATAACTTGACATTTAATATGTGCAAAAGCAAGCAAGTAGAAAGGTGGTATAAGTAAAATCTACATCTACTTGCGTAAGTAAAAAGGATTTGTTTGTAATGCGTTTCAAATGATTTCCCCCAGAACCCGGCATTTCCCATATGTAACATATTTATAAAGCAGTTGCGTAATCATAAGTGTATGAGTGTGAATGCATATATGTCAATTTCTTCAGAGATCATGTTGGTGAGTGAAAAATGGAAAAGTTGAGTTTTTAGAGATCTATTAACTTATTTAAATTCTTGGGTAGAGAGAATGGTCTTTTGATCATAACTTCTCCAATTCTTAACTTCAACGTTTCAGATATAGCTCCAGATGTTGTAGATGTAGATACGGATGATCTAGATATAGAATCGCCAAGTCTGTTTGATGAAGTAACTCAAGCGGTGAAGAAGCCTGCAAATGGCTCTTCCGTCTCGCCCTCTAATTGGAAGCGCGGTCCAATAGAGGGATAGGTCTACTCCCCAACTACGCCACTGAGACGGGTGAGAGAGACTCCCTAGAAAAGTCGCTCTAGAAAACTGCCTGACTAGTATAGGCGAACGAGCTCGTACGTAAAAACTGAAAACCAAGGATCCCCCGCCTGGGTATCCTAAAAGACAGGGTCAACGGAACTGGTCTAAAGTCAGGATCCCAACGAGGTGTAAAAACACTGCGAGCTCGCGTAAAAACCGTGTAAAAGACTGGGATCCTAGACCCGCGCATTAAGCGGCCGCTGCCCTAACTGGGCTTCCTTTCCTCCGCCCAGTTGAGAGTCACCGCGCTCTCGCACGGTCTGGCGCAAGGATCGCCATGACCGGCATCAATATCTGTCAATACTAATTCACGACCATAGGGATGCACTTAACTACAGACTTGATTCACAATATTGTGGGTTGTTAGCTTTGTTAATCTATAATGATCCTCACATGGTACTAAAGATTATTAAATCTGAAGTGATCAGTATGTTGCACATTTCCTCCACTTTCTTGTAAGGACATGGTTTACTAAAGTGGAAGTGCAAGATAAACTATAGATGGTTCTGATCCATATTTAGGCTATCAACTTTGCTTATGGATTGATAAGATTCGTGCCAATACATGTATGTTAGAAAAGCACCATAACCTTTGATGATACAAATTATATTCTTATATAATATCCCAAAATCTTAGTCTTCAATAACTTTTGTGACATAGATGTATTTTGGCCCTTCAGTTTATACTTATAGTTTAACTTATATTTTAGTCGTGGTACAATATTTACTAAGCATTTACTTAATGTTATAAATAACTATAGGATTACACTTGAATTCTTATTGTTGTTTAGAATACCCAAGTATGTTGTACTGCTCCTTTTGGGAGATTCCTATTATACCTTGTCAAGACTTGCTAGATCAGTATTTTGTATACTTGTTATGTGCATTAAGTCTTGTTAACAAAGTCAATGAATTTAACTCGCCACCTGTCTCAAATAAAACCCAGGATTTAGTCTTATCTAGTAACTTCAAAAAAATTGGCTTGAGGTGTTTTATTTATTTATTTATTTAATATGCCCGATTATTCTTTTCTAAAAAAATATTTGGAATGGTAAATGGGAGCTAGAGATGTTTCCAGGAATCTTCCTATTTAACAAATGTGAAATAACTCAACAAAATTCTTGTTCCGTATCTGTGCTACATTTAAAAATAATAATCCAAAGGTAAAAAAATTACACCCAACTCCAACCCCACAACAGATTTCAAACTTTTAGTTACCATAGTTTGTATACTCAAAATTATATAAGAGAGTGAAATGATTCTTACTAATACTAAGCCAAGATCTTCCTGGAGAAAGGAATATATATGTCATGATTTTAAAACGCACATGGAAGAGCAGATGTCCCGATGTTCTACTACTACTGGTGATGAAAGGTTATTGAATGCACAATTTGGTAAGGAAAGGTTACTAACATAAAGTTATATCAAAATCCTAATTTGGTCTTAAGTGGATCCTACTCCGTAAGGGTTCTGCTTCTCTGGAATTTAGATACCAATTAACGAATCATAATTTTAGAGGGTACGGATGTTCCTATAGCAATAAATTAAAATATCAATAGAATATATCTTAGACCTTAATGATGATGAAAAGAAAAAAAAATATATATAAAATGGTTGGAAGGATAAAACAGATCTTTAGATAATGTAAAGATGTTGCAATCACTTTCAGCTACATCCATTTCCACCTACATGCACATCCTCTTACTCTTCTTGGATCCATATGAATTACAATATCAACTCTAATATTATATTCCCTTCATCTATTTATATAAAATTTCAACGGATCATTCTTCTCATTTACCTATGCATGATATTAGTGCACACTTACTCCAACAAGATTAATATCAAAGTAGAAGTCAGTATTTCCAGGACTTTATCTAATCAGATTTCTTCTGAAATTAATAATAACACCACTCAAAGAATGAAGAAAACTCATAACAACTCAAACATATACATGGACGATCAACAAGAAGGGATTGTAGATTGTACAAGATCATGGATGGCAGCAAAGAGGAAGGGAAAAAGGAATGTACCAAATTAGATTGCTTTGATCCCAACATGCAACAACCTAATTGGAGCAAAAACCCAATTAGGAGCAGCTCCAGCAGTAGCTTTCTTGGTCACACAGGGGCTGGAGATGCTCTATACGGCTGGGAATTAGAGTAGAAGATTGGGGCTTTTGGTTGCTATTTATAAGGGAAGAGGTTGGATTTGGTGTTGACAAGTGGGGAAAAATATTTGAACAAGTGTTGTGTAATTAAAGACCTCCAAACAGCTGTCCTGTACAGCAAGCAGACTTTAAAAAAATTTCCCTTTTTTTTCTTTTTTTTTTAACCAAAACTTTATTTACTTAATATTCTTAAAGTTGACTGTTTTTGCGCCTCGAATGTCGGATTTCGATGCACCATATCTCGAATTGATCGTCTCAGAATGACGGTCAATATGAGTATAATGTTGATATACTTCCGGTCGAGTTTTGAATACCCGAAATTTCCGGATACGGTTTTTGTTTAAGGTTTAAATTTTATGAATTAAAATTATCAAACGACCTCCGATTGACGAACGGTCAATTCCGTTGGTCTTGTATCGTCGAATCGGATCTAATGACGGTCTCGGTTCGTTTCGCGGTTTCCGAATTTGCGTCGCGGCTTTTCGCGGCACGAATTACGAAGTGACCGATTTTTGGTCGATTTCGTCCGAACGACTTTTGATTTATGATCAATTGGTCGTTTTAGGTTGTTTAGTATTGACCGATAACATTATTGGGTTCATGGGACCCAAAATCGGACGAGTTCGGGTTTGTTAGAATATGGATGTTACAGGAGATACGGTTTCTAGAAGAATTTCCACCCAAGAAATGGTTTAACGAGTTGGTCATGCAAAGAAAATTTCCAAGTTTCAAATAATTGGAACAAAAAAAATAGATGCAAGATCCGTAGTGATCGCATCTTCAGACCTGAAGACATGCCACAGATAAGGCCAATAAGTTATTATTGGCAGGAATAAGTAAAATAAAGACAGAATGACAAATCAACCACATGTTAATCTAGTTTCATGGAACCAACCTCATAAAAATAAAATAAAATATTTTCCCACTTAATATCATATCCAGGACCACATGTGTATGCACACCTAACCTAGTAAAGGGAAGAATGTGGTAGAATAACATATATAACAACAAGAAGATTTTTTTTTATATTGTACAAAAACATAGATTGCAGCAAGAGGAGGAGAAGATTGTACCTTGAAGATCTCAAATTTGAAGATAAAAATCAACATGCAGTGACTTTAAAAGTAAGGAGCAGCAGCTTGGATCAAATGCTTGGATTCAAAGTAGCTTCAATTGGGACCAACTACAACATCAAATGGAGGTGATTCCAACAGCTTCCAAGGCAAGGAGAGCTGCTCCAATTGCAGCTGCATAGCAGGAGCATGTGTTGCTACTTGTAGCAGCTCATCAAGAACGGGGAAAGGCAGCAGTTTGCTGTCTAGCTGCTTGGGCAGCAACCTGAGCAGGTGGGTGGAATTTGGGAGCCATGTGTTGAGAGCAGTTGCTGTCCTGGACAGCAGCTGGATTTTTATTTTATTTATTATATATTTTTACTTTTCTCTCTCTTATTTAGTATACTAAAGTCACTCACATTCACACCTTGTGTCTCGGATGCGGACGTACTATAGCTTGTTTTGATTGTCTCCGAATGATGATCAAAATAAGTATAATATTTATATACTTCGGATTGAAGATGAATCTCCGAAATTTCCGAGATACGGTTTCGGTTTATGGTTAAATTTTACGGTTTTAAAATATCAAACGGCCTCCGATCGACGAACGGTTGATTTCGTTGATCTTATTTCATCGAATCAGATTTTTGGGTGGTTTCGGTTCATTTCGTGGTTTCCGAATTTGTGTCGCGACTTTTTGGGGCACGCATTACAATGCGATCGATTTTTTATCGATTTCGCCCGAACGACTTTTGATTCACGATCAATTGATCGATTTATGTTATTTAACACTGATTAGTAACTTTATTGAGTTATACGGACTCTAATCGGGTCGGGTTCGGGTTTATGCAGATCCGGGTGTTATAAATATAAAAACCTCAAAGGGAGTCTCGTCCTCGAGACTCGAGTCAAGGTTACTTTGTGTCTTGTCTGTATCTCATCAGATCATAAAAACCTCAAAGGGTTTTGAACCCATAAAAACCTCAAAAGGAAAACAAGCCATGTTCTTTCAATATATATAATTAAGTGGGCTTGTTTTGACTATTACCTGAAAGAGCTACGGTATCTTGCCCGTATGCCTGCTTTGATATATCATGTCGCTTCTTTATCACCATATCGGTGCCATAGCACTCTGACTAGGTTTTTTTTGCAGTGAAGCTTCTTTACAGTATTATCGAATATCAATATTGGTCTCTCCTTATATATCAAATCTTACTCAATGTCAAGGTCCTCGTAGTTGATGACGTGGCGAGGATCACGTATGTACTTCTTAGATTGGATGTAAGAAAGACATCGTATTTGACCGACAACTGCAGATGAAGGCTACTCGATACACCAACTTACTCATATGAGTAATAATTTCAAATGGTTCAATAAATCATGGCGCCAACTTGCCATGACCATCAAATATCTGTACTCCATTCATGGCAAATACTCGTAGAAACACTTAATCTCCTTCCCGTGTTTTCAGGAATTTCCATCAATATGAAGGATTAAGTTGAATATTGACAAGTCAAATTTGAATGGATTAAGAGAAGATGATTCGGATTACCCGAAGGTTCAATTCTCTTCCCCGATGATATGCATAGCTTTTTGGGTGGCCCTAAGCCGTCAGGAGACTTCGCCTCACGAAGTTATCAACCCTCGCAGTCTCTTCCAAGAAATCTACGGAGTAAAGAGCCTATTCACCTATCTTACGCCAACTGAGAGGTGTGAGACATCTCCGCCCGTATAGGGCTTCGAATGGTGTCATACCAATACTGGAATGATGGTTGTTGTGTGGGAGTTCTACCAATGGTAAATGGTCCTTCCAGGACCCTTTCCACTCTAGAGTACATGCATGTAGCAAATCCTTGAGTGTCTGAATAGTGTGCTTGCTCTGTTCGTCGGTCTGTGAATGGTATGATAAACTTTTCTTCAGCTCTGTCTGAAATGCTGACAAGAACTGGTGCCAATAGCAAGAAGTAAACCTCGAATCTCTGTTAGACACTACTTTACGCGGTATATCACGAAGCCCGATAATGTTCAACACATATAACCTAACTTTCCTAAATGGAGTGTAGGTCATGCTGACAAGTAAGAAATGAGCTGACTTGGTCAATCTGCTAACAACAACCCAATAGCATCGTGGTCACATGGGGTACTCGGCAGTCCAATGACAAAATCCATAGAATTACTCTCTCATTTCTACTCAGGAATGGGGGAAGATTGTAATAATCATGGTAGTCTCTTATGCTCAGCCTTGACTATCTGATAGGTCAAGCATCTGCTAACATGACTTGCTGCATCTCACTTCATTCCGTCCTGAAGGCTTGTTCGGATGATTCGTTCAAAATGAATAGAACTCTCTTCTGTGTTAATCATGTCAAGGGAAGAACTTGGGAAAAGCTACCGTCGAAGCGTCTGTAGTAAGTCACTAGTCCAAAAAAATATGAAACTGAGTGATTTTCTTGGACTGCTCTCATGACATGATTGCCTCGATCTTTGCAGGATCACTGCAATACTTACTCCAGAAATGACATATACCAAGGAAATGAGACCTGGGAAATAAGAACTCACACTTACTCAGCTTGGCATACAACTTATGCTCTTGTAGTGTGTTAAGGAGTATCTTTAGATTTTTGCATGATTCCACTTATTTCGAGAATATATCAGAACATCATTGATGAACATAACCGCAAGCTTGTCCAAGTATGGACAGAAAATCATGTTCATGATGTTCATGAATGTTGCATGTGTTTTCGTGAGCCCAAATGATATCACAAGAAATTTGTAGTGTCCATAGCAAGTCCTAAATGATGTTGTCGGAATATTCGACTCTTGAATTCCCAGTTGGTGGTAGTCAGATTGGAGATCGATCTTTGAAAACATCTAAGATCCCTGTAGTTGATCAAACAGATCAACTTTGCGTAGCAAAGGATATTGGTTCTTCATTGTTTTCTTGTTCAGATGTATGTAACCAACGCATAATCTCATCGATCCGTTCTTCTTTCAGATGAAATGAACTGGAGTATCCTAAGGTGTAGTGCTCAGCCTTACGAAACCTACGTAAAGTAATTAATGCGATTTCATCTTCAGCTCTCTCAACTCGGTCGGTGCCATGTGATAAGGAGCTATCGAGATCTAGCCATAATGTGATCTCAATCTCTCTCTCAGGCATTAAACCTGACAAATCATTAGAAACACATCAGGATAATCTGACACTACACTAATGTCCTGAGTCATCGGCTCTTCCATCAGATGTCTTTCGGAAAATTACTAGATATGAATCATATTCTCGATCTATGAGTCTCTGAGCTCCCAACACTGAAATGTACTCCATTTTGGAGTCATGTAATGTACCCTTAATAGTAAACTCGGGTAAGTCCGGAATCCTAAAGACAATCGTCTTCCTGAAGTAATTATCTAGGCACAATGAGTTGATAGCCAATCCACGCCCATAATCAGGTCACGCTTGACAAGTTATAGTAGTAGATAGTTGATGATCATCTCATGACCATCAATCAATATTGGTAACCTTCTGACTATCAGCCTTATAATAAACAACTGGTTATCTGAGCTATGGATGTGACAGGGATGATCTAGGGCATATGCAACTCTACCAACCGAAGCTAGAAACTCGAAGTTCGTCTATCGCTTTAGAATTAATTAAAATATAAAAAGGTCGGTTCAGGACGCCATGGTTCTATGTAAGAACTGATATCATTAATAGTAAATGTTCATAGATATTTCTAACTATGCTTTTTCTCTTCTTGGAATACATAGGGAAAATTAGTTGCAATTGGTGACATCTGTGGTCATTGATTTTGAATGTCATATTTCCCTTTCAGACTCGCGACAAGTCAAAGAACTGTCGCTATCCAAGACTAAATGCGATCGGAACTATAATACTACCAATGTATGTAGCGGGGTACCACTGCTCTGATACCTAACTGTAAGGCCCGCTCCTTCTCGGATCTGGGATACCCGTTTACATATTACCCGTAGTATTATGTTTGCTAAAGATCGTATTAGAAAACTGGAAATTAGGGAATTTTTTCACATTTATGAATGACATTCACAAATTAACCAATAAACCACAGAACTACAATATGTCACAATTATATTGCATAAATTTCCATAGCAGTTAACATGTAATAACAGAAATGCAATCCCAATTGTATCAGAAGAGAAATAAAAGCATTAAATGATACCTTGAACAAACTATAGCATGTGTACCTGATAATAGTAACTACAGAAGCTGATGTTCAACTCTCTCAATATCACAATGCAGGTGTTTTTCCTGCAATCCATGTAATAGGGAGAAAAGAACATCAACAAATGTTGAGCACAACTAATTAATTAACAATAACAGGATATTTAATGGCTCCAAAAGAAAGCAAGTAAGTAAGGCTTAGCAATTAAATTTAGAGCTATTAGAAATGAAACAAGTTTTCTAGTTATTCAGCAGGTGAATTTCCCGAGTCTCCCGACTTAGTTACCCTACCTTAATTTCCTATTTATCATTTTGATATATAGATATATGATCCATATTTAAACTGTCATCTTTTACTTAATTATAAATCATGTTTAATGGATCTTGGAGATGTGGATTTTTAGTCTTTGTTCTTGGTCTTTATTTAATCTCTCAGATTTAGTGGATAATCTGGGATCTTGATCTGAGTGTGATCTCATATTATGATTTTAAGGTGTGATTCCAGTATAAAAATGTATATGATTTCCGTTCTTCCCCATTAATTTCAAGTTTCAATGATTTATTAAATGCCTATCATGATTGAGATGATTCAGATATCTTGAGTATTTAATGATTGACATGGTCGAGATGATTCAGATCTCTTCTGATGATATTGAGTCATGTGGATAGACCATAGTAAGTGTAGATGATGAGTCTGATGTTTTGATTCTTTTCTTGCTGAATTTCTCAAGCATAGTGGATAATCTGTGGTCTTGGTCTAGGTAAGACCTCACACTATGACTCTAAGGCGGTAAGGAAGCCTTAGGATTGGGGTGCCTCCGTAGGCATGCGATGGAGTAAAATGCATCCTAACTAAGTTCCCAACACGTCCACTAGCTAATTCAAACAAATGTGGTAGTAGCTCGTAGTCTGATAAGGATGATTTTCATGAATAGATATTTTCTCTTCGTCAGGAATACTGGTGGAACAGTAACTAGCTTAATGGAAACTAAACTCAACTACAACCAATTCAATTGTAATTCATCTCAACTTTAGCCAAACTCATTTGTGACTCAATCCATCTCAAATGTAACTCCAAATTCAATTGTAACTGATTTCAGATGTAGCCATAGAGGATTCAGATGTATACATGGATGATTCGATGTAGCATCGCCAAGTCCGTTGGCGAAAAGTAAACAAAAACTCAAGCGGTGAAGTAGCCTACAAAAGGCTCTTCCGTCTCACCCTCTAATTGGAAGGGCGGTCCAATAGAGGGATAGGTCTACTCCAAAACTATGCCACTGAGACGGGTGAGAGAGACTCTCCGGAAAAGTCACTGTAAAAGAAAAACCGGCCCGACCGATACGGGATAACGAGCTCGAAAAACTAAAACCAAGGGTCCTCCAGCCTAGGTACCCTAAAGAACAAGGGTCAGCGGAAGTGGTCTTTAAAAGAAAACCTGTGGATCCCAGAGAGGCGTAAAAACTGTGAGCGCTCGCGAAAAACCGAGAAAAAGACTGGGATCCTAGACCCGCACATTAAGCGGCCGCTGCCCTAACTGGGCTTCCTATCTCCCGCACAGCTGAGGGTGACCGCACCCTCGCACAATTAGGTGTAAAGGTCACCATGACTGGCACTCTTAATTAGTAGTCATTATTGGATCATCATCTTTGACTTGATTTCTCATCTTCTCTCAGTCATTGTTGTGGCTATTTTTACAGATCTAGGCATTTTGTTGACAATATTATTGAAAATGATCCATATTTAGTGATTCATACCTAAATGATTGATTACGAATATTTTCAGTCATTGATCATAGATCATCTCAAAATTTGACAGCCTGCTTATTGATCTAGATTTTTATAAATCACTTAAAGTTTTTCATTAGATGTGGATTCAGAATTAGATCAGTGATAGACTATTTACATCATAAATTTATTATATCTTGCATGCTAATTCATTCCTAATTCTCTAAATTGTCACGTTTAGGTAAGTGGCTACTTTGTGTTCTTAAAACTTACTTTACTTGTGTATACCTTACCTTTAATGAAATCAATAATTATCCAATGGCCTGAAGTTATACTTAATTTATATGCTAAACCACCAATTTCATCATCATTCAGTTTTTTTAAACTTATTGAATTGTCATGATCTCTTGCAAAAACCCTTAATCATCTTAGTGGTCCTTTTTTTTACGTCACCCCGTCCCCCCAAAACACTACAAGGCTTGTAAACTGATAGTAAGCCCGATTGGGGATAAGGCTTTACCCCTGATTTTTTTTGGTAATTCCCCACAATTCCTGAGTATCTTTTCTAAAGGACAGTCTCTTTGCTTCCCTGAAAAAATCTACTAAGATTTTTTTATGCTTGGCAATGAGAACTTGATGACTAGTGTAAACTCAAAATTAACATCTCGCTTCTCTGAGACAAGTTCACTATATGAAGCCAAATAATAAAAATATAATGCCCTAGATTTTTCCATTTATTTCACTCTGGTACTGGGCACATTAGTTGAGGCAGGGTTTCTTACCCACTATTGTTTATGAGTATATATGATTTACAACTTTCTTATAGCCTTCCATGGCTACTCTCCAACACCAAGTTCACATGATCTCTAGAGTTGTGGCACCTCAGTTAGTATAGTTTTTTTTTGCAAATGAATAAAAACATCATTACATGGATTGAATTTAGCATATTATATGTTTAATTACACAAAAGAGAAATCGTTGAGAGTTTCTGTCGCAACAAAAGACGCCAATGAAACTATTGAAATTACAGGTAGTAAGAAAAGGGCATGCCAGGTTGATAGTTCTCATAGATATTCTTGCCCAGCAAAACCATTCAAACAAATCCCCAAGCTCTAGACAGTCGTTCTCTGGTGGGAGATACGGTTTCTAGAAGAAATTCCACCCAAGAAATGGTTTAACGAGTTGGTCATGCAAAGAAAATTTCCAAGTTTCAAATAATTGGAACAAAAAAAATAGATGCAAGATCCGTAGTGATCGCATCTTCAGACCTGAAGACATGCCACAGATAAGGCCAATAAGTTATTATTGGCAGGAATAAGTAAAATAAAGACATGTTGAGGGAAAATCAAGAGTTGTTTATTATGAAACCCTAGAGCTCTCTTATATAGGAGAAAAGCTCTATGGGTAAATTACAACTAAAGGACTGGATAACATGAATATTGTAATACAATCACAATATCCTAACACTCCCCCTCAAGCTGGAGCATATATATCTATCATGCCCAGCTTGGAGCAACAATGATGAAAAGGACCTCTAGCTAGAGCTTTTGTAAACATATCTGCAATCTGATCTCCGGATGCAACATAGGATGTTGAGATAAGTCCCTTTTGGATCAGGTCACGAGTATAATGACAATCTACCTCAATGTGCTTTGTCCTTTCGTGAAATGCAGGATTGTTAGCTATAAATAATGCTGCTTGATTATCACAGTTAAGTTGCATAGGAAGAGGTACGTCGATCGTTAAATCAGTAAGGACAGATTTGACCCACATCATCTCAGCACTACCTTGGGCCATAGCTCTATATTCTGATTCTGTACTGGATCGAGCAACAACAGTTTGTTTCTTACTCTTCCACGAGACTAACGAGCTACCAATAAATACAGTAAAGCCTGAAGTAGACTGCCTGTCATTCGGACATCCAGCATAATCCGCATCTGCACTCCCTGTAACTGAGAGAGACATATCTCGCTTAAACAAAAGGCCGGCACCTGGAGATGACTTCAAGTATCTCAGAATCATAAACACAGCATCCTTATGTATCTGCCTGGGTTGCTCCATGAACTGACTTACTTTATTCACAGCAAAAGCTATATCAGGCCTGGTAATAGTAACATACAACAATTTCCCTACCAGTTCTCTATAGTGTCTCTTATCCACCTCCTCAGATCCATCATCATGAAGCTTAACATTAGGATCCATTGGGGTAGTCGTTGTCTACATCCTGTCATTCCTGTCTCAGATAGAAGATCAGTGACATACTTCATTTGTGTCATAACCATACCATGTTGATTTCGTGCAAATTCCAGTCCTAGGAAGTAACGAAGCATACCCAAGTCCTTGGTAACAAACTGCTGTCCAAGGAAGTCCTTTGCTGCCTCAATTCCCTGTGCATCACTGCCAATGATAACAATGTCATCAACATAAACCAAGATGACTACAATACCTCGCTGGTCTCTCTTTACAAAGAGAGTATGATCTGTTGTAGATCTAACAAAGCCCTTCTGTTCAATTAATTCTGAGAGCTTCTGAAACCATGCCCTCGGACTTTGCTTAAGACCATAAATGGCCTTATGAAGACGGCACATCATACTGGACTCCCCCTCAACAGCAAACCCAGGAGGCTGCTGCATGTAAACTTCCTCCTGCAAATCACCATACAAGAAAGCATTTTTGACATCCAACTGGAAGAGAGGCCAATCTCACACTACAACAACGGAAATAAGAATCCGTAAGGTAGAATGATGTGCCACAGGTGAGAACATGTCATGATAGTCCACACCATATGTTTGGGTGAACCCACGAGCAACCAATCTGGCCTTGTAACGATCAATTGTACCATCAGCACGCTACTTGACAGTAAAAACCCATTTGCTGCCAACAATAGACGCACCTGGTGGAGGGTGAACAACACTCCATGTATCACGCGATTGTAATGCTGCCATTTCTTCCTCCATGGCCAAGCGCCACTGGCTACTCTGCAGGGCCTCCTGATACGAGCGCGGTATCTGTATGGCAGACAAGCTCACAGTAAAATGCTGGAAGTCCTTGGATAAACGTCCCAAGGAAACATGAGAACCAAAGTCCAACCCATACTTGGGGTTCAACGTACGTGCTCGCTTATGCCTCCGGAGTGCAATAGGGATATCCAAATCATCAATATTGGTCGAAGAAGTATCATCAACAACCTGTAGCTCATTCTGTGCAATCAAATCACCCTTGCCATCAGAAGAACTCAAACGATCAAGACATACCTCGGACGTGCTGGGTGATAGAGGATGCGCTTGAGCCGGAGGCCTTCGCTGGTAGACCTGTGGAAAGAATATAGGAGACGGCGGAGGTGGTGGTGGCGACGGTGGTGGTTGTGATGGTTGTGGTGGTGGTGGTGGAGGTGGAGGCATATAAATATCTTCACCATCCTCCGAAGAAGCAAGCATGTCACCTGTGGGTGAAAAATACATGATAGACTCAAAGAAGGTGACATCAGCACTGACGTAATACCATCGTCGAACAGGGTCAAAGCAACGATATCCCTTTTGGGTTTTGGAATACCCAACAAACTCACATTTAACTGATCTGGGGGAAAGCTTGTCAAGACCAGGAGAGGACTTATGAACAAACGCAACTGATCCAAAAACACGAGGCGTAAAGGAGAAAAGATCCTTCTCGGGAAACGCAATCAAGAACGGGACCTTTTCCCCTAACGCAGAAGAAGGCATACGATTCACTAGGTAACAAGCAGTTAGAACCGCATCTCCCCAATAGGAATGAGGAGCACGGCTCTGAATCAAGAGAGTCCTGGTGACATCCAATAGATGACGGTGTTTCCTCTCAGCCACCCCATTCTGTTGGGAGGTATAAGGACACGACGTCTGCTGCACAATACCCTGAGCTTGAAGAAATCGAGAAAGTTGAGAAGTACCGAATTCTAGAGCATTGTCTGAGCGTATGTACTTAATTCTGGCAGAAAAAATGTTCTTAACTTCATTAATAAACGACTGAATAACAGGACCAGCATCAGACTTATTCTTGAGAAGAAAAACCCAACATAACCTAGAAAACTCATCAACAGCAACAAGATAAAATCTGTTCCCCTGATGATCAGAGTCACGACTAGGACCCCAAATGTCAAAATGGAACAACTCAAACAGACTATAACTACTCGGACTTTGACGACTCTGGAAAGAAGACCGGTGGTGCTTCCCAAGCTGACAGGCCTCGCATTGGAAAGTAGAACGAGGAGAAATCTGAGGGAGAACATGAACCAGCTTTTGCAGAGGAAGATGACCAAATCTCAGATGCCACATATACGGAGAAACAGACCCAGTGCGTAGGGAGGATGAGACACCAGCATATGAAGACTGCACAAGTCTGTAAAGGCCCCCTTGCTCACGGCCAGTTCCAATCACTCTGCCTGTAAGTATATCCTGAAACACAAGAGAAGATGGATCATATATAGCACGGCAATGTAAATCTTTGGTGATTTGACTAATTGACAGCAAATTCATTGAAAATTTAGGTGCATAGAGAACATTAGAAGTCTCAAGGTAGGAGTCAACTGCACCTCCCCCTGACCAGTAATAGGGGAATATGTACCATCAGCTATCACCACCGATCGTTCAGATCGAACAGGATGAAAAACACTAAACTGACCTCTGTCACCACAAAGATGGTGTGATGCACCTGAATCCATGATCCATTCTGATAGATCCACCTTGTAATACGTAGTAAAGGCAAATGCCGTACCTGTCGTGGATGCTGAACCAGAAGCATCCACCTCCGAAGATCCTGAAGGAGAACTGGTAGACCCAGATGTGCCAGGCATAATCTCTCTCAGTCTTGCTACAAACTCATCAAACCTCTGATCAGGTAAACTCCCAGTCTGTTGTGTCTGCTCTGCAACTCTGGCTGACGCTGGAAACCCATGCTTAGAGTAGCAGGTCTCCTCAGAATGACCTGTCTTGTGAAAAAAAGTGCATGATCGAACTCGACCACCACCTCCTCTACCACGGTTTGAGCTTCCTCGGCCACGATATGCTGTATGACTGCCTCTACGTGAGGCTGCCATCGCTGAAGATGTCTGTTGTTGTATGGTACTACCAGAGGATATAGATAGTCTGCCCAATCTCCGATATGCCTCCTCCATCGGAGGTATCGTAGCATCAGTAAGAATCTGTGCACGAGCTGCATCATACACTGGATCCAGGGCTGCAAGGAATACCCCAGTCATCACAGAGTCTCTATATGCTTTAAGCTGTTCTGGTGTAGCAGTCAAAGGTATGTACCCATGCAGCCTCTCGAACATACCCCTCAAAGAAGTATAGAGGGTGTGAAGCGGGCGACCATTCTGCTTTGATGTAAAGATATCATGCTGGAGCTGGTGGATCTTGGACTCATTCTTTGCCTGAGAGTAAGTCGCGGTAAGAATGTCCCACATAGCCTTTGCAGTAGGCTGGCTTAGTATATCATTGGCTATCTCCGTGGAAACAATCCCGGATAGCCATACTCGAGCATACGCATCATCTACCTCCCATAAGGCGTGTATCCCAGTCTTGTCACTTGGCTCCTCTGTAGTGAGGATGTGCTTCTTGCCATTACACTGCATAAAACTCATGAACTGCATGGCCCACAGTTCATAATTGGTTCCATCCATCTTGGCAATGGGTGCGGAACCTTTGAAGGCACCCGAGGATGGAACGTCCACCTTGTTGTCAGACATGATGACAACAATTTTCTATAGACTGGGACTACAAGAGGCTTAGACAAGAATGTCTACTTGGACATAAATGAAGGTGGTTGTGGATGTAGACTTATTCCACAACCCCTTCCATGCCTTGAAGTTCTTTTCTTTTGGAAGAGGTAGACTATACTGCTCACAGGTGGATCACGCGCACAGGGCGATACTGTAGAGATAGTTATTAGTCTGCGATGTTATTTATTATTTTAGTTTCTTTATGTACCTCTCATGTAATTTACCCAAGGGCTCTCTCCCTATATAAGAGACCCAAGGGCTCTATGGAATAAACATCTGAGTATTCTAACATGGTATCAGAGCCATAACCCTAACCCTAGGGTTCTCCACCGCCGTCCCCCCCCCCTCTCCCGCCGCCTAGGGTTTCGAACCCTACCTCCCGCCGCCGCCTAGGGCTCGCTGCCTCCTCGCTGCCCTCCGCAGCCCCCAGCGGGCCCCTCCAGCACCCAGCCCTCCCTCTCAGCGGGCTTCCAAGCCCCCCAACGGGCTTCCCAATCGCCGCCAGCCCCTGCCAGCGGGCTCCCACCGCCGCCGGGGCCCTCCTCGACCAGCCGCCAGCCCCTGCCGGGCCTCCCCATCGCCGCCAGGCCCTCATCAGCCGACGCCGGGCACCTCCACCTGCTGTCCAGCCGCTGATCGTTCCTTGACAGCCGTTATTTTTGCCAAGTAGAGGCTTCCAAGGCCTCTACTCGGTGCCGGTGTGCCGCGTTCTTCCTAGGACTCGGCGTTATGTTTGATTCAAGTGCATAATCGTCTACCTATGCACTTGGATCCAACAAGGTCTTGGTAGACAGTTTTCTCTTGATCTATCAGTAGTTGCTCTTCTCCGGCGTCATGTCAGATCAGAAGCTCGATATATGCCCGCCATAGGTGCCTTCAAAGGTTCGGCACCAATCGTCAAGATGGACGGGACGAATTACGAACTGTGGGCGATGCAGTTCCTCAGTCTCATGAAGTCGTGTGGTAAGAAGCATATTCTTACCGAGGATGAACCGCCGGAGAAGACAGGGATCTATGCCTCATGGGAGGCGGATGATGCGTACGCCAAGGTGTGGCTCTCAGGTACGCTCACGACGGAGATAGCGAACGATGTCCTTCACCAACCCACTGCTAAGGCGATGTGGGATATTTTGGCTATGACGTACTCTCAGGTCCGCAATGAGACGAAGATGCTCCAGTTGCAGCATGATATATTTACCACGAAGCAGAATGGGAAGCCTCTTCATTCCCTGTACACGTCGCTTCGTGGCATGTTCGAGAAGCTCTACAGCACTATTCCGCTTACAGCCACACCGGAACAGCAGAAGACGTTCCGCAACGCCACTATGGTTGGCGTATTACTTGCTGCCCTAGATCCGGAGTACGAGGCAGCACGCGCCCAGATACTGGCAGATGCTACCATCCCACCGATGGAAGAGGTATACAGAAGGCTCAGTCGTGTACCCGTTCCATCCAGTACAGCGACTGCGACTCCGTCAGCAATGGCAGTTTCCAGGGGACGTGGTGGTTCGTTCCCGTTTCGTGGCAGAGGAAGTGGTGGACGTGGACGTGGAGGCCGCATACGCTCTACGTGCTCGTACTGCCGCCGCACTGGTCATTCAGAGGATACATGCTATTCCAAGCATGGTTTCCCTCCTTCTGCACGAGTAGCTGATCATGTTTAGGGTCCACCCGCATCTACTCCAGATCACAGGTTCGAAGAATTGGTGGCACGACTTCGGGATATTATGCCACAATCTTCTTCATCAGAGGGTGCAGACGTTTCTGATGTTGCGGCTTCGGCGTCAGCCAGTACATCGGCCTCAGCCAGTGCTTCAGGTAGTCCTTCAGTCTCACTTCATAATCATGACCTAACAGGATGGATTGTTGACTCTGGAGCTACCCATCACCTATGCCGTGAGAAAGATATTCTGCAGTCCTACAGAGCTGTTCAGCCAGGTCGCTCTATACTTATTGCTGACGGTACTCACTCTCATATCATTGGTCAGGGGGAGACAGCTCTGCTACCTTCTATGCACTTACAGAATGTGCTCCATGCTCCAGAATTCTCTATGAACCTCTTATCTATTAGTCAGATTACACGTGATTTGCACTGTCGTGCTATTTTTGATCCATCGTCTGTTATTTTTCAGGACATACTGACGGGCAGGGTGATTGGCTGTGGTTCTGAGCACAATGGCCTTTATCGTCTCGTTCGTAGCTCCTACGCTGGCGTCTCCTTGCATAACCAGGCCTCTGTTTCTCCGTATACCTGGCACCTTCGGTTCGGTCATCTACCACTGCAGAAGATGCGTCACCTCCTGCCTCAGATATCTCCGAGTTCCTCTTTTCGGTGTGAAGCGTGTCAGTTAGGGAAGCACCATCGGTCTAGCTTCCCCAGTCGTCAGAGTCGGAGCAGTAGCTCCCCGTTTGAGTTATTCCATATAGATATTTGGGGTCCAAGTCGTGTCCCGGATCACCAGGGGCACAGGTTCTATCTAGTTGTAGTTGATGATTTTTCCAGAGTGTCGTGGACCTTTCTTCTCAAAAATAAATCTGAAGCAGGAAATGTTCTCCAAAATCTAATAAATGAAGTTCAGAATGTTTTTTCATCTACTGTTAAGTATGTGCGTACAGACAATGCCTTGGAGTTCTGCACTCGCTCTCTTGCTAGCTTCCTTTCATCTAAAGGCATTGTTCACCAAACCACATGTGCCTACACCTCTCAACAAAATGGGGTTGCCGAACGAAAACATCGACACTTTCTTGACATTGCACGCACTTTACTTATTCAGAGTTGTGCCCCATTATCCTTTTGGGGTGATGCTATACTTACAGCATGTCATCTGGTCAATCGAATGCCTACAACTGTTCTGGGGGAAAAGTCTCCAATCTCTGTTCTCTTTCCTGACAGAGATTTATTTACACTGACACCTCGGGTATTTGGCACTGTCGCTTTTGTCCACCGCTTATCTCCGGGGCTTGATAAGCTATCCCCTAGGGCTATCAAGTGCGTTTTCGTGGGTTACTCCAGGACACAGAAGGGGTACCGTTGCTATGATCCTGTCAATGACAAGTACTATGTGAGTGCAGATGTTACCTTTTTCGAACCAGTCATGTACTTCTCCCCTGCAGGTGACAGGTTGGTCTCCTCCACATCATCAGACTCCCAGATCTATGTTCCACCACCTCCAAGCCTTGGTCCGTCCTCTACTCCACCATCATCAATATCAACACCACCACCACCATCTCCGCCACCACCACCACCACCGCCAGTTGTTCCTCTCACTAAGTTCTATACGAGACGCACAGGCCCTGCTCAAGCTACATCTCAACCATCCAGCACGCCTCAGGTATGTTCTGATATTAATGATGGGTTAAATAATGCACATGTGCAGGAGCTTTTACCACAGGAGGATGACCAACCGGTCATCACTGTTTTGGATGACTTGGACCGGCCCATTGCTCATAGGAAACAGCGAAGACAGTGTGCCTCATATCCCCTAGCCTCTCATGTATCCTTTCATCGACTCACTGGGGATTTCCAGAAGTTTGCCGGAGTTGTATCATCCGTTGAGATTCCACGGACATATCAGGATGCCATGAAGACTGAATGCTGGCGTTTAGCAATGGAAGAGGAGATGCGTGCATTGCAATCCAGAGGGACTTGGTCTCTGGTCCCTATTCCTCCAGGTGCGTCTGTTGTGAGCTGCAAGTGGGTCTTTACAATCAAATATCATGCAGATGGTCGTCTTGACAGATACAAGGCCAGGCTTGTCGCACGAGGGTTTACACAGACATATGGGGTAGACTACTTGGACACTTTTTCACCGGTGGCGAGACATTCTACCCTTCGCATTCTTCTATCGGTTGCAGTGGTACGTGACTGGCCCATATTCCAGCTTGATGTTAAGAATGCTTTCTTGTATGGTGATCTACAGGAGGAAGTCTACATGCAGCAGCCACCCGGGTTTGCTGCTGAGGGGGAGTCACAGAAGGTGTGTAGACTTCATAAGGCTATCTATGGCCTTAAGCAGAGTCCTCGTGCGTGGTTCCAGAAGCTCTCCCAGCTTATTGAACGACAGGGTTTCAGAAGATCAAATGCGGATCACTCACTGTTTGTCCGGAAGACCCCTAGAGGTACCATCGTTGTTATGGTATATGTTGATGACATACTGGTTACTGGAGATGATGCACAAGGGGTTGAGATGACCAAGTCTATGTTGGGCAGCCAGTTCACTACAAAGGATCTAGGCACAATACGGTATTTTCTGGGGATAGAATTTGCAAGAAATGCACAAGGAATGGTGATGAATCAGAGGAAATATGTCACAGATTTGCTGGTAGAAACAGGAATGACTGGATGCAGACCTTCAAGTACACCCATGGACCCAAGCATGAAGCTGTACGATGAGGACACTGAGGAGGTGGACAAGAGAAGGTACAGAGAAATGGTGGGCAAGCTCTTATACATCACTATAACTCGACCGGATATTGCACTTGCAGTAAACCGGGTGAGTCAATTTATGGAGCAGCCGAGGCAAGTACATATGGACGCATTGTACATGATATTGAGATATCTGAAGTCTTCTCCAGGCACAGGGTTGCTGTTCAAGAAAGCCACAGATTTGTCTATTTCAGCCTGCGCAGATGCGGATTATGCAGGATGTCCACGAGATCGTAAGTCTACTTCTGGATTTGCTGTCTTTGTAGGAAGCTCTTTAGTCTCCTGGAAAAGCAAGAAGCAGACTGTTGTGGCAAGATCCAGTGCCGAATCCGAGTACAGGGCTATGGCACAGGCAAGCACAGAAATGATGTGGGTTAAAGCAGTTCTAGAAGATCTGAATGTTGAAGTTCCCTTGCCTATGAACCTGCAATGTGACAATCAGGCAGCGTTATTCATTGCCAACAATCCAGCCTTCCATGAGAGAACAAAACATATATAGGTGGATTGTCATTTCACGAGGGACATGATTCAGAAGGGCTTCATCTCCACGTCCCACGTCAGTTCAGAGGACCAGACAGCAGACATATTCACGAAGCCATTGCTCAGAGGACCTTTCCAGAGATGTTCTTCCAAGCTGAGCATGATAGATATCTATGCTCCATCTTGAGGGGGAGTGTAGAGATAGTTATTAGTCTGCGATGTTATTTATTATTTTAGTTTCTTTATGTACCTCTCATGTAATTTACCCAAGGGCTCTCTCCCTATATAAGAGACCCAAGGGCTCTATGGAATAAACATCTGAGTATTCTAACAGATACTGTTCACAAGAGAAGACCCGCGTGAACAGCCAAGGGCGATACTGTTCACAAGAGAAGATACGCGCACAGGGCGATACTGCTCACAGCCCGATCACGCGCACCAGGCGCACAGGGGGCAGAACCTGCGTGGAACCGCTGGCACGCGCGCAAGGGGCTCGCGCACAGGAGGGCGCAGGAGGGCTCGCGTGCAAGGAACTCACGCGCAGGAGGGCGCTCACGCGCAGGCGCGCGCAGGAGGGCGCTCACGCGCGTGCCCTGAGAGGGCTGGAAAGCCTCACGCGCGAGCGGGGCTTGCAGAGGCGGCGCTCCTCGTGCTTGCAGAGGTGAGGCTCCTCAGTCGGGCAGGGCTTGCAGAGGCGGCACTCCTCAGTCGAGCGGGGCTATTGGTGGGGACACGGAACTAGGGCACAGGCTCCGGTCTAGGACCGTCGCTCTGATACCATGTTGAGGGAAAATCAAGAGTTGTTTATTATGAAACCCTAGAGCTCTCTTATATAGGAGAAAAGCTCTATGGGTAAATTACAACTAAAGGACTGGATAACATGAATATTGTAATACAACCACAATATCCTAACAAGAGAGAATGACAAATCAACCACATGTTAATCCAGTTTCATGGAACCAACCTCATAAAAAAATAAAATATTTTCCCACTTAATAGCATATCCAGGACCACATGTGTATGCACACCTAACCTAGTAAAGGGAAGAATGTGGTAGAATAACATATATAACAACAAGAAGAGGTTTTTTATATTGTACAAAAACATAGATTGCAGCAAGAGGAGGAGAAGATTGTACCTTGAAGATCTCAAATTTTGAAGATAAAAATCAACATGCAGTGACTTTAAAAGTAAGGAGCAACAACTTGGATCAAATGCTTGGATTCAAAGTAGCTTCAATTGGGGCCAACTACAACATCAAATGGAGGTGATTCCAACAGCTTCCAAGGCAAGGAGAGCTGCTCCAATTGCAGCTGCATAGCAGGAGCAGGTGTTGCTACTTGTAGCAGCTCATCAAGAACGGGGAAAGGCAACAGTTTGCTGTCTAGCTGCTTGGGCAGCAACCTGAGCAGCAGGGGCTTCTTCTTTGAAGAGAAATTGGGAAAGAAGATGGGCTGGAAGGGGCTCCTTCGGCTGTGATCTTAGAGAAAACAAGGGAAATGGAGGTTTGATGCTTATATAACTAATGAGGACCCTTGGAGTTTGACAAGTGGATACAATGGAACCAAGTGGGTGGAATTTGGGAGCCATATGTTGAGAGCAGTTGCTGTCCTGGACAGCAGCTGGATTTTTATTTTATTTATTTTATATTTTTACTTTTCTCTCTCTTATTTAGTATACTAAAGTCACTCACATTCACACCTTGAGTCTCGGATGCGGACGTACTATAGCTTGTTTTGATCGTCTCTGAATGACGATCAAAATGAGTATAATATTCATATACTTAGGATTGAAGATGAATCTCCGAAATTTCCAAGATACGGTTTCGGTTTATGGTTAAATTTTGCGGTTTTAAAATATCAAACGACCTTCGATCGACGAACGGTTGATTCCGTTGATCTTATTTCATCGAATCAGATTTTTGGGTGGTTTCGGTTTATTTTGTGGTTTCCGAATTTATATCACGACTTTTTGGGGCACGCATTACAATGCGATTAATTTTTGATCGATTTTGCTCGAACGACTTTTGATTCACGATCAATTGATCGATTTATGTTATTTAACACTGATTAGTAACTTTATTGAGTTATACGGACTCTAATCGGGTCGGGTTCGGGTTTGTGCAGATCCGGATGTTATAGCTCGCCATGCTCCACACCTGAGCCGAGGATGGACACGAAAAGAACGGATGATCCACCTCCTCCACTGCCGATCCGCATCTGTTGCACTCCACGTCCCCAACCCCATCAACTGTCCCCTGCACTCCTTAGTGAGGATCCTACCAAGCCTGAACAACCACAAGAAAATCTTGATACGGTTTAGCACCTTGCTTCTCCAGATCATCTGCAAGTCCACTCCGATCAGCTCCTCCACCTCCCCCCCAACCCCCTGTCCTCAACAAAGTAACGGCAAGCCTTCTTAATCGAGAATCTACCATCTCCGTAAACATAGGGATCTCTTCCAACCGATGGACCATCCACCAGCTCCAATTCCACCTGTAGAGCCAAGAAGTCCTCCACCCTCTGATCCGACAGTCGCGAAGCAAAAATCGGAGGCCACATCCCCTAGTCCCAAATCGTCTGCACCACCGCATCCCTATCTGCTGCTAAATGCAGTAGTCATGGAAAACACACCCACGGCACCCCTACCTCTGACGAATCATCCTGCCAGAACGGAAAAATCACTCCATCCCCAAGCACCGGTCTCAACTGACTGGCCATCTCTGGAATCATCTGTTAAATGCCCTTCCATAATGACGACAGAAGCTGCCCCAAGGCTATATCCAGTGACATGGATATCCCATAGATTTTCCTCATCACCCGGCAAACCAAATCCTCCGACGTCCGCCATAAATGCAACACCCATTTTGCTACGAAAGGCTTGTTCATTTCTCCCAGCCCCAACACAACCAACCCACCATTCTTCTCCGGCGTCATCACCCTATCCCAAGTAGCTACCCTTTACATTAATCACCAGTTGTATTCTAAAGCTAAGCATAATTGACATATGTGTTCTAGCTTTAGAGAAGTGTTATAATCAATTGACAATAAGGGATATTATCGTCATCATCTCCTTTTTTTCTAAAGATCAGGTAGAAGACACCAAACAACTTCCGCATGCATTATCAATAGTTGTGTTTCAAACCTAAGCATGATTGACATCTATGTTCTAGCTTCGGGGTAGTGTTGGTGTCTGCTATTATCTATTTGTAATTACTCATAATGTGAGATTCCCACTCTAACTCTTTCCTCTTCTAAAAATGGAGACCACGTTTGCTTAATCAGGAATTTGTTAAAATATACATCACATATGTGTTTCTTGAGAAACTATAGAAATGTATCTTTCAACCATGAGGAACATACTTGAACATATATGTCAAAAACTCGTCTTCCAACACTTTTCCAATCTGGAGGGTCTGGGAACTTTATTTCTGCAAAGTTTAGTCTTACACTGTATCTTCCATTCTCAAGTCCAAGACCATAGTATCTCAAAGATGATGGTGACAACCTTGAAGACTGAAAAAGTTCTGAATCTAACGTGTTTGTAAACTGTGAGGAGCTTGACTCTATATATGATGTGCCAATTGGAGAATCCAGAAATATACCAACACTGCTAAATGCCCATCTCCTTTGTGGAGAAACATAATAAGATGCCCCAGTGACATTATCACTATCCTGCTCATAAACAAACATATCAGAAGCTGTAATACTTTTTGGACCTCCACAATTAATTGCAAAATTGGACCCTGCAGCGAAATTTACAAACAAGATCAGCATTCAAAGTATGAAGAAGACCAAAATTTCAATCTTTGTTATTTCATGAGAGTAGAAGATCGAAGAGAACATTACATATTGGAGATCCTCGGGAACAAGGGATGTCTTTCTGCAAGCATTCTAAACCTTGTTTTGGGCCACTGAGTGTAAAACGGTATGAGAAAGAGAATTTTATTGAACTTACTCGGAAATTTAAATAATTACCTGTTGCTAGAATCATCTATCACGAAATTGTTTGCAACTAAATTCCTGCGGACAAAGAAAAAAAGACAAATAATTTATTTCGCACTGCATGCTTATGGCAGTTAGATATAAGGGAAACAATAATGACATGGATTTTTGTAGGAAACTACTGAGGAAAATTTGCATGGGTTGTATATGGGGAAACTAATTCCCCATACACGGTCCCAGACGTTATTTTATTATAGCCATAAGGAAGCCATTTCCTCTAGCAATGGCTCTTATTGTAAAAAAGCATTTGCTCGAGGCAACGGCTCCCTCTAAAAACCTGGGCAACGACTCACTCTAAAAACCCATTATCTGTTTATGAAAAAAGCAAAGACATTAATTTAGAGACAAATATAGCTGGAAATATGTGCTGTTGTTTTATAATAGATTGAGAAATTGGATCTCTTTAAAAACCTATTATTACTAGGTCTTGTGTCTAGTCCTACTCATGTGTCATCAACCGGGAGTATTGTGAAGGGTAGTGTTAACTACACATAACAGCCGTGTACTGTTTGTTTCCTCAGTGGAATAGGTAATCTCTAACCACATTTAATTCTTGAATTTTGGAGGTATTGTTGTACATTTTCGACAAACCATAGCATAGTAGATAGAACTTCACCACTTAATACCATGCCCGTTGATTGAGGATGGAATCAATGACTTTTATTACGCTTATAATTGAATGATAAGTGCTTCATGAGTTCTTGATGAACATGTGTTTAAGTGTAAAAAACTAAATGACTTGTAATAAAACGAGGATAACTCTAGCATAGATTGGAGGTGACAATTCTAATTAGGGGCGACATTAAGAAGTGTTTTCATATGCCAAAGGATAGCAACTCGAGGTCAGCAATGTAGAAAATTCAGTAAAAAGGAACGTTTACATGTTATAACAAAACGATCCTGCTTAAGACTATACAGATTGCAACTCCGACTTACAATGGATGTTATTTTTGGGTAGCACCTCACCCTTGAACATGGTAGTGTTTTAAACTTTTAATTGCCAAAGGAACAAGAGAACTCCAAGAGCCCAATGCCTATAAACATGCTGCCTATACTCATCATTTCACGTAGACGACATTCCCACCTTAAGCTTCTCAGGAATGCATTAAAAAATTAGAGTCAACACAGCCAAGATTCAAATTGGCCCATGTTGAAAATCCCTAACAGGAAAACCATTTGGACTGTATCATGTAAATCGTTCGATTTAAATTGATGAGGCGAATCCAACTAATCTAACTCCATATTAACCAAAGCTTGTACATGAACTTTTACCATATAAGCTCAAGTAGTTCGCTTTCTAGCTGATTGCCGGACTAAGATATATGCAGTGTCTTTGGAATCAACATAGTGAGAGTTCTCAACAACACTAATTGTGTCAGTGAAACATCGATTGACTTAAATGAATTGTAAACCCCGCAAAGACTGTTTTTTTTCTATGGTGTGTCGTGGGTGTAATGCCAGCACTAGCCTTTCCTTGTATAAGGAGGCCTCGGGGTACCCTCTGTTAATAAGAAAAATCATTCTCCTCTTCTTTCCACATGGTATTAGAGTCACCATCCTACCATTTCCCTTTGGCACTCCCCCCTCCCCTCCTATTCGGCATTGCCCCCCAACTCCCCGCCGGTGTAGCTACCCTCTGATGCCCTTCCCCTCCATGCATCATTAGCAACTTCACGGTTGTTGTCCAGAGATGGCGTTAATGTTGCTTCAAACAGTCACCATTCGTCATCTGGCAAATCAATCATCCTTTGTTGATGACTTGCAAAGGTTTTTGATGCCCTTCTCTCATCCGAGAAGCTTGATCATCAATCCAAGGTGAATGTACATCAATTCCCAACTTATTTTATTGATACAGAACAGAACTAGTTGTTTGATGATTTCAGAGATTGTGATCATTTTTAGATGATTGGGTAAGTGTTGATTTGTTGATCTAAGCCGGAGGTAGGATATTCAAAAGTAGTAGTGGTTAGCCTGATTAGCTGGATGACCTGCTTCAATCATATTTTATAAATTCTACAACCAAAACATAAAAACAAAAAGAAGCGTGTGAAAATAAAAGTCAATTCTTTCGTAGTTCCAATCAAGGCTATTAAGAAAATCAGACTGCAAGCAACGAATCCACCAAGCCTACCTCTGACGAAGTCAAGCTTTCAGCCTTTCATTTTTTAATAACTCTCATTTTATCTATATCATGATTCATTTTTCCCATTCCGAAATGGGACATCATAAAGAATGTATTGTTCCATTATCCGAGTCCATTAGGGGGTTGGTTCATATTGTTAATGTTAGAGAATGTAATAGGTGGTAATTGGATACCCCACTCATGTTTAGTCCCACATGGATGAGCGGTGGGACTCTGGTCTTTCTGAGGGGCTATATAAGGAGCCCCTTACCCCTTGTACTCATTGAGAAATTCAATAGAATCTCTGCCTCTTTAAGAGCTTCTCATGTGGTTTCATCCCGCTCCTTAGGGAGTAGCGTTCCACGTAAACCTTCGTGTTCTTGATGTTTATCTTTCTTATTTTATCGATTCCCATTCCGCTTCTTAGATTTCAACATGGTATCAGAGCGGGTCGACTCTCGAGGATTTCAAGTTCTTTATTTATGTTCGACATTCGTTTTTGATGTGAAGATTTGGTTGTGAAAATTATTTATTCAAGTAATCTGTTCGAGTAATCTAGGGTTTTGTTGTCGAAACCCTAAATTTCAAGTCGTGATCTCGAGCAGACAATCCTCCAGATCCAACATGTGTTTCTATGTTGACAGAAATCTTCTCTACGAAACCTAGATCTCTAGTTTGTTAGGATCTCATGCAACAGCTCTCTCACACAGGCGGCGCGAGAGCAGATCCAAGAGGTGGAGCCCCATCGTCGATCTGAGTAGCGTCATCAGGGCCCCAATCGCAACACCCCTCTCCAATCGGTCCAGGCAGAGCAGGCCGCATCCCCTCCAGATCCGCGATGCATCTCTTAGCTCTCCAAGCTCCAGTAGGCGGAGCCCACCCACGGTGCAAATCCTACGCGCATCCCCTACAGGCCACACCTCACGTGGCGAACCTCCAGGCATGCCGCCATCTTCGTGCAACAAGCCGATGATCCAGGGGGCACCGCAAATCTCGTCGTGCAGCCCATTCGTGCCCCAACACCAGCCGCGTACAACCACCTCTCCTATCTTCATCTGGAAGCGCGCAAGGAGGAGGAGCTCCCCGCACATCTCGTCGTGCAGCCCACTCGCGTTCCAACACTAGCCGCGTACAACCACCTCTCCTATCTTCATCTGGCAGCGCGCAAGGAGGAGGAGCCCTAGAGGGGCTTTCGCGCGTCACCCTCCAATTGCAACCCCAGCAGGAGGCGACACATCCTCCTCTTCACTTGCAGTCGGTGCCGCCCAACAGCTGAAGACGACTTGGTGCCTCCATCCATCCCGATTGCCCCGCGATTCTCCAGGCAATGAAGATGCCCCATCGGGGCAGCGGTCTTGTTTGATGGGTTCAGGGCATGTATGGTTGTTGGGTTGGATTGGGTTGGGTACACTATCCCTCCTTCCAACCCTCTCAATCCTCCTCACAGTTTACTATTCACAGGGGTACAGTTTACTATTCACAGGGGTACCTCAACCCAACCCAACCCAGCAACCAAACAGGCCCTAAAGAGAGTGGGGGCGCATATTTTCTTCAAAGGGCCCGAACGGGCCCGATGTCCTTTTAAAAAAAATCTGAAAAGGGTCGGAAAAAAAGCATGAAGAAGGCTCATTTAAAAAAAGGGCCAAGATTAAAAAAATGGCCTGGTTTAGTCCTTGTAAAAAAATCTATTAGGCTAAATGAGCCCTGTCGATTTCAAAAAAAAATCATTTGAAAAAGACGCGTACAATAAAAAAGCCATACACAAAAGATATGAAAACAAAAAAATGATGAATGAAAATCCGAAAAAAATGTTGAATGGCTTTAAAAAAAGAGAATGGCTAAAAACATGATGATTTGTGAAAAAAATTACATGTTTTGTTTCTCCCAACTTGATCCGTGATTCTTATTATATCAAGTATGGGAGAACGGAGGAGTTAGAAATATATTCTTCAGGTAAACAGACCTGGAACCGAACCGGGACCCGTTTAATCGAACCTAGATATATAAAGATGTTGGGCATGGGTCTGGTCCACCAGACCACATTTCCCTAACTTTAACCACCGAAACTTTGCCCCAGAGCTCGTCAGACAACCGCTAGAGGTTGTCGGAGACGTCGGATTGCGAATCCGAGGATGTTGATGCGAAGAGCTCATCACGAGGGATTGATTTCTCACGTCGGTACAAATGCCACTTTGTTGCTTATGTTTTCCGCGTTTTGTTTCTGTCAGAAATAGAATGGGATTTCTTGTCTTATTCCAGTGGATCTAGGGGTCCATATATAGGACAAACCTAGAAACCCTAATGAGTACAAGAAGGAGAAAAGTACAAAAATTCCCTCAAGGGTTTTGGAAAGATCGGTTACATATTTCTAACACTCCCCCTCAAGTTGGAGCATATTTATCAGTCATGCCCAACTTGGAAATAATCCACAGCAGTCGTTTCTTGGGTAAGGCCTTTGTGAAGATATCTGCTAGTTGAAGATCAGTGCTAATATGTGGAGTAGCAATTCTTCCAGCTTTGACAGCATCTCGTACGAAGTGGAAATCTATCTCTATATGCTTGGTTCGTTCATGGAATACTGGATTTGTGGCTATGTAGGTTGCAGATTTATTGTCACAATATAGAGGAATAGGAGTAGTGACATTAATGCCAAGTTCCTGAATGAAAGCCAATAGCAATATGATCTCACATGTAGCCTGAGCCATTGCCCTATATTCTGCCTCTGCACTGGATCTGGATACAACGGTTTGTTTCTTACTCCTCCATGTAACTGTATTTCCTCCAACCATCATCGCATAGCCTGTAGTAGAGTGTCGATCTTCTGGGGAACCAGCATAGTCAGCGTCCGCATATGCAGTAACCTCCGTGTGCCCATTTGCCCCGTAGAAGAGGCCGCGTCCTGGAGATTCCTTCAAGTATCGTAAGATTTGTAGGACATCTAGCCAGTGGCTGTAAGTCGGTTGTTCCATGTGCTGACTAGCTCTGCTAACTGCATAGGAGATATCTGGTCTGGTGGCAGTAAGGTAGAGGAGTTTGCCCACAAGACTTCTATATCTAGTGACATCATCAAAGGTAGAATCAGACAAGCTGGCATGTTTCTTTGGGTCTGCAGGGATACTAGAGGGCTTGCATCCGAGAACCCCTGCTTCAGTAAGAATGTCCAGACAATATTTTCTCTGTGAGAGGTGAAGTCCTTCAGTAGTGCGAAGTACTTCTATGCCCAAGAAGTAGCGTAGATGACCAAGGTCTTTAGTAACGAATACCTTTTGAAGGAAGGCCTTGGTTTCTGATATCCCATTGCAGTCATCACCAGTGAGAACCATATCATCAACATAAACGGAAAGAATAACAGTACCAGTTGCTCATTTTCTGACAAATACTGAGTAATCAGATTTTGTTCTCTGGAATCCAATTGTACTAATTTCTGTGGTAAGTATGTCAAACCACGCCCTTGGGCTTTGCTTGAGACCATATATCGCTTTTCGAAGTCGACATACGTACTCCCCCTCGACTTCATAACCAGGAGGTTGCAGCATGTATACTTCCTCATCAAGGTCGCCATAGAGAAAAGTATTTTTCACATCTAACTGATAAATAGGCCAAGATTTATTTGCTGCTAACGAAATAATAGTCCTGATAGACCCCATACGTGCAACTGGTGAGAATGTCTCAAAATAGTCTACACCATAGGTTTGTGTAAAACCTTTAGCCACACGGCGAGCTTTTAGCGTGTCAATTGCACCATCCGGTGTTTGTTTGGTCATGAAGACCCATTTGTAAGCCACCGGTCGAGTCCCTTTAGGACACTGGACAAGATCCCACGTTTGTCTGGATATAAGTGCATTCATTTCTTCATCCATTGCATGTCGCCACCCAAAGTCCTGTAAGGCACTGTGATGATCTCGTGGGATGGAAAATATCATTAGAGCATCTGTATACCGTCTGTCATAGTCAGATAAACTATCAGTAGAGGTGTAGTGAGACATCGGATAGGAAGTACACTGTCTCTTACTCTTCCGTAGAGCAATTGGAACCTCGAGAGGATCATCTGGGACATCTTTGTGGGAGATACTTGAAGAGGGCATATCATCCTGGAGGACTGAGACGGGTAACGGGACATCTGGAGCTGTCGAAATGTTTCGTCGTTTGTAGATGATGGGTGGGGGTGGAAGTTCAAGGGGTATATCAGTGATTGTATGAGAGAAGAAGCTTGTTTTCTCAAAGAAGGTAACATCTGCAGAGATGTAATAGCGATGACCATCAGGATCATAGCACCTATACCCTTTTTTAGTGCGAGAGTACCCTAGAAAAAACACATTTGATCGCACGTGGCAAGAGTTTATCTGTATTTTGGAATTTATGAACGAATGACACACAACCAAAGACCCGTAGAGGTAGGGGAAAAGCAGACTCTGTGGGATAAAGTAAAGAGAATGGAGTAGACCCATTTAGAGAAGGAGAAGGGACTATGTTGGTAAGATGAACTGCAGTTAATATAGCATCACCCCAGTAGATTTTGGGAACTTTCATTTGAGAGAGAAGTGATCGGGCAATGTTTAGGAGGTGTCTTAATTTTCTTTCTGCTATCCCATTTTGTTGGGATGTATAGGGACAAGATGTTTGATGTATGGTCCCTTGAGAAGCAAAAAATGTGGAAAGGTCATTTTGGGTGAATTCCAACGCATTATCTGAACGGAAAATTTGTACAGCAGTGGAGAAAATGGTTTTAACATACCGAAAGAAATTTTTGATGATAATATTTATTTTCCGAACGTTCTTTTAGTAGATAAACGCAGGATAGTCTGTTGAAATCATCAATAAAAACAACAAAGTACTTATGGCCACTGAGTGTACGAACCGGACAAGGTCCCCAGATATCACAATGGACTAGAGCAAAAGGAGTAGAACGACGAGGCTCAGTTTGAGCAGGAAAGGATGCTCGATGATGTTTCCCAAATTGACACGCCTCACACTCAAAGGGTTTTAGCGACGAAAGTTCCGGAAACATCATGGAGAGGGCTTTGGCAGATGGATGACCAAGACGAAGATGCCATAGTAATGGATCAGTGGAAATGGACGCAGCACCCGCAAACTTGGAATCAGTAGGGATGTCAAGATAATACAGCCCATTCTTCTCATATCCCCCACCAAAGATCTGCTTCGTCCGGATGTCCTGAAAGTAACAGCAAAATTTATCAAATATCACTTGACAGTTAAGCTCAGTGCATAGTTTATGGACAGATAATAAGCTAAGAGGAAAGTCTGGAGCGCAGTGCACGTTCGTCAGTCTGAGTGAGGAAGAAAATTCCACGGTTCGTAATGGGCGAGTGCGCTCCATTGTCAACACGTACAGTTTTCACAACTGAGGATGGTCGGGAAGAAGTAAGAATACTACCTTCCCCTGTAAGATGCGTCGAAGCTCCAGAGTCGATGATCCATGTAGGATTTGATGTAGTAGTTGTGTTGGTGACTGTACTCGCAGTTGTGGCAAGACTGGTTGTTGAAGCAGAGGTGATAACATTAGTATGAGAGTTTTGGAGTAGTTGACGTAGACTGGCATATTCAGAGGCTGTAAAAGAATGTTGACTAGCATTCACAGATTCTTCTTGGCTTGGGGCAGCAATCTCATAGTCAGTATCATAGGTAGTCGTCTCATACACACTGTTGGCATTCGAAGGCATGCCAAATTTGGCTCAGCAATGTTCTGATGGGTGATTCAGGCGACCATAATGAGTACACGGGGGGAAATGGGCAGGAGTATGATCACGACCTTGGGTCCGTGAAGATTCGCGACCCCGTCCATAAGCACGACCACGTCCTCGTCCAGAGTCACGTCCTCGTCCCCCGTAAGGGATTGATCGTCCCTTAACAAAGTGAGCGGATACCTCAACAGATGGAGGGGTGTGTGGAGACTCAATTTCCTGAAGTCGGCCGAAGATGGTTTCAAGAGTGGGTAATGCACCTACAGTAAGAAACTGGTCCTTCGCAGATTTATATCGAGGGTGTAAACCAGATAGGAACCGATATACTTGCCATTCTGCTCGTTCCCCAACCTGTTTATCACAACATGCCGGTTGAAAAATGAGGAGTTCTTCAAATAAACCTGTGAGCAGCCTGTAATACTCTATTAAGGATGTATCTCCTTGATTTGTAGACCAAATCCTAGTATATATATCTGAAAGCCGAGATTCGGTAGTTTTCTGTGAGTATGTATTTTCAAGACTCTCCCACATTGCTTTTGCAGTTTCTTTGTATAGGAGATTGGATGCAATAGATGGGTCAACACTATTTGTCATCCAGGTGATAACCTGACATTTATCGACAAACCATGTATCAAAGTCTTTGTCTGTCTCTGCTGGGGGAATTCTAGTAAGGACATAGGCCTTCCGTTGGTCGCCAATAAATATTTTAAAAGACTGTGACCAGAGAACATAATTCTTGGATCCTTTGAGTTTTATAGTAGTGCCCTGAGCCATCATAGATTGAGATTGGTACAGGGACTTGGAGTCCACAGATGTGGGAGTAGAAGTCATGGCAGCCACACAAGACAAGTAGCAAAGGACTAGATAATATTGATAATTTCAGAGGACATGAGGCTGTAGTAAAATGTCACCGGATGCTGGAGTCGTTGGGCCGCATAATCTTGTTAGACTGATGAGTGCTCGTTGGAGTGTTGCTGTGCACGAGAGTCGCTGGAGCCGTTTGTCAGAGCAGAATCGATGTAGACCGGGAAGTCCTAAAGTCGTGGACGTGGAAGCCGTTGCTGGAGCCGTTGCTGGAGATTTCGCCTGGCCGTCGGAAGCCTGGAGTCGCTGGAGCAGTCCTGGGTTCGACTTGGAGCCGTTGATGTAGACTGGATGGGAGCCTGGCCGTCGATGGGATCCTGGAGCAGTCCTGGAGTCGATGTAGACCGGAAGCCTGGAGCCGTTGATGGGAGCGATGTGAAGGCACTGGGGCGGGGCGAAGTGGAGAGGGGAACCGACTGGGTTTGATGGGGAAGTGGAGAGGGGAACCGACTGGGTTCGATGGGCACTGGGGGGGGTTCGAAGTGGAGAGGGGAACCGACTGGGGGGCGAAGTGGAGAGGGGAACCGAAGTGGAGAGTGAAGTGGAGAAGGGCGATGCGGTAGGGGCGATTGGGTATGGCGGTGGGGAGGGGCGATGGGGAGGGGCGATGGGGGAGGGGCGATGGGGAGGGGCGATGGGGAGGGGCGATGGGCGATGGGTGCTGGGAAATGGGGTCGGGCGTCGGGGTCGGGGTAGGGCGATGGGCGATGGGTGCTGGGAACTGGGGTCGGGCGATGGGCGTTGGGGGCGATAGGCGATGGGCGATGGATGTCGAGGTCGAGGTAGGGCGAGGGGGATCGCGCGATGGAGGGGGGCGCTAGGGATCGCGCGATGGATCGGGAGGGAGGCGGCGAGAGAGAGGCCCGTGGGACAGCTCTGATATCATGTCAGAAATAGAATGGGATTTCTTGTCTTATTCCAGTGGGTCTAGGGGTCCATATATAGGACAAACCTAGAAACCCTAATGAGTACAAGAAGGAGAAAAGTACAAAAATACCCTCAAGGGTTTTGGAAAGATCGGTTACATATTTCTAACAGTTTCCTTCGGATTAGGTCATGATTTCATCGTCGTTTAGCATCAGAATCATGATGTATTTCCGCATGCGGGTAGTCGAGGATCTTGTGGGCGTGTTATACACACATTACATCGTACATGCACGTGGGATTCGACATCGAGGGGTGAGATTCCAGTATCTGCATGCTTACATGTGCGAGGGTGTGCCGGCAAAGACTTGGGTTGTACGCGCGCGAGGAGGTGACATGTTCGGCCGAAGCCATGCGTGAGTCGTGGAGGAGCGTCAGGAACATCGGGGTGTCGGAGCTGCACATGCACAAGCATATGGGCATGCATTCGAAGAAATTATTCGCACGGATGAGTTTTCGTGGCCAGGCGTGAAGTCTGTGCGGACATGGGAATGTGCATTCAGATGCATGCGACCGTAGGGGACATGTCGGATGTGTGCATGTGTATGTGGGTGCATACTTGCATCTGAAGGCTGTCGATATGGATGAGTGCGAAATGCAAGAATATGCGTACGTGTAGGTACTGCCAGGGGTTGTCGTCAAGTTGATGGTTTTGCCGATACGGTCGTGTACGCCAAACTGATGGTGGCCGCTGATCCGACGAAGTATGGGATGCCGAATCCGTATGGCGGTAGGTAGCCCTGCACATGGATGAGAGAGAGTGTAGGGCTACAGCGGATAATTGGAGGTACCGGTTCCGTGAGTGATTGCGGAACCGTGAGCATGTTCGCGCATGCGATTGGATCGTGTGCTTGCGGATACAAAATTGGTTGCATGCATGTAATCGGATACGTGCAAGGAGTCAGATCTGTACGTGGACCCGTGTATGTGTGAACGACCAGATCTGTACGCTGAGCCGTGTGTGTGTGAAGAGGGATCCTTACAAGGAGCCGCATCTGCAGAAATCCAACGCATGCTATATCTAGACATGTAAATTCTCAGTCATAGACTAAAAAAATATTTTAGTGTGAAATTGGGAGAGAAGAGAAAGAGATGTAAGAGAATAAGAGAGTGAGAGTAAGACGAGAGAGAGAGAGAGAGATCGTGAGAGTAGAGAGTATAGATTAGGGATGAAAACGGTCGGATACGGATACGAATATAGGTATAATCATATTCTTATCCATTTTAAAATACGAATACGAATATTTACGAATGTAAAAAATGTGTTACCATATACTTAAAAACGAATACGAATGTAAAACGAATACCAATCGGATACGAATAATAACCGAAATATTTTGAAGATTAACTAAAATATACATGTTTAGGATGGTTTAAACATTACATAGATATACTAGATATTGTAATTTCATAACAATTATATCAACAATAGTGAATGCAATCATAAAATGTTGTTATGTACATTTTTAAATAAATATATAACTGTACTTATATTCGAAAACGAATATACGAATACGAATGCGAATATTAACGAATGTCAAAGTGATATCCATATCTGCATCCATTTTAAAACGAATACGAATAGGAATGTCAAAATAGGTATAAATCAAATATGATAGCGGATCGGATACGAATATATTCACGTTTATTTTCATCCCTAGTAGATATATATATATATACATGAAAGAGGAGGTAGTGAAAGAGAGTTATGCACGAGTATGGGGGTAGGTTATTTGCATAAAACGGGGCCTGACTTTAGTTGTGCTTTTACACAAGTACCCCTCGTTGGAGTATAAAGTAGGTAAAGACCCTTGTTTTAATTTAGCTATTGTAATACTATTGTGAGATTACTACCACCTCTGTTAAATTATATATTGCACACATGTCTATGATAGTTTTTATAATTATGTGAAATCCTTAGAGTAGATATAATTTTTGTAACATAAAAGATCAGTTGTGATTAACCATTGACCATCCACAGGTTTAAGTTGCACATATATGTGCATGAAATGGAACGGATAAATATGGTACTTATGGAATGATTCCTCCAGTTTCGGTACAATATATTCATCGTTTTTAGTTACAACATATAGCGGTGTAAATACTATTGGTAAACCAATATCGATCATGTTAACATTAAACTTGCATAGAAATAGAATATTTATAAGTAAATTGTGAGATCGAGTGACTAAGTGAAATATTTTTACGAATAAGTTGTGTGGCTCAGTGCCTAAGTTGAATTTATACAAGTGTTCTGACATACTGCATAAGTGATCTCATATGAACCAGTTTGGTGTTTAAATATAATAAAGAGAAGTAAACCACCAAGGAGAAAGCATGCTTCCTTGGAAACTATGATAGAGACTTGGACAACCATAAATAACCCGGTTGAGAGATTAATGTTGCCTTAACTCATCGTGTATTGTGTGTGCTACTTAGTGCTCCTCTCGGCGTTTTAGTGACTTTTCCACCATGACATCAAGCGACTATATGTCCTCGGCTATGTGCCCTTGTGCTTTATGTTGCGCGCTTTGTATTGTGTGTGTTCTCCGCATGGCAATGAGGCCTACGGTCTCCATGTGATTCCTTTTGAGATGGTGTGTTACTAACATGGTATGTGAGTGGTGACCTTAAGCAGCATTAAGCTACCGTTCAAGCACATCTTTCTTCACCGACGTGACTTATAGGTACTTATAGATGTTGGCCTCACGTATAAGTACCTGGATTCACCCATGTGAGAAAAGACACCGAGCGTATTAAATGAAAAAGTGTAAATCTTTGTTATTAGTGGCGAATTATTGAAAATCAAATATATCAAACCAGATCATGCCCTTACTCGTACCCTATCGTTGAAAACTCTACTGATGGAATGTGGACTTGGATTTTCTTCCTTATAGTATTACTCTCTTTATAAGTTAGAGTTATTATTCAATCCATACTCGTTCTCGGATTGGAACTATAAGCCAAGTTGGTAGAAGTCGCTAAGCGTGGATGTTTACTCCGTGGGGTCTTGTTACTTAGTGAGTTTGGGGAAAGGGAAGTTCAGGTATACATTGTGGTTTTTCACATTTAATTCTTGTTCATACTTTTTACCCTTCTAGTTGTTGTTTATATCAGTAGTGGGTGCTCTGCTCATAAATCTATTTGCATGATTTCGGCAGGTTCGTAGGAGCAGCAGCTGCAACAGTATACGCCTTGTGGTTGACTTGTTCAGCTATGTTTTGTGGTAAAGTTGGTTTTTGCTATTTTGTCTTTTTTTACTGTTAACGCATATATTAGTTTCTGTGTGTCTTTCTGTTAATTTTATTTTCAGTTGTATGCTTTATGTAATTTACCCATAGGCTACTCTCCTATATAAGAGAGCCTAGGGCTTATGGAATAAACATCTCGTTCATTTTTCCCAACATGGTATCAGAGCGACGGTCCTAGACCGGAGTTCTCGAAACCCTAACCCTACCCTACCCCACCCGCCGGCCTCTCTTTCTCTCTCTCTCTCTCATCAGTGCCGCCGGGGCATACCGTACTCGCCGCCCCCTCCGCCGCACGATTGCGCAGCCGCACCAGCACCCCCGTGCGCCTTTGCTGTCGCTCCTGCGCGCCTGCGCGAGTGCGCTAGCGCCCCTGCACGAGTACGTAGCCCTCCGCGCGCTATCTCCTGCGCTGTGCGACTGCGCGTGATCCAGCGGCGTGCGCGTGCTCCTTCACGCGCAACTGCGCCTGCCTGTGTGCGCGACAGCGTGCTCCCTGTGCTCCTTGTGACTGCGCGTGCTCCCAGTTGCGTGTGCGCGTGCTCCCTGTGCGCGTGCGCGTGTGCTAAGCCCTAAAGCGCACACCGTCATCTACATGGGTTTAGTTGCTTGAGGTCTACACGTGCAACTAAACCCGTCTATGTCATTGTAGACAAATTTCATCCTCTGGCAATCGCTCCAGTCTTCAGTCTCCAGTATGTCAGAAAGCAAGGCGGATATCTTATCCATTGGTACCTTTCGTGGTCCAGCGCCTATTGTAAAGATGGACGGTACAAACTATGAACTGTAGGCAATGCAGTTCATGAGCATGATGAAGTCAACGGGTAAGAAGCACATTCTTACCGAACCAGAGCCTGCTGAGAAGACTGGAGCCAATGCCTCTTGGGAGGCTGATGACGCATACGCCAAAGTTTGGCTATATGGTACGTTGGCAATTGAGATTGCCAATGACATTCTACATCAACCCACGGCCAAGGATATGTGGGACATTCTGGCGGCTACATATTCGGAGGCGAAGAACGAGACAAAGATTCTGCAACTCCAGCATGATATATTCACTATAAAGCAGAGTGGTCGCCCTCTACATTCACTCTACACATCCCTGAGAGGGATGTTCGAGAAGCTCTACAGTTTCATGCCTCTGACAGCCACACCAGAACAACAGAAGACATATTGGAATGCGACTATGGTGGGCGTGTTCCTTGCTGCACTTGATCCAGAGTATGAGGCAGCACGGTCCCAGATTTTGGCCGACTCTACTATTCCTCCCATGGAGGAAGCCTTTTATAGACTGAGTCGGATCACCGTTCCTTTTGCTGCCACGAATCAGAATACTTCAGCCATGGCAGCCAACAGGGGTCGCGGATTTCATCATAAGAGTCGTGCACGTGGACCTCGTGGCAGAGGAGGCCGCACTCGGCCAACATGTACTTACTGTCATCGTGTTGGACACAATGAAGACACATGCTACTCGAAGCATGGATTTCCTGCATCTGCACGAGTCGCTGAGCAGATAGAGCCTCCATCTGCTGCTACTTTGGATCAGCGGTTCGATGATCTAGTTGCCCGTCTAAGGGGCATTATTCCTCCATCTGACCCAGCACCTACTATTGAGAGTCAATCTGATGCTGCTGCTTCTGCCTCTGCGTCGACCAGTACTTCAGGTAGCATACTTGCATTTACCAGTAGTAGATCAGATACATTACTGTGGATTATGGACTCGGGCGCTACACATCATCTATGTGGCGATCAGAGTTTACTTACAGGATATTCTCATATTCCTCCAGGCCGAACAGTAGTCATTGCCAATGGTACACATTCTCCCATCACTGGTCAGGGGGAGATTAGGCTGACCTCTTCTATACAGCTCAAGAATGTGCTACATGCACCTGATTTTTCAATGAATTTGTTGTCAATCAGTCAGATTACGAAGGAATTACATTGTCGGGCAATTTTTTATCCATCTTCTCTTGTTTTTCAGGACATCTGTACAGGCAACGTGATTGGTCGTGGCTATGAGGAAGGAGGCCTCTACCGCCTAAATCAGACTCCATTCGCTGGAACCTCATCCCTTCCCACTGGACCAGTATCTCCTTTGCTGTGGCATCTGTGCTTTGGGCATCTACCGCTTCAGAAGTTGTGTCGTGTGTTACCCCAGGGTCTTTTTCACACACCTATCCAATGTGAGGCTTGTCAGTTGGGAAAGCATCACAGGTCTACCTTTCCCAGTCGTCCAGGTCGGAGTAGTACCTCCAAGTTTGAGTTATTTCATATTGATGTCTGGGGTCCGAGTCGTGTACCTGATCATCAGGGACACAGGTTTTATATAGTTTTTGTGGATGACTTCTCTCGTGTGTCATGGGTATTTTTGATGAAAAATAAATCTGAAGCAGACAATATTATTATCCATTTTCTGAATGAAATTCAAAATGTTTTCTCCACATCTGTGAAGTTTATAAGAAGTGATAATGCCCTAGAACTGTGCACTCATGTCCTAGCCAACTACTACTCCTCAAAAGGGATTATACATCAAACATCTTGTGCTTATACCTCTCAACAAAATGGGATTGCAGAAAGGAAACATCGCCATCTTCTTGATGTCACAAGATCACTTCTTATACAGAGTCATGTTCCTTATTCTTACTGGGGTGATGCGGTCCTCACTGCATGTTACCTAATTAACCGTATGCCGTCCTCTGTCTTGGATGAACAGATTCCCTTTTCCATTATCTATCCTGGGAAAGATCTGTTTTCCCTTACTCCCCGTGTATTTGGTTCAGTCACCTTTGTACACCAGTTATCTCCTGGTACTGACAAGCTCTCTCTTAGGGTTGTCAAGTGTGTCTTTGTTGGGTACTCCAGAATTCAAAAGGGGTACAAGTGTTTTGATCCTTTGCGTAGGCGGTATATGGTCAGTGCAGATGTTACATTTTTTGAATCTGTAATGTATTTTTCAGCCTCAGGTGATCAGCAGCTACCTCCACTGCCTACCGACGCCATATACATAACACCACCACCTCCAGCACCGTCACCACCACCACAAATCCCCGTCTCACCACTACCGTTCCATTATACCCGCAGGCCTCCTCCAGCTCATGGTCATGACTCATCTCCTAGCTCGCCTATGGTATGTACAGAAGATACTTCTCTTGATGGATCTAATGATATTTCTGAGCAGGATATGTTGCAGGGGCCAGATGAGGACACAACTGATTTAGATGTTCCTATTGCTATATGCAAATCGAAGAGGAGCTGCGTTACATATCCATTGGCAGCTTCTGTGTCATTTGAGCGACTATCTGGGGATTTCAGGAACTTTGTGGTGGCCTTGTCAGCTGTAGATATTCCACGGAATTATCAAGATGCTCTGCAGGTCAGTAGATGGCGACTAGCAATGGAGGAGGAAATGGTGGCACTTCAATCTAGGGGAACTTGGAGTCTAGTTCCTATACCTCCAGATGTGACCCCGGTGAGTTGCAAGTGGGTGTTTACGGTGAAGCAAAATGCAGATGGTTCTATTGACAGATACAAGGCCCGCCTTGTTGCACGTGGTTTTACACAAACATACGGGGTGGATTGCCTTGATACATTCTTGCCAGTAGCCCGTCATTCTACTCTCCGGATCTTGCTGTCAGTCGCAGTCAATCGAGAGTGGCCGCTATATCAGTTGGATGTGAAGAACGCGTTCTTGTATGGAGATTTGCAAGAGGAAGTCTATATGCAACAACCACCCGGTTTTGCTGTTGAGCGGGAGTGTTCCAAGGTGTGCAGACTTCATAAGGCTATCTATGGCCTTAAGCAGAGCCCCAGAGCATGGTTTCAGAAGCTCTCAAACCTCTTTGAAAAACAACGATACAAACGCTCCAATGCTGATCATTCCTTGTTTGTACAGAAGATTTCTAGAGGTATTATTGCAATTATGGTTTACGTAGATGACATCTTGAATACTAGAGATGATGAGCAAGGCATAAAGTGTAACATCCGGATCCGAATGAACTGAAGCTCCTGTCAAGAAAAGGATGTTGCAAGCAAATTTGGATCTCCAAAGTGGAGATATTCAAAGGTATATATCTCTCTCCTCTTTGTTCTCATTAAAGTCAATGTTGAAGTTTCTAATTCAGTTTTTTTTTGTTGCTATCCATCAGGTATTTTATCTATTGTTGTATGTTAGATAAACATTTTGATAGTAATAGGTTGCTTGAGAGTTGTATATTCTAGATATGCTATAACTGGGTTACCATATATTATAACATGTTGGGAACAAGGGTCTTGTGGTAATCTAAAGCCATGGAAATTTGACTCTATAATACTTGTGTATTGCATGTGGCAGAAGATAGATTGCACTTTCATCTAAATTCTAATTGTATATTCCTGGTTAATATGATGTGAATACATAAATAACATCTCAATACTAATAATAGAAGTACAAATGATTCCCAAGAACATTTAAACCATTGTGAGATATACATGAGGGTCGGTAAAGGCAGTGATATCATGTTCTGCACAAGGGTCATTGGAACTAGAGTTTAATGTAAGGATATACAACACTAATGAAGCCTATAAAGAAGGTCATCATACTTATCTCTTGAGATGGTATACATAGAATCATGATATCATCAAAATCTCAAAAGACTGTTTGATGAGCTACAAGTTTATTATGCTTTAACCAGCAACAATCTTCTCTATGGCCACTAAATCTAGAAAAGTAAAATAATATGTGGCTCATCTCGATGTAAAACAATCACGGTTGTGGGCATGAGTGGACCTAATCTGTCCCTCCTAGAAGAAGCAACCATGGCAGAGGTGGTCTCACCTTTCTTAGGTGTATGAAATAATATAGATAATATACTCAACTTAATATGTACCTCCTAACTAGAAGAAATCTTTGATATGGTAATCCTTTGTGACAACACGACCTCATATGTAGATTCCAGATCCGGAAAAAAAAGATCAACAATCAATGGATATCTGAACAGTCCATGTGTTGCACATATACAGACATGTGTGTAAGAATTTAGCCTTTTAAAACTAGAATTCCTAGCATAGCAGTATTCAACTAAAGGTTGGGTATTCTGCTTCATTTTAAACATTAGACAAATCTGCATAATGCAAGCAAAATTTTTCTCTTCAGAGTATAGTCAACTTAAGAATCTGTCACATTTTTTTCATGGTTTTTGATGCACAATATCTATACCGCTGGACAATATTCCATTTTATGACATAATCAGGAGATTATTTTCAATGGAGCATATTCCATTTTATGACATAATCAGGAGATTATTTTCAATATTAAGTATTTTGAAATCTGTTAAATATAGTGTTATCAACTTATTTGGATTCTTAATCTCGAGAACAATCACAGAAGGTCTATTTCAACCTATTGAAAATGACGAAAGATAAAGAATTTAACTATGATCCAGCTTAATGATATCAAGATCGCGTAATTAACCCGACATATTTTTTTTAGCAAGGGTAGGAAGATACAAAGTAGCTAAAGGGGTATAACTCTTGGCTGGGAGTTTGATACATCCAATTGGGAGGGTTTCTCAATATCTCTTAGTAATAGTGATAAAGAATCGAAAGATGACTACGGTGGATAAGTAAATAATAATCTCAATATGTTAGCATTATTAGAATGACTTGAGATCTAGTGGAAGAGAAGATTCAGGGTGAAATTTTGCAGTGCCAGGAAGGATTGCATCGACCATCTTTTCATCTTTTGTTCATTATATTAGGGTATTTTCATACAAGAGACTTATAAAAAAAAATTAGATCAAGAGTCTTGCCACTAAATTACGAGTTAAATAACAAAAGTAAAATTTCTACATTAAATTAAATTTTAAATTCAGTTCCAATAAACAACTTATGATCTCGTGGTTTGAAAAAGGAGTTCATTGAGATATTTTCATAAATCTAGATTAATAAGCAACCCGCCAATTGATGAGATCATCTATGATCAATGACTGAAGATCTTTGTGATCAATCATTCAAAATCACTAAAGTATGAATCACTATTCAATATAATTATCAACAAGATACCTAGATTTGTAAAGTTGACTACATCAGAGTTAAGAGAGGATGAGAAATTAAGTTAGTGATGATGATTCAATGATGACTAGTAATTAAAAGTGCCAGTCATGGTAACCTTTACGCCTGACTGTGCGAGGGGGCGGTGACCCTCAGCTGGGCGGAAGATTAGGAAGCCCAGTTAGGGCAGCGGCCGCTTCGTGCGCGGGTTTAGGATCCCGGTCTTTTTCTCGGTTTTTTTCGCGAGCGCTCGCAGTTTTTACGCCTCTCTGGGATCCACAGGTTTTCTTTTAAAGACCAGTTCCGCTGACCCTTGTTCTTTAGGGTACCTAGGCTGGAGGACCCTTGGTTTTAGTTTTTCGAGCTCGTTAGCCCGTACCGGTCGGGCCGGTTTTTCTTTTAGAGCGACTTTTCTAGAGAGTCTCTCTCACCCGTCTCAGTGGCGTAGTTTTGGAGTAGACCTATCCCTCTATTGGACCGCCCTTCCAATTAGAGGGCGAGACGGAAGAGCCTCTTTTATAGGCTACTTCACCGCTTGAGTTTTATTTATTTTTCGCCAACAGACTTGGCGATGCTACATCTGAATCATCCATGTATACATCTGAATCCTCTATGGCTACATCTGAATCAGTTACAGTTGAATCTGAAAAAGATACATTTGATATTGGATTAAGTTATAATTGAGTTGGCTAAAGTTGAATTACAGTTGAGTTGGTTTCCGTTGAACTAGTTACTTTTCTGCCAATAATTCCTGGCAAAGAGAAAAGGCCATATCATGAAAATCATCCTTATCAGACTATCTACTAGGCTTGAGAAAATCAACAAGAAAAGAATCAAAATCCCATATCCATCATACACCCTTACTATGATCAATCCACAAGATTCTTAAACATCATTATAAGCATTTAATAGAGATAATGATCATATCAGAGTCTCATCAATCACATTTTCAAGACCACTCAAACTTATATTATAATTAATAGAAAGGCAATGACTTAAATATGGACCACATGATATTGGTATATAAATGATTAATGTGGGTAATTAGTGTAGGATGAGTAGAATGGGGTTTTACATACCAAACAGCTTGAAAGCCTGTTTCATTGCAAGTAGCTTTAAATTTTAATTGTCAAGGCCAAATTACTTGCTTTCTTTTGGAACCACAAAATTTCCTATTATTTTTAATTAATTAAGATTTACTCAACATTTGTTGATGTTCTTTTCTCCACATTCCATGGATTGTAGGCAAAATACCTGCACCGTTGTATTGGGAGAGTTGAATGTCAGTTTCTGAAGCAAAACATAGCAGGTATGTATGTTATAGTTTGTTCAAGATATTTATGCTTTTATTTCTCTTCTGATAAAATTGGGATACATGTATATAATGCAATTTCTGTTGTTACATATAAACTGATATGGAAATTTATGCAATATAACTGTGACATACTGTAGTTTTATGGCTTACTAGTTAATTTGTGAATGTCATTCAAAAAAAATTCCCTAATTTCCAGTTCCCTAATGCGATTTCTAGAGAATATGATATTACGGAAGATGTGTAAACGGGTTTCCCAGATCCGAGAAGGAACGGGCCTCACAGTTTTGGTATCAGAGCAGTGGTACCCCGCTACATACATTCGTAGTATTATAGTTCTGATCACATTAAAACCTCGGATTGCGACAGTCCTTTGACTTATCGCGAGTCTAAAAGGGAAATATGACATTCAAAATTTATGACTACAGATGTCACTAATTGCAACTAACTTTCCATATGTATCCCAAGAAGAGAAAAAGTATAATAGAAATATTCGCGAACATCAACTATTGTAATTAAGGTTATCGGTTCTTATATAGAACCATGGCGTCTAGTGCCGACCTTTCTATCTTTTTAATTGATTCTGGAGCGATGAATGAACTTTGAATTTCTAACTTCAGTAGGTAGAGGTACAGATGCCCTAGATCATCCTTGTCACATTATGGGTCATGTGGCTAATTGATCATCATAAGATTAATAGTCAGATAGCTACCAATGTTGATTGGTGGACATGAGATGATAACAGACTGTCTGCTACTACAGCTTAACAAGTTTGACCTAACTTTTGGTATGGATTGAATGCCAGATCACCATGCCATGGGTAATTATTTCATGAAGACGATTGTTTTCAGGATTCCGGACTTAATCGAGATTACCTATAAGGGTACATTACATGACTCCAAAATGGAGTATATCTCTGTGTTGAAATCTCGGAGACTTGTTGATTTGGGATGTGATTCATATCTAGCAATTGTCCGAGAGACGTCTGGTAGAGAGTCGATGGCTCAGGACATTACAATAGTGTCAAATTACCCTAATGTGTTCGCTAATGATTTGTCAGGTTACCACCTGATAAAGAGTTCGAGTTCGAAATTACATGACTACGAGATATACAACCAATCTCGATAACTCCGTACCGCATGACACCAACCGAGTTGAGAAAGGTAAAGGTGCAGCTACATGAGTTACTTGACTTAAGTTTCGGAAGGTCGAGCACTACACCTTGGAGTGCTCCCGTTCTTTTATCAGAAAGAAGGATGGATCAATGACATTAAGCATTGATTTCATACAACTGAACAAGAACCGGTAAAGAACCATTATCCTCTGTCATACTTTGATGACTCGTTCAATCAGCTACATGGATCTTTGGTATTTTCAAAGATCGATCTCCGATCTGGCTACCATTAGCTGAGGATTCAAGAGTTGGATATTCGGAAGACAACATTCAAAAGCATAAGTAGTATGTTAAGCTGAACAAATGTGAGTTATGGTTATCCAAAACCTCATTCCTTGGACATGTCATTTCTGGAGCAGGTATGCCAGTTGACCCTACGAACATTGAGGAAGTTATGTCTTGGGAATATTCCAAGACAGTCACTCGAATTCGAAGCTTTCCTGAACTAGATAGTTATTATAGATGCTTCGTCTGTGGCTTTCCATGAGTCATTTTGACACAGATGAGAGTTCCTTTCATTGACCTTAAAGGACATTAAAAGAAAGATTAACAAATGTGCCCATTCTTGCACTTTCTTCAAACATTCAAGATTATACAGTATATACAAATGCTTCAAATGAATGTTTAAGAGTGGTTTTGATGCAGCAAGGTTACATGATTGTTTATGCATCACGTCAATAGAGGTTGCATGAGCGGAATTACTCCATCCACGACTTGGAGTTGGTAACAGTTGTCCTCGTTTTTAAGATCTAGCACCACTATCCATATGAGGTGAATTTTGATATCTTCATAGATCGCAAAAGTTTGAAGTACATCTGTAATCAGAAAGAGCTAAATATGAGACAACATCGGTTGTTTGAACTACTGAAGGATTTTGAATACATGATCTCTTACCATTCTGGTAAAGGAAACGTGGTGGCAGATGCGCTTAGCAGGAAAGCTCACACACATACGGCAAACTAGCTATATACATGAGATATACTCGTAACCTTGACTAATTGACATCCTCATAAGAGTGCGTCCTCATCTACTGTCATACCTCCGCGATTCAACATTCTTTGGGATTGCATAGTAGAAGGATATAGGACATATCCTTGAATTTTAGACAGATGCATGCGTGTCATCAAGGACAAACGTGATGATTTTGTGAGGACTAAGTCTATTTTGTGGAAGGTTGGCTGGGTAATTGCGCCCAACAATGAGTAGTTGCGCAGAGATATTCTTGATAAGGCACACAATTCACGATTGTCTATTCTTCTTGGTAGCACAAAGATGTACCAGGATCTAGGTCTACATTCTGGCAGGACGGAATGAAGCGAGATGCAACATGTCGTGTTAGCAAGTGCGTGATCTATCAGATGGTCAAGGCAGAACATAAGAGACCACCATGGTTGTTACAGTCTCTCCCCTTTTTTCGAATAAAAGTGGAAGAGTACTTCTATGGATTTTGTCACGGGACTAGTAAAGATAATAGGTGGTCACGATGCTATTGGGATGTTGTTCACAGATTGGCCAAGTCAGTCCATTTCATACATATCAACATGACCTACACTCCATCTAGGCTGGCTAGATTACATGTGCAAAAAAATATTATCAAAATTTATGATATACCACATGAGGTAGTGTCTGATGGAGACTCGAGGTTTATATCTCACTACTAGTACCGGCTTATGTCAACACCACAGACAGAGCTGAAGATGAGTTCTGCATACGATACTATGTGTTATTCAGATACTTGAGGATTTGCTATGTGCATGTACTCTAGAGTAGAAATGATCTTAGAAGGTTCACCTGTCATTGGTAGAACTCCCGCACAACGACAGTCATTATTCCAGTATTGGTATGACATCATTCGAAGCCCTATACGGGCGGAGATGTCTCGCACCTCTCAGTTGGCGTAAGGTAGGTGAACATACATTTTACTCTGTAGATCTCTTTGGGAAGGTACTACGAGAACTGTTGATCGATCTTGTAAGGGGAAGGCTTCTGATGACTCAGAGCTGCTAGAAGAGCTATGCAGACCGTCAGAAAAGAAATTTGGAGTTTCATGTAATCCGATCCTCTTCTCTTAATCGATTCAAATAATAACTTATCAATATTTAACTTAATCCTTCATATTGATGGGAATTCCTGAAAACACAAGAAGGAGATTGAGTGTTTCTACGAGTATCTACCTTGAAGGAGTACATAGATTTGGTGCTCATAGCAAGTTGACACCACGATACGTTGGATTATTTGAAATTTTTAGTCGTCTGTGTAAGGTGGTCTATTGAGTAACCCTTTCTCCACACCTATCAATTTAAGGAATTACAAGTACGACCTTCACCACGTCATCAGCTATGAGAACCTTGACGTGGAGTCAAATTTGATTTACAAAGAGAAGGTTAGTACAAATACTCGATAGTGTTGTGAAAAAAAAAGCTTCGCAACAAAGAGATTCTTCTAATAAAGGTGCTATGTCACCGACATGATGTCAAAGAGGCAACATGGAAGACAAAAGTGGATATGCGGGCACGATACCCACAACTCTTTCAGGTAATTGTCAAAATAAGCCCATTTAATTATATATATTGAAAGAACACGGCTTGTTTTCCCTTTGAGGTTTTTATGGGTACAAAATTCTTTGAGGTTTTTATGGCTAGATAAGATCCAAACAAGACGCAAAGTGACCTTGACCCGAGTCTCGAGGACGAGACTCCCTTTGAGGTTTTTATATTTGTAACATCCGGATCCGAATGAACTGAAGCTCCTGTCAAGAAAAGGATGTTGCAAGCAAGTTTGGATCTCCAAAGTGGAGATATTCAAAGGTACATATCTCTCTCCTCTTTGTTCTCATTAAAGTCAATGTCGAAGTTTCTAATTCAGTTTTTTTTGTTGCTATCCATCAGGTATTTTATCTATTGTTGTATGTTAGATAAAGCCACAAAATCCTTCCAAACTTAAAGGATCAAAGGTACAATCTTTTCCCCTCTCTTGCTGCTTTCCATGCATGGTCTTTACACATTTTGATAGTAATAGGTTGCTTGAGAGTTGTATATTCTAGATATGCTATAACTGGGTTACCATATATTATAACATGTTGGGAACAAGGGTCTTGTGGTAATCTAAAGCCATGGAAATTTGACTCTATAATACTTGTGTATTGCATGTGGCAGAAGATAGATTGCACTTTCATCTAAATTCTAGTTGTATATTCCTGGTTAATATGATGTGAATACATAAATAACATCTCAATACTAATAATAGAAGTACAAATGATTCCCAAGAACATTTAAACCATTGTGAGATATACATGAGGGTCGGTAAAGGCAGTGATATCATGTTCTGCACAAGGGTCATTGGAACTAGAGTTTAATGTAAGGATATACAACACTAATGAAGCCTATAAAGAAGGTCATCATACTTATCTCTTGAGATGGTATACATAGAATCATGATATCATCAAAATCTCAAAAGACTGTTTGATGAGCTACAAGTTTATTATGCTTTAACCAGCAACAATCTTCTCTATGGCCACTACATCTAGAAAAGTAAAATAATATGTGGCTCATCTCGATGTAAAACAATCACGGTTGTGGGCATGAGTGGACCTAATCTGTCCCTCCTAGAAGAAGCAACCATGGCAGAGGTGGTCTCACCTTTCTTAGGTGTATGAAATAATATAGATGATATACTCAACTTAATATGTACCTCCTAACTAGAAGAAATCTTTGATATGGTAATCCTTTGTGACAACACGACCTCATATGGAGATTCCAGATCCGGAAGAAAAAGATCAACAATCAATGGATACCTGAACAGTCCATGTGTTGCACATATACAGACATGTGTGTAAGAATTTAGCCTTTTAAAACTAGAATTCCTAGCATAGCAGTATTCAACTAAAGGTTGGGTATTCTGCTTCATTTTAAACATTAGACAAATCTGCATAATGCAAGCAAAATGTTTCTCTTCAAAGTATAGTCAACTTAAGAATCTGCCACATTTTTTTTCATGGTTTTTGATGCACAATATCTATACCGCTGGACAATATTCCATTTTATGACATAATCAGGAGATTATTTTCAATGGAGCATATTCCATTTTATGACATAATCAGGAGATTATTTTCAATATTAAGTATTCTGAAATCTGTTAAATATATTGTTATCAACTTATTTGGATTCTTAATCTCGAGAACAATCACAGAAGGTCTATTTCAACCTATTGAAAATGACGAAAGATAAAGAATTTAACTATGATCCAGCTTAATGATATCAAGATCGCGTAATTAATCCGACATATTTTTTTTAGCAAGGGTAGGAAGATACAAAGTAGCTAAAGGGGTATAACTCTTGGCTGGGAGTTTGATACATACAATTGGGAGGGTTTCTCAATATCTCTTAGTAATAGTGATAAAGAATCGAAAGATGGCTATGGTGGATAAGTAAATAATAATCTCAATATGTTAACATTATTAGAATGACTTGAGATATAGTGGAAGAGAAGATTCAGGGTGAAATTTTACAGTGCCAGGAAGGATTGCATCGACCATCTTTTCATCTTTTGTTCATTATATTAGGGTATTTTCATACAAGAGACTTATAAAAATTAGATCAAGAGTCTTGCCACTAAATTACGAGTTAAATAACAAAAGTAAAATTTCTACATTAAATTAAAGTTTAAATTCAGTTCCAATAAACAACTTATGATCTTGTGGTTTGAAAAAGGAGTTCATTGAGATATTTTCATAAATCTAGATTAATAAGCAAGCCGCCAATTGATGAGATCATCTATGATCAATGACTGAAGATCTTTGTGATCAATTATTCAAAATCACTAAAGTATGAATCACTATTCAATATAATTATCAACAAGATACCTAGATCTGTAAAGTTGACTACATCAGAGTTCAAGAGAGGATGAGAAATTAAGTTAGTGATGATGATTCAATGATGACTAGTAATTAAAAGTGCCAGTCATGGTAACCTTTACGCCTGACTGTGTGAGGGGGCGGTGACCCTCAGCTGGGCAGAAGATTAGGAAGCCCAGTTAGGGCAGCGGCCGCTTCGTGCGCGGGTCTAGGATCCCAGTCTTTTTCTCGGTTTTTCGCGAGCGCTTGCAGTTTTTACGCCTCTCTGGGATCCACGGGTTTTCTTTTAAAGACCAGTTCCGCTGACCCTTGTTCTTTAGGGTACCTAGGCTGGAGGACCCTTGGTTTTAGTTTTTTGAGCTCGTTAGCCCGTACCGGTCGGGCCGGTTTTTCTTTTAGAGCGACTTTTCTAGAGAGTCTCTCTCACCCGTCTCAGTGGCGTAGTTTTGGAGTAGACCTATCCCTCTATTGGACCGCCCTTCCAATTAGAGGGCGAGACGGAAGAGCCTCTTTTAGAGGCTACTTCACCGCTTGAGTTTTATTTATTTTTCGCCAACAGACTTGGCGATGCTACATCTGAATCATCCATGTATACATCTGAATCCTTTATGGCTACATCTGAATCAGTTACAGTTGAATCTGAAAAAGATACATTTGATATTGGATTAAGTTATTGAGTTGGCTAAAGTTGAATTACAGTTGAGTTGGTTTCCGTTGAACTAGTTACTTTTCTGCCAATAATTCCTGGCAAGAGAAAAGGCCATATCATGAAAATCATCGTTATCAGACTATCTACTAGGCTTGAGAAAATCAACAAGAAAAGAATCAAAATCCCATATCCATCATATACCCTTACTATGATCAATCCACAAGATTCTTAAACATCATTATACGCATTTAATAGAGATAATGATCATATCAGAGTCTCATCAATCACATTTTCAAGACCACTCAAACTTATATTATAATTAATAGAAAGGCAATGACTTAAATATGGACCACATGATATTGGTATATAAATGATTAATGTGGGTAATTAGTGTAGGATGAGTAGAATGGGGTTTTACATACCAAACAGCTTGAAAGCCTGTTTCATTGCAAGTAGCTTTAAATTTTAATTGTCAAGGCCAAATTACTTGCTTTCTTTTGGAACCACAAAATTTCCTGTTATTTTTAATTAATTAAGATTTACTCAACATTTGTTGATGTTCTTTTCTCCCTATTCCATGGATTGCAGGCAAAATACCTGCACCGTTGTATTGGGAGAGTTGAATGTCAGTTTCTGAAGCAAAACATAGCAGGTATGTATGTTATAGTTTGTTCAAGATATTTATGCTTTTATTTCTCTTCTGATAAAATTGGGATACATGTATATAATGCAATTTCTGTTGTTACATATAAACTGATATGGAAATTTATGCAATATAACTGTGACATACTGTAGTTTTGTGGCTTACTAGTTAATTTGTGAATGTCATTCAAAAAAAAATCCCTAATTTCCAGTTCCCTAATGCGATTTGTAGAGAATATGATATTACGGATGATGTGTAAACGGATTTCCCAGATCCGAGAAGGAACGGGCCTCACATAAAGCAGGCGAAAGAAAAGCTGGGGAGCGAATTTGTCACTAAGGATCTTGGAGTCCTTAAATATTTTCTGGGGCTGGAATTTGCTAGAAATCCGTATGGATTAGTAATGTCGCAGAGGAAATATGTTACGGACCTGTTGAGTGAAACGGGTATGCTTGGGTGTCGGCCTGCTACGACACCAATGGACCCCAGCATGAAGCTCTATGATGATGACACAGAGGAGGTGGACAGGAGAAGATACAGAGAACTGGTAGGCAAACTATTGTATGTCACGATCACTAGGCCCGATATATCCTTTGCAGTGAGTCGTGTGAGCCAGTTCATGGAGCAACCACGTCAGGTTCATATGGATGCAATACATATGATACTTAGATACCTCAAATCATCTCCAGGTGTAGGTTTACTGTTTAAGAAGAAAAAGGGGATTTCTATCTCAGCATGTGCGGATGCAGACTATGCAGGTTGTCCCAAGGACAGGAAGTCCACCTCAGGGTTTGCAGTCTATGTTGGAGATTCTCTAGTCTCATGGAGGAGCAAGAAACAGACGGTGATAGCTAGATCTAGTGCTGAATCTGAATATAGGGCTATGGCCCAAGCTAGCACAGAGATGATGTGGGTGAAGGCTGTACTTACAGATCTATGTCTAGATGTACCACTTCCTATGAACTTGGAATGTGATAATCAGGCAGCCTTATTCATTGCAAACAACCCAGCATTCCATGAGCGGACCAAGCATATTGAGGTTGACTGTCACTTCATACGTGACATGATTCAGAAGGGGTTCATTGCTACATCTCATGTCGCCTCAGAGAATCAAACTGCTGATATATTCACCAAGGCATTACTACGAGGCCCATTCCAGAAGTGTGCGTCCAAGCTGAGCATGATTGATATCTATGCTCCATCTTGAGGGGGAGTGTTAACGCATATATTAGTTTTTGTGTGTCTTTCTGTTAATTTTATTTTCAGTTGTATGCTTTATGTAATTTACCCATAGGCTACTCTCCTATATAAGAGAGCCTAGGGCTTATGGAATAAACATCTCGTTCATTTTTCCCAACATTTACCTATACTTTTTTTAGAGACATTGTGTAGATACATGCATGTGGCTATTCATCTATGGCATTGTTTATATTCTTTTGTGGACACGATGTTACAAATGGAAAATGATGGAAAAGTGTTGATTGTTTTTCCTTCTTTACTGCTCTCCTGCATATATTATACAGTTTGGTATTTCGAATGTAGAATCGTATGTTGTGGATGTGTATTGTTGTGTATCTGACCCTGTGCGTGTCACAGTTTATATAGATTTTGACATCCGTATATGTATATGTTTCAAAAGGGATACGTATATTATGATATCCGCAAATATTCATATCTGTATACGCATATCGATTTACATATATATATATAGTTGTAGATTTATTTTTAACCATATAGAATGTAATTATGTTCCTTCTTTCACGTTATGGATATCATTATTTTACCATAGTTGTAGATTTATTTTTAACTATATATAACATAATTTTATTCCTTTTTTCACCATAATTTTAAAACTCCTTCAATGGCATGTTCGTAGTGCAGTGTGCCTACCACACAAAAGACATGGTTCAAATCCTCCCTTGTAAGGATTGCATTAGGTAGCCGGTAGCAACGTAAAAACAGTTGGATTTTTCAACATGGATTTGTGCAAGAATCCATATAGCCGACCCTACTTAAAGTTGGAGAAGGCTTTGCCAAGTTCACCATAATTGGCATAATTATTATGATATATGCACATTTAATATATTTACATCATTTGCATTCCATCTAATACATGCATATTAAGCTAATATATCTAGCATTTCTAATATTTATTCATATACGGTTAGTACTCGTTTTACATCTGTATTCATTTTTTAAGGATATGATAACATAGATTTCATATATGTCAATATATATATAGCTGCAACCGTGTTCGTATTTAAAAGCGAATATTGATATGGTTACACTTACATACGCAGGACACATTTTATTAAATATTTACTATCGTAATTGTTGGAGTATGTGCTATGTGCGCCCATTGAATTGTAGCAGGGTAAATGGATCCTGGAGAAGATCCATTTACCCCATCCAGTTGTTTAGTCCCACATCGTCCAATGGTGGGACTTGGAGGCTCTGGAGAGGCTATATAAGGAGCCCCAGACCTCCTGTATCCATTGAGAAAAGCAATAGAGAAACACGCCCCTTTGAAGGCTTTTCCCGTGGTTTCATCCCGCTCCTCACGGAGTAGGGTTCCACGTAAGATCTTTTGTGTTCTTCATGTTTATCTCTATTTCTATGCTCTGTTTATCATTCCGCTTCCGATTTTCTAACATGGTATCAGAGCAGGTCGATTCTCGAGGATTTCATGTTCGATGTTATTCAAGATTTAGTATTTGATTCACGAAGATTCATTCTTATTATCATGTATGGTTCAAGTTTTTAGGGTTTCTTTTTGAAACCCTAATCCGTGTTCTATCAAGGCTTCACGATCCAGTTCTCAGGATTCAAGGAGAGTTCTCATTCTTCCAGCAGAATCTAAACATGTTGCGCGGCGAAGAAATCCCATCACCAGCCACGAAGATCCATATCGAGAAGGCAACGGAAGGGGTCCAAGCCACCATCTCCACGCCCTCTGTCCTGCCCTCTCCGGTGCCAAGTCCAGGTCTTGGCGGCGGTTCCACGCGTAGATATAGATCTGGAATTCCAGGCGGCTTCCCTTTCAGCCCTCCAGCCCACGAAACCCTAGTCTCGCGCGGGTCCAGGCCTCATCTCAAGTGTAACATCCGGAATCCGCCAAACCCAAACTTGACCGGATTAGGGTCCGTTTAACCCAATAAAGTTGCCGATCGGTATCGGATGACTTATATCGACTAATTGATTGTGAATCAAAAGTCGTTCGGGCGAAATCGACCAAAAATCGGTCGCTTCGTAATTCGTGCCGTGAAAACGCTGCGACGCAAATTCGGAAACCGCAAAACGAACCGAGACTGTCATTAGATCCGATTCGACGATACAAGACCAACGGAATCGACCGTTCGTCAATCGGAGGTCGTTTGATATTTTTTAATCGTAAAATTTAATCTTAAACAAAAATTGTATCTTGAAAATCTCGGACATTCAAACTCGGTCAAAAGTATATCAATATTATACTCATTTTAATCGGTGTTCAGAGACGGTCAAATCGAGACGTTGCGCGTCGATATCCGAAACCCGAGGCACGTGTATGGCAAACTTTAATATCTCAAGTTAAAAAAATAATAAAATAATAATAAAAAAAACTGTGCACAAACAGTGCACAGTCCAGCAACAACCGTGAGTTGTTTTTTTTCTTTTCCTACTCATTCCACTTGCCCTCCCCCATTTCTTCCACTTGGCTTTTCTCCCATACCATTTGGCAAACTAAAGGGGTCCCTCTCCTCTTATTTATAGCTCCATTGACCTTGTATTTTTCCCCCAAATCCTCAAATCTCTACCGAGAAAGAATCCAGCCCTCTTCTTTTGGGTTTCAAGAAGCAGCTGGAGCTGATGCCCCCTCTTCCTTGAAGATCCAGCCATCTCCAACAGCTGGAAACTCCCCTGGAGAGCCCCAATTCCAGCTTTGTTGCTGCCATCCAACCCATCCTCTCCCTATTTTGAAGATATCTAACAAGGTACAATTCCCTCCACTCCTTATTGCTGCCATGCATGATGATTTGTCACTGAAATCTTAACCTTTCTTGAGTTATATGCATTGAGGGAGGGTATTCTGGATACTTAGTTAAGTTGTACAAGTTAGAATTTAAGTTAGATGTATATATATTTTTTTGAGTGATTGGTACTTATTGTCTTAAGCTCTTGATTGAAAAAGAATGTAATGGAATATATAACAGACTACTGATAGTTTGTTTACTGTTTAAAAAAAATTTAAAATTTTCTATTGATTTCAATATTCAATAGATCAGATTATAGATATGCTTTTCTGTAAAATAAATGATAAAGTTGTGAGTGGATCTGAAACATAAATTGTTTGACTAAAAATATATTCTGCAATCAGAATTCACATCTAACATGCGTTACTGTTGATGAAACAAAATCAAATAATAATAATAATAATAATAATAATAATAATCTTAATACCTGAGTTCAACTTGCCCTGAAGTATATATATAGAAAATCGAAACTCGACTAAGAGAAACCAGTTCCCTCTACATTTTTTTGATTGATAGTATTAGCAGTAATAGTATTAAATTATAACATCTATCTCCAATATATATGGCTTATCCATTATCAAGAACATGCAGTGTTCTGAACTTTATTACTTAAGTAAGTTTTAAAGTAAGGTGGCTCAATAAGATCCATATCTTCACTTAAAAAAATTATTTTAGGTTAGTTGCAACAATTTTACATAAAGGCCAGCTCTAAATCCCACTACCATTGTGCCATACGTGGAAGTGGTGTTCATACTATAGGCATCAAGATGATTAGGTTATGATTGGTGTTCTGCAAATATGAGAAGATAATTAGCACAAGTATGATTGTCTTGCGACTTATATTCATTGATTTCAAAGAATAATTTAGAGTTCTCACTTGTACATTAGACTAATTGATCACTTGATAGGGAATAAACTCTGACTCGTGTAGGTAATGTTTAACTCCTTCATCAACTTATAATCCTAATCTTCAAGTATGTGGATTTATTATGTCATGAGTCTCTAACAATAGACTATCTTAAGTACTTTCAATGGTGAAGCTGATAAATTAAGTGGAATGTCATTTGTCTTTAGGATGAACATACCACTTCTCCTTGCTTTGACCATCCTACTATAGGTCTGGAGATAGGATGAGGCCATTTTGTTCCTATTGTTAAAACTATGGAAACTTGGATCTAGGGATCTGTTAGTAGATAATCCGATTAAAATATACATTCAACATATTGAAATTCGACATGCTGGTTTTTACTAAGAGTTGACAGGCATATCTATATCATGTTCTAAACAACTTAAATTAAGAGTTTTTAATGTAAATTAATCCTAATTATAGAGCAGTCATGAACCCTAGATTTTATAGATCAGTCATGAATCCTAGATTGTATAATGTTAAGTAGGAGGTTTGGGGTATAATTCTAGATGTTCTATAATTAATAAAATCAATGATGTTAGTGTGACCTACGATTTGAACATTTCTTATTATAATAAATAGTGTAGAATGATCAATCAGATCTGTTAGAACAATCATAGATGAGGTGAAGGTTTAAATCTACAATCAATGAGACTAGGTGACCAGTAAAAATCAATGACAACTGAAATTGTGCCGGTCAAGGTGACTTCTACACTTGACCGTGCGAGGGCGCGGTGACCCTCAACTGGGCGGGAGAATAGAAAGCCAGGTTTGGGCAGCGGCCGCCAAGTACGCGGGTCTAGGATCTCAGTCCCTTTTCGGTTTTTACGCGAGCTCGCAGTGTTTTTACGCCTCGTTGGAATCCAGACTTTAGACCAGTTCCGCTGACCCTGTCTTTTAGGATACCCAGGCGGGGGATCCTTGGTTTTCAGTTTTTCGTACGAGCTCGTTCGCCTGTACTAGTCAGGCAGGTTTCTAAAGCGACTTTTCTAGGGAGTCTCCCTCACCCATCTCAGTGGCGTAGTTTGGGTGTAGACCTATCCCTCTATTGGACCGTGCTTCCAATTAGAGGGCGAGACAGAAGAGCCATTTGTAGGCTTCTTCACCGCTTGAGTTTACTTCGCCAACAGACTTGGCGATTCTATATCTAGATCTTCCATATCTACATCTACATCATCTGGAGTTATATCTGAAATATTTGAAGTTATGAATTGGAGAAGTTACGATCAAAAGTCGTGTTGACAGGAAATTACAATTCACTAGAACTAAGAATCTAATTAAATCAAGAAATCTTTCCAATATCAACTTTTCCATCATCACTCAAAAACGTAATCTTTGATGAAATATGTGCTTACACTCATACACTCATGAATACTCAAATACTATATGTCACATGTGGGAAATGCTGGGTTATGGGACAAACATTTGAGATGCTTACAAGTAGTCTGAAAAACCTTTTTACTTACACAAGTAGATGTAGACTGTACTTTCCACCTTTTTACTTGCTTACTTTTGCACATATTAAATGTCTAGTTATTTTTATAAGTTTTTGGGAGGTACCAGCAATGGCTGACGCCTCTTCTTTCCTATTGTGTTTGGCAGGCAAACAGCTTGCAGTTTAGTAGCAGCTCAGTAGCTATACATGCTTCCTGGAGACAGAGTATACACTAGACGGTATGAATTACTTGTCTCAGTTTTTGTTCAGATGATGATGTAACTGCTATCTCTTTTGTATCATACTTTGGGATATATGTTGTAAAATGGAAGATCCTTGTACATGTTGTAAATTGATATGTATATTAATGAAAAGAAATTTTGGTGTCATTTGTCTCTCTGTGATCTTGTGGTTATGTTATGGATGTGAATGTCGTGTGGATAATTAGCCGCGCGAAAAATTTTCCCTGCTTTTCTGTAACTTCATGCGATCTCATGTGAATAATAGTGCGAGTGTGTGATTAACGGGTACCCGGATCCTGAGGGGTTAACAATTTGGTATCAGAGCAGAGATACCCCGATACACACATTCGCGGTATTAGAATTCCGATCGCAATAAGTTCTCGGATAGCGACTGTCTTCCGACTTATCGTGAGTTCGAGAAGGGAAATATGATATTCATATTCAATAACCACAGATGTCACCAATTTCATTAATTTTCATATTATATCCCAAGAAGAGAAAAGCATTTACAATAAGTATCTGTCTATGGCATTTTAATGACTAATTATGGTTCTCATGCAGAGCCATGGCATCTCGACCAGGTCAGGATACTTCTGATCAGCTGGCACGCATACTGAGTGCACTTACAGATCTTCAGCAGCAACAGGCTGCTATGAGAGGCCAACAGGAGTAGATATTGGCCCAGCAGACCGAGATTGCTGATAGGCAGACGGACATAGAGATGAGATTTGAGGACCTGTCTGATTTCACGTACCATCCATCCCAGGATGGGATACGCTTGCCGCTTTGACCGATTGGCATCCTCAGGAGAGCGCATCCATTTATACCGCCATGCCTCTACGATACAGTAATCTTTGGGATCGTATTGTAGAGGGCCAGAAGACCGATCCATGGATTCGTGATAGATACATACGCGCCGTCAAGGACGAAGTTGATGATTTTGTTGTGGCAGAGTCTATTTTATGGAAGGCAGGACGGGTCGTTGTACCCAATGATGAGCAGCTTCGCAGAGACATTCTCGATGAGGCACACAGTTCACGGTTATCTATCCATCCAGGAAGTACGAAGATGTACCGTGATCTGCGTCGACATTTCTGGTGGGATGGAATGAAGCGCGATGTGGCGCTACATGTTAGCAGATGCATGACCTGTCAGATGGTCAAGGCTGAGCACATGAGACCACCAGGATTACTGCAGTCTCTCCCCATTCCCGAATGGAAGTGGGAGAGCATTTCTATGGATTTTGTCACAGGTCTGCCGAAGACGCCAGGAGGCCATGATTCCATTTGGGTCGTTGTTGATAGGTTGAACAAGTCAGCCCATTTCATACCTGTCAACACGACTTACACTCCATCCAGATTGGCCAAGCTGTATGTGCAGAACATTATCAGGCTGCATGGTATACCACGAGAGGTGGTGTCTGACAGGGATTCGAGATTTACATCTCATTATTGGCATCAGTTCATGTCATCACTACAGACAGAGCTGAAGATGAGTTCTGCTTATCATCCGCAGACAGACGGGAAGAGTGAGCGCACCATTCAGACGCTTGAGGATTTGCTTCGCGCTTGCACTTTGGAGTGGAAAGGGTCCTGGAAGGACCATTTGCCTTTGGTGGAATTCACGTACAACAACAGCTATCACTCCAGTATTGGCATGGCACCATTCAAAGCCCTATACAGGCGAAGATGCCTCACACCTCTCAGTTGGCGTGAGATAGGTGATTATGCTCTCTATTCCGTAGATCTCTTGGAGGAGACCGCGAGAGCTGTTGATCTTGTGAGACGGAGGCTTCTAACGGCACAAAGTCGCCAGAAGAGTTATGCAGACCGTCGGAGAAGAGATTTGGAATTCCAGGTATCCAATCTTCTTCTCTTTCTTTATTACAAAATTAACTTAACCTTATATTAATGACATTCCTATCAATTATAGGTTGGAGATTAGGTATTCTTGCGAGTATCTCCCATGAAGGGAGTGCAGAGATTCGGTGTTCGTGGCAAGTTGGTGTCACGATATGTTGGACCGTTCGAGATTCTGGCTAGAGTGGGGAAGGTTGCTTACCGAGTAGCTCTTCCTCCACATCTTTCTACTATTCATGATGTATTTCATATATCCAACCTGAGGAAATATGTGCACGATCCTCGACACATTATCAGTTGTGAGAATCTAGATGTAGAGCCAGATCTGACTTATGAAGAGAAGCCAATCCAGATACTTGATCGTGCTGTGAAGAAGCTTCGCAGCAAAGAGATTCCATTGGTCAAGATTTTGTGGCACCGTCACGGCGTCAAAGAAGCGACGTGGGAGACCGAAGCCGACATGCGGGCACGATACCCGCAGTTTTTCTGAGGTAATAACCGAAGCAAGCTTTTGTAATAAAATATTTGTTCAAATATATGGCTTATTTTCTCTTTGAGGTTTTTATGGGTTCAAAACCCTTTGAGGTTTTTATGACCATAAAAAATCTAAACAAGACACCTAATGACCTTGACTCGAGTCTCGAGGACTAGACTCCATTTGAGGTTTTTATATTTGTAACATCCGGAATCCGTCAAATCCAAACTTGACCCGATTAGGGTCCGTTTAACCCAATAAAGTTGCCGATCGGTATCGGATGACTTATATCGACTAATTGATTGTGAATCAAAAGTCGTTCGGGCGAAATCGACCAAAAATCGGTCGCTTCGTAATTCGTGCCGTGAAAACGCCGCGACGCAAATTCGGAAACAACAAAACGAACCGAGACCGTCATTAGATCCGATTCGATGATACAAGACCAACGGAATCGACCGTTCCTCAATCGGAGGTCGTTTGATATTTTTTAATCGTAAAATTTAATCTTAAACAAAAATCGTATCTCGAAAATCTCGGACATTCAAACTCGGTCAAAAGTATATCAATATTATACTCATTTTAATCGGTGTTCAGAGACGGTCAAATCGAGACGTTGCGCGTCGATATCCGAAACCCGAGGCACGTGTATGGCAAACTTTAATATCTCAAGTTAAAAAAATAATAAAATAATAAAAATAAATAAACAGTGCACAAACAGTGCACACTCCAGCAACAACCGTGAGTTGTTTTTTTTCTTTTCCTACTCATTCCACTTGCCCTCCCCCATTTCTTCCACTTGGCTTTTCTCCCATACCATTTGGCAAACTAAAGGGGTCCCTCTCCTCTTATTTATAGCTCCATTGACCTTGTATTTTTCCCCCAAATCCTCAAATCTCTACCGAGAAAGAATCCAGCCCTCTTCTTTTGGGTTTCAAGAAGCAGCTGGAGCTGATGCCCCCTCTTCCTTGAAGATCCAGCCATCTCCAGCAGCTGGAAACTCCCCTGGAGAGCCCCAATTCCAGCTTTGTTGCTGCCATCCAACCCATCCTCTCCCTATTTTGAAGATATCTAACAAGGTACAATTCCCTCCACTCCTTATTGCTGCCATGCATGATGATTTGTCACTGAAATCTTAACCTTTCTTGAGTTATATGCATTGAGGGAGGGTATTCTGGATACTTAGTTTAAGTTGTACAAGTTAGAATTTAAGTTAGGTATATATATATATTTTTTTGAGTAATTGGTACTTATTGTCTTAAGCTCTTGATTGAAAAAGAATGTAATGGAATATATAACAGACTACTGATAGTTTGTTTACTGTTTAAAAAAAATTTAAATTTTTCTATTGATTTCAATATTCAATAGATCAGATTATAGATATGCTTTTCTGTAAAATAAATGATAAAGTTGTGAGTGGATCTGAAACATAAATTGTTTGACTAAAAATATATTCTGCAATCAGAATTCACATCTAACATGCGTTACTGTTGATGAAACATAATCAAATAATAATAATAATAATCTTAATACCTGAGTTCAACTTGCCATGAAGTATATATATAGAAAATCGAAACTCGACTAAGAGAAACCATTTCCCTCTACATTTTTTTGATTGATAGTATTAGCAGTAATAGTATTAAATTATAACATCTATCTCCAATATATATGGCTTATCCATTATCAAGAACACGCAATGTTCTGAACTTTATTACTTAAGTAAGTTTCAAAGTAAGGTGGCTCAATAAGATCCATATCTTCACTTAAAAAAATTGTTTTAGGTTAGTTGCAACAATTTTACATAAAGGCCAGCTCTAAATCCCACTACCATTGTGCCATACGTGGAAGTGGTGTTCATACTATAGGCATCAAGATGATTAGGTTATGAGTGGTGTTCTGCAAATATGAAAAGATAATTAGCACAAGTATGATTGTCTTGCGACTTATATTCATTGATTTCAAAGAATAATTTAGAGTTCTCACATGTACATTAGACTAATTGATCACTTGATAGGGAATAAACTCTGGCTCGTGTAGGTAATGTTTAACTCCTTCATCAACTTATAATCCTAATCTTCAAGTATGTGGATTTATTATGTCATCAGTTTGTAACAATAGACTATCTTAAGTACTTTCAATGGTGAAGCTAATAAATTAAGTGGAATGTCATTTGTCTTTAGGATGAACATACCACTTCTCCTTGCTTTGACCATCCTACTATAGGTCTGGAGATAGGATGAGGCCATTTTGTTCCTATTGTTAAAACTATGGAAACTTGGATCTAGGGATCTGTTAGTAGATAATCCGATTAAAATATACATTCAACATATTGAAATTCGACATGCTGGTTTTTACTGAGTTGACAGGCATATCTATATCATGTTCTAAACAACTTAAATTAAGAGTTTTTAATGTAAATTAATCCTAATTATAGAGCAGTCATGAACCCTAGATTTTATAGATCAGTCATGAATCCTAGATTGTATAATGTTAAGATGGAGGTTTGGGGTATAATTCTAGATGTTCTATAATTAATAAAATCAATGATGTTAGTGTGACCTACGATTTGAACATTTCTTATTATAATAAATAGTGTAGAATGATCAATCAGATCTGTTAGAACAATCATAGATGAGGTGAAGGTTTAAATCTACAATCACTGAGACTAGGTGACCAGTAAAAATCAATGACAACTAAAATTGTGCCGGTCATGGTGACTTCTACACTTGACCGTGCGAGGGCGCGGTGACCCTCAACTGGGCGGGAGAATAGGAAGCCCAGTTTGGGCAGCGACCGCCAAGTGCGCGGGTCTAGGATCTCAGTCCCTTTTCGGTTTTTACGCGAGCTCGCAGTGTTTTTACGCCTCGTTGGGATCCAGACTTTAGACCAGTTCCGCTGACCCTGTCTTTTAGGATACCAAGGCGGGGGATCCTTGGTTTTCAGTTTTTCGTACGAGCTCGTTCGCCTGTACTAGTCAGGCAGGTTTCTAAAGCGACTTTTCTAGGGAGTCTCTCTCACCCGTCTCAATGGCGTAGTTTGGGAGTAGACCTATCCCTCTATTGGACCGCGCTTTCCAATTAGAGGGCGAGACGGAAGAGCCATTTGTAGGCTTCTTCACCGCTTGAGTTTACTTCGCCAACAGACTTGGCGATTCTATATCTAGATCTTCCATATCTACATCTACATCATCTGGAGTTATATCTGAAATATTTGAAGTTATGAATTGGAGAAGTTACGATCAAAAGTCGTGTTGACAGGAAATTACAATTCACTAGACCTAAGAATCTAATTAAATCAAGAAATCTTTCCAATATCAACTTTTCCATCATCACTCAAAAACGTGATCTTAGATGAAATATGTGCTTACACTCATACACTCATGAATACTCAAATACTATATGTCACATGTGGGAAATGCTGGGTTATGGGACAAATATTTGAGATGCTTACAAGTAGTCTGAAAAACCTTTTTACTTACGTAAGTAGATGTAGACTTTACTTTCCACCTTTCTACTTGCTTACTTTTGCACATATTAAATGTCTAGTTATTTTTATAAGTTTTTGGGAGGTACCAGCAATGGCTGACGCCTCTTCTTTCCTATTGTGTTTGGCAGGCAAACAGCCTGCAGTTTAGTAGCAGCTCAGTAGCTATACATGCTTCCTGGAGACAGAGTATACACTAGACGGTATGAATTACTTGTCTCAGTTTTTATTCAGATGATGATGTAACTGCTATCTCTTTTGTATCATACTTTGGGATATATGTTGTAAAATGGAAGATCCTTGTACATGTTGTAAATTGATATGAATATTAATGAAAAGAAATTTTGGTGTCATTTGTCTCTCTGTGATCTTGTGGTTATGTTATGGATGCGAATGTCATGTGGATAATTAGCCGCGCGAAAAATTTTCCTTGCTTTTCTGTAACTTCATGCGATCTCATGTGAATAATAGTGCGAGTGTGTGATTAACGGGTACCCGGATCCTGAGGGGTTCACATCAAGCACCCTCGTGAGGTGCCGCATACGTTCCAGGCTGTCGTACGACTCCAGGCGGCATGCTCCACGAGTGACGCTGCACCTTTCTTCCAAGGATCCCAAGTCGTGCGCGAAACCCTAGTCTCGCGCGGGTCTTGGCGGGCCACAACTCGAATCGACATCTCCTGGCCATCTGTTACAAAAAAACTTTTTGAGGGCTGCTTTGTGGGCCGATTTTGGCCATCTGTTACAAAAAAAAATGTCGAAAAAAAGGCGCGTACATCTCAAAAGCCTATGCAAATTCAAAAAAATTTGCGAAAAAAGGCTTGTGCATTAAAAAAAGCCACACGCATTTTTTTAAAAAATGATTTAAAAAAATGATGCAAAAGCCGTAAAAAAATTGGAACGGCTTACGAAAAAAATGTGACGGCTTATAAAAAAAATAAAATGAAAAGCCGCAAGTATGTTTTATGTACCCCCTATTTTATCTTGTCTTCTCCCAACTTTGTCGATGACATTTTCCGACAAGTATGGGAAAAAGGGGGAGTGTACGTAGAGTCACAGGTCTAGATCCAAATTCCAGATTCAGATGCCCGTCACCAGACCAGCCAGATGATCAGACTCTACGGTTCGGTTTCAGACTCGACGATCATTATTCCGAGTCTCTAGTTTCAGACACGCACGAGTTTGCGGTCATTTTCAAATGAGCATATGTTGCCATCAGTTCGTGGTCCCCATCATTCTTGTTGTTGTTCGGCCAGAGTTTTCATGTGGTATCATAGTTACACCAGAGCAGTGCACCATTCTCTGAGCCAGATGGGAGAGACCCAGTTCTCCGAAGAGGAGACTTTTCAGACTCCATTCTCCAGCGATCGTGGACTCCGAAGGGGATTGCACAGCCACGACCTTATTCAGTTCGGCCCTTTTTAGAGATGGAGCAGTTGTCCACATTATTGTGGCAGGCCAGAGTACTCCGACGAGGAGACTCATTTCAGTTGCAGTGACTCTGACAGGCGGAGTTAAGAGCACATGCTCTCCGACGAGGAGATTCAACAGACTCACACTCCAGCCCATTCGTCCTCCTCACCTGCACGGCATGAGAAGCAACGTCCTCGACTGCAGCAATGTGCGCGTTGGGTTGATATTGTCCGTAGTGTCCCGTAGCGTTGAGTTGAGTTTCTTTATGTTTGTCCAAGCTGAGCATTACATGCTCCAGCTTGAGGGGGAGTGTTGGAGTATGTGTTATGTGCGTCCATTGAGTTGTAGCAGAGTAAATGGATCCTGGAGAAGATCCATTTACCCCATCCAGTTGTTTAGTCCCACATCGTCCAGTGGTGGGACTTGGAGGCTCTGGAGAGGCTATATAAGGAGCCCCAGACCTCCTGTATCCATAGAGAAACACGCCCCTTTGAGGGCTTCTCCCGTGGTTTCATCCCGCTCCTCACGGAGTAGGGTTCCACGTAAAATCTTTTGTGTTCTTCATGTTTATCTCTATTTCTATGCTCTTTTTATCATTCCGCTTCCGCTTCCGTTTTTCTGACAGTAATTAAGTAAATAACTACCAAAAAATTATATTTTAAAAATAGTATCAATCGGTACCTTGGGTGTCGATTTGAAAGAGACCTACCCAAATCGGCACCTTTGAATGGGACCCCTCCAAATTAGCACCTGAGTTGCCGATTTGGGTTTCCCAATGAACATGAACATGTAAGGAGACATATACATGACAACATATGCATTTGTACATTCACATTCGAACATTAATCTATCGTTTCCATGTGGGTATTTGTGCATACATTAATATAACATTTGCATGCACATTCTTGTTGATATGGCATACGAAATCGGCACCTTAGGTGGCAATTTAAAGGAGACCTCTCTGGCACTTCATCTGTCGACTCTAAATCGGCACTTGAGGTGTCGATTGATGCTTATTTAGAAGTCCACATCCATATCTGTATCTGCCCATTAGCATCCCTAACAAACACCCCTAGGTAAACCTATAGCATCGTCCAGGTTAGAGGGGCGATGAGATGGGTCGACCCGTGGGCCATAAGATCGGAGCCCCATATGTCGTGGGTCAGAGGGTTGGCTACTCGATCGAATGTAATTTGTCGGATACCAATTGATTTATGGTCGACCCATACTGATCGAGTCAAATACCCATCAAACTCATGAACCATGTACAACCCTAAACATGGGTATTTTGCCAACAACTATGCAACAACCTTGACACAGAGGACTTAACCTACTCCGGAACATGACTCCAACGAATGAGAAAATAGTAAGAGTGCATATAAGAGAGTCACTAGAACTGACCAAGTCCACTACACATTGAAGTCCTCAATGGCGTAGGGCACAAGTCCAGGTACAAGATCACCAAGATCAATAAAAAATAGTAGGAATAGTCCATCACTACTACTCTACTTCCTTGTATACAGGAAACCAATACAATAAATCCTTTTTCGCTAACCACATATCCTAGAAAGTCCCTTTCTAATGGTACCACTCCGAATACCAATTAGATAAGCCAACACTAATCGACATCTAAAGGTTAATCATATGTTAAAAAACAAAACGTAAAATACTAACCACGACAATTTGGCTAGCTCGAAGAGTAATTAAGTGCACGTCGTCAGACATGCTCCTTGATACGCCAAGCAACATGTTCCCCAACCAATGCAATTGTTGGGTTAGCGGCCGTCTAAGTTTCTACCCAGGACCTCAAGGGTGCATGCCCCGCCGTTGGCGATGTCTACTCCATCTACAACCATGCCACTTGAGAAAAGTCATTGTGGCGTGAAAAAAATAGTCTTATTACTCATTTTTATTCTAGGATGAACCTATTCCTTCCTTTATCAATTTATTGTATTTATTTATAAAATTTATCATATATCGTATTATCCTGGATAAATCTACATTTTTTCAAAATATTAATTTTCAAAGTATAAATGGTTCTACGATCCTAGAATGATCGATCATCATGTATGCCAGAACGATCAGTGATAATCGACCAATTAAGAACCTACGATCGATCCTTGTCCACCACTGATCGATCAATGCTGATTGATCAATCATATATGACTAATCGAATAGACCTATAGCCAGACTCCACGTCATCGTACGGAAATGCCCGATTCAAGCACATGCATGTGTTCATTAGCCAACCACATCACAATGATATATTTTTCATTTACATGCTATAATCGCATCGCTTTGAATTGTCAAACATATGATGCAATACAAAATGGAAATCTTTTCAAAACTTGCCTGATCGCGAAAACACCATATATATGTCACATGTAACTTCTAAAATCTATGGTGCAAAAACTGTGAGGGCCCAACAACAAGGAAGACCAAAAATCGTACCTATAAGGTTATTCCCCTAAATTTTTTTCCTGCGCTTGGAACAACGGTTCTGCGATGCTTCACATAAAACATGTGCCCCCACAATGATCTCCTTACTGAGCTCTTTAAAATGTCGATCTCTGATCATCGATCATGTCAGAAATTCTCTCCTGTCGCGAAGCTCCAACAAAGTGGAGGAGCTCCCGTCGACTCAAGGGATCTGGTTTGGTTATCCCCAATGGCTATCCACCTTTCCCTTTATATTGAGGCTCAAGTATAATCAGATCCAGATACAATCCATTAGCGTAACTCATTCATATGAACTCGTATTTTAACGTTCTTGGACTTGTTGGAAAGGTCTCAATGAGAGTACTACACAATAGAATGGTCATTTCTGTATTTTAGATCCTAAATCAGGTCAGAAAATTGGAAATATTATAGTCTGGTACTTAGAAGTCATAAATCTCAAAGGAAGTATCGTTCCTGAGACTTGGATGTAACCACTAATCAGCCCCTGACCCCGACCTCTAGGTATAAAAATCTCAAAGAGAGAAACCTATAAAATCCATTCGAAATGAACTAGGGTTTTAGCTCCATACATGCAAATAAATGAGAGTACTTCTCCCTCAAATCTGCAATAGGATCTCATGTTGCCTCCTCGACATCCTAATTCTGCCACGGGACTTAGACTAAAGGAATCTCGTTTCATTTTTGCCTCTTGACCGTATGATCCAGTATTTATACAAGTACATCAGGGAAGGTGACGTTTGGCTCCACTCATAGCAGATCACATGTTTAGGATCTTGGACATATCTTGCATATTAGACACATGGAACATGTTGTGTATGCTCTTTAAGTTTGGGGAAGGGCTACTCTGTAGGTAATCTTCCAAATTGGGGCCAAGATCTCAAACGGTCCCATAAAACACAGTGCCATCTTGACATTGAGATCGAATCTCTGAATGCCCTTCATCAGGGGCACTCTCAAGAAAACAAAGTCTCAAACCTCAAACTCAAGATCCCGACACCATTGATCGATGCAGCTCTTATGATGACTCTATTTTGCCAGCAACTTCCTTCTGGTCATCTATATGGCCTTAGATGTCTCCTCAATGATCTGCATGGTATATAATATACTATCAATGACATGGCCAACACAAAGGGGTAGTGCATCTTTGCTCATGCATGGCCTCAAAAGGTGCCATGCCGATGCTAGCATGATAGTTGTTGTACGTAAACGCAACCAGTAGAAGGTCATCCTTCCAAAATCCTTTCCACTCCACAGTACATGCTCACAGCATTATTCGGAGTCTGAATGAATCCCTTAAATTGTCTCTCTGTCTGCAAGTAGTAAGCTAACCTAAGACATATATCGATCCTCAAGGCTCTCATGAACTCTCCCTAGTAGTGTGAAGTAAACCATGAATCTCTATCAGATATTACCTCCTTGAGTATCTCATGCAAAAGTGATCTAACTTCACAATCTGACAGGTGAGTCACTAACTAACATGCTCTGCTATATCCCCATTCATTCCATCCTGCCAAAAGTGTTGTTGGAGGTCCTGATACATCTTGTTGCTACTTGGATGAATGGAAAGTCTACAACTATGCGGCTCATCCAGGATATCTCTCCTCAGCTCCTCGTCATCAAGGATACACATATATAACAGCCCTAAGTTTTAATGATCAATTGAGTCCAAGTTGGTGAATTATTAGGGAGCTTGATTGGGTTTTGAAAGTTGAGAAGTTAATTGTGATTATGAGAAATGGAGATGCCATTAGTGGCAAATTTTGGATTTGTAGATAAGATGTGATTAAGTGACTAAGTGTGATTAGTATAGGATTACTATTCATAGGTGGGCCTTAGGTGTAAATAAGAGGAGTTGGTGGGGTTTATGATGCAAAATTCCCAAGAGTATAAGCACCCTTGGGCGTCACCCCTAATCCCCACTCACCATCTTCTTCATCTTCTTCTTCCCTTAGCCATGGCCAACCACCCTTCTCCCTCTACCTTCTCTCTATGATCCCCTTCCCCTTTCTCACCCAAATTTGAGTTTCAATAGCTCAAAACAAAGCTGGGAAGGAGAGGATCTTGGATCTTACATTGCATGTAAGATCAAGGGCCAAAGAAGAAGAGGAATCCAAGCTTGAAGCTCAAGGTGTGGACAGCCCAACCTTGTTCTTGAGAAGTTCTTCTTCAAGCTTTTGAGGCTTGATTTGAGGTACAAATCAAACCTTCCTCTTGCTGCCATTTGTAGAGTTTTTACCACTTCTATTCCAGATCTAAGATCAAGTGTTTGTTTTGGGGATTTTTGTTGTAAAAATTTGGGAAAATGGGACTTAGAGTGGACGGTTTTACATGGTGTCCAGATCTGGTTGTCTTCTTTTTAATCCAAGTTAGACATGTATTTCTTGATCTTTCTTGAGTTCTCTTGGGTAAAATTTCATGTTGGTTAATACTCCATCAAGTTAACCTTAAATCCATGAATTTAGATACGAAATTGCATGTGTTTATATCATCTTAAAGAGAACATATATGGACGGCCATACTGAAATTGTCAGATTTTGTTGTTGAATGTTGGTTAATAATTTGCGTGGTTTAGGGATCTTCTTTGAGTTCACTTCAGTAGATTGCTTACTAATTATGACCCCACTAAATTGGCCTACAATTCTTGGCTTTTAATTTGGAAATTTAGGTGATTAGAAATGATTTGGATGTTGTATTATACAAGTATCTGCATGTGTCCAGATCTGTCCATGCACTTTAAATTAGAGATTTAGGATGCATTTGGGGAGTTTCTTCATGTATCCTTGAGTGAAATTACTTGTAGATATATACTCTTTCATATTAACCTTCAGTCCATGGAGTTGTTTTAGAAAAATGAGGAGTTTTGAAGAGTTATGGACTACCTATATCAGATTGTCAATGAATGTCCAGATCTGTTCATGCACTTTAAATTAGAGTTTTAGGATGCATTTGGGGAGTTTCTTCATGTCTCCTTGAGTGAAATTACTTGCAGATATATACTCTTTCATATTAACCTTCAGTCCATGGAGTTGTTTTACAAAAATGAGGAGTTTTGAAGAGTTATTGACTACCTATATCATACTGTCACTGAATGTTCAGATTTGAGATTGTTACTTATAGAGGTGGGTTTGAAACACCTATTATGAAATTTAGAGATTTGGGGATGATCTTAAGGATACATATATATATATATGTAGTACCATACATGAAAACAAGACTATATGAACTTGCCGTGAAGCAAGTCTTTCTCTAAGGAGTAGCCCGATCCTTGTAAGTGTTTGTGTATCTTTTGGGGGCATAGGAAAGAAAGACGCTTTCCGCTAAGATAGCCAAGATCATAAAATAGATGTTCTTCAGTAGGAATTTAGAAAGAGACTATCGTAACAGGTCAGTATCCTTGACCTAGGATTAATTGAGGTTCTTATAAAACAAGTTCGGGTCTGGGACTGACAGCTTGTGGATGGGAAATAAATCAAAGAAAACTTAGACACTTAGGGTGAAACATGAAAATAACAGAAATGGTGATGTCACATTTGGCCAGTCATGGAGATTTATACTCCGACTATGCGAGGGTGCGGTGACCCTCACCTGAGCAGGAGATGAGGTCGCTCAGGCTTGGGTAGCGGACACTGAGAGCATGGGTCTAGGATCCCAGTCTTCTTCATGTTTTTTCTTCGAGCCGGCTCGGTTTTTACGCCTCGTTGGGATCCACGAGTTGTCTAGACCATTCCGCTGACCCGTTGGTTTTTCTTTGAGAGCCTAGGTTGGGGGTTCTCCGCAGTTAGTTACGAGCTTGTCTGGTTTTTACTTAACTCTTCTCCTCCGGGAGTTGAGCAACGAGAGAGGAAGTCGGGTCCGGCAGGCTTACCTTTCTCTTTCCTGCCTCTAGTGGCGTAGTAGTCGTACTACCACTGCCTTTCCCATGGACCACACTTCCACTGGGATTGGCAAGACAGACGAATCCCTTCGAGGGTTTCCTCACCGCTGAAATTATTACCTTTCCGCCAGGCTTGTGACTTGGTGATGGGGTAGTGATCGATAGACATGTGACATTTCACCAATTACCCAGTAAAGTTTCTCCATTAAACATTGATGACCCGCTTAATTACCTTTCCGACAGGTTGGTGTTCTGGTGATGGGGTAATGGTTAGTAGACACAGAGGATTTAATTACCTTTCCGCCAGGCTGGTGTCCTGGTGATGGGGTAATGATTACTAAACACAGAGGATTTAATTACCTTTCCGCCAGGCTGGTGTCCTGGTGATGGGGTAATGATTAGTAAACACTGAGGATTTAATTACCTTTCCGCCAGGCTTGTGACCTGGTGACGGGGTAGTGGTTAGTAGACACTGAGGTTCTATTTACCTTTCCACCAGGCTTGTGACCTCGTGATGGGGTAAAAGACGGATGACTTTTCCGCTAGGAGACTAGTGACGATAGTACCGTTAGTAGAGACTAACGAGGGTTGGGTGTCGAGAGAGTGTGAGTACGTTTCCTCTTGTACACCTTCGTGAGCGAGCAATCACACGTGTCGACCGAGGATCAATGAGAGTTGAGAGAACAAGCTAGAAGGAGTGTTGGGAACTTAGTTAGGATGCAAGACACCATCGCATGCCTACGGAGGCACCCCAACCCTGAGGCGTACATCATACCTCAGAGTCATAGTGTGAGGTTCAACCTGGACTTTGAAGTCCTACCCGGATATCGAGGTCCTAACCGGACCAAGACCACAGACTTACTTCTAGGCTTGAGTTGTTGTTGGCTAGTTCCATTGATCGAGGGAGACACGGTGTGGCAGTGAGCGAGAGTGTTTCTTCTTGTTAGTCTTCCGAAAGCAAGTAAATAACTTAAAAGAATCAATGAACCCACTTTTACTTGCTAGTTCTTCTTTTGTCCACTACAATTACCTTACTGTTTTTCTAGCTGTTCTAGTCTTTCTTACTACTTTCCTTAGTAGAACTGTGTAGAATTTGTACTTAACAATTTTGTGACAGATACTTGCTTATCCCTTTTCCTACTATGGCAGGCAAGGGCCCAGCGACCGAGTAGCCGACATAGTTTGGGTTGCTGTTGTTTCTTTTTGATGTTATACTTTCAGAGCAGGTATACCTTTTGGAGTTCTTTGTACAGTTATTTGTTGTGTTCTCCTCTGTATCCTCACTTTTGGGATATTATATGTATATGTATATTGAATGTTGTGGAACTTTATCATGTTATATGAATGAAATGAAAATGAAATGGATATCCTTGTTGTTCAGTTCTGGTGTACTACCTTACTTCCGTTTTTAGTTTTCTTGTGGTTGTCTTGTTTAGCCAAAATAAATCTTGTGAATGTTATGTTTAAAAAGCGAAAAATTTTCCCAGGTTTTCATAACAACGGATTAACTCTAAGCTACTTAAGTAGGCTAATGACGTGTTTGACGGGTAACCTAAGGTCCTCGGGAGGAGGTCGTGACAACATATGGTACCCTTCAATAAAATGGACTCATGACTCTAAACTTGTCGAAAATCATCCTTCAGACGACAATGGTACAAGTTTTGTAGTCTTTGATTAGCTTGTTGTCCATGGACAACCTTGTCCCATAAGCCACTGCACTTGGCTAGTACGATACAACTGATGCTCCCTAAGTGTATAGTATACGAAGATGTGGTAGGAAAGCATTGCCATGGACTTAGTGGGCAGTCTACCTTGTACCAAGACAGGGTACGTTTCCATATGGATGGTTATGGACCAGTTGACCAAGTCAGCATATTTCATTCCGGTCAAGTACACTTCTGTTGCATCTCAGATCGTAGAGATCTACATAAAAGAGGTTGTGAAGTTGCATGGAGTACACCCCCAAAGATATTATCTCTGATAGAGGATGGCAATTCACAAGAGATTTTAGCAGTCTCTGTAAGGGTTTGGTACCACTCTAAATTGGAGGATCTTTTGAGGTGTTGTCTGCTTAAAATGGAAGGGATCTTGGATACATCACCTTCATTTGAATTGAATTTGCATACAAAATAGCTCCAACATTGGTATGGCACCTTTTACAGTACTTTATGGGCAAAGATGTTGCACCCTAACTTGTTGGGTCGACGTAGGTAAAAAGCATTTGTACCAATCAGAGGAACTGGGAGAAGACCAAGGAGATTATGGAGACCTCCCGACAAAGGATGAAGGAAACTCAGAGAAGGAAGAAGAATTATGCAGATCATTTGAGACTAGACCTAGAGTTGCAAGTCGGAGAGCTCAGTTCCTTCGTGTGACTCCTATGAACGGAATACAAAGGTTTTGAGTCAAGGATAAGTTGGCTCAAAGTTGCAATGTACAGTTTGAGATCTTGAAGAGAATCCAGAGTTTAGCATGTTTGTCATCTCTTCCACCAAGATTGTGTGTCGTACATGATGTATTTCATGTTTCCAGCCTGGGACTTATGTGGCATATGAACCTGAAGTATTAAGAGAAACCGATAGAGTTTTTATCACGAGGAGTGACAATTAAGGAATAAGACGATCTCTTTGGTGAAGGTCCTTTGGCATATCCAACAGTTTGAGGAGGCTATATGGGAAGATGAGGACGAGATGATGGGCAAGTACCCTCATCTCTTTAAGTAATTTCAAATACCCTACTCCAATCTTTTTAAGTTGTTCATATTCATGTAACAATAATCTTTTAAGATCAAGATCTATTTATCTCCAAGTTTTATGTTTAAGGTCGGGGACGAACTTCATTTAAGATTATTATATTGTAACATTTCAAAATTTTATTAGGTTATATTTAGGCAACTCGAATCCAATAAAAAAAACCAAGTTGATCACATTTTCCCTAGTAAAATAAATTTAATATCAACCAATAAATTATTGAGAAATGAATGCAAGTTGGTAATTATTTTTTATTTTACTAAATCTAACGAATCATATAAAAAATCAGCTACATATTAATTTGTAAGCACAAAATTAATACTATTTATTTAGTTGAGTTTGCAAATAAGTTAGTCAAGTGAATTTATTTTAATCGGATGATGGCGAGATAATTAGTTGTCAACGAATGGAGATAGACAGAATTCGAAATTCAAATTGATATTGAATTTCTAAATTAAGAAATTAGGAGAATATAAAGATAAAAATAACATACGGAAGATAATTAGATTATCAATTACCATCTATTTTATACGGTGGTGTTAGTCATAGAATAATTGAATTTTCGTAACTCTCTCTTTACCCCCCCCCCCCCCCAAAAAAAACACCCATTTCCCATCTTCAAATGAAGGCTCCAAGGTGTGGGAAGAGGCCCCAAGGTTTGGTGGTTCATCAGAATGCTCAAAGAAAAGGTAAAGGACCTATATCCCTCCTCTTGCACTTCATTTTCCGACATGTTTTGAGCGTAGTAAATCTTGATTGCTTTTCATCTACTTTCGATCATCGAATCATTCTATAATTTTAAATTGATGCAATGTGAATCTCTTTTGCATAATAATAATAATGTTTCTTTTCTATTGTTGTGTTGATTGCTAAATCATATAAAGTAGGGTCGAATTTTAGTGTAAAATTTTTACATCTGAATTAAAATCCGAAGGCTGATAGTGTTTGATATATGAGTTCAAAAAGCACATCATAAATTCGGGTGAATTGGATTTGATTTGATCAGATTGGGCAATCAAGAAGGAAATCGTATTAGATTAGAGGTTTTTGGTGTTCCAAAAAATTTATTCTGGAAAATCTGACTATTGGATTTAAAATCTGAGATATGATTATGTAGGTCATCAAGTCTTTTATCTACTACCCAAAGTTCATGTCGATCAATTATCGTTTGACGGATCAATTTATTATCCCAAACAAATGTGCAAACTGATATAATACATATGTAAAGGAAAGATATTACCCCAACCATCTATCTAGGGGGAATCAGTATGCGACATGAGGCACACACGCACACCACCAATGGCTCGAGAAGACTGGAGTCGTGTGGGGCTCTCTCTTTTGGGACAATTTAGGCTCACATCCCTTCACTTACCTTTATTTACATCAACATTATACATTTTCTACTCATAAAAAAAGGATTGGTTCTTCCAAGGATCCAAACTAATCAGAAAATGTTGTAGAATTCAAGCCAGTTTATGGAAAATTGTATCTGACGTTATACTTAACCTTGCAATGTTTGTGAAATTGCACCACCAGTTCCTAGAATTATACTTTTTCACATATTTTAGTGTTTTAGGGTCCAATAAATTTGAGAACAATCACATAAAATTATACTTTTGATTTCATAACTTCTGAGAATTTTTGGGGAGTTGGAAAAATTACGAAAATACCCTTGTTTTCTAGTAGTGTTTATAGATGCTTATAATAAATGTCTTCTTTCTAACAGAATCATGGATTGTGTTATAAATTGTGTTTAATTTGTGCTTTCAATAATGTGGAAGGAGAATAATGAATTGTTTGGTACTAAGGCCCTAGGATCATCTTATATAAGAGAAGAAACATGTTGGACCAATTACATAATAGAGGCAGAAAGAGGAAGAATACATAAAACATGAAAATATAAAATATCTCTTAACACCCCCCTCTAATATGGAGCATATATATAAATTACGCTCAGTTTGGAACAACGCCTCTGGAATGGCCATCTGGCGAGGGCCTTGGTGAACACATCTACTATTTGTTCTTATGAGATGACAGGAGAAGTAAAGATAAAGCCTTTCTTAATCATGTCACGAGTGTAGTGACAATCAACTTCAATATGCTTGGTCCCACTGAGGGAAGGTTAGGGTTGTTGGCAATGAAAAGAGCAGCATGTTTGCCGCATTGTAGATACATGGGAAGAGGCACGCCAATAGCTAGGTCAGCTAAAATGAATTCGACCCACATCATCTCAGTTCTCGCCTCTATCATGGCTTTCTACTCCGACTCCGCACTAGATATGGCAACTACAGTCGTTTCTTGCTCTTCCACGACACCAAAGAGCTCCCTATAAACACTGCAAAACCTGAGGTAGACTTCTTGTCCTTAGGACATTCTGCATAATCTACATCCATGCATGTTGTAACAGCAAAGGATGTCCCTTTGCTAAAGAAACAGTCCAGTGATGAATCCGTGATTCATCAACATTAAAGTTGAAAATAAAACTTCGTTCCTGAGTAATTAGTTGCATTTCTCTATTTATTTTGCATTTTTATCATTCACGCACTTGGAATTAATATCTGCATTTTAGCATGCACAGTTGCATTAAATAAGAGCTGAACTCTCTTGTAAATATCACCTGTAAATACCATATTTTTATCTATTTTTACTAACTCAGAATTGAATAAAATCAACTCTGTAGTGCTGTATTATTAACATTAATAAATGAAAATATAAAAAATACTAACTTGTAAAATTGACCAATAAACCCTAACCTTAGTTTGAGTTAAGAACCTTAATATCTCTCTCTTACAGTCTCCTATGGACCCCCTACTCACTTTTGAATTAATGTACGTTCAATTATCTTCAAAAAAAGATCAAATTCGAAAGAATCGAAGTTCGTATGTGAAACTTGGGTTTTGAGCCCCTATTGTATATTGTACCTATTAACCAAACTACCCCTTTATTATATCTTTGTATTTTCTTAATTATTAAAAATCCAAAAAAAATAATAAGCTGTAAATATTTGTTTTATATTTTATCTAACTTTACTTTCGATTTTTATCTTATTTAAAAAATACCAAAAAAATCCACAAAAGACAAAAATACGATATTTTATACCTATAGGATACCCCAAAATATTTTTTGTACAGATGACTTATTTTGATTTTTGGTCCTTCACGACTCGTCGAGACGAGAAACTTCGGTGTTGACCACTTTTTTATTTGACCCCTCTTATTATTTCTTTTTTATTTTTCTTTACATTTAATTTTTGATTTTTTCGGGAGCGACCCATGGCAGCTCCTGGAGTCGCCACATGCAAGCCCCTTTTATTTTATTTATTTTTATTTCCTTTTTATTTTTTATTTTATTTATTTATTCATTTATTTATTTTAATTATTAATATTATTATTTTTATTATATTTTTTCGATGCCACGTGGCCACGCCCTGCGCACGCCACGTGGCACCTCCCCTCCTCCTTCCTCACTCCCCTCGCACGACCCGGGAGCCTCCAGTTCCATCTCCTCCGCCTGGCGGTTGCATAATCTCCGCTCATGCAACCATCGGCCACCACAACCACCTCCTCTCTCTCTCTCCACCCCATCACCTCTCTCTCCTCGACTCACGGCCCGCTGCCAACGCCCGTGCAACCATCGGCCTAATGGCCACCCCTCGTTGTTGACCCACTACCCTTATCTCTTCCCCTCATCGTTTACCTCGTCAACCACTTGCATCCATCTCTTCCGTGCATCCATAACCCCTGCAACTACCGAGGCTTCGCCCCCTCCTCTCCTTATTGCCGACCACCCTTATCCCCTCTCTTCCTCTCCTATTTAAAGCCATCGTTGTCGACCCGGAGGGGCATCTGTCGTCTTCACAGAGAAGGGAGAGAGAGCTCCGGCTGCACGTAAGTGACAAATATGGTGATCCTCCGTCGAGCGACGACAACTTCCTTCCCCGGGCGAGATCTGGCGTAAGGCAACATGTCGCGTCGTAGCGAGTTCTCTCCAGCTCGTCCAGCTCCAAACAGCTACCCCGTAGAGCAACGATCTGAGGCTCGTCGTCGAGCTTCTTCCCTAGGCACAACATTTGCCAAATACCCACAGGTAAGAGAAAAATTCGCGTAGGCAGCCAATTATGAATCGTATTCGCCCTATACGGCGATGATTATTTTTTTTGTTAAGTACAGTAAGGAAGTCGCCTCTTGAAGAGGCGGCTTAGGCTAAAGCCGCATTCTGCAAAGACGGCTTCCGCTTGATTATAGACAGAACGCCAGCGTCTATCGACCCCCCATCCGCACTCTCCCTGCCCCGCCCTCCAGTGCCCTTCTCCCTGTCCACAAGGAGGACGTCGCCTCCTCCGCTCCAGGCGCCCCCTCCGGCTGCGTCAACCCCCCGTTCGACGAAGACTACTTCATTCACTCCATTGCTACCTAGGGCATCCTCACCCATCATCGGGTTGTCCAACATTGACCTAAGGTGAGCTCTTCATCCCTTTTAGTAACCCTAGTATGAAATTTTATGTGATGTGTGCGTCTATCGATACGTATAGGATGCCTACAGATATTTTGTGCTTTTGTCACTACGGAGGAACGATTATGAATTCGAGTACTTATCAAGGTGGACGTATGAAACCGTTGAAGCTAGTTCCGAACATGAAGTTTGATACCCTGTTGGAGAAGATTGTGTCGTTATTTCGGTCGAACTTACATACTATGCTACGTTAAAATTGCTTCACAAAATGGAGGGGAATGACAGTAGTTATTTGGCGAATGTTGAGTTTGATGATGACATACAAGATGTCTTTGAGTATGCAGGAATGATAGGTTCATCGTACCGTCCAATTTTATATGCAACCCTTTAAGATGAGTCTTCACCGAATGTCACCCGAGCATCTTCGCCTGTCACCCGTGGATCTTCACCCTTAACTCGAGGTCACGGAGTTGTTACCTTTGATATGAATGACACAATTACTTAGGAAATTGATCCCGTGAGCACTGATGAAGACGTGGCTGTGAATTGATACCGAAGATGAAATGGAGAACGATGACGAATCTGAGGAACACATTGCGTCTGATATACCATTCTTTAATGTCCATGGTGGTGATGGCTACATAAGAAATGACGAGGATGCCTTCGATGACGGCGACGGACTAAGTCTTACGGAGAAGCTGGGGAACGGGATGACCTTTAAGTCGAAGGCTGACTTGGTCTACTTCGTGAAGATATTTCACATCAAGAGACATTACAATTTTCATGTGCACGAGTCGGATAAGTCGGTTCGGGTTGTCTACTGCAGCGAGAAAGAGAGAGGCTGTACATGGCGTTTGCGAGATCACAGGCGACCACTGGATGGGCTATTTGTGATTTCTAAGGTAGATGCACCACACATATGTTAGCATCGAGTAGCCAATCAAGATCATCCTCAACTTGATTGCAATTTCATGGCACAGAAGTTTCTCAACCATATAAAAATTTCACCATCCGTCAGAGTTGCAGTTTTGCAAGGCTTGATTTCCAAGGATTACGGCTACATGGTTAGTCGCAGAAGGGTTTGGGATGCTAGACGCAAAGGAATAGAGATAGTATAAGGGGATTGGGCAAAGTCGTACAATGAATTGTCGTACTTATTTCGAGCATTTGAAGCTTCCATTCTAGGTACTGTTACAGATTTGGATACTACTGATGTTGGTACTAGTTTAGTGTTTGAGAGGGCATTATGGGTTTTTGGACCTTGTATCAATGCATTCAGGCACTGTAAGCCTGTTGTAAGTGTTGATGGGACCCACATGTACGGAAGGTACAAGCAGAAGGTTCTTATTGCATGTGGATGTGATGCTGCCAATCATATTGTTCCCTTGGCTTTTGCATTTGTGAACGAGGAGGATGAAGCCAGTTGGGCGTGGTTCTTGGAGAGGTTGCGAGTTCATGTCTTTAGGGATCATCCAGGGCCCATTTGTTTGTTATCTGATCGTGCACCGGGTATTCGTGCATCCTACGTAATGAGGCTGTACAATTTCATCCACCATATGTGTATTGGAGGTTTTGCCTACGACACGTTGCGAGCAAGTTCAACGACGTTCACAAGAATCAAATGATGAAGAAAATGATCAAGCGGGCCGGTAGTGTATACTCTCAATCCAAGTGGCAGATTTACATGGACAAGCTGAAAGAATGGAAGGAAGATGCTCCCAGATGGTTTGATACACACGGTTGCCCTAAGGAGCAGTGGACTATAGCGTTTGATGGTGGATACCGATTCGGCTATACCACTACTAACTTTTCCGAGAGCTATAATGTTGTTATAAAAGATGCAAGGTGTTTGCCAGTTGCCGCCTTAGTGCTGAAAACCTACTACAATTGTATTGGCTACTTTTACAAACGACATGCCGAGGCACTTGCTATGATTGCTCGAGGTGACCGTTTCACCAAATTTGTCACAAATAAGTTGAAAGTGTGGGTGGACCGCAGCAACAGTCATCGAATAACTCGTATAAGGGGTGCTCCCCTTCACCTTTACGAGGTAATCACGGGGCAATGGTTAACACAATTCGGTTTGAAAGGAGGGAAGAAGCATACGGTCATGCTTAGTGACCTTTCTTGCACGTGTTAGAAATGGCAGGTACACAGGATACCATGCTCCCATGCTTGTGCTGTCACATTTGAATGTCGACGTAGAAGAGTACGTGGGTCCATGGTACTCATGGAGTGCTCAAAAAGAAATTTACAAAGGTATTTTCTTCCCAATTGGCGATAAAGACAAGTGGCCAAAGTTTGAACATGATATTGTAATCCCCAACCCTACTAGATTAAGGACAAAGGGTAGGCCGAGGTCTAAAAGGATCCACAGTGAGATGGATATGAGGGAGTCGGTTGTTACGCACAAGGTCATAACGTTAGAAATCAACGACATTCCACCAATAACACAAATAAGTGTGGTTTGTGCAGGGAGAAGGTCATAATAGGAGGAAGTGCCCAAACCGAGTTTTACATGGTATTTTCTTGTAATTGTTATACCTTTTATAATACTTTCATATTTTTTTGTATCTAATGGGTTGATATTATAATGCAGATGGAGCCGGGCCCAGCTGATCGTTCAGTTCTTCGTCAGCAGCGACAGCACCGTTCACGTGTTGTATGGTTAGGGGATGTAAGTGTTCGAAAACTTATTAATGTACGATTGTAACATTTGGTATCCTATCCTTCTAACATTGTGCCTTTACAGGTATCCAGGTGGCTACGTTGTAGGAGACGCGAAGGTGCACTGCGTCGGTCATAGTTAGATGAGAGATTGGTGGAGCACGTATACACAGCAGGGTTTTTTGGGGTGATGCAGCTAGAGTTCATTTCCTTGGATTGGCACTTGTTGACTGCCTTGGTGGAGAGATGGAGACCGGAGACGCATACTTTCCATATGCGTCATGAAGAGATGACCATCACTCTCCAAGATGTTGCATTGTTGCCAAGTTGGGCGGATCTTTGTGAGAGATTGTTAGGCGTGTGTCTGCATAGGCCGGATATTGATGGTGCTCGACTCCGGATGACATGACTAAAGGAGCATTTCTCTGAACTACCTGCAAATGCAGATGCAGATATGGTGATCAGACACACACGAGCTTACATTTTGCAGTTGATTGGAGGGATTATATTTCCAGACAAGTCAGGAAATGAGGTGTCCTTGATTTACTTACCTCTTTTGGAGGACTTACAGGCATGTGGAGCTTATAGTTGGGGATCTGCTTGTTTAGCTTACCTATACAGACACATGTATGTGGCAGGCTTCGAGGGCGGACACAGTAGAGATTGGTGGCTCGCTCATCCTCCTACAGCTATGGGCATGGGAACGATTTCCTCATATCGCGCCGGTGGTACATAGACGTCCGTTGTGGCGCGGTAGTCCACTAGGTTGTCGCTGGAGTGCAAAGTTTGATGTCACATCAGAGCCTACCCATGTTGTACGACCTTACGGGGATGCATTTTATCTCCAGACTCCTGATCAGGTAACAAATTAACTGGCACTTTCTATCTTATTTAATATTTTTGGTGACACTACTTACGTAACAGTTATGTAACAGGTTATTTGGGAACCATATACCGTTGAGATCATGAGCTCTCTCCCTGCATATTGCCTAGAAGGGCAGGATCTATACACTGCCAGGGTATCACTCATTCATTTTTGTATCGTAAAGTTGTATGCGCCCGATAGAGTCCTACGCCTATTTGGTGCAGTCCAAGAGATCCCAGTCCAGTGTGACACATCTACGCATCTTCACAGCATTGATCTCCGAGGGAAGACATCCGTCGATTGGGTACAGTTCCATGCAAACTATGTGCAAATGTGGAACAATCGACGTGACTACGTGTTGGCTACGAGACCAATTGGCCATGGAGGTACAGACGTATCTGTGGATTATATGGCGTGGTACAATCGCATCACACAGCGATTTATAGGGAGACATGGATGCGTGCTCGATATGGTGGTATGTTAGCATTATTTCCATTGATAAAAATTTTCTTTAGTGGAGATATTGAGTTAATTTGTTCATTTTGCAGGCAACACGATTAGATGAGATTGTTCACCTTGTGGGACTTAATGAGGATGTCATCCGATTGGTGACAGACACTCGTCGCCTTCTCGATGACTCTATCCAGCGACAATTCAGAGATGGACTCCATGAAGATGAGGACGATGACGAGGGAATACCGACCGATGGTACATCTTCACAGCAACATGGACGTGGTAGACGACATGGATGTGTACGCAGAACTCGAGGAGGACGAGCACATCCCCATGTCGAGGACCTACAAGCTTCGGGGGTGGAATATCAAACTCCAAATGTTGAACACGAGAGAATACAACAAACTCCACATGCACCGATGAGAGATAGGCCACATAGCGAGGCTGGACCATCGCATCGCCATTCTCCATTACCTCCATTGGACTATGATGTAATGGTTGACGAAGAAATCTCACAAATTGAGCACATTGATCGTGCTAATCTATTGCCTTCGTTATCACGTTGAGCCCACTTCAACACTTGCTGAACAAGCCACTGCATATCGTCAATATATACGAAGGAGGCGACAGTAGTGATGTTATATGAGTTGTTTTGTAGTATGGTTGTTGTATCTTGTTTATGTAACAATGTAACTTTTAAACTTCATTAACTATTAAGCATTTTTGTTGAATTTTCTACTTATGAGTTCTTTTAAAGGCATGGAAATTGTTGATATCTATATGTCGCATCTATAGCTAGGAAAACAACAAGCCACAGAAAACTGTGGCTTGTTGTTTTCTGGCTACTGGCAACGAAGCCGCCTTTGCGGAATGCGGCTTTGCCCTAAGCCGCCTCTTCAAGAGACGGCTTTCTTAAGCTAAAAGCCGCCTCTTCAAGAGGGGGCTTCCTTACTGTACTTAACAAAAAAAAAACATCGCTGTATATGGCGAATACGATTCCCAAACGACTGCACGTCCGAATTTTCCTCGGTAATCCTCATTTTTCTCCCTTTTTCTGTTTTCCTCTTCTTCCTTCCTTTTCTTTCTTTTCCTCTGCATCTTTTCTTCCTCTGCACCCGATCATCACTTTCACCTTCCCCTGTTACCCTATCAACTTTGACACATTGCTCCTCGTCGCCTTGACCACCGTCACACACCATCTCCCCCAACGATCACCTCCATCTTCCACCCTTCTTCCTTGAAAAGGAAGAAGATCCACCTCGTCGATAGCGCATCAGTTCCCCTTCCGCATCCTCGAGCTTCACCGCCGACCGCCTGTCGTCGCTGAGCTTCTCGCCCACGACTCCAATCCAGACCGCCAAGCAACCATGGAGCTCCTCTGCATCATGGATCACACGCGAGCTTCTCCGATTTCACCCTTCCATCATCATAGAGCCTCTTTGCCACTGCTTGCGACATCCTCAAAGGAGACGACGCCTTCGCCTCCTCGACTCGTCTCCCTCACGCGACCTTCAAAGTGGCAGCCACCTCCAGTCGTGTGTCGACAGAGGTGGCAACCAGCTCCATCGTCGGCTCGTGAACGACCGCCTCCATACATCTCTCCCCCTCGGTAACTATGTGAGCTGCCCCAGTTCTTCGCATCGTTCTTGTCGCCCACGCCCCCACTGACGCGCCTCGAGCATCTCCGCCATACGTTCGAGCTGCTAGGCCCGAACTAGCCGCATCGCTGCTCCAGCCGAACTCATCTTCGATGGCTCTCCACCGCAGCGACCCAAGCGTCTTCGACCACACCCCTGCCTAAGGAGTGCTTCGACCGCCCTCGCCACCTTGCCTCTGCGATTGAAACCGCGAGCTTAGCCGTCCCCCCGCTTTCCTCTTCACGTACACAGCACGTGAGCAGGGGGCAATCTTGCGGTCGTGCCCTTGCTCTTCCAGCATTTCCCACCTCGGTCTTAACTCCACCTCACGTGCACGGCAAGTGAGGTGCATGTGCTCGGTGTAAAAATTGCATTCAGGTCCCCATAAGTATAGGTAATTGCATCTAAGTCCCGTCAGCATATTTCTTTTATCAATTTTATTTCTGTAATATTGCATTTAGGCCCATGTCTCTAGGCATCATTTTGAACCTTCATATAGCATCATTTTATCATTTTAAAAATTGTGCATTATAGAACTACTTATTCTAATCATTATGGATATTTGACTAAATTTTTGTGAGAAACGATTTATTTAATATAATTATCTTTGTGGAAAATTACATATTTTACCCACTGTGTGTTCTTTAATTGGTATTAAATTCTCTGTTGCCCCAAAAATTTAGTGTAGTTAGATTCTAGGTTGTTTCAAATTGTGCCCAAATTTCATATCATGTGTACGCATATCGAGATCGGAATAAAATAAATGTTGATTTCATTAATTGATTTTTAATAGATTAAAAATTCATTATTTTTAGGGTTTAGAATTTTTCATTGATAGCTCTCACATAGACTCATCTAGGATAATTTTATTTCCGAGAAATGAATTGGTTTGATATTTATTAAAATTAATTTTCTTAAAATTACCTACTCTGCATATTTAATTCATAATTAATTCATATTGCATCCAAAAATTCCAAAAAAATATAGTAGCTTAATTTCATCATTGTCCATCTCCTGGTCAAGTTTCATTGGGTTTGGAGTTCATTTGATCGAAATTTGCAGTTTAACCCGAAATTTGCTAAAGTTGCATTTCACTCATTAATTGCATTTAAAAATACAAAAAATATTCTCTGGTAACCTAACCTCTAGACCGACTAATAAATCAACCTAAGGAGACAGTGGCCTCCCTGAGTTCGACCTTGGACTTCCCAAGTAAAAAAATTAAACTTGACCGCTCGTTTTTAGTTGAATAATTAACTAAGTGGTCTTTTTGATAGATCCGAATTTGCCTGACTGCAACATAATTAACTAGGCTATTTTTTGGGTTTTTCACCCAATACCAGGAAAGGATTTCATGTTTCGCATAATCATATGAGTTGAATCCTTATATGCATGTCTAGGCTACTCCATAAATTGGCTAACTCTACTCACTACAAAAGAGATATCTGGCATGGTCATGGTCACATATAGGAGCTTCCCAACGAAATCCGCATACCACCTCTTGTCTACCTCCTATGTATCATAATCATATAACTTTATGCTAGGGTTCATAGGAATAGTGGCAGGCCCGCAATCTGCCATACATATCTCAAAGAGAAGATCACTAACAAACTCCCTCTGGCAATCACAAGACCCCACCGGTCTCTAGCAAACTCAAGTCCAAAGAAGTAACATAAATCGCTAAGGTCCTTGGTGACAAACCGCCGACCTAAGAAATCCTTAGTTGTATAGATACCATGTACACCATCCCATGTAACAATGATATCATCAAAATTGGCCAATATAGCAACTATACCTCTTTGAGTCCTCCAAACATGCAATGAATGATATGCGGTCGATCAAACAAATCCATGCTGCTCTATCAAATCCGAGAGCTTCTGAAACCATGCTCTGGGACTCTGCTTAAGGAAACCTTTTTTTCGTATGATTTTTTTGTAGGCACCCCTTTTTAATCAATTCATTTTTTTCCAACTTTCTCCCTTTTTTTAATGAGTCGTTCCATTTTTTACGGCTTTTCTTTCTTCTTTTCTTTCTCAAAATAATCCACTTCCTTTTTTCTCAAAGCATGCCACTCTCTCTCTCTACTGTTGTCCTCTCTCGTCTTTTTTTCATTCACAATTTTTAACTTTTTGGCCTACTTAGGCATGTGGTCTTTGTTTAGGTTTCCCAAGAAGGGAACTCTCGTAAGTGTACCAAGGTCGAATACAGGGAATAATTTATTTATAGCTATGTGGTTCTAAATTAATTTTTAATAATTAACTAATTGCTATATTAATTTCTATGTCAAAAAAATAAAGTAAAAAAAAATAAAATAAAATAAATGATAAAAAATGGAATGCAATGCAAGTGGATCAAACAATGAAGCACTGGATCAGTGATGAAATCTATCCTCACTTAGAATGTTATATTAATCCTCAAAATTAATCACATTCTATTTTTGCAAGGGCCTTCGAAACTTCCAAATGAAAACTCTCTCGTGGAACATCCGTGGATTGGGGGACAAGGATAAGCGTAGGATTATGGGCTCTAGACTCTCTGAATGGGACTGCGATATCGTTCTTCCTCAAGAAACAAAGCTTCCCTCCTTCTCGGATTCTCTTTGGCGTTCTTGCGGTGCAGGGGGCCTGGACCATTACAAATATTTGGAGGCATCGGGGGCATCGGGAGGCTTACTGGTGGCTTGGCGCTTGGCTTCTTGGTCTTTTATCTCGGAAACTCGGGGACAGCATGTGCTAACGGTGGTTTTGGCTAACTCCCTATCCCCTAATCATTTGGCGGTCTCTTGCGTCTATGGTCCTTGTGATGGTGCATTGAGATGGGAGTTGTGGCAGGATCTGCTTGATGCTGGGAGAGCCATAGATGGGACCCCTTGGCTGGTTGGGTGCGACTTCAACGTCACTTTGCTCTCCTCCGATCGGCCGGGGGGGAGGGGTGGCCAGGATTCCGGCTCTGATCTCTTTATGGACACCATTAACTCGATGGGCCTTGAATGCATGGACACCTCCGATGTTAAATACACTTGGCGGAACTCTAGATCGCGCTCGAGAATTGACCGCTTCTTCGCCTCAAATGTACTGTTGGAGACCTATCCTTTGGCATCGGTGCTGGCCAAGCCTAGGTCATGCTCTGATCACAACCCTATCCTGTGGTCCTCTGGGTCGGCCCTGACCCAACGTGGTTTCTTTCGTTATGAGATTTGCTGGCTTTTGGAGGACGGCTTCAGGGAGATGGTGAATTTGCACTGGTCTTCGACGGAGACATCGGGTTCTACGGCTAATAGATTCTCTCAAAAATTAAACTTTCTGCGGAGAAGACTGGCTACGTTCAAACGAGATTCTAGGACTGCTAGGCGTGCAGCAAGATTGAATGCTAAGGATGTCATTCGTAGGTTGGATGCCTTGGAGGACGAGAGGAACCTCTCCTCTCTCGAGCAGGAGGAGTGACTCGCGACGCAGAAGACGGTGGCTCTGGAGGACAAGAAACGCGTAACTGAATGGCGTCAGCGCTCGAGGACCTCTTGGATTAAAGAGGGAGATGCGAACACCGCATTCGTCCATCGTATTGCTAACGGTAGGCGCATATGTAATGCTCTCCGCTCAATCACTATTGACGGGATTACGACCGAGGGTGACAAAGATATGGGAAACGCGATTGTTGATCATTTCAGGGACAAACTTTCCACTAAAATCCCGTAGGTTTGGAGATGGATGGGCCGCAGATCCAGACTACTGGAAACACCTTCCGCTGACATTCTCATCCTGTCATCCGTGATATTTCCATTGAGGAGATTAAAGATGTTGTTTGAGATCTGAACCTTGATGCCGCCCCCGGCCCTGACGGGTTTCCTATCTCTTTTTATAGGGACTTCTGGGACCTTGTTGGCCCCGAAGTGCTCGAGGTGACGCTTGAATTCTGTCGCGGGAACCAAGGTTTTGATCGCATTAACAGAGCGCTGCTTGTACTTATTCCCAAGCGGACTTCGTCGACCTCGATTGGGGATTATCGTATAATTGCAATTTCAAATGCACTTTATCTTATTGTGGCCAAGGTTCTTGCCACAAGACTGGTTAGCGTCATTGGTGACTTGGTTTCGCCAGCTCAATCCGCCTTCATCCTGGGTCGCCAGATTTCGGATTGCACAACTCTTGCTCATCGCGGATTGGCGCAGGCGGGGATCGAGTGCCATTTTATGGAAGGTGGACTTTGCAAAGGCTTTTAATAGCCTTGATTGGAGGTTTTTATGGTCTGTTTTGAAGAGATTATGCTTCCCTGATGTTTGGATTACCTGGATGAGGCGTTGTATTACCACGGCCTCGTTTGCGGTTCTTATCAATGGCAAACCCGAAGGGGGTTGGATCCAACCGCAGAAAGGTGTGCGCCACGGTTGCCCCCTCGCTCCTTTGCTGTTCATTCTGGCGGCGGATATCCTCGCTGATATGGACAACGGCGTGATTCATCATGGTCTTTCTGGCTGCTACACCAGAGGCGATCTGCGAATTCCTATCATCCAGTACGCGAATGACACACTTTCCCTCATTGAGGGGGGGGGTCCAGGAAGCAAGTGGCATGGCCACAACGCTTGAAATTTTCTCTGAGCTTTGTGGCCTATGCAAAAACGACAACAAATCTACTTTTGTTCCTTTTGGCGCAGTAAAACTTTTGGTAGATGGATTGACTGCCGCTTTGGGGTCTGCGAGCGTTGAGCTCCCTATGGACTACCTTGGGATGCCGCTGACTTGGGGGAGGGCGCGGCTCCGCGATTGGCTGAAAGTGGTGGAGAAGCTTGACTCGAGATTGGCAGGTTGGAAAGCTAACGTTCTTTCAAGAGGTGGTAGATTAGTTCTTCTCAAGGCCATGCTATCAGCCATTCCCGTTTATTTTCTTGCTTCTCGCAAGATTCCGAAGGGAATTCGCGCAAGGTTGGAAAAGAAGATGTGCGGCTTTCTTTGGGGCAACGGTGCCACTGGAAGGGGGGCATCCACTTAGTCAGTTGGGAGGATATCCAACGCTCCAAGATTTGGGGGGGGGGGGCTGGATGTGAGATCCCTGGAGGATTTCAACGAGGCTCTCCTGCTCAAATGGGCTAGCAGGGTTTGGGGCTCGGGTAACGACCTCGTTGTTTTGGCAATACGCGAGATTTATGGCGTGAAGGGCATGCCTCTTTCGCAGCATATTAGTAGCAGCACCATTACACCTTTCTGGAGGGGCGTCATGAAAGCTTTCTTGAAAAATCTTCAGCTGTTCAAGCCAGATCTGGGGGGTGGAAATGACTTTCTTTTTTGGATGGACGATTGGTCGGGGGCGGGAACCCTTTTTTCTCGCTTTCCCCGCCTCTTTGCCTTGGCAACTGACAAGCTTTGTTCGGTGGCGAGCTGCTGGGTTGATGGTACTTGGTGCCCCACCTTCTCCACTGATTTCTCCGACAGAAGATTTGATGAGTTTCTTGATCTCCTCGAGACCTCAAGGAACGTGGGAGCTCCCAATGTGGGTAGAGATCACTGGGGCTGGAAAGCTGGACCATTCTCGGTTAAGGGGGCCTATGGGGCTATCTGCAGACCCCTGCCGGCGAACTCGGAGTCCCTGATCAGGGATTGCACAACAATATGGTCCCTTCGCCTCCCGGAACGTGTGGGGAGTTTCTTGTGGCTCCTACGGCGCAAGCGGCTCTTGACTCGCGACCAATGCGTCAAACTTTTGGGAATAATTGTGGACAAATGTGTGATTTGTGACAATGCGATCGAGACAATTGATCACCTTTTCTTTGCTTGTCCTGTGGTATCTCAGATCTGGATGAACTCGGAGATTCCTTGGTGCCGCTTCGATGACTTCCAATCGTTCTGGAATTCGATCCACCTGAACAAAGACAGACCAAGAACAGATCGCCTTCTTCCGATGGCTTATCTTTGGGCGATTTGGCGTGGCAGAAACGACCTTCTATTCTCCGGGCAAAGATTTTATGAGGAGAACGTGGCTTTCCTTGCGAAAAGGCTGGTCGAGGACTGGATGCTGTAGCGCTTTTGTTTTGTTAGTATGGGTTTGTTGGCTTTTTGTAAGGATGGGTTAATCTGCTTTTTAACTCTGTAATTTCCCTTTTTACGCATTTTGTTAGCAATAAAATTATGATGGGGAGGGTGCCACCGAGCACTGCCCCCTGACCAGCAGACTTTCAAAAAAATTAATCACATATCTAATAAAATATTCGAGAAATATTTTCTATTTAACTCCAAGCTGCAGGTAAGGACAATAGATTTATGAATAATCTTGCAATAATTCTCAAGATACTCTTGCCCCTGATCTTCCTTTTATTTTAATCCTCAAATAAAATAATTTTTAATCACATAAAATATTAAGGAAATAAATTAATTCCTCCTCAATTATGCCCCTGCAGAGATTAATTCTTCAAGAATAATTATCGATAGCTAGTAGAGAATTAATCTGAATAAACCTTCTCAATGGATCCCCTGCAAATTAAATCAACTTTCTCAAGATTCACTAGCACAAATATGTCAAAAATCAGCCTACATATATCAAATTAATCCTCAAATAATATTCAATTAAAATCCACGTCTAATCTATTCACAAGATATGTAAAATGAAAGAGCATTAAATGAGCTTCAAAATGACATATTATGTGCAAAAAATGGAGTTCAAATGAGGAAGATATGCTAAAATGAAGTTCCATGTACTAAATTGCAATAAAAATAAAGAGTTTTGTTCTCAAATTGGCCATTGAGGGACTTATTTACAAATACCAAAACCCGCTTGGGCCACCTTGTAAATTACCGAGGTGAGCACATGTGTGGCACGTGATCTGGGGGGGGGCTGGAGTGATTTTCTTTAAACATAAGGGCTTCGTTGCAATTAACCCCGAACTCACATGTCGCTCACATGCCTCCGAGGCTCGGGTGCGGGGCTATGCCTTAGGCTGATCGAGGCACCACGTAGCAGCACGTGGAGGTTCGGAGCTGGCTTGGCTCGCCCGAGCCGAGCGGTTTGGTTGGAGGCTCGGTAGTCGACGGAGATGTCGGCTGCCTGCGGTGGACGTGCCGGTCGAGGCAGCGAGCCGCAAGTGCGAGCTGCTCCAGGCGGAGCGGCGGCTGGAGTCGATGAAGGTGGAGTCGAAGCGTCGAGGACAAGGAGGAGAGACTGCGGCGGTAGCTTCGATTGACGAGGAGTCACGGCTCTGGAGCTCGGCCGACATACGACCGAGCCGGAGATGAGAGGCGAGGCAGCGTGAATTGGGTAGTCGAAGCAGAACAAGGGCAGAGCATCGCGACTGCAGGGGTATATGGAGATGGTAGTGGAAGAGGTGTCGGGCGGAGGTGAACCTCCGCGGAGGTATGCGTGAGGTAAACGTTGTGCGGTGGAGGTAGAGGCGCATGGTCGAGGGTGTGGAGGAGCTGGGTTCGGCATGGGCGTGCGCTCGAGGTGGAGATGGTGCACAACCATTGTGCAAGGATGAAGGTCGCGATGGCAGTGGTGGTGTTGCTCGTCGGCGAGGCGCGAAGCAAGGTAGAGGAGGTGCTAAGGCGGAGCGGGTCAGAGAGAAAGTGGAGATGGTGGTACGAGCGGTTGCGAAGTGATGAGGAGCACGAACAGTGGCCGGCGAAGCGATTGTTGGTGAGGAGAGATTTTTATGTTGCGATTTAGGGGAGGAAACGAGGATGGAGCAGAGAATAGGGAGAGGGAAGTCACATGGAAGACGGAGGGATCTATAGGTTCTGTCTCTAATGATCTTCGCTTCGACCATGGTGGCGGACCCAAGGGAAGCTGAGCAGCTCGTCACTCGAGTAGTAGCACAGGAGGGAGACCCTTGTGGATCACGCCGCAAGAGGGTCTTCGCCGACAATGGGGAGTTGTCACAACACCTCACTCAGCTCGCCCTCTCTCTCTTGATTTCGATTAATGGCGGATGCGCTAGACCTGCGTGCAGAGGGGCTTTAAGAAGGAGATGGCGTAATGGCAGGGGAGGCGAGCAGTTCGGAGGTGAAACGACCGTGACACGCGTGTAGCGGAGGATATGGTAACGGTAGGCGTAGCTTGAGGGAGATGAGGGGGACGTTCGTGCGCAACACGTGCAGGTAGAGGAAGGAGGCGACATGTGCTGTGCACGTGCCTGGAGAGAGGAGATAGGAGAGAAGGGGGAAAATAAAATAGAGTATTAAATAATAAATAAATAAACAAAATTAAATTAAAAAATGAATAAAGAGGGTGACACGTGGTGGCTCCAAGAGCCACCACGTGTCACTCCCAGAAAATTCAGAAATAAAAGTAAAAGAAAATCCGATAAAAAATAGCAAACAAAGTCAAATGAAAAAGTGATACACATGAAAGTTGATCGTCTGAACATAATCTATAACTTTTGCGAAGATACCAAAACCAAAAGAGGTCATATGTACAAAAAGTATTTTTGAAGGTACTCTATTGATAATAAAATACCACATTTTTGTATTTTGTGATTTTTTTTATTTTAACTTGATTTTAATAAGTGAATTAATTTATATACAATATATACATAATTGATCTAATTTTTATAGATTTTTTATAGGTTAGAAAATTATAAAATAAAATCAACAAAAAATATGTACAATATATACAATGTCAGATTTTTATGTTTTATTCCGATTTTCTGATTTTTTGAGTTTCAATTCTTTATACTAAGGTAGCTAATAAATTAAAGAATATAAAAAAGAAAGAATTAGGTCACAATAATTTATTTTTATACATAAAAAATAGGCTAAAATAAGGTCAAAAACATATGTTATTTAATTACATATTTTAACCTTTATTTCAGCATTGTTAGTGAGTGTTAATAAATCGATTTCAAGGGATTTAATTAATGATTTATTAATGGAATTTTGTTAAGATTTCCATATAAAGTATATGAATCATGGATTCATCAAAGGGAGATACTGGCGTGGAGGGCGAAGGCCTCCTGTGCGAGGGCGGTGTTGGAGCCTGGGGAGGTTGTACTTCTCTTTCATCATGATGATGGTGTTGAACTGGGATGCCGCTACTAGATATGTGTAGGGATAGAACCCATCATGAGATTTAGGGTTCCCTTAGGAACCCTATAGGGATGTTCAAAACAGGAACTGAACCCGCTCTGTGTAAGGCCATCGACGATGCAAAGCAGCATTGCAACGATGATCTTCAAAGGCGATGATGTTCGATGAGCAAAAAAATAGGGTTAAAATAGAAACCCCAGAACATGGACTTAAACAATCCCAAATATGATAATCTTCATGAACGTAATGCCAAAATCGATTTTCGAAAAAAAATACATCCTCGAGAATCGAACCCACTCTGATGCCATGTTAGGAAATGAAGAATGCAAAAAGGAATAGATAAAAAGAGCAAAAACTACAGAAAAATAAACATGAATGCGTGGATTTTTACGTGGAACCCTACTCCCTAAGGAGTGGGATGAAACCGCGGGAGAACACCTCAAAGGGCTAATGTGTTCATTCACTTTTCTCATTTGATACAAGAGGGAAGGGGCTTCTTATATAGCCTCCACAGACCATCCAAATCACACCATTGGTAGGTATGGGACTAAACACTGGATGTGATAAATGGATCCTGGAGTGATCCATTTACCCATCTATACAAGTGACACACAACATATACTCCAACAAGACCCACCACAAAAATTCCATTAATTCGTTAATTTGTAGAAATTACAATGCACGCGACTAGGCTGTAACTAAAGCCCTACAGTACTCCAGAATATTCTTAGAATAAAACAATTGTCCCATGAAGATATAATCATTTCTACCACACCAAATAGCCCACACGAGCGCAAAAGGAAGTGACCTATCTTCATGACCATTGCCACAAATCGCCTGGATGGAGCTCCAGAATCCAGTTGAACCCCCAATATCAAGCCCCTCAATCCTCGCCTTCCTCCAGACCTCCGTCGAATGAGCACAAGTGAAGAAGAGGTGGTTCATATATTCCTCCTCGTTGCCGCACCTATCACATATGTCATCCTCATCATGTAGAATTCTGACTTGACATTCCTTGGTAAGCACCATTCCATATCAAGCCAGCCACAAGAAAACCTTGACTCTTTTTGGAATTCTGCTTCTCCAAATAATTTTGCTATCAATTCTGAGCTCTTCTTGCACATCATGTTGAGTTTCTGAGAAAAATCTATATGCTTTCTTCAGTGTGAACCTTCTATCACACCATTCAAAATGGTCCCTCCCACCAATAGGGTCGTCCGATCCGTCACCTCAGCGTACATCCTCCAAAACTCGTCCATTCTCTGATCGAAAAGCTCGAAAACAAATGTAGGTGTCCATGTCCCATTCTACCAAACATCATGAACCGTCGCATTACAATCAGTTGCAAGCGCCAAGAGCCTAGGATATCACTCCCCCAAAATAGCATTATCGTTCCAATTATCAAGCCAATATCTGAAGATGCGACCGTTGCCAAGCATCGGCCGCATTTGCATCCCCATCTCTCGTAAAAACTTGCAAATTCCTTGCCATAATTACAGAGAAAAGCGGATGTGGTTTTCGCCTCCAATGAGCCCCCAACAGCATAGATCCTCCTCGCAAGCCAGCATACCAAATCGTCGGACCTCCCCCACAATCTTATCAATCATTCAGGTAGCAGGGCCCTATTCATCCGTTCAACTTTCAGGACCCTCAACCCTCAATTCCTCTTCGACGACGTGATCCTATCCCACGAGATCAAGTGAAATCCTCTTTTTTCCTTCTTCCTATCTAACCAAAAAAACCTCATTAGCATTCCAACCTATTCCTGACACCAACTGAAAGCATCCTCGTGGAGTAGGAAAAGGTGGGGATAGCTTTTTTTTAGGCTCCAAAAAGGGGGAGACACTCTGCGGTGTTCGCCCCAATATATTAAAAGAAAACGAAAAGAATATTTACAAAAGCAATACAAAAAACGAACAAGAAAGAATAACCAAAGGGTGTAGCCGACGGCAAGCCCATCCCCAAAAAACCAAACCAGGCTTACCCAATACACCAATCTGCCAGAAGACGCGTAGCAAGGATAGTAATGTTTTCCCTGTAAAAGCATTAGCCCGCAAAGAGGGCCTCATTCCTCCCCAGCCATATGCCCCACAACCTCGCAATCGGAGCCAGCAAATCCTTCCTTTCCCTGCCCCTGATGCTCAACAAGCTCTCGCAAAAAGCAACCATGCTCTCGGAGTTAATCCAATCCAGATCAGCCTAAATTCCACAAACCAAACTGCAACCGAAGAATAAGTGGTCGATGGTTTCCCGCTCCGCGCCACAAAGCCCGCAGGTAGGCCCAACATTCGGAAATAATCTTGCGCAGCGGTCACGCGTTAAGAGCCTCCCCCTGCGAAGAAGCCATAGGAAGATGCCAATGCGCTCAGGAAGCTTCAGACCCCAGAAGAATCTGCAATTACGCATAAGAATACCGTCCTCCACCTGAGTGCTGGTAGCAAGGGCTAAGTACGCCTTCCGCGTGGAAAAAGAACCATCCTTCCATGACCAGTGGTCGCGGCCAACATTAGGATGGATAGTGTCAGCAAGGAGGCGCATAACGAAAGAAAATCATCCATACATTGATCCGAGAAATTCGCAATAAACCGAGGACACCAGCAGCCATCCACCCAGCACGAGGCCACCGATGCCTCCTTATCTTCCACCAAAGCAAACAAGCGGGGAAAGCTATCCTTAAGATTACCCCTTCCCGACCAATCGTCGGTCCAAAAATGAAATGAGTCCTCCTTTCCCAACACCGGTATAAAGACGTAGAGATTACGAATAAAAACTTCCAATACTCCACGCCTAAATGGTGGGAGGAGCCCTTAAGCACTTCCCCGAGTAAAGCCCATCATCTCCTCCCCCAACAGCTCCCGTAGAACATTAAGCAGGAAGTTATCCTCCTGACCCCAAACCCTAGACGCCCATTTCAACAAGAGGGCATCGTTAACAACCTCCAACCTCCGTATTCCCAATCCACCATCCCGCTTCGGCCGCGAAACATCACCCCACGCCACCAAAGGAACCCCCCTACTCCCCTCCCCCTTCTTTCCCCACAAGAAACCCCGCATACAACGCTTCAGACGCAACCGAACCCCCTTAGGCATGCATCGAACCGAGAAGAAATATAGCGGAATAGAGGAGAGCACCGCCTTAAGAAGAACCAGATGCCCCCCTAGATAATAAGGCCGCTCGCCACCCAGCTAGGTGAGCCTTCATTTTCTCCACCACCAACTTCCAATCACGGAGCCGGACACGGCCCACGGCCAGAGGCAAGCCAAGGTAGTCGAAAGGGAGGCCACACGGAGAAGTGCCCAGCAACCGGCCACTCTCCAACGCCTTCGCCGAATACCTCAACAGGGCCACCCTCGATGAAGCAAAGAGTGTCGTCCGCAAATTGAATTAATGGGACCTGGAAGTCCCCAATATTGCATCCCCTAGTCAGACCCGCCTCGATCACGCCGTCAATCATACGAGCCAACACGTCCGCCGCCAGCACAAAAAGAAGGGGAGCGAGAGGACACCCCTGCCGCACCCCCCTCCTTGGCTGGAAGAAGCCCCCGACCGGGCGACCATTAAGCAAAACCAAGATGGAGGCCGTGGTCACACAACGCCGCACCCACGATATCCAAACCTCCGGGAAGCCCCTCCGCCTCAAAACAGTCCACAGAAAGCGCCAATCAAGACAATCATAAGCCTTGGCGAAATCAATCTTCCAAAGAATCCCCATCGTATTGGACTTCTTCCAAGCCGCAACCATCTCGGAGGCCACCGCGATGCAATCCGTAATCTGCCGCCCCCGAATAAAGGCGACCTGAGTTGGCGAGACCAGCGAAGCAAGAAGAGGAGCAAGCCTCCTCGCCAAGACCTTGGCAATGATAAGGTAGATCCCATTCGAGATAGAGATAGGCCTAAAATCCTCGATGCGGTTAGCCACAGCAGTCTTAGGGATCATAACAATGAGGGCCCTGTTAATTTTATCAAACCCACCGTTCCCTTCACAGAATTCACGTGCAACCTCCATCACGTCATCGGCCACCACATCCCAAAAGTCATGGTAGAAAGCCACCGGGAACCCATCAGGGCCCGACGAACCATCCGCGTGAAGGTCCCAAACAACCTCCTTGAGTTCAGCCAAGGAGATCGGCCTAACCAGGGCCTCAGCATCCATAGGCAATAATGAAGGAGCCCCCCGGCCCTACCAGCGCCACCTGCGCTGCGAGCGGCACCCAAAAACACGCTTGAAGTGATCAGCCATGGCCGCCCCCAACTCCTTATCCCCAATAACCAAGGACCCATTAACCAGAAGAGAGCGGATAGAGTTGTATCGCCTTCTTCCACTAGCCACCCGGTGAAAGAAGGTAGTATTAGCATCGCCCTCCTTGAGCCACCTCAAACGCGAGCGCTGACGCCATTCCAAGTTCCTTCTCTTGTCTTCCGCTTTTACCACATCAAGTGCAGCAACGCGCTCCATAAGCTCCTCCGAGGTCAAATCCCTAGAATTTTCCGTTCGGTCCAGCCGCGTAATGACATCCGTCGCCGCCACCCTAGCAGCCACACGAGCCAAACGTGATTCCTTCTTGAAAGACGCCAGGAGTCTCCTCAGAGAAGCAAGCTTCTGATCAAATCTGCGAGCAGTAGTTCCCACAAAAGAAGATTGATTCCAGTGATTCCTCACCAAGTCTTTGAAATCAGTCTCCAAAAGCCAACATTTTTCATACCGGAAGAGACTCCTCTGACGGAGGTCCTCCCCCGAATCCCACAAAATAGGATTATGATCAGAGAAAGATCGCGGACGAGAAGACACCGAGCACAAAGGGAAAGCCTCCATAAGTTTGTTATTCGCCAAGAAACGATCAATCCTCGATCGAGACGCATTGTTCCTCCATGTATAGGAAATGTCATCGGGGACCAGCCCCTCCAGAGCAAGCTCACCAATGAGGTCAACAAAATCACGGGACCCCGGATCTTGCCCCCCCCCATGACCGCGAGGACGATCGGAAGAGTGAGCAGTGACAAAATCCCCCCCCCCCAGCAGCCAAGGAAGGCCCGCGAACTCGGAGGCCGCATCCCGCAGTTCATCCCACAGTGCCCGCCGGAGGACGTGGCATGTAGGCGCATAAATACAAGAAAAGGCAATAGGAGCAAGGGAGTCAGCCCGAGTCAATACCACAGACAAAGAATGACTTCCCACCCTCATAGAAGAGAAAGAGAAAGCCGCCGAACACCACGCCAACAAAACGCCTCCAGCCGCTCCAATCGCATCCACCGTGCGAAAAGCATCCATAGCACCCACACCAAAAGACCTCCAAAGGGAGTTATCCACCCCCGTAAGTTTCGTTTCTTGAATAAATGCCAGATCACAGTCCCACTCAGAGAATCGCAGCCCCAAAAAACGCCGCCTATCAGTGTCCCCGAGGCCTCGAACGTTCCAGGAAAGAACCTTCATTAAAGACCATCTGAGTGTCCCCCGATTAAAGAGAGGCATGCCGCCTCCGCCACCGAATCCCGCAACGTCTGACAGGTCACCAACATCGAGTCGCCAAGGCGGGAGTGGATACGCCTGCGATAGCTCCTCCCAAAGCGGGTGTCCGAGGTACTCCCTACCGCGGAAGGAGCATCACCAATCTCGGTAGTATCAGCCAGAGCATCGGAAACCTCAACACCATCAGACAGAAACAATCCCGAAGAAACCACCCGACCCACTGGAGGGGAGGGGAAGCGGGACACAGTCGGAGAAGAGGGAGAAGAAGGATCCAGAGCCACAACCGCAGATGGCCCAATTTCCTCCAGCTGGATCCGCCTGGGCATACCCATAGATGATTCGGGTCGCGAAAGACAAGAGTCGGACCCCCAATACATACTTCAATAACACCAGCTTGCCGCCTCTAGATAAAATCACTACCTTCCAACCCGCCAGCTTAGCCTCCAACCTATCCAAAACCAGCTCCCAATATGCCGCTCTCAACTTCTCAACAACAAGCGGTAGCCCTAAATAAGTGATCGGCGAATTCCCAGAGGGCGCAACAAACACCCAGCAATAAGCTGCCCCTCCTGCTGTAAAGAACCAAAAGGCACCAAATTCGATTTCTCCTAGTTACAACCCCGATATATCCATGATCCGGGAAATGCGTCTGAACTTCTACAACTCCCCCCATATGAAGATCATTGTGTCATCGTCATAAAGAAGAAGGGGAATTGATGTCTCCATTACTATAGCCTGACAACCAGCCCTCATTCGACGCTACCTTCATCATAACAGCCAAAGCATCCACCACGATGACGAACAAAAGAGGGGCCAACGGGCACCCCTGCCTCACCCCTTGTTGCGGTTGAAAGAAGCCCCCTTCGACTCTAACATTAACTAGAACCGAGTACGATGCCGTCATGATACACCGCTTCATCCACGCAATCCACATGCACGGGTAAAATACATAATGAATATAGAAAGAATAGAAAATACATAAAAGAGATAAAAGATGGAAAAATATCTCAACATTAAGGCTTGTGGCTGATTGGTTCACCCAGATTTATTGGGTGTACTATCAGGATACCTTCTCTCATGTGACTCATCCTTCTACACTACAGATCCTTCTCAATTGTAGTGATACAGGACTGGTCCATGTATCAGCTTGATGTGAAGATGCATTTCTCTATGGTGACTTGCTAGAGGATGCCTATATGTAGCAACCACCTAGGATCACTATTGAAGGAGAGTGTGAGAAGGTTTGCAAACTTCATAAGGCTACCTATGGCCTTAAGTGGAGTCCCAGAGCATGGTTTCATAAGCTCTCAGACTTGATAGCATATCAAGGACTTATAAGGTCGATTGCAAATCATTAGTTGCTTGTTCAGAGAACTTAGAGAGGTACCATTGCTATATTGGTCTACATTGATGATATTATTATTACATGGGATGATGTATAGGATATTCGTACAACTAACGATTTTCTTGGACAACACTTTGTCACCAAGGACCTTGGTGCTTTACATTTCTTCCTGGGACTTGAGTTTGCCATGAACCAACATTATCGTGTTATGACCTAGAGGACACATGTTACTGATGTTCTCTCTAAGATAGGCATGGTGGATTGCGTGCATGCTACTATTCCATGGACCCCACCATGATAATATATGATGATGATACATAGTATATAGACAAGAGGCGGTACATGGAGGTTGTTGAGAAGCTCATATATGTGACCATCACCAAGCCAGACATTTCTTTTTACAGTGAGCATAGTTAGCATGTTTATGGAGTAGCCTAGATAGGCACATATGGATACAATTCATATGATTCTGAGGTACTTGAACTCCTCTACCGGTACTGGACCGTTCTTTATCAAAGGAACATCCCTCGCCGTTACAACGTGTGCATATGCAGATTATGCAGGATGTCCCAAGGACAGGATATCTATCTCAGGTTTCGCAGTGTTCATAGGGAGCTCTTCGGTGTCATGGAAAAGTAAGAAGCATAACTATGGTTGCCAATTCTAGTGCAAAGTCAGAGTACAGGGCCATGACACAAGGGATAACTGAAATGATGTGGATCAGATCCGTTCTGAATGACCTAGAAATTGGCGTGCCTCTTCTCATGCATCTACAATGCGACAACCATGTTGCTCTTTCATTGCCAATAACCGTGCCATCATGAGAGGACCAAGCATATTGAGATTGATTGTCACTACATTCATGACATGATTCAGAATGGCTTTATCTCTACTTCCTATGTTAGCTTAGGGGAACAGACTGCATATGTGTTCACCAAGACCCTGGCCAGAGGGCCATTCCATAGGTATTGTTCCAAGCTAAGCATGATTGATTTCTATGCTCTATCTTTAAGGAGAGTGTTGAGAGATTATTTATCTATTCCTATTTCATGTATTTCTCTTTCATATCTATTATGTAATTTACGCAACATGAGTTCTCTCTATATAAGAGAACTCTAGGGCTCCATCATAATGCAATTTGTTCTTTCCTCTCCTCACTCTCCATGTTCATAGTCATACTCCTAAGAGTCCTAACTCATATCGGTGAGACATTGTGCTTACTGCTGCTTACTGCATGTTAATTCATTAAAGTATGCCGTCATCAATGATTAATGCACAAGTCCTTTGAAAGTTCTCTTTCCCGACAAGGATCTGTTTTACATCACCTCCTTGTATTTTGGATGTTATGTGCTCATCCACACCCCTCCTTATAAAGGACCTACTTTTCCTTGTACAGGAAGAATCATGGTCAATTAACACATGAGCCATGTGGACTAAAACAACGAAAAATAAACACCGAACATAAAAGCTATCACAATAGTATTTGTATTGTACATAGTGTGCAAATGCATGGACATCAGCACACTATACATTCACCATTTGGTTGTTTCATGAGGATAGAAGTGCACAGGTTAACTACAATTCCATGCCTCAACCTTCTTGTGATAAAAGATATATGAAGCAAATGCTGTAGATAATTTAAGATGGTCATTTCAAACTTACAATTGTAGATCTTGTTCACTAAACCAAGATGGAAAGTCTCCTTCAAGGTTATTGTAGGAAAGATCACTGTCAAAAGGATAAAAATATGTATCATGAGATCTTTTTAAAGAATAAAAAAGGGATGGTAGAGTCAAAGAAATATAGAATTTATGATTTCAATTGGGGTAAAATTAAATCATGATATGCATCATATGCCCTAATTCGAGTTTAGCATATTTACTACTTTAGTAGGCATACATGGTCCGGATTGATCCACTTTTTGACTGAGGCAAACCACCAGAGAAGCTATTATTGCCCAAAAACCTGAAACAATATTTCAAACTATCATGAGAACAACAGAAAGAAGAACTTATCGATTGGAATGTACATTTTCTTACAAGAATACAAGGTTACTCATGTTAAAAAGAAAAGATGGAATGGGTCCCGACAAATTGTTGAAGCTCGGGTCCCTATAGAAGTTAAAATTGCCTGTTAGATTTGATAGGTTGCTAATCAAAAAAATGTGGTAAACTTACAGGTGTCTTAAGCTTGCAATTACCCCAATGCTTGATGGAATGATATCCGAAATCATAGCATTACGTAGTACCCTGTCAATCAAATGCATGCACTTAATATACAGAGAAGTTCCCTATGATGCATATGGTACCATCTGAAATAATGAAAATGAAATAAGCATCTCAGTGGTAAAGCCTCACAATGTAGTCAAAGACTTCATATCCTTTGTAAAATTCATGGAAGAGCTCCCACTAGCTATATCACCAATCATCCTAAAAAAATATATAAGCAATTAATATATAAAGCCCTATATGCCGGTTGGGTGTTCAACTATTAAATAGTATGCACACATAGCCATAATGAAGAATTCCACAATGCAGCAAATATCAGCTTTCGAGCCATCGTACAGAACCATCTACTTTTCCTGAATTTAATAAAGAAGAAAATTAAAAGATTGATGGTCACAATAGATAGAAACTCACAATTTTTCTAGTTTGGTGAGATTAACAAAGCTTGCAGGGATTGGACCCTGCAGTGACGTTCCTTGAAGTCTCCTGGCCAACATTTAAATCAAACCTCAGGCAACAAGATAATAATAGCTGTAAAATCTTTGGGAGAAAATAATTATTATTTCTTCCCATCAAAATTTTGTCCGCTAATTCAAGAAAATTAGAATAAAGGATCCTAACCCAATAAACAACTTACAAGTCCGTGAGGTTTGTAAATGTTCCAATAAAATCAGGTATTTTTCCTGTGAGATTATTGTCCGAGGCCCATCTGCAAACGGGTATAAAAAATACATCAGAATTATTAAGTATTTCTTAATGTTTCCTAGCTGTACATGATTTTAATTACAAGGCCTTCAGCTTTCGAAGTTTTGCAAATGTTGGCGGGATCTCACCACTAACTCCTGCACTAATTATGTACCTGTCATAAGCCAATCTAACAATTATCAACACCAACGTCTCCCCTCGATACCCAAGATATAAAATGTCAGCAAAGCGATAGGCACAATGTAGAAAACCATTCCGTGACAAAGAGATAACTTACAGCTGTTCTAGGTTGATCAAATTTCCTAACTCTGAAGGAAGAGGACCACTGAAATTGTTGGAGGAAAAGCTTCTGCATCCATCAATAAATATTAGTTACTGGCAAATAGGTAACAACAGTACATTTTGCTTCTTACAGCACAATGAGATTTTCAAGGTTGCCAATCTCTTTCGGAATGGTTCCTGATAAGGCATTTATGCCAAATGACCTATAACCACAAGCACAGTTCGGATTAGGGGAAAGTATAGATTCCAAAAGTGCGAGAACAACAATCAAAGTGGAGATTAGGAGAACACAATAAAATCTTCAGAGTATGGAAAATGACTTGAGAGAACAATTTGATTAATAAGAAATACCGTTTATACAACTTACATGTATTTCATTTTTGTGAGTTTCCCTAAGAAGCTCGGCAGCGGACCAGTTAAGTAATTCTGTCTTAAATTCCTGGAGTCAAAGAACATTGGTAAACCATCCTTCAAAATTCATAACTTTCGATTTAGGGGGGAGGGGGTTTGTTGGGGCATTGTATTATTTATCAAAAATAATTACTATTGCGGTAAGGACTGGCAACCTGATGCAGCCAATTTTGCAAGCTTACGTTAAGAGCTTATTTTCATGTGATAAAGAGGGCTCAATCAAAAATTCTTTGGAAGTGCACATCAACTTTTTATATCAATGTATTTACAATCCTTATGCATAAATCTGTGTGTGCATGCGCATGCGTTTTGGAAATTTGGTTGGCACACAATGGTATGATGTTCTGGGAAAAGATATAATATCCGGAAATTGTATTGGAACATGCTAAGGCTCTCTTTGAGTCAGAGTCTTTGTAAATGTTAATGATGTTGATATATATTTATGTTGGGTGTGCACATCCTTCATCTCTTTCTTCATATAACTTTTCACACACACATATATATAGAAAGATAAAAACATTAATCACATATAAGTCAAACATAAAGTATGTGCTTCACTAGAACATTAATCACACAAAAGAGGAAAGTACAATAGAGTCTTTAACAAGACAACTAAAAAGAGAAACCACAAAAATAGACAAAATACAAATATCTACATACAAGAACATGAATACCCCCCCCCCCCCCTCATGTCCGAGCATATTTATTGATCATGCCCATCACTGGAGATCAACAATGTGTGAATGCCTCTGGATTGCTAAACAAATATGGACAATGAACAGATATAACAAATAATAATCACCATAGATATAACAAGCAAGTCATATAACAAAAACAACCACAAGAGAAAAAGATTTTACTGTCGCAACCCTACTGGTAAAAACCATGACAATTGGGATTTCCGATTGACCAAGACAATTAACTATTCCAATATCTCGAGTTATTTCCCCACGAATAACTCAACCGCTTATAGATGCTATGAATCGCACACTAAAGTTTTTCCAACAACTTGGATTAAAAACCAAGTTCTTTTTACACCTTATATCAAATACCAAGAGTAACAGTACAACAGTAATGTAAAGAATAACTCTTCCTTAGTTCTCCACATGCTAAGGGGAAGTCCTCCAAAACTTTGCTATCGTGGCCTCCAGACCACTCCCGTACATGTACTATTGAGCATGCTCGACAATGCTCGTACTTAGCACCTGCAACGCTCCATGTCTCCTTGGACTGCCACGCATCATTACAGATATCGAACGCCTTTGAATGTATGCATGTGTGACTATATCGCATTGTACTGATTCACTGCATACCGCCTTACTGTGCTCTCGTACGTGTTGCTGCGTGCATCCATTGTCATGTCCTGCACTATTGTTTGTACTCGATGTGCTCGCACTACTACAAGCTCCACGACACTCTGCTACCGAGCTAGTGTCCTTTGTGACGCTTCTCCATTGTCATGTACGATCGAGTCTCCAAGATTCCGTGGATAACCTCTGTACTACTCACGCACTCTAGACTTCTCTTGAAGTCAGCTCCATCGATTATTCTCATGCATTTGTTACCGTATCTGCATGATCATTCTCGATCACAGAATTTAGGGGGGGTGACAGTAGTGAGTCGAGCCACTGATGAAAAAATGTCGAGATAATCATGACTATATGTTCGTGTATACCCATTGGCCACAAGTAGAGCCTTATATCGTTCCACGGAACCATCTGAGAGATGTTTAGTGGTAAATACCCATCAACAATCAACAATAGTTGCATCCTTCAGAGGATCAACTCGCTGCCATGTACCCCTGGACAAAAGAGTCTTCATTTCTTCATGCATAGCAGTGTTTCGCTCAGGAACCAATAATGCTTGCTGATAAGTAGAAGGAACAGTAACTGCAGATAATCCTACCCAGAAAGAGCGAAGATATTGATTGCAGAAATCAAGAGCATTATTAATGCGAATAGTCCTAACATGAAAACCAAACACGTTTTTTATTTCCATAAAGAAGTTTTTCATAACAGTATCGACCTCATAATTTGATTTCAAAAGGAGAACCCACGAAACTCAGGTAAAATCATCAACAACAAGAAAAATATGTATCCTGAATGATCTGGAGCACGACTAGACCTCCACACATCAAAATGAACTAAATCAAAAATAAACTTGTTGATACGACCATGACGACTTGAAAAAGAACTCCTATGATGCTTTCCAATTTGGCAAGCTCCATACTGGAATGATGAGGATGTTGGAATTTGAGGTAAGATTATTCTCAATTTTGGTAGAGGGAAATGACAAAGATGTAAGTTCCATGTGTAGACAGGAGACTGCGTCAAGTAATACACACCCCTTCTTCATGGCCACAGCTAATCACCTGATCCGTCAGCATATCTTGAAAGACAAAAGACGTTGGATAAAAAATTGCATGACAATTAAGCTCCTTACTAATTCTTGACAGTTGATACATATAAAAGACTCCTAGGAAATTCAGGATCTAGAAGAACATTGTTCAGCCAAATATTCTAAGCCACTTGAACTTCCCCTTGTCCAGCAATAGGGGATAGTTTGCCATCAACCACGACAGTGTTATGACATGGTGCAACCTCTCAAAATGTAGAGAAATGATTTTAGTTGCCACTATTGTGTCGCGATGCACCCGAGTCTACCAACCAATCAGAAGAACTAGATGTACTCCTACAAGCACAACACAATGGATGTAAACCTGAGGATCTACAAAGAATGCAATATTGGTAGAAGTAGTGCCCTTGGTAGCTACTATTCTGGACGAAGACGGTTGCGATGCGACTCCATGTTGACTCAATTGTTGCATTAAATCTTCATACTCTGCTCTGGATATACCAGACGAGGTATCATCCTGCGTTGGAATGGTCTGATGTGCCATTGGGGTCTTCCAAGCTTCCCCCAACACTGGTCTTCAGAATGTCCCATGCGGCCACAAAAAGTATATGGGGGCGTAAAACACCTAGAATCACGATCATGTCCTTTGCCTCTAAAGAAGATCCCTTGACCTCTGCGAGAAGATACGTCTATAATCGATGGTGTTCAATGTGTATCTCTACTAGAAGAGATATAGATAATATGCTCAATTTTTACCTGTGGTAGGCTTCTTCCATAGACAGAATCTTAAATGATGTGATCATCTGTGCTCTGGCAGCTTCATAGATAGGGTCTAACTCTCCAAGGAAGAGTCCAACCATCAATTGAGATTTGAAGGAAATTTGTGTTGGACAAGTACATGTAGGCATATAGGAATTCAATCTCTAGAACCCAGAATTCGGTGTCGAATATAACTGAGCTAGAGGGTGACCACTTTGTTTCAATTGAGACATATCAACATATGTCTGGAAGATTTTGACTTCATTTTTCTCCTCCGAGTACGTCTTGCGAAGGCCGTCCCACATACATTTAGCTGTCTTGTAATGCACAATATCATTGGCAATATGGGAGATACAACTACTCATAATCCATGCTTTGACCATAGCATTATCCGTTTTCCATGTTGCATTCATGCTAGTTTTTGGTTGGTTCCTCCTTTATAATGATGTGCTCTTATCGTGTCCTATTACATTCAGAAGGGATTGAGACCATAACACATAGGTTCCAATATCCAACTTGGTTATGGTACCAAAAAAAGGGTTCTCCATCTCCCCTTCATGAGTAGATGAATCTACTACTTCAGATATGATTAACCTTACGTAGAACCAACCTAACACTCGCAGAAGAGGCAACGAGTATAAAATGCAACAAAAATGCGGATTCTTGCAACCTAGGTCATGGCATACTTGTCAAGTAGATCTGAAAATCAATGTCGTTGGCTTAGAAATTAGCAAGGCACTTCGTAGTTAAGGCAGAAGATACCCAACTCGGCTAAAGACAAGTGTTGGCGGCGAGAATGGTTGATGCTGGAGGTGAAAACACATGTTGGTGGCGAAACCAGGCTGTTGGTGACGAAGAAGAGACTGGCAGTGGCAAGAGATGATGGTGGCAGCGTGTTTGATAGCCTGCGATGGAGTCTAGTGAGGCTGGCGACGACTCCGAGTGGAGGCGGCGTGGGCTGGCAATGAAGGCTGGAGTAGGCGATGGTGTATGGAGGTGCGAGTTAGCGATGGCGTGGAGTTGGTGCGATAGGGGTTTTGCACAGGTGGTGGAGTTGGTGCGCACAAGGAAGGAGGCGTGGTGGCTTGGTGTTAGGATACGAGAATCCCAAGAGAGAGGAGCCCTCTCAGAATAAATAAAAATGGTAAAGAGTAATTTAATTTCTCATTGAATAGGGCTCCCTTATATAGAAGGTGTAGAGATAATTATATATTTTCATATTCTCTATGTACCTGTTTCTGAACTTTATTTCTCTATATCTGTTTTATGTAATTTATCCACAAGACTCTCCTCTATATAAGAGAATCTAGGGTTCTCAAAAAATAATGCACTCATTTTTTCCCAACATGGTATAGGAGCGGCGGTCCTAGACCGGAGCTCGTATACCCTAACCCTAAATCCACACCTGCCAGCCCCCCTCCCAATCTCGGTGCCGCCGCCTACCAGTCCTTCTCTTCTGCCGGCACCGCTACCAACCCCCCCCCCCTCGCGCCACCACCTGCCAGTCCCTCTCCTTTCGTCGACGCGCCACCTCCCCATTTCCCTCGACACCACGCACCCCCTCGCACATCCCCACGACACCACCACAGGTCGTCGGCCTCCACTGTTGCCGCCCCCCCTTATCTATCGTTCTCTCCTCGTTTGCTTTGCTATGGCTTTGATTGCATAGGTATACATATGCAATCGAATCCTCACATGTCCGTGTAGACATCTATCTGTCAGTCTACGAATCCCTTGTGTTCTTCATTCGGCACCATGTCAAAAAACAAGGTCGACGTACCCGCCACAGGTGCTTTCAGAGGTCCGACGCCAATTGTCAAGATGGACGAGACAAATTATGAGCTCTGGGCTATGCAGTTCACGAGCCTTATGAAGTCCAATGGTAAGAAGCATATTCTTACCAACAAGGAACCGGTGGAGAAATCAAGGATTCACGCCTCGTGGGAGGCAGACGATGCTTATGCAAAAGTTTGGCTGTCAGGAACATTGACGATAGAGATCGCCAATGACGTGTTGCATCAGCCCACCGCCAAGGCAATGTGGGATATTCTCACAGCAACCTATTTTCAGGCACGGAATGAGACCAAGATCCTTCAACTACAACATAATATCTTCACTGTCAAGCAGAACGGATGGCCCCTCCATTCACTGTACACATCCTTATGCAGGATGTTTGAGAAGCTCCACAGCTTCATGCCTCTGACAGCTACTCCTGAGCAATAAAAGATGTACATGAATTCTACAATGGTTGGTGTATTTCTTGCCGCACTTGATCCAGAATATGGCATTGCGCGTTCTCAGATCCTTGCGGATGCTACCATTCCTCCTATAGAGGAAGCTTTTCGGAGACTTAGCAGGATCACTGTCCCGGCTGCTACTACTAGCCAGACCTCTTCGGCAATGGTAGCCTCCAAAGGCAGAGGCGGCTCTTCTACCTTTCGTGGACGTGGACCCCGTGGTAGAGGGGGTCGGACCCGTCAGCCTTGCACGTATTGTCATCAACCTGGTCATTCAGAGGATACCTGCTATTCTAAGCATGGTTTCCCAGCATCAGCATGGGTAGCGGAACAGGTTGAGTCTCCTGCACCTCCTACTTCAGATCAGAGAATTGATGATCTCGTCGCCAGACTTAGGGATATCATGCCTCTTGCCTCATCTCCAAAAGGCCATTCAGATGTGGCAGCTTCTGCTTCTGCCAGTGCGTTCGCTACAGCCAGTACCTCAGGTAGCCCTTCTGCTTTTTCCTACTGTCATAGATCTGAGATTACAGAGTGGACTATGGACTCCGAGGTGACATATCATTTATGTGGAGACAGAGAGCAGCTTACAACATACAGACATGTTCCTCTAGGAAGGACCATGGTGATAGCTGATGGGACTCACTCCCCGATCACAGGACAGACGGAGATTTCTTTGACGCATTCGATGCGTCTGCAGAATGTGTTACATGCTCCGGATTTCTCTATGAATTTGTTATCTATTAGCCAGCTTACAAAAGATTTGCACTGTCGAGCTATTTTTGACCCATCGTCTCTTGTTTTTCAGGACATTCTTACGGGCAGAGTGATTGGGTGTGGCCGTGAGCAGGGTGGACTTTATCGGCTGGTTCGCACTCCTTTTGCAAGGGCATCATTTCATCCAACCAGATCAGCCTCTCCCTAAACTTGGCATCTATGTTTCGGTCACCTCCCTCTCTAGAAGATGTGTTGCATTTTGCCGCAGATTTCTCCGGGTTCCACCTTTCAGTGTGAAGCGTGTCAGTTGGGAAAGCATCGTCGATCAGTTTTTCCCAATCATCAGAGTCGGAGCAGTAGCTCCCTTTTTGAGTTGATTCATGTCGATATCTGGGGTCAAAGTCGTGTCCCTGATCATCAGAGACACGTGTTTTATCTTGTTTCTATTGAAGAATAAATCTGAAGTAGGGGATGTGATAAAAACTTTTATCAATGAAGTGCATAATGTTTTCTCTTCGTCATTGAAGTTTATGAGGATTGATAATTGTTTGGAATTTTGTACTCGTGCTCTATCGTATTTTTTTTATCCCGTGGTATACTTCATCAAACATCATGTGCTTATACTTCTCAATAAAATGGTGTTGCAGAGAGAAAGCATAAACATTTACTTGATGTTGCTCAGACCCTTCTCATTCAGAGTCGTGCCCCACATTTGTTTTGGGGTGATGCAGTTCTTGCGGCATGTTATCTTGTGAATCGCATGCCCCCGTCTGTCTTGGGAGAGAAAATTCCTTTCTCTATAGACCTCCCTGAGAAGGAATTGTTCTCTCTTACTCCTCGTGTCTTTGGCGTTGTTGCATTTATTCACCAGTTGGCTCCATGTCTTGACAAGCTCTCTCCTAGGGATCTCAAATGTGTGTTTGTTGGGTACTCCAGAATCCAGAAGGGATATAGGTTCTATGATCCATTACAGAGGAAATACTGTAGAGATAAATATTATTATATGTTATGTACAAGTTCGCAATTTCTTATTTCTATCCGGACTACTATGTACTTTACCCATGAGGTCTCTCCCTATAAGAGAGCCTAGGGTTCCTTTGAATAATAGAACATTCAGTTTTTCCCAACATGGTATCAGAGCCCATGCCCTACGGCTCCCCACCCACCGCCCTCTCCACACCCGCCGCCCTCTCTCCCCTTTCTCTTCCCACCGCCGCCGCCTGCTCCCTGCCAACCACCCCGGCGGTCCCCGCCAACCCCCCCTCCCCCTCCCCCCGGCGGCTCCCCAGTTTCGCCGCCAACCCCCCACTCCCGCCGCCAACCCCCCGGCGGATCCCCAGTCTCGCCGCCAACCTCCAGGCGGACCCCAGTATCGCTGCCACCTCCCCAGCGGCCCCCAGGCCAGCAGCCATCCACCACCGGTGGCCTCCAGTCCCGCCGCCAAACCCCTCGACGGCCCAAGCCGGTTCCCGGTGACCCAGGCGTGCCCAAGCCGATCTTCCGGGTTGCCCTAGCCGATCCTCGGCGATCCCCGGAGTGCTTGAAGTCGTCTCTTTCTCCAAATATATGGATTTGAGTGCGTAACGTCTACATACGCACTCGAATCCTATGCAGTCTCTGTAGACTTCTATCACTTTGTCTACATACCCTAGTTCTTCTCCAGCGGCGATATGTCAGAGTCAAAAGTTGACATGCCCTCCATAGGCGCGTTCAAAGGTCCCGCGCCAATAGTGAAGATGGATGGGTCGAATTATGAGCTCTGGGCGATGCAGTTCATGAGCCTCATGAAGTCGAACGGTAAGAAGCACATTCTTATCGAGGATAAGCCAGCAGAGAAGACAAGGATATATGCCTCGTGGGAGGCTGATGATTCGTATGCAAAGGTCTGGTTGTCAGGAACACTGTCGATGGAGATTGCCAATGATGTCCTCCATCAACCCACTGCCAAGGCAATGTGGGATATTCTGGCTGCTACATATTCCCAGGTGCGCAATGAGACCAAGATGTTACAGCTTCAGCATGATATATTCACAATGAAGCAGAACGGCAGACCACTCCACTCCTTGTACACATCCCTGAGGGGGATGTTTGAGAAGCTATACAGTACCATTCCACTCACAGCGACTCCTGAGCAGCAAAAGATATTTCGGAATGCCACCATGGTGGGTGTTCTACTTGCGGCCCTAGATCCTAAGTACGAGGCCGCCCGCTCTCAGATTTTGGCTGATGCAGTTATTCCTCCGATGGAGGATGTTTACAGGAGACTCAGTTGCATATCAGTTCCTTCCAGCTCATCTACTCCACCCCCATCGGCGATGGTAGTATCACGTGGGAGAGGTGGTCACACTTCTGGCCGTGGTCGTGGACCCCAGGGTAGGGGTGGTCGTTTTCGTCAGCCGTGAGTGTCACCGCACATGCCACTCGGAGGAGACATGCTACTTCAAGCATGGTTTCCCAACATCGGCACGTGTAGCAGAGCATTCTCAGTCCCAATTGGCATCTACTGCAGACAATCGTTTCGAGGAACTCGTGGCACGTCTACGTGATATTATGCCACAATCCTCTGGTGATTCTTCTGGTGGACCTTCAGATATTGCTGCTACAGCATCTGCCAGTTCCTCTGCTGCTGCTAGTACCTCCGGTAGTGCTACTGCATTTACATCTTCACATGATATCTCTGATTGGATTATAGATTCTTGTGCCACACATCATCTCTGCCGAGATCGAGAGAGACTTGAGTCCTACAGGGACATTCCCCATGGTCGCTCAGTACATTGCAGATGGTACTCATTCCCCCCTTGTTTGACAGGGGGAGGTCTTCCTATCTTCTACTATGCATCTACAGAATGTCCTACATGCTCCTGACTTCTCGATGAACCTATTGTCTATTAGTCAGGTTACAAAGGATTTGCATTGTCGTGCTATATTTGACCCGTCTTCTCTTATTTTTCAGGACATACTAACGGGCAGGGTGATTGGCTGTGGCTCTGAGCAGAATGGTCTATATCGCCTGGTCCGGAATTCTTATGCTGGTGTCTCTTCTCATTCTGTCGGACCAGTTTCTCCATACATCTGGCATCTCCGTTTTGGTCATCTCCCGCTCCAGAAATTGTGACATCTTCTGCCTCAAATCTCTCCCAGTTCCTCCTTTCGCTGTGAAGCGTGTCAGTTGGGAAAGCATCATCGGTCGAGCTTTCCTAGTCATCAGAGTCGGAGCAGTAGCTCGACGTTCGAGTTGTTTCACATAGATATATGGGGTCTAAGTCGTGTACCCGATCATCAGGGACATTGATTTTATCTTGTGGTAGTGGATGATTTTTTCTTGGGTCTTCATTTTAAAGAATAAATCTGAAGTAGGTGATGTGATTAAGAATTTGATCAATGAAGTGCAAAATGTGTTTTCTTCCACTGTCAAATATGTTCGTACACATAATGCTCTAGAATTTTGCTCAAGGTCCCTCTCTCAGTTTCTTTTGTCAAAGGGCATTATTCACCAAACCACTTGTGCTTACACATCTCAGCAGAATGGCGTGGCAGAAAAAAAGCATCGCCACCTTCTTGACATTACTAGAACCCTACTGATTCAGAGTTGTGCTCCTATTTCATTATGGGGGGGATGATGTTCTTACCGCTTTCTACCTAGTCAATCGTATGACATCTTCTGTTCTTGGTGAGAAAATTCCTCTCTCTATCATTTTTCCTGACAAGGAATTATTCTCACTTACTCCTCGTGTCTTTGGTACTGTGGCATTTGTTCATCTTCTGACTCCTGGACTTGACAAACTCTCTCCTAGAGCCGTCAAATGTGTCTTTGTTGGTTACTCTAGGACTCAGAAGGGCTATCGGTGTTACGATCCCATAAACAAGAAATACTGCGTCAGTGTTGATGTCACATTCTTTGAGTCTGTAATGTATTTTTCCCCTGCAGGTGATAGACTGGTACCATCCACTACCAACGATGATGTCTATGTTCCTCCACCTCCTACTTGGAGTTCACCTGAGTCCATTCCTGTTCCTGTTCCTGTGTCATCCTCGCCACCACCTCCACCTCCACCACCCCTTCGACCTCCTATTCCACCATTACCAAAATTTTATACGCGTCGGTCAGGTCCTGCTCAGGCTACACGTCAGACATCCATCACGCCTCAGGTATGTTCGGATGGCATTACTACTGACGGGTCAGACATGGTACATGTGCAGGATTCTTCATTGCAGGAGGAGACTACATAATCCAGTACAATGGAAGATGATCTTGATCTTCCTATTGCTATCCGGAAGCATAAGCGGACATGTACCTCTTATCCCGTTGCGTCACAGGTGTCCTTTCATCGCCTCATAGGCGACTTTCAAAGATTTGCTGCAGCCTTATCTTCCGTGGACATACCACGGACCTACCAGGAAGCTATGAAGATTGATTGCTGGAGAAAGGCTATGGAAGATGAGATGCATGCTTTACAGTCTCGTGGCACATGGACCATAGTTATTGCTCCTCCTGATGCATCTGTTGTGAGCTATAAATGGGTATTCACAGTTAAATACCATGCTGATGGCAGTCTAGATCGGTATAAAGCACGGCTGGTTGCGCGTGGTTTTACACAAACCTATGGCGTGTATTATATGGATACATTCTCTCCAGTGGCGCGTCATTCTACTCTTCGCATCCTCTTATCAATTGTTGTGGTACGTGACTGGAGCATATCTCAACTGGATGTCAAGAATGCCTTTTTGTATGGCGATCTGCAGGAGGAAGTCTACATGCAGCAGCCACCAGGGTTTACTGCTGAGGGGGAGAAGCATATGGTGTGTAGACTTCACAAGGCAATTTATGGCCTCAAACAAAGCCCACGAGCGTGGTTCCAGAAGCTTTCCAATTTGATAGAACGACAGGGATTCAAGAGGTCGAATGCAGACCACTCGTTGTTTTTTCAGAAGTCATCGACAGGTACGGTCGTTATCATGGTCTATGTTGATGACATTCTGGTTACAGGAGATGATATCTAGGGCATAGAAAGGGCGAAGGCATTCCTAGGCCGTCAGTTCGTCACGAAGAATCTTGGAACCCTAAGATACTTTCTGGGGTTGGAATTCGCCAGGAATGCACAGGGTTTGGTAATGACCCAAAGGAAGTACATTACAGATTTCTTGACTGAAACAAGCATGGCTGGATGCAAACCATCAAGTATTCCCATGGATCCAAGCATGAGGTTGTATGATGATGATACAGATGAAGTGGACAAGAGAAGATATAGAGAAATGGTAGGTAAATTCCTTTACATTACCATAACTCATCCCAATATTGCCTTTGCAGTAAGCAGGGTGAGTCAGTTCATGGAGCAGCCAAGACAAGTGCATATGGATGCCATATACATGATACTGAGGTATCGGAAGTCTTCTCCAGGTTTAGGGTTACTGTTTCGAAAGGGCACAGTTTTATCTATCTCAGCATGCGCAGATGTCGATTATGCAGGATACCCTAAGGATCGAAAATCAACCTCAGGATTTGCAATTTTTATTGGGAGCTCTCTGGTTTCATGGAAAAGCAAGAAACAAACTGTTGTGGCAAGGTCCAGTGCTGAATCCGAATATAGGGTCATGGCGCAAGCAAGCACGGAGATGATGTGGGTTCGATCTGTACTAGAGGATCTACATATAGCCGTACCTCTACCCATGCAGCCTCAATGTGACAATCAGGCGTCCTTGTTTATTGCCAACAATCCAGCATTTCATGAACGGACAAAGCATATTGAAGTCGATTGCCACTACACTAGAGATTTGATCCAGAGAGGATTGATATCTACAGCTCACGTGAGCTCAGGGGATCAGACTGTTGACGTGTTCACCAAGCCATTGCTCAGAGGACCTTTTCAGAGATGTTCCTCCAAGCTGAGCATGATAGACATCTATGCTCCACCTTGAGGGGGAGTGTAGAGATAAATATTATTATATGTTATGTACAAGTTCGCAATTTCTTATTTCTATCTGGACTACTATGTACTTTACCCATGAGGTCTCTCCCTATATAAGAGAGCCTAGGGTTCCTTTGAATAATAGAACATTCAGTTTTCCCCAACAAATACTATATGTTGATGTCACATTTTTTGAGTCTGTGATGTATTTCTCTCCTACAGGTGACAGTTCGGCTTCTTCAGAGACTGATACCGAAATCTACATGCCACCTCCTCCTCCGAGTCAGTTGTCTCCTCGTCCTGTTCCACCACCACCACCACCAGTTCCCTCTACACAGCAGCATGTGACCACTATTCCACCCTTGCCCAAATACTATACCCGTTGGGCCAGCTTCTACTCATGGTCATGGCCAATCATCCTGCACGCCCCAGGATTGTTCTGATAACATGTTTTCTAACGATGGTCTGGAGATATTTCTGTACAGGAAGCATTGCAGGGGGAGGTTTCTGAGGACATGGACATACCCATTGCCATTAGGAAGCAAAAGCGTACATGTGCGTCATATCCACTTACTTCCCACGTGTCCTTTCATCACCTGACAGGGGATTTTCATAGATTTGCAGTTGCTTTATCTGTTGTAGATATTCCACGGACTTACCAGGAGGCTAGCCGCTGGCGTTTAGCTATGGAGGAAGAGATGGTTGCTTTGCAATCACGTGGTACCTGGAGTTTGGTGTCTGCTCCTTCTAGTGCCTCTATTGTCAGTTGCAAATGGGTGTTTACAATTAAATATCATGCAGATGGAAGCCTTGATCGCTACAAGGCAAGATTGGTGGCACGTGGGTTTACTAAAACCTATGCTGTATATTATCTGGACACATTTTCTCCTGTTGCTCGTCACTCCACCTTACGTGTTCTACTTTCCATTGCAGTGGTATGTGACTGGCCATTATTTCATCTAGATGTTAAAAATGCATTTTTGTACGGAGATCTACAGGAGGAGGTATACATGCAGCAGCCTCCGGGGTTTGCTGCTGAGGGGGAGTGTCAACAAGTTTGTAGACTCCATAAGGCGATATATGGTCTTAAACAAAGTCCAAGGGCATGGTTTCAGAAGCTCTCGGATCTGAATGAACGGCAGGGGTTCAAGAGGTCAAATGCAGACCATTCTCTATTTGTGCAGAGAACATCTAGAGGTATAGTTGTTTTCATGGTTATTTGATATAATTGTTACATGAGATGACGTGCAGGGAATAAATATGGCAAAAGAATTTTTGGGCAGTCAGTTTTTTACTAAGGATTTGGGCACCCTAAGATATTTCTTAGGGTTGGAATTTGCTAGGAATGTGCAGGGTCTTGTGATGACCCAAAGGAAATATGTTACAGATATTGCTTGTTGAGACGGGCATGATTGGGTGTCGACCTTTCTACTACTTCCTATGGATCCTAGCATGAAGTTATACGATGATGATACACATGAGGTTGATAAAAGGAGATACAGAGAGATAGTGGGAAAGCTCCTTTATGTTACTATTACCAGACTAGATATCTCCTTTGATGTGAGTCGAGTGAGTCAGTTCATGGAGCAACCTCGACAGGTACATATGGACGCTATATACATGATATTGAGATATCTAAAATCTTCTCTAAGTGCAGGACTACTTTTCAAGAAAGGAACAACTCTCAATATTTCTGTGTATGATGATGCCGACTATGCAGGTATCCTAAGGATAGGAAGTCTACTTCAGGCTTCACGGTATTTGTTGGCAGTTATCTTATTTCTTGGAAAAGCAAGAAACAAACAATTGTGGCTAGATCAAGTGTCGAGTCTGAATATTGGACTATGGCACAAGCAAGTGCAGAAATGATGTGGGTTCGAGCAGTGTTAGCAAATTTACACATACATATTCCTCTACCATGCAGTTACAATGTGATAATCAAGCTGCTCTGTTTATTGCAAACAACCCTGCATTCCATGAGAGAACTAAACATATTGAGGTAGATTGTCATTATACGAGAGATATGATTCAGAAGAGTTTGATATCTACCTCCCAGATCAGGAGAGCAAACAACAGATATATTTACCAAGGCATTTCTCAGAGGACCATTCCTGAAGTGTTCATCCAGATTGGCATCTTATGCTCCATCTTGAGAGGGAGTGTAGAGATATTTATATATTTTCATATTCTTTTTTTTTGAAAAGCTGCAAGGTAGGGGGAAGCACTCAGAGGTGCCCCGCCCCATCAAAATATATTTATAACAAACCAGTAGGTAGGTTACAATGTACCAATTACCACCCAAAAAACAAAAAGAACACAAGCTCAACGCAACACCACTCGTCCACCAGCCTTCTTGTGTAGCACTGCACATTTTCTTTGTAAAACCTCTGTCCCGAGAACACCAAATCATTTCTGCTACGCTAAATCGCCCACAGAATAGCCATCGGGTGAAGCCGTTTACCTCTCGACCTCGTCCTATTTTCATACATCGCATTCCAGAAAGCAAGGAAGTCGTCGGTCCGGCACCACAAAATCCCCGCATCCAGCCATATCTGCGATACCACAGGGCATGTAAAAAATAGATGGCCCACCGATTCGATAGCGTTGTCACAAATTAAGCACTTATCGGAGATGATGCCCAGGAGTTTCACGCACCGATCACGCGTCATCAGTCTCTTGCGCCTCAGAAGCCACAGGAAAATCCCACACGCTCCGGAAGATTGAGGCCCCAAATAATAGAATATTTTCATATTCTCTATGTACATGTTTCTTAATTTTATTTCTCTATATCTATTTTATGTAATTTACCCATAGGACTCTATTCTATATAAGAGAGCATATGATTCTCAGAAATAATAATGCACTCATTTTTTTTTCCAACAGAAGGGAGTCAAGGTTTTACTAAAACAATTACATATACACCCTCATATTACAAACTAATCTTCGTACGCCCAAAAATACTTCAATATCGGGCATATAAACGACTGGCTCTCAAGATGTGATCTTAAAGTAGAGAGCGAGAGAAACAACCTCGAATAGAGCTTTGAGAGAGGAAAGAGAGAATGAATCGAGATGTATATCTACAACAAAGGTCTGGGGATCTATTTATAGCAGAGGGGCATGTATTCAAAAAAGTTGTTAGAAACAAATCTGGAAAAGAATCAAGAGGATTTGATAATTATAATCGATTATACAATTAAGATGATCGATCATCTCACATTGATCGAATAATAAAGGTGTTGGAGGTTTGAATTCAAATTGAACATCAAAGAAAGTAGCCATGATATGACATCGGCAGTGGCATCCATCCATTGGGGTTGTGCCAAGATCCATATTGGTTTCTTCTGTCTTCGTGCATGTAGTGTCTCCATTGTGGGGATTTACTTCTCGTTGTTTGTGGTCTTCTTATATACTACCACACATGATTTAGAGTTGTTAGAGAATATTCTGTGGCTATTTATTATGAGAATATTCTATAGAGAATATCCTATAGAATATTCTCCCTTGAGCACCTATATAAGGATCGCCACACCTCCTGTATCCATTGAGAAAAAGCAATGCATAGCATGCCCTGTTGAGGGCTTCTCCCGTGGTTTCATCCCGCTCCTTAGGGAGTAGGGTTCCACGTTAAATCTCTGTTGTTCATGTTTATGTTTCTTGATTTATCGATTCCGCTTCCGCTTCTCTGATTTCAACATGGTATCAGAGCAGTCGATCTTTAGATTTATTGTGGAAGAATTATCTCTTGTGTTCAGATCATAGCAATGGTTATGGGGTTTGTTCTTAAAGTTTTTTTTTCTGGCCACTACGATAGCAAGAGTTCCAGCCTGGAACCTCTAGAGTTCCCAACCTCCTCGGCCTTCAGGTTCATGTGCGCGGTATTCAAATCGATGCCATCGAGGTGGGGATACTTGCGTAGCATATCTCCAGGCAATCTGTTGCTCTGTTACGATCTGGAGCTTCTCCAGATCCTTGGCCTGATCCATCTCCTTCCAGGCGACTTGCTCCTAGCAGCGAGACCCGCAGCTCTCATCAGCCCACCGCCCAAGCATTCGGTTCCATCTTCTCACGCATGCGGTTCCCCAGATCCCCAAATCCAGACAGTACAACCGGCCAAGCATCAGGCGAAGATCCGCAGCTCCCCAGATCCAGACAGCACCACCGCCCAATCATGCAGTTCCAGGCCGCTCCTCGAGCAACAGCGCATACGCACCAGATCAATTTTCCCTTTCGTATCTCGAAACAGCAACAGCGAAAAAAAAATGTACTCCATTTCTCACGGCTGATCTCAAGGAGCCCCGTGTCTCCAGAGGCGGCGGCGCGATCAGCCCGCTCCAGTGCCACCTCGCGATGGCCCAACGCTTCGCATCGCACACACAGGAGGCGAGGTGGCCTTGCGCCCCTTCCACCTGCAGGCTTCGACCCCCTCCCCCCCCCCCCCCCCCCCCCCGCGCGCGTCCTCTCTAGCGCCCTTCCATCCATTTGCGTGGGGCATCACCATCAAGATGCATCGCCATCCCTCGGCGATGTCTTCCTCCTCCCTTGTGTGTCCAGGCGGCCGCTCTCATTTCTCCTCTCCTGTGGCAGCGGCAACAAAGGTCCCCCCATTGGGGCGGCTATGCGTATGAAGGGGTTTCTCAAAGAGAAACCCTAGGAGGCCATGGGCAATTTATAAAAAAAAAGGCGTATTGTAAATGTCTGTGGGCTGGCGGTTTAAAAAAAATGTAGAGGCCCGTTATAAAAAAAAGAGGAAGGTATTTGTTTCGAAAAAAAAAGGCGCGTACAAATAAAGAGCCGTACGCCAATTGAAAAAAAAAACTCGTACATTTTCAAAAAAAACAAAAAAAAGGGGACACGTACAAGAAAAAAAGCTGTATGTAAATTTAAAAGAGAGAGAGAAAGAGAGAAAATTGTTCATGAAAAGCCGATAAAAAAATATCTACGGCTTACAAAAAAATCTGAAGAAAAAAAAGGATGATGAATGCTTTTTTAAAAAAAAAGCCAAAAAAATGAAAGGCTTAAAAAAAAGGGAAGAAAAAAATTGCATGTTTTGCTTTCCCCAACTTGATTTTCCAAGCTATTTATTCTATCAAGTATGGAAGAAAGGGGGAGTCAGAGGTGTATTCTTCACAACTGTCCATCTACGGCTGACAGAACGGCACTCCAGATTTCTACAAGATCATCCTTCTTCACCGAGCATCAACTTCTTCGTCGAGGCGTATACTTCTTCTTTTACGACCCGATCAGTTCCCGCGCTGGACTTCTTTTGCAGCGATTCTTCTCCAGGCACGACAGAGATAAGTTTCGGTGACCTAATATCGCAGCGGTTCTACAGGCATGACAAAGATACGTTCCGATGACCTGAAAGCCGCAGACCGTCCTCGTGCGAGGTCTTCTACCAGCAACGGACATGTATTCTTCTTGTGATATCATGTGAAGATGTGTTGTATACTTTCTTTTTGTTGCAAGCTGAAGTTTTCTCAGCTCCAGCTTGAGGGGGAGTGTTAGAGAATATTCTGTGGCTATTTATTATGAGAATATTCTATAGAGAATATCCTATAGAATATTCTCCCTTGAGCACCTATATAAGGATCGCCACACCTCCTGTATCCATTGAGAAAAAGCAATGCATAGCATGCCCTGTTAAGGGCTTCTCCCGTGTTTCATCCCGCTCCTTAGGGAGTAGGGTTCCACGTTAAATCTCTGCTGTTCATGTTTATGTTTCTTGATTTATCGATTCCGCTTCCGCTTCTCTGATTTCAACAAGAGTTCTCATGTAACTTTTTCTTGGTGGTGTCTATTAGGATATCCGTTTTTCTTTGAATTCAACATGGTCAATTTTGGAATTCCTAACTTCACTTTTAGGAATCCTTGCCTATCTTCCTTTTGAAATAAAAAAACTAGATGTATGATGATGGTTTGTTAGAATATATCATATTACAAATTTAGTGGAGTTTTGTGTGTGGATGCCTAGTAATTTATCTAAGTTTTCTTTTCTATATGTGAACTTAGCAAGATCATCCATTAATTTTTTGTTGTCATTTTCTAGCATACTAATTTGATCTTTTAAAGAACTAATTTCTTTTGTAGTGAGAGTCTTTTTCTTCTCTACTATATCTCTTTACAAATTTAATTTTACTCATTTTTTTCTACAATGCAAAGCAATTCTTGAAAAGCTATAATATTCATTATAAGATAACTATATTTCATTGGCATCTCATGTACCTTCCTCTTCGTCTTCTTGAATCCGAATTGATGCTAGCTATGAGTGTACTACGAGATTCTTCTTCATCTTTCATTGTGCATTCATAGATGATGGAGAGTTCATCCCAAATTTCAAAGGATGTAGTGCATGCAGTAACATGGTTGAAAACCTCTATGGTCAATCCACATAACAGAACGTTCATCACCTGGAAGTTGTTAGTTGTCATCTTCTCCTTGTTTGTGGTGATGGTTCTTTTGAGTGTGGAAAGATTTTACTGAATTTATATTCATAAGGCCCTAGGGTTCTCTTATATAGAGTGGAGAAACCTTATTGGGAAATTACATAATAGAGTTAATAAGAAAAGAAATGCAAAAAATAGACAAACATAAAATTATCTCTCAGTACTCCCCCTCAAGTGGGAGCATAGATTTCAATCATAGCTTGGAACATCTCTGAAATGGCCCTCTGACTAGAGCCTTGATGAAAACATCTAGTGCATGTAGAGATATTTCTACGTACTCTGAGTATCGGTTCCTTATTTTTATTTCTTTATATCTATCTTATGTAATTTACCCATAGGTCTCTCCTATATAAGAGCACCTAGGGTTCCCTGGAATTATCATCTTTTCTATTTTCCCAACATAGTGTTAGAGCCACGGTGCTAGACCGGTGCTCAGTACCCTAACCCTAATCCATCCGGCGCCCCTCTCTCTCTCTCCAGGGCCGCCACGCCACCCATCCGGGCAACCAGCCTGCCGCTGCTACTGTCGGCCCCAGACCCCGCCTCCGCCGCCCCCGCCTCCCAGCCGCCGGCCCCGCCCGTCGCCCGCGGCACCGCCACCGTATCTCCTTGGTTGCATGCCTTCTTAGCCACCAGCTGTCTCTCTTCCACTCCGTCGCAGGCCTTCAGTTGGACTAATGGATTGAGTGCATAAATCTACATACGCACTCAAATACATACATGTCCGTGTAGACATTCCTTCATTGGTCTACATAACCCTAGTAATCCTCTTCTGACAATATGTCAGAAAACAAAGTCGACGTACCTGCCACAGGTGCTTTACAAGGTCTAGCGCCTATTGTCAAGATGGATGAGACAAATATGAGCTCTGAACTATGCAGTCCACGAGCCTCATGAAGTCTAACGGTAAGAAACACATTCTTACCGAGGAGGAGCCGGTAGAAAAGACTGGGGTTAACGCCTCGTGGGAGGTGGATGATGCATACGCCAAAGTTTGGCTTTCCTGTACATTGAAGATAGAGATCTCTAATGATGTGTTACATCTGTTGAGGCAATGTGGGACATCCGTGCAACCACCTATTCTCAGGCGAGGAACAAGACCAAGATCCTCCAACTCCAACATGATATATTTACTATCAAGCAGAACAGACAGCCTCTTCATTAACTGTATACATCCTTACGTGAGATGTTTGAGAAGCTACACAGCTTCATGCCTCTCACAGCCGCTCCAGAGCAGCAGAAAACATATAGGAATGCTACCACGGTTGGTGTATTCCTAGCTTCCCTCGATCTTGAATATGATGTTGCCCGCTCTCAGATTCTAGCGGATGCTACTATTCCTCCCATGGAGGAAGCTTTTCGCAGGCTTAGCAGAATTGTTGTTCCATCCACTATCGCTAGCCAGACCTCTTCGGCAATTGCAGCCTCCCATGGTAGACGACACACGTCTTCTTTTTATGGATGTGGACCTCGTGGTAGAGGAGGTCACATTCATCATCCCTGCACATAATGTGATCGTCCAGGGCAATCAGAGGATACATGTTATTCCAAGCATGGGTTTCCGGCATCAGCTCGTGTAGCGGAATAGGTCGAGCATTCAACTGCTCCTACTTCAGACCAGAGATTTGATGCCTCATGGCTAGGCTACGGGTATTATGTCCCATGCTTCTTCACCATCTCTAGGAGGCCACTCAGAAGTAGTTGCCTCTGCTTCTGCCAGTACCTCTGTTGTTGCTAGTAACTCAAGTAGTACTTATGCCTTTACATCATGTCATGGCTTTGAGATTACTGAGTGGATTATGGACTCTGGGGCGACGCATCATCTATGCGGAGACAGGGAACAACTTACAACATATAGACAAGTTCCACCAGGGAGAACTATTGTAATAGCCAATGGGCCTCATTCCCCGATCACAAGACAAGGGGAGATTAGTTTGACGCCTTCGATGCATCTTTAGAATGTGTTACATGTTCCTGATTTCTCTATGAATTTATTATAAGGGTGACATTTTTTCGTCGTCCGGTGTCTTCAAGGGTCCGGCTCCTATTGCGAAGACGGATAGGACCCACTACGAGTTGTGGTCCATGCAGTTTCGCACCCTTATGCAGTGTCATAACAAGGAGCACATTTTGACTGACTCAGAACGGATAAGACTAGGGCAAATGCTTCATGGAAGCAAGATGATGCCTATGTACGGATATGGCTATCCGGGACGCTCACTACGGAAATAGCCAATGACATTGTCAATCAACCCATAGCTAAGGCAATGTAGGATATCTTGGCGGACACATATGGGCAAGCGAAAAATGAGAGCAAAATACTTCAGTTGCAGTTTGACATTTTCTCGACCAAGCAGAATGGTCGGCCTCTTCATGCCCACTTCTCGCATCTCCGTGGCATGTTTGAGCGTCTCCATAGCTTCATGTCCATTATTACCAGCACTGAGCAACAACAGACTTACAGGAATGCTACTATGACTGGAGTTTTTCTCTCATCTCTTGACTCCGAGTACGATGCAGCACATACTCAACTACTTACTCGAAAGACAATTCCCCCGATGGAAGAGGTCTACAAGAGGATAAGCAGGATCACTACTGTGTCTATTATTGTGACTCAGCCTCCCTCTACGATAGCTGCTTCTCGTGGCAAAGGAAGTTCTTCCCAGTCTTGCCGACGCGGATCCCGTGGTCGAGGAGGAGGACGACACCGTGACCAATGCTCACATTACTACCGTCCGAACATTCGTAGGAGACATGCTATCAGAAGCATGGGTATCTTGCATTCGCTTGTGTTGCTGAGCAGACATAGACTACTCCAGCTTCTTCTCATGATGCGAGGTTTGATGATATTGTCTCGAGATTGAAAGAGATGATTACACCGCCTGACTAGCAGGATCTTCAGATGTTGCAGCTATTGTTCGAGCCTCTACGAGCACTTCAGGTATTTCTTATGCACTTACCAGTTATAGCAGTTCAAATTTCACTGATTAGATCGGACTCCGGAGCTTCCCATCATATGTGTAGAGATCAGACTCAGTTTACTTCATACCAGCCTATCCCTACCGGTAGATCAGTGGTGATTGCTAATGGGGTTCATATACCCATTGTTGGTCGGGGGGAGATTGTTTTAGCTCCCTCGATGCGTTTACAGAATGTATTACGTGCTCTAGTATTTCAGATGAATCTTTTGTCTGTTAGCCAGATTATAAAAGATTTACATTGTCGTGTCATATTTGATCCTTCTTCTCTTGCGTTTCAGGACATACTCGCGGGCAGGGTGATTGGATGTGGCCGTGAGCAGAGATGACTTTACCGTATGGTTCAGCCTCTGTGTGCTGGTGCTGCTTCTATTCCCACTGGGTCTGTTTCTCCTTTCATGTGGCATTTTCTCTTTGGACACCTTCCTCTGCAGAAAGTGTGTGAGGTTCTCCCACAGATTTCTACTTGTTCTACCTTGGAGTGTGAGGCATGTCAGCTTGGAAGCACCGAAGTTCATCTTTTACAAGTCGTCAGAGTCATCACAGTAGTCAGCTGTTTGAGTTGGTTTATTTTGATATCTGGGGTCCTAGTCGTATTCCCGATCATCAGGAACATCGGTTCTACATGGTTGTTGTGGATGATTTCTCTAGATTATCTTGGGTCTTCTTGTTAAAGAATAAATCTGAAGTTGGTCCTGTTATTAAATCTTTTCTTATTGAGATTAAGAACATTTTTCCGCTACTGTGAAATTTATTCACATGGACAATGCCTTAGAGTTTTCTACTTTACAGTTGCCTGGCTTTCTCAGATCTATTGGTAGTGTTCATCAGACTTTGTGTGCATACACTTCACAGTAGAATGGTGTTTCATAATGCAAACACCGTCATCTTTTGGATGTCACGAGAACTCTTTTGATTCAGAGTCGAGCTCCTCATTCGTTTTGGGGTGATGCGGTTCTCACTGCATGCAACTTGGTGAACTGCATTCCGTCTACTATCCTTGGAGAAAAAATTCCTTTCTTAATTGTGTTTCTCGAGAAGGACTTATTCTCCCTTACTCCCAGAGTCTACCTTTATCCATAATTTTACTCCTGGCCATGACAAGCTCTCTCCTAGAGTTGTTAAATGTGTGTTCGTTGGTTATTCTCGTACCCAAAAAGGGTATAGATTTTTGATCCTGTTGGGAGAAAATACTACGTGAGTGTTGATGATGCATTTTTTGAGTCTATTATGTATTCTTCGCCTACAGGTGACAGGTTGTCTAATGCTGACTCTGGTATAGATGTCTTTGTTCCACCTCCTCTGTTATCTCCACCAACTCCTCTAGTTGTGTCTCAGTCACCTACGCCTCCGCATCCTCTACCACCTCCGCCTTCGTCTACCTTGACTCAGTTCCTACCATATTTTTACATTCACATATCCTCTACTTGCCCCTCTGCTCATGCGCCTTCCCCGTCATCCAGCAAGCCTCAAGTATAATGAACACATTGTTTCTATTGATGGCATTTGGTATTATGCTTGATCCACAGGATACTACACAGGAGGAGCTGATACCAGAGAACAGAGAGGTTGATCATCTTGATGTAAATATCGCCTTGAGGAAGCCGCGTCGCGATTGTGCCACATATACTCTAGATGTACATGTTTCCTTGGATCATCTTTCATAGGAGTACATGAGGTTTGTTGTGGGACTCTCAGCTGTTACTATCCCACGAACATATCACAGGGCAATACAGGATAGCAGTTGGCGACTTGCCATGGAGGAGGAGATGGCTGCCTTACAGTCTCGTGGTACCTGGAGTGTTGTTTCTGCCACTCCAGGTGCATCGGTTGTAGGGTGCAAATGGATCTGTACGGTGAAGCATCGGGCATATGGCAGTGTGGATCGCTACAAGGCAAGGCTTGTGGCACGTGAATTCACCCAGACTTATGGGGTGGACTATATGGATATCTTCTCTCTAGTGGCCAAACACTCAACATTGCTCATTCTTCTATTTGTTGTTGTTTCGCGAGATTTGCCTCTTTACCAACTTGATGTGAAGAATGTGTGTCTATATAGGGATATACAGGAGGAGGTATATATGCAGCAGCCACCAAGGTTTGCTGCTGAGGGGGAGTCTCAGAAGGTATGTAGGCTTCACAAGGCGATTTACGGTCTGAAACAGAGTCTGAGAGCTTGGTACCAGAAGCTGTCAAAGTAGATAGAGCATCAGGGTTTTGCTCGGTCCACTGTGGATCACTCGCTTTTTGTTCAAAGGACACAAAGAGGTATTGTTGCTATTCTTGTCTATGTTGACGATATTATTGTCACGGTGATGATGAGCAGGGCATTCAGGTGGCCAAGGAATTCCTAGGTCAGCAGTTTGTGACCAATGACCTTGGCACTCTTCGATACTTCCTTAGATTAGAGTTTGCCAGGAACCAACGTGGTATTGTGATGATGCAGAGGAAGTTTGTTACCGATCTTCTACTAGAGACAGGAGTGACAGGGTGCAAGCCTGCTACTAATCCTATGGATCCAAGTACGAGATTATATGATGATGACACTGAGGACATAGATAAGAGAAGATATAGGGAGCTGGTTGGGAAGCTTCTATATGCTACCACCACCAGGCCAAACATATCCTTTGCTGTGAGCAAGGTGAGCCAGTTCATGGAGCAGCCCAGGAAGGTTCATATAGATGTTGACTATATGATTTTGAGATATTTGAAGTCTTCACCAGGTACTGGTCTTATATTCAGCAGAGACACTTCTCTTGATGTGACAGCATGTGCAGACGCATATTATGCAGGATGCCCTAGGGACAGAAAGTCTACTTCTGGTTTTGCTATTTTTGTTGGCAGTTCACTCATGTCAGGGAAAAGTAAGAAGCAGACAGTGGTTGCTAGATCTAGTGCAGAATCTGAATACAGGGCCATGGCTCAGGGAAGCACAGAGATGATGTGGGTCAAGTCAGTCTTGACTGATCTTGCAGTTGATGTACCCCTTCCTATGCAGATTCTATGTGACAATCAGGCAACACTTTTTATTGCAATAATCCTGCATTCCATGAATGTACGAAGCATATAGAGGTGGATTGCCACTATGCCAGAGACATGATCCAGAAGGGTCTCATATCCACCTCTCATGTTTCTATTGGGGATCAGACTATTGATATGTTCACCAAAGCTCTTACTATAGGCGTGTTCCAGAGATGATGTTCCAAGCTGAGCATGATAGACATATATGCTCCAGCTTGAGGGGAGTGTTGAGATAGTTGTCCGTCTTTGATGTTATTTATTATTTCAATTTCTTTATGTACCTCTCATGCAATTTACCCAAGGCTCGTCTCCTATATAAGAGAGCCCCGGGGTCTCATGAATAAACATGTTCTATTTTCCACCAACAAGCCAGACTACAAAGGATTTGCATTATGGGGCTATTTTTGACACATTGTCTCTTGTTTTTCAGGACATTCTTACGGGAAGAGTGATTGGTTGTGACTGTAAGCAGGGTGGTATGTATCTCCTAGTTCAAACTTCATATGCAGGTGTCTCCTCCCATTCCACAGGATCAGTCTCTCCCTTCACTTGGCACCTACGTTTTGGTCACCTCCCTCTCCAGAAGATGTGTCACATTTTGCCGCAGATTTCACCAGGGTCTTCTTTCCAGTGCAAGGCATGTCAGTTGGGGAAGCATCACCGATCTTCTTTTCCTAATAATCAGAGTCGGAGCAGTAGCTCCCTTTTTGAATTATTTCATGTTGAGATTTGGGGCCCGAGTCGTGTTTCTGATCATCAGGGACACATGTTTTATATTGTTATTGTTGATGATTTCTCTCGTCTCTCATGGGTCTTTTATTGAAAAATAAATCTGAAGCAGGGGATGTGATCAAAAACTTTATCAATGAAGTGCAAAATGTTCTCTTCTTCTGTGAAATGTGTACGACCTGATAATGCTTTAGAATTATGTACCCGTACTCCATGACATTTCTTTTCATCCCGCGTGTGCTTACACTTCTCAGCAGAATGGCGTTGCAAGGAGAAAACATCGTCATTTACTTGATGTCACTCGGACGCTTCTCACTCAGAGTCGTGCCCCACATTCGTTTTGGGGTGATGTTGTCCTTACGACATGTTATCTGGTAAATCGTATGTCCTCATCTATCTTGGGTGAGAAAATTCCTTTCTCGATAGCTTTTCCTGAGAAGGAGTTGTTCTCACTTACTCATGTTTTTGGCTCTGTTGCATTTATCCACCAGTTGGCTCCAGGTCTTGACAAGCTCTCTCCTAGGGCTATCAAATGTGTGTTTGTTGGGTACTCAAGGACCCAGAAGGGATACTGATGTTATGATCTATTGCGCAGGAGGTATTATATCAGTGTTGATGTCACCTTTTTTGAGTCTGTGAAGTATTTCTCTTCTACAGGTGATAGGTTGGCTTCATCAGAATCTGATGATGAGGTTTACATGCCACCGCCTCCTATGAGTCTGTCATCTCCTATACTTGTGCCTACACCACCTCCACCTCCTCCTTCTACCCTGTCGCAGGTGCCCATTGTTCCTGTTGGGAAAATAAGAGAACTTGTTTATTGCATCATCCCTAGGCTCTCTTATATAGGAGAGTAGCCCACGGGTAAGTTACATAAAGAGTCCAACGGGAAAGAAAAATAACAGAAAGGTACATAAGTGGATAATATATGTTTACACTCCCCCTCAAGATGGAGCATAGATATCAATCATGCTCAGCTTGGACGTACACTTCTGAAACGGGTCTCGCAGTAATGCCTTGGTAAAAATATCTGTCGTTTGATTCTCTGAACTAACATGGGATATAGCAATGAATCCCTTCTGAATCATGTCACGTATGAAGTGACAGTCAACTTCAATGTGCTTGGTACGTTCATGGAATGCTGGATTATTTGCAATGAACAAGGCAGCCTGATTGTCACATTCCAAAGCCATAGGAAGTGGGACTTCTATATATAAATCTGTAAGCACAGCTTTTACCCACATCATTTCTGTGCTAACCTGGGCCATAGCCCTATATTCTGATTCAGCACTAGACCTTGCCACCACAGTTTGTTTCTTGCTCCTCCATGAAACTAGAGAATCTCCAACATATACAGCAAACCCAGAGGTGGACTTCCTGTCCTTGGGACACCCTGCATAATCTGCATCTGCACATGCTGAGATAGTAATCACCTTGCCTTTCTTGAATAACAAACCTGCACACGGAGATGACTTGAGGTACCTAAGTATCATATGTATGGCATCCATGTGTACCTGACGTGGTTGCTCCATGAACTGGCTCACCTGACTCACAGCAAAGGATATATCGGGCCTAGTAATAGTGACATACAGAAGTTTGCCTACCAGTTCTCTGTATCTTCTCCTATCCACCTCCTCTGTATCACCATCATATAGCTTCATACTAGGGTCCATAGGTGTGGTAGCAGGCCGGCAACCAAGCATTCTTGTTTCACTCAACAGGTCAGTGACATATTTCCTTTGAGACATTACCAACCCATAAGGATTTCTGACGAACTCCAGTCCCAGAAAGTATCTAAGAACTCCAAGATCCTTGGTAACAAATTCACGACCCAGCATTCCTTTCGCCTCCTTTATTCCCTGTTCATCATCACCTGTAATCAGAATGTCATCTACATAGACCATGATTGCAATAATACCTCTGGAAGTCTTTTGTACAAACAAGGAATGATCGACATTAGAACGTTTGTAACCCTGTTTCTCAAAGAGATCTGAGAGCTTCTGGAACCACGCTCTGGGACTCTGCTTAAGGCCATAGATAGCCTTATGAAGTCTGCACACCTTAGGATACTCCCCCTCAACAGCAAAACCAGATGGTTGTTGCATGTAGACTTCCTCCTGTAAGTCACCATATAAGAACGCATTCTTCAAATCCAACTGATATAGTGGCCACTCACGAGTGACCGCAACAGACAGCAAAATCCGTAGAGTGGAATGGCAGGCCACTGGCGAGAATGTATCAAGATAATCCACCCCATATGTCTGTGTAAAGCCACGAGCAACAAGACGAGCCTTGTATCTGTCAATACGACCATCGACATTCTGCTTGACTGTAAATACCCACTTGCAGCTCACTGGTGACACATCAGCAGGTACAAGAACCAGACTCCAAGTTCCTCTAGACTGAAGAGCTGCCATTTCTTCCTCCATGGCTAGACGCCATCTACTATCCTTCAGTGCATCTTGGTAATTCCGTGGAATAGTTACTGCTGACAATGCGATGGCGAAATTCCTGAAATCTCCAGTTAGTCTATCAAATGACACAGAAGCTGCTAAAGGATATGATGCACAACTCCGTTTCGACTTTCGTATAGCAATAGGGACATCTAAATCATCTGTGTCCTCGTCTGGCCTCTGTAACACATCCTGCTCAGAAAAATCATCAGATCCATCAATAGTAATATCTTCAGAACATACCTTAGGCGAGCTAGGTGATGACCAATGACCATGAGCTGAAGCAGGCCTGCGGGTATAATGAAATGGTAATGGTGAGACAGGTATAATGACAGGAGGTGTAGAAGATGGTAACGGTTCTGGTGGTGGTGGTGGTGATGGTGATGATGGTAGTGGTGGTGGTGTCATGTAAATGGCATCAGTATTAGCAGGGGGTATCAACTGATCACCTGAGGCTGAGAAATATATAACAGATTCAAAAAATGTAACATCTGCACTGACAAGGTACTGCCTGCGTAATGGATCATAACACTTGTACCCCTTCTGAGTTCTGGAGTACCCAACGAAGACACACTTGACAGCCCTAGGAGAAAGCTTATCAGTCCTGGGAGACAACTGGTGTACAAAAGCAACCGAACCGAACACACGATGAGTAAGGGAGAATAATTCTTTTCCAGGGAAGACAAGAGAGAAAGGGATCTTCTCACCTAGAACAGATGACGGCATACGATTGATTAGGTAACATGCTGTAAGAACAACGTCACCCCAGTAGGAAAGAGGAGCATGACTCTGTATAAGGAGCGACATGGTTACATCCAGTAAATGGCGATGTTTCCTTTCAGCAACCCCATTCTGTTGGGAGGTATAGGCACAGGATGTCTGGTGGATGATCCGTTGGGATGAGAAATAACTGGATAAGACTTGAGTACACAATTCCAGGGCATTATCACTTCTCACAATTTTAACAGATGCAGAAAAGACATTACGAATCTCATTAAGAAAATTGATGATAATATTCCCTGCTTCAGATTTATTCTTTAACAAAAAAACCATGACACTCGAGAGAAATCGTCCACAATAACTATATAAAACCTATGTCCCTGATGATCAGGAACACGACTCGGACCCCAGATATCGACGTGAAACAACTCAAACTTGGAGGTACTACTCTGACACTGACGACTGGGAAAGGTAGACCGATGATGCTTTCCCAACTGACACGCCTCACATTGAATAGACGTGTGAGGCAAAACCTGGGGTAACACACGACGCAGTTTCTGAAGCGGTAGATGTCCAAAGCGCAGGTGGCATAGTAGAGGAGAGACGGGTCCGGCAGGTAGAGATGAGGTTCCAGCAAAAGGAGTCTGACTGAGGCGATAGAGGCCTCCTTACTCATAGCCACGCCCAATCACGTTGCCCGTAAGGATGTCCTGAAAAACAAGAGAAGATGGATCAAAAATCGCCCGACTCTGTAAATCCTTTGTAATTTGACTGATAGACAAAAAATTCATTGAAAAATCAGGTACGTGTAACACATTCTTGAGCTGCATAGATGACGTCAGTCTAATCTCCCCCTGACCAGTAATCGGGGAATGTGTACCATTGGCAATAACCACTGTTCGACCTGGAGGGATCTGTATGTACCCTGTAAGTAGACTTTGATTGCCACATAGATGATGTGTGGCGCCAGAGTCCATAATCCATGCTAAAGTATGTGATCCACTATTAGTAAATGCATATGTGCTACCTGATGCACTGGTAGATGCAGAGGCGGATGCGGCAACATCAGACTGGTTCTCAGTAGTGGGTGTTGGGCCAGATGGAGGAGTAATACCCCTTAGAAGGGCAACAAGATCATCAAAGCGCTGATCCAAAGAGGCAGCAGATGGAGGCTCTATCTGCTCAGCGACTCGTGTAGATGCCGGAAATCCATGCTTAAAGTAGCACGTGTCTTTGGTATGTCCAGTGCGATGGCAGTAGGTACATGTTGGCCGAACACGGCCTCCTCTGCTACGAGGGCCACGACCACAGGCCTGATGATGGTGACCTCCACGACCTCGGTTAGCAGTCATGGCTGAAGCAGTCTGATTCATAGTCGTAGAAGGAATAGTGATGCGGCTCAGTCTGTGAAAGGCTTCCTCCATAGGAGAAATGGTAGAGTCTGCCAGGATCTGGAACCGTACTGCCTCACTCAGGATCAAGGGCAGCGAGGAAAACTCCTACCATAGTAGCATTCCGGTAGGTCTTCTGTTGCTCTGGTGTGGCTGTCAAGGGCATGAAGCTATACAGCCTCTCGAACATTCCTCGTAGAGATGTGTATAGTGAGTGTAGAGGACGTTCATTCTGTTTGATAGTGAATATGTCATGCTGGAGTTGCAGAATCTTTGTCTCATTCTTTGCTTGAGAATATGTTGCAGCCAGAATATCCCGCATTGCTTTGGCTGAGGGCTGATGAAGAATATCATTGGCAATCTCGATTGCCAGAGTTCCAGATAGCCTTACTTTGGCATACGCATCATCTGCCTCCCACGAGGCATTAATTCCGGTCTTCTCAGCAAGCTCTTCTTCAGTAAGAATATGTTTCTTACCGGTTGACTTCATCATAATCATGAACTGCATAGCCCACAGTTCATAGTTCGAACCATCCATCTTCACAATCGGCGCTGGACCTCGGAAGGCGCGTATAGATGGAATATCTGTCTTGCTCTCTGACATACTGATAACAGAAGACTGGAGTAGTAGACTGAGGATATGATCATCTACACGGACATAAACGGGTTTAGTTGCATGTGTAGACTTCAAGCAACCAAACCCATTACTTTGGAGGCGCGTGCGCTTGACTTTGGATGATCAAACACGCGACCCACGAGGCGAGAGACCCACGAAGACCACGCGCGATCGGTGGTGCTCAGGAGCACGCGATCGCACGATGATGTGCGCACACAAAGATGCGCACGTAGAGGACCAGCGCGCACAAGCGCTCAGGCGCACGCACAGGCACGCGCAGAAGGTGCGCTCCAGCGCACACACAGGCGCACGCAGAAGGTGCGCACAGGTGCACAGACGCACGCAGAAGGCGCGCTCAGGCGCACACGGAGGCGTACGGATGCACGCAAAGACCGTGCGCTGAAGCACGCGGTGGCGCTGTGCAGTGGTGCGCGGTGATGCGCAGTGAAGCACGCGGAGGCGCGGTGATGCACGGAGGCAGAGGCGCGGAGGCGCGCGGCGTGCGTGGAGGCGCGGAGGCTTGAGGGTAGGGCTAGGGTAAGGGTTTGGCTCACGAACTCCAGTCTAGGACCGTCAATCTGATACCATGTTGGGAAAATAAGAGAACTTGTTTATTCCATCATCCCTAGGCTCTCTTATATAGGAGAGTAGCCCACGGGTAAATTACATAAAGAGTCCAACGGGAAAGAAAAATAATAGAAAGGTACATAAGTGAATAATATATGTTTACAGTTCCACCATTACCAAAATTCTATACACGTCGGCATGCATCTGAAGATCGTATTTATACTAGACGGTATGATTTCTTTTGTTACTTTTGTCTCAGCTTTTGTTCAGTTATAATGTAAATGTTCCTTTCTCTTCAACACATGTTTGGGATTCTATATGTATTGTCCACCTTTTGTACATGAGGTATAAATTATGGAAATTAATGGAATGTTGGTGGCACATGTCAATCTTGTTGTCTTTATTAGCTTTGAGGTTACTAATGTGTATTGAATGTCATATGCGGTAGCAACGCGAAAAATTTACCTTGATTTTTATTAACTTAGTGAGATCGCCTATGAATGTAATAGTGCGAATGCGGCGTAAACGGGTGTCCGGATCCGATGGTGTCACAATATGGGTGGAGATGTCCCACGCCTCTCAGTTGGCGTGAGGTAGGTGACCACGCTCTCTACTCTGTAGATCTCCTGGAGGAGACTGCGAAGGTTGTGACCTAGTGAGGTGGAAGCTTCTGACGGTGCAGAACCGTCAGAAGAGCTATGCAGATCGACGAATAAGAGATTTGGAATTCCAGGTAAATCAATATTATTCTCTCAACCACTTTTCAAATGTGACTTCCTTTGATCTTCGACTTGTTGGAGTACTTGGTTGTATGCGTCACTTGAGGGAGATGGGTAAATGGATCTCTCTAGGATCCATTTACCCCATCTAGTTGTTTAGTCCCACATCTACCAATGGTGGGACTTGGAGGCTTTGTGGAGGCTATATAAAGAGCCCCAGACCTCCTGTATCATATAAGAAAAGTGCAATAGACACAAATAGACACACCAGCCCTCTAAGGCATTCTCCCGTGGTTTCATCCCACTCTTTAGGGAGTAGGGCTCCACGTAAATCCCGTTGTTCTTATTGTTCTTTATCTTTTTCCATATTTCGCTTCCACTTCCTATTTTTAACATGGTATCAGAGCGGGTCGATTCTCGAGGATTTTTTATCTTTTATATTATTCGAGATTCGATTGTTCTTGTTTGTTCAAGTTTTGTAAGTTCTAGGGTTTCTATTGAAACCCTAATTTCTGGAGTTTTATTCATGATCATAGTTAAAGATTCGTCGGCATCGTATTCACATGTTCGGAGATCTGTGCTTGAAAGATAATTGTTGCAGATCACATTTTTTTCGAAGATTGTTAATGATCCAGGGTTTCTGAACCCTAGATCGGTCGTTCTCCATGTAGCAGCAGCACTGGCGCGGCATCACAGAACTTCCAGGGCCACGGAACTGGATTTCTCCCCAGGCGCACACGATGCGCTTAAGCGGCGCGCTCCTTCCCTTCAAACCCAACAGGACGTGTATCAGGTCGCATCTCCCGAGTCCCAGTCGAGCCCTAATCCTCTAGGGCTCTGCATCGATGGCGTCGACAACAAGATCTTCTCCAGGCACTCGAGCATCTTATCCAAAACGGCATGGAAGCTTCATGCAACGAGCTCCTCCATCGCGCGGCGCTTCTTCTCTCATCGCACAGGCACTGCCTGCGTCGACCTCCAGCGTACCGTGCGCGTGAAGATCCCTCAGGCACGCAGAGCTCGCGCCCCTCTGCCCGCAGCCCCATCCTCCTGTGGAGTGCTCCTCAGCGTAGGCGGCAAGGCCTTAAATATCGGTTTCGGTCACCATTTCGGTATCGACCAAAACATAATTTCAATGGAATTTCGGTGGAATTTCGACCGAAATTTCGGTCATTTCGGTCATCTTTTGTATATGACCCCCATATTTCGGTCATTTCGGTCATTTCGTTCGAATTTCGCATTCGACTTGATATCGATATTCGACAGAAATTCGACCGAATTTCGCTGAAATTTGAGGCCATGGTAGGCAGCGCCATAATCGCACAAGGCGGCAGATCATCTGGCCGTAGTGCAGCAGCCGATCCCAGCGGCAGAACCAGCAAGCCGAAGCTTCTCCTCCCTCCTTTGTGCAATGCACCTCTCCCCATCGACCTCGCACGCGACTTCATGGTGCGTCGTGAACCCCAGGCGGCGCTCCACATGCCCTCAGGTGGCGCTAACCCCAGGCGGACCCTCCCTCTTGCAGTGCTGGCGGCGATCGAAGGGCCCCCAGATCCCTCCTCATCGGTGCAAACGGCGTTGCCCGCACCTCCGTGCTCCGCATCAGGCGCGCACCCTTCCGATCTCCAGATCAAGTAGTGGCGGTGCGTGATATGCAAGGGTTCCCTTGCGGCAGACGAAGAGAAAGGGTTTCCTTAGGAAACCCTAAATTGGCCTTGTAGAGTTTCGGCCCAAGTGGGCTGAATAAAAAAATTTAAGCCCAATGTTCGGCCGAATAATGAAGAAAGAAAGAGGGGAAGGGGGGCAGTCAGAGTGCTTTGGCAGAGTTTAAAAAATGTAAAGGAAGAAAAGGCGCGTACAAAAAAAACGTACGTAAAGTTTTTTCAAAAAAATATTGCAAGGAAAAGCCGTAAAAAAAGTTGAAACGACTTTAAGAAAATGATTTGAAAAGCCGGAAAAATTGAAACGGCTTAAAAAAATGTTTTAAAAAAAATGATGATTGATTTCAAAAAAATGATGAGCCAGAAAGAAAAAATATTTTAAAGACGTCTTATTTGATGTCTTGTTTTTTCCCCATGTCATTGTCTTCTCTCAACTTTGTCGATGTTTATTTTCCGACAAGTATGGGAGAAAGGGGGAGTATATGTAGAGTCACAGGTATTCTCCAGAGATTTCAGATTCGTCAGACCAGGCAGAATGTTCAGACTCTATAGCAGATATTCAGACTCGACGTCAGATTCCGAGTCTCCAGTTTCAGACACGCACGAGTCTGCGGCCTTTTCAGATGAGCACGTGTTTGCCATCTTTTGCAGTGGTCCCTTTTCAGTTCGCCCTTTTCAGAGATGGAGCAGTTGTCCACATGTTGTGGCGGGCCAGAGTATTCTGACGAGGAGACTCATTTCCAGTTGCATTGACTCGGACAGGCGCAGTACAAAGCACATGCTCTCCGACGAGGAGATTCAGCAGACTCACGCTCCAGCCCGTTCGTTCTCCTCACTTGCACAGCATGAGAAGCAACGTCCTCGACAGCAACAACTGTGCGTGTTGGGTCGATATTGTCTGTAGTGTCCTATAGCGTGGGTTGAGTTCCTTTCTGTTTGTCCAAGTTGAGCATTGCATGCTTCAGCTTGAGGGGGAGTGTTGGAGTACTTGGTTGTATATGTCACTTGAGGGAGATGGGTAAATGGATCTCTCCAGGATCCATTTACCCCATCCAGTTGTTTAGTCCCACATCTACCAGTGGTGGGACTTGGAGACTTTGTGGAGGTTATATAAAGAGCCCCAGACTTCCTGTATCAGATGAGAAAAGTGCAATAGACACACCAGTCCTCTGAGGCATTCTCCCGTGGTTTCATCCCTCTCCTTACGGAGTAGGGTTCCACGTAAATCCCGTTGTTCTTATTGTTCCTTTTCTTTTCCATGTTTCTCTTCCGCTTCATATTTTCTAACACGACTAAATAATACATACTATGGAATCTCTATAAAAACAGGTTGGAGACTGTCTATTTTTACGAGCATCTCCCGTGAAAAGAGTACATAGATTCAGTGTTCGTGGCAATTTAGCACCACGATATATTGGCCCGTTCGAGATCATTGCCCGTGTGGGGAAGATGGCCTATCGAGTAGCTCTTCGTCCACACCTATCAGTTATCCATGATGTTTTCCATGTATTAAACCTGAGAAAGTACATGCACGACCCACGTCACGTCATCAGCTATGAGAATCTTGATGTAGAACTTGACTTGACATGTGAGGAGAGGAAAGTGTAGATACTTGACAGTGCTCTGAAGAAGCTTCAAAGCAAGGAAATTCCCTTAATCAAAGTGCTATAGCATCGACAGGGTGTTGAAGAGGCTGCATAGAAAACTGAAGCAGACATACGAGCGCAGTACTTGCAACTCTTTTCAGGTAACTTCCATTTCAAGCTAATTGATTATAAGCTTTAGAACATGGCTTGATTACCTTTTGAGGTTTTTATGGATTCAAAATCTTTTGAGGTTTTTGGCAAGAAATTATAGATGAAACCTAGATAGAGCAACCGAATCCGACCCGACTAGGGTCCGCATGGCCCGATAAAAATTCAAATAATGACAAGTAAGCATGAATCGATTCGTAAATCGCATATTGGATCCCGTTCGGGTGCAATCGACCAAAAATCAATTGCATCGTATTTCGTGTCATCCGTGACGTGATCCGAACGGGAAAATAAACAGAGACCATCACTAAGTCTGTCTTGAAAAATCAGAATCAATGGAATTGATCGTTTATCGATCGGAGCTCGTTTGATCGGTTTTAATTGCAAAATTTAATCATTAATCAAAACTGTATTTTGCCAGAATATCCCACATCACCTTGGTGGTGGGATGATTCACAGTATCATTGGATGTCTATGTGGTGAGGTTCCCAGAGAGCCAAATACGTGCATACACGTTGACTTGCTTCCATGAAGCATTGTCCCCAGTCTTATCTGTTGGATTTGGCTTCGTCAGAATGTGCTCCTTATTGTTGCATTGGATAAGCGTAAGAAATTGCATGGACCACAACTCATAGTTGGCACATCCATCTTTACGATGGGATCCAGGCCCTTGAAGGCATTGGACTAAGAGAAGATGTCACCCTTGTTTTCTGACATGATGAGAGAATGACCAAAAAATGGAACTCGGCTGGGGAAGTAAACCAATCTGAGCGAGTCTACACAATCATATGGAGGATTGATTGTATGTGTAGACTCATGCAACCATCTTAGTCAATCCTTGATGCGCACTAGGGCCGGAAATGTGATTTATAGGTCTGAAATCACATTTTCCTATCAAAATCAGATCGTTTTCAGATCAAATCAGATTGTTGGGTGACCTGGAGGCCCTTGGCGGTGGCGCTCAACTCTTGCCAAGTTAGGGATTGTGATGGCAGCGGGAATTAGGTCAGAACTCCGGTCTATGATTGTCGCTCTGAACCATGTAGAGAGGAAAGAAAGAATTGCTTATTGATGAGGCCTTAGGGTTCTCTTATATAGGAGAGTAACCTACTGGCAAATTACATAAAGAAGACAAAGTAAACAAATATTACATAAACAATATGAAAGATAACTAATATCTCAATAAATATCTTCTATAGAAAGATCTTGGTCTTGAGAGTGCTTTGCGTTGTCATCTCCTGTGATAACCATTTCATCATCAAATATGGCAAGAATAATTGTTCTTGAAACATGCCTCTGAATAAGCACAGAGTAATAAATGTAATCTTGTGAAATATATTGGAGTTGATATCCACAATGAGTCTATTAAACTAGGCTCATGGGCTTTGCTTTAGGGCATATATAGCACTTGTAGATGACACGCATACCCCCACCCCCCCAATGATGTATCTCGATGGTTGTTTCATATAGACCTCCTCCGTAAGATCAGCATAGGGGAAGGTATTCTTGACATCGGATTGAAAAATCGGCCAGCTCTTATTGGAATCAACATAAATAAACATTTGGATATATCTCATCTAGACCACTAGAGAGAAACTCTCAAAATAATACACGCTATAAGTATATGTGGAGCCTTTGGCCACCAATCGGGCTTCAGTATTGCTACTATCACATATGCAACAATTTTAGGCATGAAGACTCATCTGTAAGCTACAAGAGCAACACTTGTGGGACATGCACAATATCTCAAGATCTCCTTAAGACAAGAGCATGTATATCCTCATCCAATACATGCATTAATCACGAATCCTAGAGAGCCATATAATGATGGCATTAAAGAGACATCACCACAAAACCATCTGTGAATACCATGTCAAAGCTAGAAAATCCATTGGTAGAAGTAAAATGTGACATAGGGTGCATAGTACATTGCCTTTTGGACTTCCTCATAGTAAGAAGTTCTATATAGGAAGAAGAATCATCTGGATATGTAGTGGGGGACCAATCGAAGGAGACTCATCATCCCACAAAGTGGGAACAGATAGAGGGTCAAGGTGGGGGGCAAACTCTATGGGGTGCCTCATGTGATAGACCTGGCGCAGAGGAAACTCCAAAACATCATTGGCATATTTAGAAAAGAAACTAGTCTGTTCAAAAAATGTGACATCAAAAGAATCATAATAATAATGCTCAACTAGGTCATTACACATGCACCCCTTATGTTTTCTGAAATATCCCAAAAATGCAAGTTTGATTGCACACAAACTTGATACATGAGGATAACTTATCTCCAGTATGATAATTAGGGGTGCACATGGATCGGATTTTGGTTTAATCCGTGTCCAATCCACACATAACGGATTTTTAAATTTTCCAATCCAATCCAATCCATTGAAAATGCAAATCCAATCCAATCCACCGGATTACGGATTGGATCGGATTGGTTTGGATTTTTAATGCTCACCTCTGATTAAGTTTGTAGCATTGTCGAACTCGACATTCGAATAATGGTTCTAAAATTGAGATTATGGATAAATGTAAAGAAAAAATAGTTAATTTTTGGAAAACAATTTGACTTATTTTTTTTAAAAAGCAAAAATATATATGTTTGTTATGAATTTATTACTATCAATCATTGTATAACTAAATAAAAATAACATACTTGTGATCCGTAGAAATCATAGAAGAATCATGTTGACTTTGAATAAAATTGTAAGATTGTATATATCAAATAGGAACTACAACTAGTTTACAACTAACCTGCTTGGCTACGTGGTGTGGGAAGGAGGACTGTGCGCGAGGGAGGTATGGGACAAGAACCATGGACGACTGCGCGGTGAGGAGGGATGCATTTGAGGTTCATGACTGCCCGTACGCAAGGGAGGTCTGGGAGAGTTGAAGACGAGGTCAGGACGCCACGCACGAGGGAGGTCTAGCTACATATGCGTGTAGTTGAGGACAAGGAGGGAGTAGATGATGACGAGACGACAACTGGCTACGGACGAGATCTGGCTACACGCGCGCAAGGGAGGTCTGGGAGAGCAGAGGATGAGGTCTATCTGCGCATGCGCAATGAAGATCGGTTGTGCATGCGCACAACTAGGACAAGGATGACATCCGACGGAAATATGTGTTCATCTGAGGGTAGAGTTGTGTGTGGTGCGGGTGAGTATTTTTTTTTGGAATGGGTCCCGAGTGGGTTTAGATTTATGTATTATTATTTTTAGAAGTCTGTTTCGTTTGAAAACTTGGAAGGGCCTGAAGGACATTGCGGGTAGGTATTACTTTTTTCTAAACCAACTAATAGGGTGAGATAAGGGGCTTTCCAACAAGTTGTGTGTGGTAGAACATGAATTGGAATAGGTTTAAGTTATAAAGAGAGTAGATTGGATATTTACGCGTAGCTTTCAAATAAAATGTGATATATAATATCTTTATTGAGAATAAACAAAATAGTATATATTATTATTTATTAACGGATTGGATCGGATCGGATTTTGACAATAATCCAATCCAATCCATAAATGAACGGATTTGTAAAATTTCAATCCGATCCGATCCATTAAACTTATAAATCCAAATCAATCCAATCCAATAGCAACGGATTGGATCAGATTACGGATTTTATCCGATCCATGTGCACCCCTAATGATAATTATGGACAAAGACAGCGCAAACAAAAATCTGTAAAGGTAGTGGAAAAGGTTTCTCACCATCACAGAATAAGGAGAACGAGGTTACCCCACTAAGAACCAACAAAGGTGCCTGATAGATTAGGTTGGTGGTAGTAAGAATGGTATCTCCCTATAAGGTTCAATACTAGTCATTCTAATCAAACTCCATTATATGAAAGACGATTTCCCTGAATATGGTATCTGACACAAAGAAAAAGATAAAGGAATTAGTGATTGGAAGTGATGCACATATATGACTATTTTTTGTGGACTCTTTTCCCATTTTTGACTTAAGTCATTTTTCCAATTCAGAGCTCAAAATACAAACTTTGCATCTCAGATGATAGTCAATAACAAGGTTAGAAGTAAGTTCTGTGACAGACGGTTATGAATTTCTTGCTGACATAATAAATAAATGAGAATTGTAAATAATTAGCCAAGAATTACAAGAAAACATGACAGAGCACGTACAGGTTAGACATATAGGTGAGATTCTGGAACTCTTCTGGAATTGGTCCGGTCACACTTTTCGCATATATTTTCCTTCAAATATGCATGAACAGGAATCAAAGATTAACTTTTCTGGAGTGTTTACACAAGAAGATGCATAAGGGGTTCTTTTTATTTAAGTGCTCCTCTAGACCTTGATATTACACTTAGACGCCATGTGTTCTTCATAATCAGATAGTTACCCTTCTAAATTTGCGGTCACACATTTTTGCATTCGAGCTCCAACAGAAGAGAAGAAAGTGTTTGAAAAGAAGATCTGGGAGTTGGAGAAATAGAAGATCGTATAAAGATGAAATTAATATAAATTTGAATGCGGTAGGCCCATATTTATTTGAAACTAGAATATCTGAAGAATACACAGATGATGGACAAATGGTGTGAACCAGAACTTTTTTTCAAAAGGGCAAGTATCAAATCTCCAAAAACAGAAGAATCATATCCAATGCCAAGGAAGAATTTAGTAAGACCATCCTTGTGTTAACTACAGCTGACTTTTAAAAATAGTAGTTACAATTGTGTGATATGGCAGACATTGGCATCGCAATCACACTTAATGAGTGGGTTAACTGCAGTGTCATCAATGGCAGTGTTGTCAGTGGCATGACCACTGCAAGGATCACGAGTGTTATTCCAACTCATCTGAACATTTAACTTCCTGAATATGGCTTCGACTGCTACAGCTGTTTGTCCCACACACAAAAAGAAATTGTCAAGCGAGAATAAACAGAAAGCAGAATATGAAAACAGTAGTATAAATCCGACCATTACTGCTTAAATATATCTTGATATACAGAGTAGTGTGATATTGCTGCACACATAACTAGCCTTAAAGGATCTCAACTGTGCAATCCCTTGTTATCCCAAGATTTGTTTTCCCATTGTGTTATTTCCCCCTCTTTCTTTTTATCCTTTATTTTCCTCTTTCTTTTTATCCTTTTCCATGACTGTTCTTACATTTTGTCCTAAATTGATATTGTCTCTCATATTTGAAGTTGTTTCCTTGTATGTGTACCTTCAGATATAGTTTGCAGATTGCAATATCCGCTGCAATGAAATATGAGAGTCATAATTCATGACACCATAGAAAATATATCCAAAGATGTCAATACCACAAGTTTGTGTAGAATTTCAGAACCATACAAAATTCCGCATGCTGCATGAGTATGAGCCTGAAATGCATCGCTTTCATCCTCCATACTCTTAGGCTAGCCCAATAGTGCACATTAGTGATGTACAAAAGTAGATACTGGAAAAGCAAGGTGAACTGCTCAAAAGCATCACCAAGGTGATCCTAAGTGACAGAACAGCATACAGTAAGTATAGGCTCGTCTCCAGGGGATGTTTAGTAACAAAACTTTTGCGGAAATGATCCTGGATTTGTCTTTGGCTGTACAGCTGGTTACATAAAACAACAACAACAAAACCTTTTCCCACATTAAGTAGGGCGACTACATGGATTCTTTGCCTCCATTCAGATCTATCTTGGGCCATTTATCTTGGGGTTATATACCTCTTGGTTGTGGCTCCGACTAACCGTGATTTTATGTAAATTGTACACACCCATCCTTTGTTTTTTGGGGGGAATGGTGTGCACCCAAAATGGTGTTCACTCCTGAAATATATTAACAAAAAAAGAAAGACTTGACATGATGTACAGAATTGTCTACTCAAAACCTCCCATTGTGAAAGATATTGGTTGTCGCTCGTTTATGGGGGGATTGCGACAGTATGGTGCTCTTTTTGCTTAGGAAAATCTATGGTGTGAGATGCTCCTTGACAAGCCAAGGGGATGTTGGTGCACCCCCTTCTCTCTTTTGGAGGGGCATATGTGGCGTGATTCAGGATATTTGACCCTTCTCACGGCCGGTTATGGACGATGGCAGGGGATTCAGATTTTGGAATGACGACTGGAGCGAGTGTGGAGTACTTTGCATATGCTACCCAAGGTTACATGCTCTAGTGGATAATCCAAACTATTATGTGGTGGATGTTTGGGATGGGAATTCATTTTTTCCTCAATTCAGAGCCGAGTTATCAGACCAACAAATGGGCAAGCTTGTGGCTATGTTGAAGGATTTTGAGGAGGTTAGCGGACCCACAGAGGGTCGTGACTGCTGGAGCTGGTAGGATGGCAAATTTGCGGTAAGGAAAGCTTATATGGCTTTAAAGGGACCAATTGTTTTTGACCCAGGCGGGTGTACAGTGAATTGCAGAAAAATCTGGAGTTGGAAAATCCCGACGCGTGTGAAGGTGTTTTTGTGGCTCTTTCAACGGGGTGGCTACTCAAGGGCGAGAGATTTGCAAGATTGATCGACATGGGGGGGCCAATCTGTTGTCGTTGCCACGAGGATGCCAAGAATGCAGACCACCTTTTCTGTGGTTGTTCAAGATCGAGGCATAAGCGCTCCATGGGAACAACAACATAACCACTGCTGGGGCCACCGAGTTTTGGGAGTCTATTGGTGTTGACTGGCATGGTTCTGATTTGGAGCGAGTGAGGTGTGTGGCAATGATTTGAGTGCTTTGACTAGCCAGAAATGGTATGTTGTTCCGTCATGACTGTTGGAGTATTTGGTTGTGTGCCTCTTATGTTGTAGATGGGTAAATGGATACCTCGAGGATCCATTTATCCCATCCAGTGTTTAGTCCCACATCTACCAGTGGCAGGACTTGGAGTCTCTGTGGAGGCTATATAAGGAGCCCCACACCTCGGGACTTGGAGGCTCTGTGGAGGCTATATAAGGAGCCCCAGATCTCCGGTATCCATTGAGAAAAAGCAATGCAACATATGACTCTTTGAGGCCTTCTCCTGTGGCTTCATCTCGCTCCTCAGGGAGTATGGTTTTACGTTAAATCCCGTGTGTTCTTCCAAGTTTTTATCTCTTTTATTCTAATACGCTTCCGCATTCCTTTTTTCTAACATGGTATCAGAGCGGGTCGATTCTCGAGGTTTTTATGTTCTTTATTTTTAATTCGAGATTTGATTATTAAGAAGTTCAGTTCTGAAGAGTATTCTGTATTATCATTCTGGATCTAGGGTTCAATTTGTTGAACCCTAATTTGTGCTACACGGCCAGCATCTCCAATCATAGTTGGCAGTTCCAGAAACATTCTGGGCCCATCTCTGAAACCCTAGATTAAGCTGCATTGTGGATTCCATTTCCTTCCAAATCAACAGCAGCGTACCTCGCACTCCAGGGAGGCATGCTCACCTCGCCCGTGCGAGCAACCAGGCCATAAGGACCCTCCATGTTGCATGACGGCATCTTCGGCCATCTCCAGGCCCTCCGCGTGATCTACCAGCACCGCTCGCATCTTCAGGCAATGCGTGAACACCAGGTGGTGCATACCAGGCGCCGACGCTCCAGCCGCTGAATCTCCCGCAAGCCCTAGCCTGAATAAAACATGACCATGGTCTCCATCCTCTCCGTTCCCTCTTGATCCAGCAACAACTCTCGCAACTCCAGGCGCCAGGAGCTCGAAGCTCTCGCCGCGCTGCTTCAAGCGACGCAGATCCGCGCGCCCCAGTGCAGACCCACGCAGCCCTTCAGACACCTCCAGGCAGCAGTCGCCGCGCACGTTGCCTCCAGGCAGAGGTCTCCCCTTCTGCTCCCAGCACTACTAAATTAAGAAGAAGGTCTCACGCATGACGAGCCCCCTCATCGCTGTGTAAGAACACTCGTGACTCACGCGTTGTACCCCAGTGGCTTCTCTGGCTTCATCGCGCAGGAGATCTCAAGACGCCTCTTATCTCGAGCAGTCGTCGATCTCTGGAGGCCTCCTCTGTGCGCGAAGACCGCACAAAGCCCCTCCCATGCAGGCACGAGCTCCCGATCTGTGAGTATCCCAGAGGCGGCGGGCATTGAGAACAAGGGTCCCTATCGTGGGGACCCTAAAGGGGGAAGCCCGATGGCCTTAAAAAAAGAGAAGTAGGGGTTGTGTCTTCTCAGGCCCTTTGGGTCATGCAATTGTTTATTATTAAAAAAAGGAAAGACAGAGAGGATGGCTTGGCCGTGTGTTTGAAGTTTTAAAAAAATTGAATGAAGGAAAAATGGGAGAGGGGCAGCCGTGATGTTTTTTTTAATGGTTGTTTGAAAAAAAACCGTAGAGAAAAAGGGAGGGGCTACATATTCTGTTAAAAAAAAGAGGCGCGTACAAAAAAACCATACTCAGAAATTGCAAAAAAGAATGAAAAGCCAAAAAAATGGTTGAAACGGCTTAGAAAAATGTGTGAAGCTGAAAAAAATGTTGATGATTTATGCATGTTTTATTTATCCCCAATTTCTTTATCTTCTCCCAACTTGGTCGACGTTCATGTTTTCCGACAAGTATGGGAGAAAGGGGAGTATTGTGTAGAGTCATAGGTCTTCTCCAGATTTCAGATTCGTCAGATCAGCCAGTTTCCAGACTCTACGGATGATCAGTTGTTCAAACTCGACGTTCAGATGTTTTCCAAGTCTGCAGTTCGATGTGCACATGTGTACCATCTTTGTCGTGGTCCCCATCTTTTCTAGTCGGCTAGAGTTTTCATGTGAGCCATAGGGACTCCAAAGTAGAGGAACATTCCCTATGCCGCGTGGGCAAGGGTTTTTATGTGGTATCATAGGGACTCCAGAGTAGAGTATCATTCGTTGAGCCAAATAAGAGAGACCCAGTTCTCCACCGAGGAGACTTCAGGCGCAGTTTCAAACTCGATGGTCAGATTCTGAGTCCTTAGTTTGACTCCTCCTCACATGCACGGCATGAGAAGCAACGTCCTCGACAATAGCCGATAGTTGTGCACGTTGAATTGATATTGTTTGTAGTGTCATGTATTGTGAGTTGAGTTTCTTTCTGTTTGTCCAAGCTGAGCATTGCATGCTCCAGCTTGAGGGGGAGTGTTGGAGTATTTGGTTGTGCGCCTCTTATGTTGTATATGGGTAAATGGACAGCTCCAGGATCTACTTACCCCATCCTAGTGTTTAGATCCACATCTACCAGTGATGGGACTTGGAGGCTCTGTGAAGGCTATATAAGGAGCTTCAGACCTTTTGTATCCATTGAGAAAAAGCAATGCAACATATGGCCCTTTGAGGCCTTCTCCTGTGGTTTCATCCCGCTCCTCAGGGAGTAGGGTTCCATGTTAAATCTCATGTGTTCTTCCAAATTTTTATCCCGTTTATTCTGATACGCTTCCACATTGCTATTTTCTAACAATGATCGATTTTCCTGTGATATTGTGGTAGCTCATGCCAGGGTGTTGGCAGAGAGCAGGAGCACTTAGCGAGCGTGTCTTCTCTGCTCTATATTAACCTTGTACATTTTTGGTGATTAATGGTAAAGTTTTGGGGCATATACCTATACGGTGGAGGTCCTTTTTCTTCAAGAGAAATCTTCACACGATACATCACACGAAGAATATATGTCCGTTGTTGGTAGAAGACCTCGCTCTAGGACGGGTTTGCGACTTTCAGGTCACCGGAACGTATTCTCTGCCATGCATGTAGAGTCGTTGCAATATCAAGTCATCAGAACGTCTCTCTGTCATGCATGTAGGCCACCAGAACATATCTCTGTTGTGCCTGGAGAAGAATCGCAATAGAAGAAGTCCAGCGTGGAGTACTAATCGATGATAGATAAAAGAAGTATACACCTTGATGAAGAAGTCGATGATGGGTGAAGATGGACGATCAATAGAAATCTGGAGTGTGGTCTGTCAGTCATGTACGGGTAGAAGTCCTGAAGAATCCATCTCTGAATCCCCCTTCCTCCTATACTTGATAGAATAAAGAGTATGGAACATCAAGTTGGGAGAAATAAAACATACATTTTTTTTCTTTCTTTTTCCTGTTTTATGTGCTCCTTTTTTTGCACAAATCATTTTTTACTTAGTCGTTCCTCCTTTTTTCTTGGCTATTTTTTCTCTGTACGAAGTCTTTTTAAGTCGTTCGTCATTTTTTTTACTTTCAATTTCTCTCCCATTTTTTAAAACACAAGCAGCTCTCGCCCCATTCTCCTTTTCTCCCTCTTTTTATTTTTTTAAACTCACGACCCAATTGGTTTTTAAGTTACAACAACCCTCCACTTGGTACATACATTCAATCTATTTTTTTAAATTCGACGGGCGCAGCTACTCACGGGAAAGAGATTTGCACGAATGATCGGCATGGGGGACCCAATCTGCTGTCATTGCCACGAGGATGCCGAGAATGCAGACCACCTTTTCTTTGGTTGTTCAAGATCGGCTGAGGCATGGGCGCTCCTTGGGAACAACATATCCACTGCTGGGGCCACCGCGTTTGGGAGTCTATTGGTGTTGATTGGCATGGTTCTGATTTGGAGCGAGTGAGGTATGTGGCATTGATTTGGAAGCTTTGGCTAACCACAAACGGTGTGTTGTTCCGCCATGATCGTTTTTCCTATGATAATGTGGTAGCTCATGCCAGGGTGTTGGCAGAGAGCTAGAATACTTAGCAAGCATGTCTTGTCCGCTCTATATTAGCCTTGTACATTCTTGGTGATTAATGGTGAAGTTTTTAGGCATACACCTATACGATGGAGGCCACTTTTCTTCAAAAAAAAATATTCACACGATACATCACAAGAAGAATATATGTTCGTTGCAGATAGAAGACCTCGCTCGAGGATGGGCATGCGACTTTCAGGTCACCAGAACATATTCTCGGTTATACATATAGAGTCGTTGCAATATCAGGTCATTGGAACGTATCTCTGTCGTACCTACAAGCCACCGGAATGTATCTCTGTCGTTCCTGGAGAAGAATCGCAGTAGAAGAAGTCCAGTGTGGAGTAGTAGTCGAGGATAGATAAAAGAAGAAGTATACACCCTGATGAAGTCGATGCTCGGTGAAGATAGATGATCAATAGAAATCTGGAGTGTTGATCTATCAGTCGTGGACGGGTAGTAGAAGTCATGAAGAATCCATCTTTGACGCCCCTTTCTCCCATATTTGATATAAAGAGCATGAAACATCAAGTTGGGAGAAACAAAACATGCATTTTTTTTCCTTTTTCCCTTTTTTACGTGTTCCTTTTTTTTGCACAAATCATTTTTAATTAGTCGTTCCTCCTTTTTTTCTCGGTTATTTTTCCTCTATATGTAGATTTTTTAAGTCGTTCGTCATTTTTTCACTTTCATTTTCTCCCCCTTTTTATAACATAAGTAGCTCTCACCTCATTCTCCTTTTCTCCCTCTTTTTATTTTTTTAAATCTCACGACCCAATTGGGTTTTAAGTTGCAGCAACCCTCCACCTGGTTCATACATTCAGCCCATTTTCTTTTGGGATTTTATCACTTGTGCCCCTCCGAGATATCGCGATATCAGTTATGCCCCTATCTTTTTGGTAATATAAGTTGTGCCCCTCACTTCTTGCTCCGTCATCAGTTGTGCCCTTCCGTCAGATTGACCGTCAAAAAATTAAAATAACCATGGTTTATTCAAACCATGGTGTGGTTAAGAAGGTATTATGGTCCATACATCTTCTTCATCTTCTTCCTCCTCCATTTGTTCTTCTTCCTTCTCTTCATAATTTCTCTCTCTTACTAACACCTTCATGCATCCATCGAATCTCTAAAATTTTTACATTTCCACGGGCATATCACTCGTTACGGATCAAACGATGAATTTTATTGAAATTTTGGATGACTTTTTATGAATCAATTAGTCAAAAATTTATCAAAATTTAACAAAAAAAACTCAACTCCAGTTTCAGCCGCAGGTGGAGGAGGAGGGCAGAAGGGGCCGGAGGAGGGGTAGGCGAGGGGGCGGCGCATTCAGGGGGAGGGGGAGGGAGGGGCTGGAGCAGACGTCGCGGTGACGGTGGGAGGCGCGGCTGACGTGTTGCCGCGCATGGGAGACGAACAACGTTGGACGGCTGGTGCGGGGTCGTGCCCGCCTCGCAGGAGCGGGGGCTGAGAGGGCAGCGCGGGACTGGAGGTCTGAAGTGTGGGGTCGTGTGGGGGAGATGAACGGCTACAGGACAACGTCGGCGGGGCTGGGTGTCTGAAGAGCGGGGCCCACCGACGGGCGGTTGGAGGCTAGCCGAGGGTTGTGGGCCGTAGGGCGGTGCGCAGGCGAGGAGCCCGCGCGGCAAGGAGGAGGCGTAGGGGCCCTCGAGGGTCACGCCCAACGACAGGGGTCGGCCGGGTCGGGAGCGTGGCTCCGCGCTGCGGGTCTACGGGCGGCGGCGCTGGCAGCATAGAGGCGCGGCGTGGCCGACGACATGGCCGGCGGCGGGCTGGGAGGAAGCGGGGCTGGGAGGGGGCAGGGCTGGGAGGGGCGGCTCAGGGGAGGGAGCACAGGGACAGGGAGGGGAGGGGGCAGGGGCAGCTGGGAGGGGGCAGCCTAGGGGAGGGAGCACGGCGACGGGGAGGGGAGGGGGCAGGGGCAGGGGCGGGGGCGACGGGCTGGGAGGAGGTACGGGGAGCTCAGGGCGGCGCGGGGTAGGGGCGGGGGCAGAGAGGGAGGAGGAGGAGGTGGAGGAGGAGGAAGAGGATGGGGAAGAGGAGGAAGAAGAAGAGGATGAGGAAGATGATGTAAAATGACCTCATAACCGTTTTTAAAAAATTAATTCCGCCTATGTCCTCAAAGTCAACATCCGTTTGCACTGTGGATGGATGGTAACTAACCCGAGGGGCACAAGTGACAAAATAACAAGAAGTGAAGGGCACAACGGGTATTACCAAAAAGATAGGGGTATAACTGATATTGCGATATCTCGGAGGGGCACAAGTGATAAAATCCCTTTTCTTTTTTAACAAAGCACAGCAAACCGAGCCCATTTAGCCTCAAGGAATATTAGAATAGGGGTATCTATTTAGATAATTCGGCCCCCTTTCTTTTCGTGAAGACTAGTGTTCTCCTTGATGGAGAAACCCATCTCACCGCCTGAGAAACCCATCACGCTGCCACCAGATATTTCGAGAAGGAGGAGGCGCCTCCTGAAGTTTGATTCATCACTGCCTGAAGATTAGATATCGCCTTCGCAAGGGAGACATGGTGAACTGGAGATAGCAGCGCCAGGGGGCGTCGCATAGGCATCGCCGCCTCTAAGGCTTTGTGCGCATATGCGCACTGGAGAGGAATAGCTCCTAATCGGGGAGATCCACTTGAATACAAACACCTGCAAGTACCATGATGACCCGAAAATCCCCAAAGACCCGGGTGAAGGTAATAAAATAAGGGTCGTTGCGACCCGGATCTCAGAGGATAGGTCAATCAAGAAAAAATTTCAGACCACTAAATAAATCAAAGATCAATCAAAACAAAGTGAGAAGCGGTCCAGCTATGAGATTAACCTGGTATAGCACCCAGGGTCGAACTCAAGGAGCACGGGTTGGCCAAAGGCCTACGAAGTAGTAAAAATAAAATAAAATAAAAGACAAGTATTTTTAATGATTTTTAATGATTTTTATATTTTTTTGGATTTTTAATATAGTGAGAAAATAAAAGAAAACAAAGACGACCACACTTTGGCTAATTATTTAATGTGTCAAAAACCAAGCAAAAATTCAAACAAAAATGTTTTTATGTTTTTTAGGTTTTTTAGTGTTTTTGGTTAATTTTTGATAATTTTTCGATGTATATTTTATTTTCTAAAAATCAAACAGTGATAGAAAAGCAAGGTACTGTCCAGCCAGGACCAAAATCCCTAAATAAAATATCTAAGGATCTCAAGAGGGCCTGGAGGTATTTTTCCTGTATACTAGACGAAATAAGGAAAATTTGAGTACCAAAATTATTGTTTTTGGGTTTTTAAATTATTTATTATAATTTTTATGAGTTTTTAGGTGTTTTTGAATTTTTAGGGTTTTTACTCAGTGAAAAATAGCCAAAATTGGCTAGAAATTAAAAGAGCACAAAAGAAACAATATCTAATTTTTATAGAATTTTTGAGGGGGCTTTTATATTTTTTTGGGATTTTTAAAACTAGACAGTGGCTGAAATAGAGGTTTTTGAATTTTTAAAAAATAACAAATAAACTCAAAAATGTCCTCAAAAATTCTCAAAAATCCTACAACATGGCAGGAGCCATGTGTCAAATTTTCATCGAATTTGGAGGTGATTTGATATTTTATTCAAAAATCAAAAGAGGGCACTGTGCACAGGGACTGAAGTGCAAATACCCGAAGTTCTGGGGGTCCAGGTGCAATTAACCCAGCAACGCACGCGCGCGGCGCGTGCCTGGGGCACTCAGGGACCTTTTTGTAAGAAAAACAAGTCCCAGGGACCTTTTGGTAACTCGTACCAAAAAGTCCAGGGGCTGTATTGCAAATAACCCACTAATTGACGCACATGCGGAATTACAACACTCACAGGGGCATTTATGCAATTACTAAAAACATTTCATTCATTAACAAACATCCAGAACTATAGGACTAAAGTTGCAATTACACCAAATATACACGTGACGACGTACGTGGCTCATACAAACAGGGGCATAAATGCAAATGAACTAAAGTACGGGGTCCAGTGTGCAAATAACCCAACGTAAATAAAAGGCACAAAATATTTACAGGACTGAAACTAAAAGCATAAACTAAGAGGGGGCCTAAGACAAATTACCCCTTTTATTACGCCGACGGCCGGATGTGCGCCACGTAGCAGATCCAACGAACGAGAGCGGTGGCGCCTTTGACCTTGAAAGGCTCGGCCTGATCGAACGGTGGAGGGTCCTCCACGTGGAGATCGGACGGTCCTCGTACGTAGTGGCCGAACCCTCGGTGAACCAACGGCGGGGATCACACCTCAACTGATCTGACGCTAGCTACAGCTCCGCGAATGAACGGTCGTGATCTGATCTGGAGCTCTAAGGCTGATCTGACGGTCGGCGAGGATCCTGGAAGAACAAGTCGCCGGCGACTTTCGCCGGCCTCGTGCGAGCGCGGTGGTCCTCATCTGCTGCTTCCGGAGATCGGAGAAGATGCGCGATGGAGCTCCGCAGCTGATGGTCGACTCCGATGGCCCAGCCGAGCCCTGAAGGGGCTCCGGCGAGGTCGGCGGAGGAAAGCTCCTGGCTCAAGTGTCGGGAGGCCTCAGATGGCCTCCTCTGGTCCTGCAAAGTAGCTCAGAAACTTCGCGGGTCGAGGGCAAGGTGCCTCGACCCGGTTAGGCGGCGTGAAGGTGGTCTATGCGTCGGAGCGGATGAATCCCGGCGAAGCGACGGCGAGGGGATTCGACTCCCAGCTCCTGTGCGAGCTGGGTTGAACGGAGGGGCGGAGAATGTGCATGGAGGAAAGGCGGAGATGAATGGGGACTCCGATGATCGAATGGGTGCGCTGGGTGGTCGGAATCGGCGAAGAATGACGGCGGAGCGAATTGGGGCGAAATGGAAATTAGGCTAAATAGGGACGCTAAATGATTACCTGGGTGGCGAAGTAGACTGGGCTGGAGCTGGGGAAGCTCCCGGTCGTAGCCTCGAAGGTCGTCTGGTCCTGAGGCTCGGAACTCACACCACTGGCGGAGCTACGGCGGAGCTATTCGCCGGATCAGTGGTCCGGCCACTCTCTCCTCGCTGCGACACGGGCAACCGAGAGATGTCACCTCAGGGATAGCTGTGGAGGTCACGGGATGAAGAGTGGAGAGCCAAAGATCCATGAAAATGGGGGCGGAGCTCAGCCTTTATACGGTGGAAGGTCCGGCAAGATTCGATCGGGTAGGGTAGCGTGAAGCGCGGATCCCGAGGCGGGCACCCCGGCGAGGGTGCCGGATCTGTCACGGTCAAGATGGACCCGGGGTTCAGGTGTGAAGGGATCGGGTTTGGATGCGAAAATAGGACGAAATCGGGTCGGGCATCCCAAAACCCGTGGGAGGTGGTCCACAGGGGGAGTTGACCGGGCGGTCAACAATCCCCGTGGACCAATGAGAATTGGCCAAGTCAAAAAGATTTATAAAATCATTTAAAAATAGGAGATGGCCGATTTATTAAAAACTCAAAACATAAAATATTTTTATTTTAATTTTTTCTATTTTTTGGTGATTTTTAATTAATTTTTGGAAATAAAAATAAGGTATTTACAATATATAGCTATACATAGGTATATATATACAATATGTTGATTTTTGATTTTTGATTTTTAATTATTATTTTTGTACAATTTTATTCCCATTTTGTATTTTATTTATTTATATAATAAAATGAGGAATAAAAGGGTATTTTTATTTGGTTTTTATTATTATTTATGTATATAGGTAAAATAAATAGATATATACACCTATATACATGGCATATGTACAATATGTTTTTGTATTTTTAATTTTGTGATTTTTATTTAATTTTTGTTTTGATTCTTTTTATTTTATTTATTTACAATGTATAGCATAGAATATTTACAAAAAGTTTAGAAAATAATTTTATTTATTTATAAGGTTAAATAAATATAGGAGTATGGTCTATGTACATGGTGAAAGGGTGTTTTTGATCTTTTTAATTTTCAAATTTTTATTTTGTTTTTAATATTTTCTAAATATATACAAATATTTACAAGCATATTTTTGAGTGAGGAAAACCTTTTTATTTGTTTACAATATTTACACATGAGCCCCTATCTCCCTCTACTTTGGCTTTTATGCGGTCAGGCCCATGCTGAGCCCTCCCTTGGGTTAGGTTGCTCAATATTTATTCTAAATATTTCCCTCTTTTTCTTTTTAATCTTTATTCTTTTATTTTTGCACAAAAACATGCTAATTATAAGTTTTTACACAATGCATGCTTTTGCTAATTATTCCTATTTACAAATATCTACATGCATTTGCATAGGTTTTTGTAGCTAAAATATGAGAATAAAGAGTGATGAATGGGTATTCATCATACCACCGTATGGATGCTAATGTGTGGAAGAAGGCATCGTCACCTCAAGGTTTGAGAAAGAGGAGTTGCACCTACAACTAGGATCGATCATTACGAGGAAGCATAGTTGGAGACAAGGGGTTCCAGATCAATTTGGAGAAGAGGGACCCGCCCCTCCATGGAGAAGGTACGTCGGTGTGTGTGGAATGGGGTTGCCTGTTGCCAAGTGGAGAGGAGGGGCGGTGTGTTGGAGATGGAGATGTCGCCTCCTTCTCCTTTGAATCTACGTAAGGAGGTCGATGTTGCTCGGAGAGAGGAGTTGCAGCGGGCTAAAGATCATACGACGAACAAGAACTTGTGCTAGAAGGCATTGGAGATGGTGTTGTGTTGCCTCGCACAGAGAAGATATGATCACAAGTGCAAGAAGGGACCTCCCGAATCCATTGTGGTGCCACATGGACCCAACTTGCCAATTGGCCTGATCTACGGATGCAACCTAGAAATAGCGGTTGGCGGATTGCTTGACGGCACATATATTCAGATCTAGGGTTTCATGGAGAAACCCTAATTGTTTTTTTATGGCCTGGTCTCGAGAGCTTGAACAGGGACATGATCATAAAATAATTTTTATGAACAAAGTTGGAACCAAAATTTTGAAAAATCGATGCACGAAACCGAACTGCTCTGATATGAACACAAGAAGCAAATCCTTCACAATAATCCAAGAATTGATTGTTCTGATACCATGTTGAAATCTAGAATGTGGAAGCAGAATAGATAAACATAGCAAGAAATAATGAAAGAGTAAACATGAAAACATGGGATTTTACGTGGAACCCTACTCCCTGAGGAGCGGGAAAACCACAGGAGAATGCCTCAAAGAGTCGTATGTTTCTATTTGTGAAACCCCTGGTTTTAGCCCCACAACTTGGTCAAGTTGATGATAATCAAATAGTTGTGGTTCAATAAGAAATTTATGAAAAATCCAATTTCGATCTGATTGTAGCATATTATGACTTGTTGGATGCGTATCGTCGTCAGGATTCCAACGCATCTGAAATTTTGTAAATCGGATACCAGATGAGTGAGATATGATCATTTTAGTGAGGATGGGTCAAATCTGAAATGGTTATACGGGATTGAGCAAGATCCATCTAAGAGATCCGCTCAAGTAGGATTTTTGAGATATAAAAGGACACATGGGCTGCTCTCTCCTCTCACTTGCAAACCCTAGCCACCACTCACCATCTCCCACCTCTCAAGACCGTTGGAGCTCCGACGAAGCGTTGGCGGAGTTGGTTGTTCTCCACTATTTCATGGGGAAGTTTTTCCTCGACATCCTCTACGCAAATCTCACATTAGAACGGTAAGACCACCTCTCCATCTCCCTCTAATTGGTGATTTTGTTTATCGATTAGATCTAAGAAAATGTGCTTGTGATTTAGAGGTCTCCGTGGTTGGGATAGTATGTGGAAGGTGGATTAAAACGAAGACATGATATTGCAAGCGAGAACAACCATATAGGTATGGTCCCCTCCCCTTTTTCTTATGATTTTCTCGTATTGCATATGTCCCATGGACCTCTGTGTCCCTCTTGCTGGATTGGGTTTCCCCTTGGTGTGGAGATTGATGGTTGTTCATGTTCCTAAAAAAAAAATAAAAGAAATTTTAAAGAGAAGTTAATATATCAATTTGCCTATTAAGTTGAAATAGTTAGATGAAAGATGTAACATATGCATTGTTATTTAGTGGGTGGTTTAAGTCTATGATATGATCATAAAATATACCTAGCGATGCTTTCGTGAGAATGTATATGCGTGACATTTGACTGCTTCCCTCCTTACGGTTTGAGTCATATGATTTTAATGGTTCAAATCCTAAGTCGTAATTTTTTTTATTCGAGTTATTTCCTCTGAAATATTGATTCGGTCCCTAATTGGTCTTGATGTGATCTATATATGCGAAATTAATTGTGGTATTGTGATTAATCGTTTCATTACTATCCACTAATGATTGTCCTCCCTAATTCATATCATAGTCTGTAAAAAGGAAACGTAATGAGCAAGAATATGACGCTCAGATATTGACTCTTTTTTATGCAATTATATTTTGTAATAAATACAACCACATGATTTTCTTTTGTAACGTCCCATGCATAATTTAGGTTACAATCTAAACGGCGGAGTAATTCCCATTATAGCTGGATTTTAGTACACCTACGTATCAAACCATTAAATATTCATATCAATAACAAATAGGAAACGGGGGTTACAGTATATTGTTACTTGTACAACGCCTTTTACAAATTTTATGATACTAATGAATTGTTAATAAGATATTGTCTAATTTCAAATCATTGAAATATTATGACTGTGAGATAATTAAGTTTAGTATGGTCGATAAATAAATGATATGCAGAATGCCAATAGCGCATTATCTTTCTTTTATTTCAATTTTACATGTACCTTATAGGTGTTCAACAAATAATGGAAATATATACGTGAAAAGGGGAACCAAAAGATTTAGTGGTTGAAATAGATAACTACATATTTTGATATGCTATAATCCAACACAGTTAACTAAATTTTGATCCTTTTAAAAAAACCAAATAGTCGAATATCAAGTTCTTTTAAAGTGTAAATATATAGGTAAAGAAAGAGTAGTGTTATCATGTAAAGATAGCTTCCTAATTAGTTGTTGTAATAAAATCGATCCATATAACCTGACTATTAGTAGAAAGAATGATATCCGTCACCTTTATTATCTCAACGCCAGATATTAAATTTATACTATAGTCAAATCCAATTCTATTAGTGGAGCTTAAGGTTTGTTATTAAATGTATCTTTACCATTTTCATTGTTATTTAATCAGGTCAACAAATTGATATTATGATATCTCTACATTTCACAACTACTATAAACATGATTACTGTATTAAGTCCTACAATTGAGATAACTTAACAACTATACCGTAGATATCTTCCAATATCTACGTTGATGAAAAATGACTTCGATCGTATGGAGATTATCATAATAAAGTTGAATCTCGACAGTCTGTCCGTAGTGTGAACTATGATCATCTAACTATTGGTGGAATGAAAGTATTCTCCATGAGTGAGATCTTATGGCTAGCGAGTAGATGGAGTTAGGGACCACAAGAGCATTCACCTTGGGGGCTGGATAGATATCATGAAGACCGCAAACCCAATAAACAAATTACATGTTGCATTGGATCTAGCCGCCCAGTTGCATCCCGGGTTGCTCAATGAAGTAAGCAGGTCTTACGGGTTGGCATTTTTAGCGTAGCACTTTTACGCGATACCAATACTCATAGCATAGGCAGGTCGTGTCGAGTATTATTTCGAGTATTAGTATTGTTAGAAGATCTTCTATGAAGTGGTTTTAATGTGAAGAATTTATGTCATGACCCAACAAATGAGTTGGGTGATGCATTGCATCCAACAATCCGGTGGTATCCAGAGTTGCTCAACGTATTGATATATGCTTGTTTATGAGAAATAATACATGATGGAATACAGGAATTAAACACATCGACTACTCTAAATCACTGATGGGAATCTTAAGACCAGTGTGGTAATGTTCTCGAATGAATATTAAATTACTAAATGAAATTAAATTAAAAACCATTTTTATTAATAATTATTGCATTTGTTATGTCTAGAGGAGTTAGTATACCCGAGAGTGGGGCAGCTCTCGTGGTCCCGGTGAGTCCTAGATGGAGTGTTAGTTCTAGTTCCGCGAGTTGTCGGTGTGTTCCGCTACTCTGTCGGTTGAACATAGTGCTACCGGTACAGTCGGTGTGTCCGCGTCCCTAGTACGGCACTGATCGCCGCCCAAATGACAGAGGTAAAAGGTCTAAAGAAATAAATCACAATGTCGTTGCGACCTCAATCACTCGGGCTGAGTAAATCAAGAAAATAAACCACTCACAAAGAGATCAATCAATCAATACACAAGAAAGAGCGGTCTGCTATAGGTTTAACCTGGTATAGCTCCCAGGGTCGAACTCAAGGAGCACAGATTGGCCTTGCGGCCTACGATGTAGTCAGGAATCCAAAAAGTCTTTTTTAAGGTTTTTATTTGTTTTTGAAATTTTTTTAGATTTTTAAAAGATGAGAAAATGACAGGAAGCACACAAACACTGGACTTCAACAATTTATACACCACACAAAAATGATGCAAAAATTCCAGAAAATTGGTTTTTAGGTTTTTTATGTTTTTTACTGTTTTTGGTGAATTTTTGAGATTTTTCTAATAGATAACATAATTATTAAAAATCAAACAATGCAAAGAATGTAGGGTACTGTCCAGCAAGGCTTAAGATCCAAAAATAAAATAATTTTGGATCTCAAACAGCCGTGAAGGTAATTTCCCTAAAAACTATGAAGAATAAGGAAAATTTAGGCACCCTAATTATTGTTTTTGGATTTTTAATTTATTTACTACAATTTTTATGAGTTTTTAGGGGTTTTTCAATTTTTATGGTTTTTAAGTGATGAAAAGTGGCCAAAATTGGCTCGAAAATCAATCAACCAGTAAACAACATTACCTAATTTTTTTAGAATTTTTGGTGGAGTTTTTATATTTTTTTGGTATTTTTAAAGTCAAACAGTGGCGAAAATAAGGGTTTTTGAATTTTTAAAAATAATAAATGAAATCAGAAATGTCTCCAAAAATCATAGAAATTCCTACACCATGGCAGGAGCCATGTGTCAAAATTTCATTGGATTTGGAGGTCGTTTGATATTTTATTCAAAAATAAAGGTAGGGCACTGTGCACAGGGACCTAAGTGCAAATACCCAAAAGTTCTGGGGTCCTGGTGCAAAATACCCAAGAAGTCACGTGCCAAGCACGTGCCTGGGGCACTCAAGGACCTAAATGTAATAAAAATAAGTTCCAAGGATCTATTGATAACTCGTATCAAAAGTCCAGGGGCTTATATGCAATTTACCCAAAAATAATTCGCACATGTTCAAAATCAATGCTCACAGGGGTATATATGCAAATAAACAAAACATTTCATGCATTCATTAACATTCCAGAACTACAGGGCAAGATACGCAAATAACCCAACAAAACACGTGCCAAAGCACGTGGGTCTCTACTGGCAGGGGTATAAATGCAATTAAAATAAAGCGCGAGGGTCTCTATGCAAATATCCCAGAAAATAAACAACGTGAATTAAAAGTTACAGGACTAAACTGAAATAAACAAACTACAAGGGGGCCCTATGATATTTACCCCTTTATTCGCCAACGGTCGGATGTGCGCCACGTGGGTGATCTGACGGCTAGGAATAGCTGGCGCTTCACCCCTTTGGCCTTTGGCTCTGATCGACGGCGGAGGGAGAGGCACGTGGACGATCTGACGGTGATGGACTCCGGTCTCTCTCCTCTGCTACGGATGGCTCCGATGCGCTCCTCAAATGGATCAACGGTCGCTGCTCCTCAACAGATGGACGCTCAGGATCAGATCTGGAGCTGGAGCATCATCGGACGGCTCTGGAGGGTCCTCGAAGAACTGATGGCCGGCGAACTTCGACGGCCTCGTGCGTGGACTCCGGTCCTCCTCAGCTGCGCCTGAAGGTCGGAGAAGCTCCGCTGGACGATCCCGCAGCTGCTGGTGGTGGCCAAGGCCTCGGCCGAGCCCTGGAAGGCTCCGGCGAAGTCGGGGAAGAAGAAGCTCCTGGCTGAACTGTGAAGGAGGCTCAGACACCTCCCTTGGACCTGCAAAGTAGACAAGGAGCTGCGCGGGTCGAGGGCAAAGTGCCTCGACCCAGGAAGACGGGGTGAAGGTGGACGGTGCTGCGTGGCGAATGAGCTCCGGCGAGGCGACGGCGGTGGAGCTCGACTCCCAGATCCTGTGCGATCTGGGTTGTGTGGAGGGGTGAAGAAGGTGCGTGAGGGCACGGTGAAGGTGATGGTCGGGTCGGATTGTGATGAAATCACGCGAGATGGTCGGAATCGAGAGGATGCGTCGGAGATGAAATTTGGGCGAAATCCTAAATTAGACGAAATTAAAAGGAACTAAGGGTACCTGATGGCTGAAGTAGACTGGGCTGGAGATGGGCTATCTCCGGGTCGTAGCTTCGAAGGGCGTCAAGGCCTGAAGCTCGATGCTCGACGCGGCGGCGGAGCAAGGACGGCGAGGTTACGCCGGATCGATGGAATCGCCCTCTCGCCTCACTGCAACACGGGCAAAAGCTTGCTGTCACTCTCGCCTTGCCGATGGAGGTCACGGGGAAGAAGGAGATGGTCCAAAGATGCGGCGCGAGGGCGGCGGAGATGGTGGTTTTATAATGTGACCGGGCGATTAGGGTTGAGTGGCGACAGCAAAGGAAGGCGTGATTTTGATGGCGAAGGATCCGGCGAGGGAGAGGGATGTGCGGCGAAGAATCTGGGCGCGGGGGTTGAGTGGAAGACAGCTGGAGTCGCGTGGGAAAATTCGGGGAAGAAGGCGCGGCGCGCGTTGGCCAGAAAAGGAAGGAGGCGCGGGGGAGTTGACTGGGGTCAACATTCCCCCGTGGCCCAATCAGGAGCGGCCACGTGTAGGCGATTTTTGTTTTATTTTTTTAGGGTAGAAATAGGTCGAATTAGGAAAAACTTAAAACATGAAATATTTTTCTTTTATTTTTTTCTATTTTTTGGTGATTTTTATTTAATTTTTGGAAATAAAAATAGGTTAGCTCTATATATAGGTATATGTACACTACATGAATTTTTATTTTTGATTTTTTATTTGTTATTTTTATGTGTTTTTATGCCCATTTTGTATTTTATTTATTTACAACATGAAATATGGAATAAAAGAATATTTTTATTTTATTTTTATCACTTATATACAAGTGTGAAATAAATGGATATCTACATTTATATACATGGTATTAATACAATGTATTTTTGGTATTTTCAATTTTGTAATTTTTATTTGATTTTTGTTTTATTTCTTTTTATTTATTTTATTTACAAAATAATCCATAGAATATTCACAAAAAGTTTAGAAAATAAATGAATTTATTTATAGGGTTAAATAAATGCAAGAGTGTGGTTTGTGTACATGGTGAAAGGGTAATTTTTGACTTTTTGATTTTTATCTTTTTATTTTGTTTTTAATAGAATATACACACAATATGGACAAACATATTTTTGGGTGAGGAAAATATATAGTTTAATATATTTACAAATATATACACATGAGCTCCTATCTCCCTCTACTTTGGCTTTTATGCGGTCAGGCCCATGCTGAGCCCTCCCTTGGGTTAGGTTGCTCAATATTTATTCTAAATATTTCCCTCTTTTTCTTTTTGCTCTTTATTCTTTTATTTTGTGCACAAAAACATGCTAATTATAGGTTTTTACACAATGCATGATTTTGGTATTTATTTGTATTTACACATATCTACATGTATTTGCAAAGGGTTTTGTAGCTAAAATAGAAGAATAAAGAGTGATGAATGGGTATTCATCACCCCCCTATGCTTAACTTTGCTAGTCCCTTAGCAAACACTTATTTGAAAAAGAAGTGAAAAAGAAAGAAAAAGAAAAAGAAAAAGAGGATGTACATGGATCAAGGTTGACTTATTTAAATTTTCCTTCATTAAATTGAAATATGGAGCTCGATCAGATCTTTGGATTATTAATGTGTCGGAACCTTATTTGGACTTAAGCCTAAAACTCAACAGCCTCCAAGTTCCACCAATCTATGGGCAAGACTCCTCAATAAACCAGATCAGAACAAGTCTACATACACAGACTCTAATGACCATGAATCTTTTCCTTGCGGTGTAAGTGATATGTGGCTCCCCACCTCAGAAGTGACAAAGAAACAACCTCCCTCAACCTGGTAACTCTAATGCCTCGGTCTAGCAACTCTTTCCTCGAGAAGCGGGGTATTCCCTTCTAAGTTCAAGTGCAACCGGCTCAAGAAGAGGGGGTAGAAGTATAGAGTTTTGGAAGCTTAGCCAGTGTAGCTAAGTCTCCCGCTGCAAGCTTCATGAAATGTAACATGGATACCATAAGCTTTTGCTTCATACTCCGGTGGGGTTATTAAATTTTCACTCCGACCCACCACTTTTTTGGAGTTCTTTTTGCATTTTTGCATATTTTTTTTTTTTTCAACAACTTCTGTACAACATATCTACATGGTGCAGCATATATAAGAAATTTCCCCTTGAGCCAGTAGACTATCCCTCTTTTGAAGCTTTATTGCAACCCACAGCTTCTGTCTTTAGCTTTCAACACCACTAGACCAAGTTGAGGTGCACTTCCTTCACTATAAGAAGAAGAGAGGTTCCGCCTAGAAGTACTACCCTCATATGCTACCCCAAGCCAAAGGAAACTGCCTCCTCACCACCTCGTCCATGGAGAGCCATGTGTAAAGTGCAGGTGCAAGTTAAGCCATTGTCTCTGAGAGTCATGCGTGTGTTGTTAAGTGCTCTACTTAGGCTCATCAAGATGACATATGCTCATAGCCTAGTGGACTCAAAGAATTAAGTCCTTATGGACCTGAAAAGCCTTAACCCTAAGTCCTACAAGGTTCCTCTTGAAGTTAAGTGAATTAAGATCTTATTCAAGCTCCATTTCTCAATTTAATTCCAGGCTTAGTTTAAATGTCAACTCTTATCCAGGAGAAACTATATACACATATGTACAAAAGATGCTATTTACAAATATTTTACAATCATGCAAGAATTTTGAAAAATGTTTTGAAATCATGAATGAATGATGCATGAAGTGCAAGTTTTGCAAAATGATATTTACACACATTTACACAAGATTTTTGCAAACTTTTGATTTTCAAAACATTTTGGAAAAATTTTGTACTATATACATAATTTTGATACAAAATATTTTACACAAGCTTCACACAAAAGATTTTTGAAATCATTTTTACAAAAAATACTTTATACACTAGCTATGTATGTGCACGAATAAAAGAGGTTTATGTACATGAAAAATTTTAATTTTGTGATTTTTGTGATTTTTAGCCATTTTATTTATTAACACACTCACACAAAGTACGAGTTATGGCTAAAGTATATATGAAATATATACACACCCCCCCTATACTTAGCTCGAACGATGTCCTCAGAGTGATCAAGAGCGATGAAGAAGACATAACTCGTGCTTAGTAGAAGGGAAGTGAAAAGGAATGGCTAAGTACAGGAACGAACAAATGAATAGAATGAGAGGAACTCGGTGGTTTCCCCCTATACTTAGGATTAACTAATCCCTAAGTATAGAAAGCTGTACATGAAGGGAAATCCGAGTGAAGAAGATACAGAGTCTGCTCCCCCTATACTTAGGGTAAAATATCCCTAAGTATAGGCAGCAAAAACAAGAGCAGAAAGAATGAAAAGAATACTCACAGGTCCGACATCCCCCCTATACTTAGGGTAAAATACACCCTAAGTATAGCATAATCATAAGATGAGAAATGGGATGTGGGACTAAAGAATAGAATGATATGGACAACTGGATCTATACAGGCGGAGGAACAGTGAAAATCAGGCGTGAGATGTAAAAGATGTGAGTCAAAGGACCACATCTCACGCAAAATGAATAGCAGCAATAATAACGTCCCGCGGCTCATGATCTAGAAATGGTTTGAGCCGCTGGCCGTTCACTCGGAAGGTACTCTCAGAAGATAACTCAGATATATCAATGCTACCGTTATCGTGTACCTTTCTGACCAAATAGGGTCCTTTCCATTTGCTCTGTAGCTTCCCTGGAAATAATCTAAGCCTTGCATCAAACAGCCATACTTTCTGTCCAATCTCAAAATGCTTGTGGCTGATATGAGAATCATGCCACTCCTTGATTTTCTCCTTATAATGTAGGCTGTTTGAGAAAGCTGCATCTCTAAGCTCTTCCAAGGCGGCTAACTCTGCCCTCCTCTGGTCTCCTATACCATTTGGATCCATCAATATGTCTGTAACTGCCCAGAGTGACTTGTGCCTCAGCTCAACTGGTAGATGGCACGGCTTGCCATAAACGAGGCGAAAGGGAGATGTACCCAATGGAGTCTTGAAAGACGTCCGATATGCCCATAAGACCGAGTCCAAAAGCTGTGACCAATTCTTTCGGTCAGGGCGGACGACTTTCTGCAAAATATTCTTGATCTCCCTATTCGACACTTCGGCTAGACCATTCGTCTGTGGATGATACGGTGTAGCAACACGATGGTCTATGCCGAACTCTGTAGCAAGTGCCTTCACCTGGTCGTTGATGAAATGAGATCCCCCATCAGAAATCAGAACTCGTGGAACCCGAACCGCATAATGATGTTTTTCTTCAAAAATCTGCAAACTGTCTTCGCATCTGCGGCTCGGGCGGGGATAGCCTCAACCCAACGACTCACATAATCTACGGCCAACAGAATGTACTCGAATCCCTGACTCTTAGGGAATGGACCCATGAAATCGATGCCCCATGCGTCAAAAACCTCACAGAAGTGAATGGGCTGCATCGGCATCATATCACGTTGTCCACAAGTGCCCATCCTCTGACAGTCAGTACACCTCCTCACGAACTCATCTGAGTCCTTGAAGAGGGTAGGCCACCACAAGCCGGATTGGAGCACTTTCTGTGCCGTTTCTCCTCCCAGAATGATGTCCTCCTGCCTCAAGCTTGTGGCAGTAAGTGAGGACACTATGGTGTTCCTCCTGAGGAATACACCGACGCCAGATGCTATCCCCTCCTTCGTGGTAAAGGATGGGATCCTCCCAGTGGTAAGACTTGGCCTTCGCAAGGAAGGTCTCAAGCCTCTGCCTGGGCCAATCTTGTGGGACTTTCCCAGCAACGAGAAAGTTCACAATATCGGCGTACCATGGGAGTGAGGTGATAGCAAGGATCGCCTCGTCTGGGAAGGTATCACAAATGGGGTTAATCTGCTCAGAATCCTCAGGCTGCTCTAATCGGGATAAATGGTCCGCCACCACATTCTTGACTCCAGGTTTATCCTTGATCTCAATGTCGAACTCCTGGAGTAGAAGGATCCATCTAGTAAGTCTGGCTTTGGCATCCTTCTTTGACATGAGGTACCTGATGGCGGTGTGGTCTGTGTACAAGGTCACTCGAGATCCAATGATATATGATCTGAATTTATCTAGGGCAAACACTACTGCTAGCATCTCCTTCTCTGTGACTGTGTAATTCCGCTGGGCGGAATCCAATGTGTGGCTAGCATAGTGTATTGCAAACGGTACTCCATCCCTCCTCTGTCCTAGCACTGCTCCTACGGCAAAATCGGAGGCGTCCGTCATGATCTCGAATGGGAGAGACCAATCGGGTGGCTGAAGGACAGGAGCCTCAATTACGCACTGCTGGAGAGTCTCAAACGACGAAAGACACTTGTCATCGACAAGGAACTCGGTGTCTTTTGTCAAGAGGTCAGTCAACGGTCGGGCAATCTTGCTGAAATCATGAATAAATCTCCTATAAAAACCAACGTGCCCCAGAAATGACCGTAACTGCTTCAAATTGGACGGCGGTGTGAGTTTTCTAATGACATCGACCTTGGCCGGATCAACCTCCATGCCTCTGTTGGAGATGATGTGGCCAAGCACCGTCCCTTGAGTCACCATGAAGTGACTCTTCTCCCAAGATAGAACTAAGCGGGTAGCAATGCATCGCTGGAGTACTCGGTCTAGGCAGTCAAGACAGGAATCGAAATCGTCGCCGTAAACCGAGAAGTCGTCCATGAAGACCTCCAAACACTCCCCTACCATGTCCGAAAAGATTGACAGCATGCATCTCTGAAAAGTCGCAGGGGCGTTACATAGCCCGAATGGCATGCGTCGAAAGGCGTAAGTACCGAAGGGACAGGTAAAGGTGGTCTTCTCCTGATCCTCAGGAGCGATGGCCACCTGGTTGTAGCCCGAGTACCCATCTAGGAAGCAGTAATGGCTCTTCCCTGCCAGTCTCTCTATGATCTGGTCAATAAAAGGCAGGGGGAAATGGTCCTTCTTGGTGGCCTGGTTGAGTCTCCTGTAGTCAACACAGACCCGCCAAGAGGTGGGTACTCGTGTAGCAATCTCCTCTCCCGACTCACTGATCACAGTCGTGATGCCCGTCTTCTTGGGCACCACATGCAAGGGGCTAACCCACTTGGAGTCGGAAATGGGATAAATAAAATCTGCACTCCACCATTTTGATATTTCCTTCATGACAACCTCTCTTAGGTTGGGGTTCAGTCGCCGCTGGAACTCACGCGACGGCTTTGCCCCTTCCTCGAGATAGATATGGTGGGAGCACAACGAGGGACTAATCCCATGGAGATCTGCTACGCTCCATCCAATTGCCTTGCGGTTCTTTTCAAGAACCTCCATCAGACGGGATTCTTGTTCTCCAGTCAGATCTGCAGAGATGATGACTGGGTACATCTCAGACTCTCCCGCAAGGAATCGATACTTCAGCGAAGTAGGGAGCGGCTTTAGCTCTGGACAGCTAGGTGCTGGCAAATCTGGCTTCTGTAGAAGATGTGTGTATGCTGATAATTCTGCCAAATTTGCTTGGGAAAATGATAATGAACTCTCACAAACTGGATCTGGAGAAGGCGGGTCCTCTACATTGTCTCTGATCTGCTCTGCCTCTACCTCCTCCTCATCTATAGGCTCAGGTGGATCCAGATCTGGCATCTGATCACTACAATCTGCCCAATCAGACTCTGAATCCGAGAGATCTATATCAGACTCAGTGGCATCAGTACCACTGGAGAACAAGGTGGCATTAGCACCACCATAGAGCAGGGTGGCCTCAGTACCACCATCACTGGAAATCGTGTCGCGATCAAGGTCCGACTCTGCTGACTCAATAGTATCCTGTACCAGGTCCGTGCTCTCCAGACTATCCTCTACTATCATCTCTGCATCAGCCGAATCTGAATATGAGAGGATGGTCTGTGCTACAGGATTTGCCCAAGCTGCCTCATCATCTGTGATCACAAAATCACAGTCCTGGTGGATGTCTGGCTCTGGGTCTGTCAGCTGCTCTGAATCTGTACTGCCATGTGAGCGGGATCTGGATCTGGCTCTGTGGTCCTTAACCGTCTCTATTTGTATACTCTCGCCCTGGACGCGAAAGTACACCTTCCCGCTATCATGATCAGTCACCGCCTTGGCTGTGGCCAAGAATGGGCGACCGAGGATGATGGGGGAATCGGTCAACGAGTCAGGGGTCTCCATGTCCAGCACTACGAAGTCCACGGGGAATTGCAAACCCTGAATCGTGACGACAACGTCTCGTAACAACCCCTTTGGCCTCTTGACAGACCGATCAGCAAACTGAAGGTATGTCCTGCTCTGTCTAAGAGTGCCCAACTCTAAGTGGTCGAGAAGGGCTGCCGGAAGAAGGTTGATAGACGATCCGCTATCTAATAGAGTGCGGTCGAACCTCTGCTCACTAATCTGACATCTGACATACGGGGCCCCTAAATCTGGCCTCTTAGTCGGCAGATGGTTCTGGATCGCGTAACACGTGGCTTTCGTTAGCACATGAATTTCTGCGGTCTTGTTCCTCTTCTTCCTCCTGATTGTGGTCCTATCTCTTAGGGATCGCTGAAGAAGAGGAATGTGCTGCAAAGCCTCATTGAGGGTCAGCTGGATGTGAAATCGGTCTATCATGCTCTGGCTGAACTCCTCCTGCTCTCTCTTTTTTGGGTCTTTTTCTTTTTTCTTCCCTTTCCCTAACTCAAGGGCTCTAGGGAAGGGGATCACAGGGTCCTTCTCAGATGAAGGACTAGGAATAGGTCTAGACTGTTCGACGACTGGATCCTCACAAGCATCATTCATCACAGTGGGATCAGAAGAAACTAAACCTTTTCCTTTATTCAAATCAAAGTTCCGAGATACATTCACATGAGGAAAGACAACAGTTCTATCAGAATAAATGTTGGTGGCATCAGTACCACCTCTAGCTGGCTCTACCACTAGACGTCTTGCGGCCTCAGTACCGCTGGCTGGCTCGGCTCTGCTGGTGGCGTCAGTACCACCTCCTCTATGTGGTGAAATGGCGGCCTCAGTACCGCCAGTGGAATCAGCATCTCGGGTGGCCTCAGTACCACCGTCATCATGATGTGCGGCTTCAGTACCGCTCTCCTCTTCCTCATCTGGCGCTCTAGATGACTCCTCGTGATGTCGGTCAGATGAGGCGCCGCCTGCTGGTCTTCTACCGCTCCTAAGTGTGACAAAATCAGCATCAAATAGATCCGACGAGATAACATCAAATAAGTCACTAGAAGTGGTAGGCTCAGTGTGAACTACCTGCTCAGATTTCCTCTTCAGATTATTCGGATTAGGCTCTATCTGTGCAGGGATGGCGGCCTTCCCTCTCATCAGGTCCCGCATCTCCTGGCGGAACTCGTCCATCTCCCGTCTAAATGTAGCCTGCTGCTCTGTGAAGAGGCGGGCTATATCATCCATGGCGGGGCTCTCATGGGAGCCCGACGGGTTGCCTCTCTGGTAATGAGGCTGCTGGGGCTGAGAGGGGTAAGAGGATGGATGCTGCTGCTGGTGAGCCTGCTGCTCACGTCTCCAACTCTGTCCCTGCTGCTGATAGGGACGAGATACGAATGATGATGGCTGGGATGCTGGGTGCTGCTGGTGATCTCTCTGGGCGGAGTACTGCCCTCCCTGACCGGCTGGCTGCTGCTGGGGCTGGTTACCCCCATTCCCCCACCTGAATCCGGGATGGTCTCGTCGGATTCCAGGCTGGGGCCGGTCATACCAAATCCCGTTGACATCCATCAACGGTTCTGCATCGTAATGGGCTGGTGGGAGTACATCCAGAGGCTGATCCGGCTGATATACCACCATCTGTAAGTCTGGAGATGGTGGTGCCTGGTAAGAGGGCTGCTGCTGCTGGTACGGCTCCGCCTGTACAAGGTGAACTTGTCTAGGCTGCTGCAAGGAGCTGGAGCGCTGGGACGAGCTGCGGCTGCCACCGGAATCGCCTCGCGACAGAAGACGGGGCTGAGGAGTCGTCTGTGCCTCCTGAAGACACAAGAGCTGGGTCTTCATGTCGCTCAGAGTCTGTGCCATCTCCTCCATCTGAGTTATGCCCTGGCACTGCTTCTTCTCGATGATTTCCATGCGGTCCAACTTTTCGCTAATAATCCCCATGTCCGCAGCGGCCGACTCTGCCTGTGCGGCTGCAACTGTGGACGAACTGGATGGACCTGCATCAACCCGTGCTATCCGCTGATACTGCACGGGTCCTGGCGGCTGCTGTCTCTGTGTGTACAACCGAGTCTGGGACATCACCATGTAATTCTCGGACATCTCCTCATAGATGGCCCAGACTTGGTTATGGTCCTTGGCAAAGTAGGACCCGCCGCAAGAAGCATTCACCAGACCCTGAAGCTCTGGTGTCAGCCCACTGAAGAAGCTCTGAACTAGGTTCGGCTTCGAAATGTCGTGGTGGGGGCATCTATCCAGAAGCTCTCTGAACCTCTCCCATGCCTCGTGAAATTGCTCGTTAGGTTGCATGGAGAAGTTGTTGATCAGGGCCCTCGCTGCATTCGTCCGCCCGAGTGGATAGTACTTGTTCAAGTACTCGGTGCGGAGCTGATCCCAGGTGTACACAAACTTCCCTAGATGTTTCAGCCAGGCGGCTGCTCTATCTGCCAGTGAAAAAGGGAAGGCCATCATTCGAATCGTATCTTGGTCCACACGACGGTCGTGGACAATGCTGCAGATCATCAAAAACTCCTGTAGATGGAGGTGAGGTTCCTCAGTGGCGAGTCCATGAAAGTGCGGAAGCATCTGCAGGGTGTTCGGAGGGAACTTGAAATCCCCCACGATAGCAGGAATCACCACCCATTGGTGCATCAGTGTAGATCCAGGGTTGTGAAGCTCCCGCATCGGTCTCGCTGCTGCGGCGGCTGCCGTTGCTGCGGCGGCTGCTGCTGCGGCTGCTGCCTCTGCATCAGCATCAGGAATGTCCTCCGGCTCGCTCGGCTCTTCTCGCTCTCTTCGGAGTCTCTCCAACTCCCTCCTCATCTCTATCATGAATGCCCCCTGATCGCGTAACTGGTTCTGAACCGTCTCTAATGATGCGATCAGGGTGGAGTTGATCGCTCCCTGGTCTAAAACAAAGTGTTCGGGCTGGCGATCGTCTGAACTACCGGCTCCAGCCATAGGGATGTCTGCAAAATCAGAAGAGCCCAACTCAGGTTCGGTCAAATGAATTCGTCTCTCCTCGGGCTCATGTCTCTCAGGAACAGAAGAAAGGGGATCGAGGGGGAACAGGGTGGATTCGAACTCGGGCCCGGAGAGCTGGTCTCGACTCTCACGGGCCAACCTAGATGATGGAGTAGACGCGCCTGAAAGCGGTGCAGCCAGAGGCTGCCTAAGAGATCGTCTGCCCATCATCTTAATCTTGGCGAGTTGGGCGGATGGGATCTGGAGAAAATATGATCGCAAGCAAACCCCTGGTTCACCAACGCAACACAATGTGAAGACCGTGAAAGATCGGTCAATTTATCTTGTCAATTTTTGTTTGGTGAACACACAAGATATCAGAGCGCTTACGTGACCTGTTAGGATACCCGATACTCTCTCAACCGACTGTCCCGCACAGAAGAGTCGGTAATCAGTCGAGATGAGCACCGGAGGGCTTTACCTAGTGTTCGGGTCACTCTCTCGCACAATCAAACCAAACAATGAGGGGGTTGCTCTCCCCAAGACAAATTTTTATTGTGAGTGTCTTTTAGGGTCAATAGTGTTATCCAGTCCCAATTTTTATTGTTTTTCTTTTTAATGTTTTTCAAAAATAAATACAAGCGGCCTAACGGTTTTTCCGATTCTCCTGATGATTATTAATCCAAAAACAGAGGGAGAAGACGAAAAAAAAGCCGATGCGCGGAGAAATCAATGATGCATGCAGAGAAAGAAATGCGTACCTTGTCTCCAGCACTCTACATGCAAGTGATCCGCGCAGAATTTAAAGACCGAAATAAAACTACCTAAATGGTGCAGTGGGAAAAGCCGAGTCCTAGATGAGCAACTTCTATTGATCGTGAAGAACAATAGTTAGCTAATCGAATAGAGTCCGGAGTCCGATCTTGGGAGTCACTCGGTGCCTGCCACAACGGGTCCTGCCAGCGCTGTATGTGACTCCTCACGGCACGTGGTCTCAAATCCAATTTCACTAACTTTTTCAATGAATTTTATTAAGGTCCAATTACGTTCTATAGGAACAGATATTCTATTAGGTGTTGGGCCTTAAAAATCTACGTCACAATCAACATAAATTCCTAAATCTAGGGGCTCGAGGAAAACCGTGTAAACACCGGAAAAGGCAGCTAGCTATGAAAACCACGATAAAAGCCGCGAAAATCAGATGGGTCCCCCGAGCACACCGGTGCTCGGCGAAACAGACCCGCTAAGTTACAAATGTCCAAAAGTGTCCAGAGTTCAAGTCCTAAATTATTACAACAAGAATAATGTTCTCTCTCTCTCTCTGAAATTAAAAATCTCTGCTCCTTTCTCTCTCTTCCTGCTCCTCTTCCCGTGCGGGTCCTCAAAAAGTATACTCCAAGATCTCCACGTAGTACCTCGCACAAAAATCAAAGAGAGAGAATGGTCAGAAAACAACAATAATATAGAGAGAGACAAAATGGAAAACTGACTACAAAGCCGTGCTCCCCGGCAACGGCGCCATTCTGATCGCCGCCCAAATGACAGAGGTAAAAGGTCTAAAGAAATAAATCACAATGTCGTTGCGACCTCAATCACTCGGGCTGAGTAAATCAAGAAAATAAACCACTCACAAAGAGATCAATCAATCAATACACAAGAAAGAGCGGTCTGCTATAGGTTTAACCTGGTATAGCTCCCAGGGTCGAACTCAAGGAGCACAGATTGGCCTTGCGGCCTACGATGTAGTCAGGAATCCAAAAAGTCTTTTTTAAGGTTTTTATTTGTTTTTGAAATTTTTTTAGATTTTTAAAAGATGAGAAAATGACAGGAAGCACACAAACACTGGACTTCAACAATTTATACACCACACAAAAATGATGCAAAAATTCCAGAAAATTGGTTTTTAGGTTTTTTATGTTTTTTACTGTTTTTGGTGAATTTTTGAGATTTTTCTAATAGATAACATAATTATTAAAAATCAAACAATGCAAAGAATGTAGGGTACTGTCCAGCAAGGCTTAAGATCCAAAAATAAAATAATTTTGGATCTCAAACAGCCGTGAAGGTAATTTCCCTAAAAACTATGAAGAATAAGGAAAATTTAGGCACCCTAATTATTGTTTTTGGATTTTTAATTTATTTACTACAATTTTTATGAGTTTTTAGGGGTTTTTCAATTTTTATGGTTTTTAAGTGATGAAAAGTGGCCAAAATTGGCTCGAAAATCAATCAACCAGTAAACAACATTACCTAATTTTTTTAGAATTTTTGGTGGAGTTTTTATATTTTTTTGGTATTTTTAAAGTCAAACAGTGGCGAAAATAAGGGTTTTTGAATTTTTAAAAATAATAAATGAAATCAGAAATGTCTCCAAAAATCATAGAAATTCCTACACCATGGCAGGAGCCATGTGTCAAAATTTCATTGGATTTGGAGGTCGTTTGATATTTTATTCAAAAATAAAGGTAGGGCACTGTGCACAGGGACCTAAGTGCAAATACCCAAAAGTTCTGGGGTCCTGGTGCAAAATACCCAAGAAGTCACGTGCCAAGCACGTGCCTGGGGCACTCAAGGACCTAAATGTAATAAAAATAAGTTCCAAGGATCTATTGATAACTCGTATCAAAAGTCCAGGGGCTTATATGCAATTTACCCAAAAATAATTCGCACATGTTCAAAATCAATGCTCACAGGGGTATATATGCAAATAAACAAAACATTTCATGCATTCATTAACATTCCAGAACTACAGGGCAAGATACGCAAATAACCCAACAAAACACGTGCCAAAGCACGTGGGTCTCTACTGGCAGGGGTATAAATGCAATTAAAATAAAGCGCGAGGGTCTCTATGCAAATATCCCAGAAAATAAACAACGTGAATTAAAAGTTACAGGACTAAACTGAAATAAACAAACTACAAGGGGGCCCTATGATATTTACCCCTTTATTCGCCAACGGTCGGATGTGCGCCACGTGGGTGATCTGACGGCTAGGAATAGCTGGCGCTTCACCCCTTTGGCCTTTGGCTCTGATCGACGGCGGAGGGAGAGGCACGTGGACGATCTGACGGTGATGGACTCCGGTCTCTCTCCTCTGCTACGGATGGCTCCGATGCGCTCCTCAAATGGATCAACGGTCGCTGCTCCTCAACAGATGGACGCTCAGGATCAGATCTGGAGCTGGAGCATCATCGGACGGCTCTGGAGGGTCCTCGAAGAACTGATGGCCGGCGAACTTCGACGGCCTCGTGCGTGGACTCCGGTCCTCCTCAGCTGCGCCTGAAGGTCGGAGAAGCTCCGCTGGACGATCCCGCAGCTGCTGGTGGTGGCCAAGGCCTCGGCCGAGCCCTGGAAGGCTCCGGCGAAGTCGGGGAAGAAGAAGCTCCTGGCTGAACTGTGAAGGAGGCTCAGACACCTCCCTTGGACCTGCAAAGTAGACAAGGAGCTGCGCGGGTCGAGGGCAAAGTGCCTCGACCCAGGAAGACGGGGTGAAGGTGGACGGTGCTGCGTGGCGAATGAGCTCCGGCGAGGCGACGGCGGTGGAGCTCGACTCCCAGATCCTGTGCGATCTGGGTTGTGTGGAGGGGTGAAGAAGGTGCGTGAGGGCACGGTGAAGGTGATGGTCGGGTCGGATTGTGATGAAATCACGCGAGATGGTCGGAATCGAGAGGATGCGTCGGAGATGAAATTTGGGCGAAATCCTAAATTAGACGAAATTAAAAGGAACTAAGGGTACCTGATGGCTGAAGTAGACTGGGCTGGAGATGGGCTATCTCCGGGTCGTAGCTTCGAAGGGCGTCAAGGCCTGAAGCTCGATGCTCGACGCGGCGGCGGAGCAAGGACGGCGAGGTTACGCCGGATCGATGGAATCGCCCTCTCGCCTCACTGCAACACGGGCAAAAGCTTGCTGTCACTCTCGCCTTGCCGATGGAGGTCACGGGGAAGAAGGAGATGGTCCAAAAGATGCGGCGCGAGGGCGGCGGAGATGGTGGTTTTATAATGTGACCGGGCGATTAGGGTTGAGTGGCGACAGCAAAGGAAGGCGTGATTTTGATGGCGAAGGATCCGGCGAGGGAGAGGGATGTGCGGCGAAGAATCTGGGCGCGGGGGTTGAGTGGAAGACAGCTGGAGTCGCGTGGGAAAATTCGGGGAAGAAGGCGCGGCGCGCGTTGGCCAGAAAAGGAAGGAGGCGCGGGGGAGTTGACTGGGGTCAACATTCCCCCGTGGCCCAATCAGGAGCGGCCACGTGTAGGCGATTTTTGTTTTATTTTTTTAGGGTAGAAATAGGTCGAATTAGGAAAAACTTAAAACATGAAATATTTTTCTTTTATTTTTTTCTATTTTTTGGTGATTTTTATTTAATTTTTGGAAATAAAAATAGGTTAGCTCTATATATAGGTATATGTACACTACATGAATTTTTATTTTTGATTTTTTATTTGTTATTTTTATGTGTTTTTATGCCCATTTTGTATTTTATTTATTTACAACATGAAATATGGAATAAAAGAATATTTTTATTTTATTTTTATCACTTATATACAAGTGTGAAATAAATGGATATCTACATTTATATACATGGTATTAATACAATGTATTTTTGGTATTTTCAATTTTGTAATTTTTATTTGATTTTTGTTTTATTTCTTTTTATTTATTTTATTTACAAAATAATCCATAGAATATTCACAAAAAGTTTAGAAAATAAATGAATTTATTTATAGGGTTAAATAAATGCAAGAGTGTGGTTTGTGTACATGGTGAAAGGGTAATTTTTGACTTTTTGATTTTTATCTTTTTATTTTGTTTTTAATAGAATATACACACAATATGGACAAACATATTTTTGGGTGAGGAAAATATATAGTTTAATATATTTACAAATATATACACATGAGCTCCTATCTCCCTCTACTTTGGCTTTTATGCGGTCAGGCCCATGCTGAGCCCTCCCTTGGGTTAGGTTGCTCAATATTTATTCTAAATATTTCCCTCTTTTTCTTTTTGCTCTTTATTCTTTTATTTTGTGCACAAAAACATGCTAATTATAGGTTTTTACACAATGCATGATTTTGGTATTTATTTGTATTTACACATATCTACATGTATTTGCAAAGGGTTTTGTAGCTAAAATAGAAGAATAAAGAGTGATGAATGGGTATTCATCAGCATCACAACTGTGATCAGTGAGTCGGGAGAGGAGATCGCTACACGAGTACCCACCTCTTGGAGGGTTTGTGTTGACTACAGGAGACTCAACCAAGCCACCAAGAAGGACCATTTCCCCCTGCCTTTTATTGACCAGATCATTGAGAGACTGGCAGGGAAGAGCCATTATTGCTTCCTGGATGGGTACTCGGGCTACAACCAAGTGGCCATCGCTCCTGAGGATCAGGAGAAGACCACCTTTACCTGTCCCTTCGGCACATATGCTTTTCGACGCATGCCATTTGGGCTATGCAATGCCCCTCGACTTTTCAGAGGTGCATGTTGTCGATCTTTTCGGACATGGTAGGGGAGTGTTTGGAGGTCTTCATGGACGATTTCTCGGTCTACGGCGACGGATTCGATTCTTGTCTTGACTGCCTAGACCGGGTACTCCAGCGATATATCGAGTTTCATTTGGTTCTATCTTGGGAGAAGAGTCACTTCATGGTGACTCAAGGGACGGTGCTTGGCCACATCATCTCCAACAGGGGCATGGAGGTTGATCCGGCCAAGGTTGATGTCATTAGGAAACTCACACCGCCGTCCAACTTGAGGCAGCTACGGTCATTCCTGGGGCACGTTGGATTTTATAGGAGATTTATTCAGGATTTCAGCAAGATTGCCCGACCGTTGACTGACCTCTTGACGAAAGATACCGAGTTCCTTGTCGATGACAAGTGTCTCTCGTCCTTTGCGACTCTCCAGCAGCATGTTATTGAGGCTCCTGTTCTCCAGCCGCCTGATTGGTCTCTCCCATTCGAGATCATGACGGACGCCTCCGATTTTGCCGTGGGGGCAGTGCTGGGACAGAGGAGGGATGGAGTTCCGTTTGCCAAACACTATGCTAGCCGCACATTGGATTCCGCCCAGCGGAATTATACGGTCACAGAGAAGGAGATGCTAGCAGTAGTGTTTGCCCTAGATAAGTTCAGATCGTATATCATTGGATCTAGAGTGACTTTGTTTACAGATCACACCGCCATCAGGTACCTCATGGCAAAGAAGGATGCCAAGGCCAGACTGACTAGATGGATCCTTCTACTCCAGGAGGTCGACATTGAGATCAAGGATAAGCCTGGAGTCAAGAATGTGGTGGCGGATCATCTTTCCCGATTAGAGCAGCCTGAGGATTCTGAGCAGATTGATCCCATTCGAGATACCTTCCCAGATGAGGCGATCCTTGCTATCGCCTCACTCCCGTGGTATGCCGATATTGTGAACTTTCTCGTTGCAGGGAAAGTCCCACAAGATTGGCCCAGGCAGAGGCTTGAGACCTTCCTTGCGAGGGCCAAGTCCTACCACTGGGAGGATCCCATCCTTTACCACGAAGGAGGGGATAGCGTCTGGCGTCGGTGTATTCCTCAGGAGGAACACCATAGCGTCCTCACTTACTGCCACAAGCTTGAGGCAGGAGGACATCATTCTGGGAGGAGAACGGCACAGAAAGTGCTCCAATCCGGCTTGTGGTGGCCTACCCTCTTCAAGGACTCTGATGAGTTCGTGAAGAGGTGTACTGACTGTCAGAGGATGGGCACTTGTGGACAGCGTGATATGATGCCGATGCAGCCCATTCACTTCTGTGAGGTTTTTGATGCATGGGGCATCGATTTCATGGGTCCATTCCCTAAGAGTCAGGGATTTGAGTACATTCTGTTGGCCGTTGATTATGTTAGTCGTTGGGTGGAGGCTATCCCCACCCGAGCCGCTGATGCGAGGACAGTTTGCAGATTTTTGAGGAAGCATATCATCACGCGGTTCGGGGTTCCACGAGTTCTGATTTCTGATGGGGGGTCTCATTTAATCAACGACCAGGTGAAGGCCCTTGCTAGCGAGTTCGGCATAGATCATCGTGTTGCCACACCTTACCATCCACAGACGAATGGTCTAGCTGAGGTGTCGAATAGGGAGATCAAGAATATTTTGCAGAAAGTCGTCCGCCCTGACCGAAAGAATTGGTCACAGCTTTTGGACTCGGTCTTGTGGGCATATAGGACGTCTTTCAAGACTCCATTGGGCACATCTCCCTTTCGCCTCGTATATGGCAAGCCGTGCCACTTACCTGTTGAGCTGAGGCACAAGTCACTTTGGGCAGTTACAGATATTCTTATGGATCCAGATGGTATGGGAGACCAGAGGAGGGCAGAGTTAGCTGCCCTGGAGGAGCTTAGAGATGCAGCTTTCTCAAGCAGCCTACATTATAAGGAGAAAGTCAAGGAGTGGCATGATTCTCATATCAGCCACAAGCATTTTGAGATTGGACAGAGAGTATGGCTGTTTGATGCGAGGCTACGATTATTTCCAGGGAAGCTACAGAGCAAATGGAAGGGACCTTTTCTCGTCAGAAAGGTGAACGACAATGGTAGCATTGATATATCCGAGTTGTCTTCTGAGAGTACCTTTCGAGTGAACGGCCAGCGGCTCAAGCCATTTCTAGATCATGAGCCGCGGGACGTTATTGTTGCCCCTATTCATTTTGCGTGAGATGTGGTCTCTTGACTCACATCTTTTGCATCTCACGCCTGATTTTCACTGTTCCTCCGCCTGTATAGATCCAGTTGTCCATATCATTCTATTCTTTAGTCCCACATCCCTTTTTCTCATCTTATGATTATGCTATACTTAGGGTGTACTTTACCCTAAGTATAGGGGGGATGTCGAACCTGCGAGTATTCTTTTCATTCGCTCTGCTTCTGTTTTGCTACCTATACTTAGGGATATTTTACCCTAAGTATAGGGGGGGCAGATTCTGTATCTTCTTCACTCGGAGTTCCCTTCATGTACAGCTTTCTATACTTAGGATTAGTTAATCCTAAGTATAGAGGGAAACCACCGAGTTCCTCTCATTCTATTCATTTATTCGTTTCTGTACTTAGCCATTCCTTTTCACTTCCCTTTTACTAAGCATGGGTTATGTCTTCTTCATCTCTCTTGATCACTCTGAGGACATCGTTCGAGCTAAGTATAGGGGGGGTGTGTATATATTTCATATATACTTTAGCCATAACTCGTACTTTGTGTGAGTGTGTTAATAAATAAAAATGGCTAAAAATCACAAAAATTAAAAATTTTTCATGTACATAAACTTCTTTTATCTTGCACATACATAGCTAGTGTACAAAGTATTTTTGTAAAAAGGATTTCAAAAATCTTTTGTGTAAAGCTTGTGTAAATATTTTTGTATTAAAATTATGTATATAGTACAAAATTTTTCCAAAATGTTTTGGAAAATCAAAAGTTTGCAAGAATCTTGTGTAAATGTGTGTAAATATCTTTTTGCAAAACTTGCACCTCATGCATCATTCATCCATGATTTCAAAACATTTTTTCCAAAAATTTTGCATGATTGTAAAATATTTGTAAATAGCATCTTGTGTACATATATGTATATAGTTTTTCCTGGATGAGAGTTGACATTTAAACTAAGCCTGGAATTAAATTAAGAAATGGAGCTTGAATAAGATCTTAATCCACTTAACTTTAAGAGGAACCTTATAAGACTTAGGGTTAAGGCTTTTCGGGTCCATAAGGACTTAATTTTTTGAGTCCACTAGGCTATGAGCATATGTCATCTTGATGAGCCTAAGTAGAGCACTTAACAACACACGCATGACTCTTAGAGACAATGGCTTGACTTGCACCTGCACTTTACACATGGCTCTCCACGGATGAGGTGGTGAGGAGGCAGTTTCCTTTGGCTTGGGGTAGCATATGAGGGTAGTACTTCTAGGCGGAACCTCTCTTCTTCTTCTAGTGAAGGAAGTGCGTCTCAACTTGGTCTAGTGGTGATGAAGGCTAAAGACAGAAGCCGTGGGTTGCAATAAAGCTTCAAAAGAGGGATAGTCTACTGGCTCAAGAGGAAAATTTCTTGTATATATGCTGCACCATGTAGATATGTTGTACAGAAGTCCGTGAAAAAAAATGCAAAAATGCAAAAAGAACTCCAAAAAAGTGGTGGGTCGGATTGAAAATTTAATAACCCCACCGGAGTGTATATAGTCAAATAAAGCAAAGCTTATGGTATCCATGTTACATCTCATGAAGCTTGCAGCGGGAGACTTAGCTACACTGGCAAAGCTTCCAAAAGTCTATACTTCTACCCCCTCTTCTTGAGCCGGTTGCACTTGAACTTAGAAGGGAATACCCCGCTTCTCGAGGAAAGAGTTGCTGGACCGAGGCATTAGAGTTACCAGGTTGAGGGAGGTTGTTTCTTTGTTACTTCTGAGGTGGGGAGCCAAATATCACTTACACTGCATGGAAAGACTCATGGTCATTAGAGTTTGTGTATGTAGACTTGTTCTGATCTGGTTTATTGAGGAGTCTTGCCCATAGATTGGTGGAACTTAGAGGCTGTTGAGTTTTAAGCTTAAGTCTAAATAAGGTTCCGACACATTAATAATCCAAAGATCTGATCGAGCTCCATATTTCAATTTAATGAAGGAAAGTTTAATAATTCAACCTTGATCCATGTACATCCTCTTTTTCTTTTTCTTTCTTTCTTTTTCACTTCTTTTTCAAATAAGTGTTTGCTAAGGGACTAGCAAAGTTAAGTATAGGGGGGTGATGAATACCCATTCATCACTCTTTATTCTTATATTTTAGCTACAAAAACCTTTGCAAATACATGTAGATATGTGTAAATACAAATAATTACCAAAAGCATGCATTGTGTAAATTCTTGTAATTAGCATGTTTTTGTGCAAAAATAAAAGAATAAAGAGTAAAAAGAAAAAGAGGGAAATATTTAGAATAAATATTGAGCAACCTAACCCAAGGGAGGGCTCAGCATGGGCCTGACCGCATAAAAGCCAAAGTACAGGGAGATAGGAGCTCATGTGTAAATAATTATGTAAATAAAATAACAAAATATTTTCCTCACCAAAAATACATCTGTAAATATCTGTACATAGTTATAAAAGATAAAAAAACAAAACAAAAATTTGAAAATTAAAAAGATCAAAAATACCCTTTCACCATGTACATAGACCATGCTTCTTTATTTATTTAACCTTGTAAATAAATAAAATCATTTTCTAAATTTTTTGTAAATATTCTATGCTATATATTGTAAGTAAATAAAACAAAAGGATCAAAACAAAAATCAAATAAAAATAACAAAATTAAAATTACAAAAATATAGTGTACAAATGCCATGTATATAGTTGTACATAATGATGAATACCCATTCATCACTCTTTATTCTTCTATTTTAGCTACAAAAACCTTTGCAAATACATGTAGATATGTGTAAATACAAATAATTACCAAAAGCATGCATTGTGTAAAAACCTATAATTAGCATGTTTTTGTGCACAAAATAAAAGAATAAAGAGCAAAAAGAAAAAGAGGGAAATATTTAGAATAAATATTGAGCAACCTAACCCAAGGGAGGGCTCAGCATGGGCCTGACCGCATAAAAGTCAAAGTAGAGGGAGATAGGAGCTCATGTGTATATACTTCTAAAATTATATTTTCCTCACCCAAAAATATGCTTGTACATATTTTGTGTATATTTAGAAAATATCAAAAACAAAATAAAAATTTAAAAAAATCAAAAAGTAAAAAAAAATACCCTTTCACCATGTGCATAAACCACACCATTGTATTTATTTAACCTTGTAAATAAATTCAATTATTTTCTAAACTTTTTGTAAATATTCTATGTTACATATTGTAAATATATAAAATAACAAGAAACAAAACAAAAATCAAATAAAAATTACAAAATTAAAAATACAAAAATACATTGTATAAATACCATGTATATAAATGTATTCAACCATTTATTTCACCCTTGTATATAAGTGATAAAAATAAAATAAAAATATTCTTTTATTCCTCATTTTATCTTGTAAATAAATAAAATACAAAATGAGCATAAAAATACATAAAAATAACAAATAAAAAATCAAAAATAAAAACTCCATATAGTGTACATATACCTATATATAGCTACCCTATTTTTATTCCCAAAAATTAATTAAAAATCACCAAAAAATAGAAAAAAATAAAAGAAAAATATTTCATGTTTTGAGTTTTCTTTAATTCGGCCTATTTCTACCTTAAAATAAATAAACAAAAATCAACTGCACGTGGCAGCTTCTGATTGGTCCACGGGGGACTGTTGACCCCGGTCAACTCCCCCGCGGACTCCTTCCTTTTCTGGAAGAAGCGCGCCACCCCATCTTCTCCGATTTTCCCACGCGTCTCCAGGCTGTCTCCCACGCAAATCTCATGCCCAGATTCTTCGCCTATCATCCATCTTCCTCGCCCGATCTTCCGCCACGAAATCAACACCTTCCATCGCTGTCGCCCCTCAACCCTAATCGCCCCTGTCACCTTATATATTCTTCCCTCCGCCGCCTCCGCGCTCCATCTTTGGACCATCTCCTTCTCCCCAGTGACCTCCATAGGCATCGCGAGAGTGACAGCAAGCGTCTGCCCTTGTTGCAGTGAGGTGAGGAAGCGAATCCATTGATCCGGCGAACTTCGCCGCCACTGCTCCGCCACCAGCGTCGAGCATCGAGCCTCAGGCCTTGACGCCCTTCGAGGCTACGACCAGGAGTTAGCCACACTCCAGCATAGTCTTCCGCTCCACCCAGGTAATCAATTAGCTCTTCTATTTCTTCCAATTTCCGATTTCGCCCAATTCGTATCTCCGACGCATTTCTCCGATTCCGACCATCTCGCGTTACATCTCGACCATCCGACCCGATCATCACCTTCGCAATCCCCTCACGCACCTTCTACGCCCTTTCACTCAACCCAGATCGCACAGGATCTGGGAGTCGAGCCCCATCGTCTCCGCCTCGCCGGAGCTCGTTCGCCCCACAGCACAGACCATCTTCACCCCGCTTTCTTGGGTCGAGGCATTTTGCCCTCGACCCGCGAAGCTTCTTGTCTACTTTGCAGGTCCAAAGGGGGTGTCTGAGCCTCCTTTACAGTTCAGACCGGAGCTTCGCGCCGCTAGGCCTCGCCGGAGCCCCTCCAGGGCTCGGTTGGGCCATCGGCCATCGTCATCAGCTGCGGGGCTGCACCAGGGGTGTGTTCGGATCATTTGCAGCAGCTGAGGAGGACCGGAGTTCACGCAGGAGGCCGGCGAAGTTCGCCGGCGTCTAGTTCTTCCTCCATCTTCCAGAGCCGTCCGATGCACCCTCTGCTCCAGTTCTCATCCTCGCCGTCCATCTGTTAAGGAGCAGCGACCGTTGATCCATCTGAGGAGCGCATCGGAACCGTCCGTAGCAGAGGAGAGAGAGGCCCGGAGCCCAGCACCGCTCGATCGTCCACGTGCCTCTCCCTTGACCGTCGATCAGAGCCAAAGGCCAAAGGAGTGAAGCGCCAGCTGTTCCGAGCCGTCCGATCACCACGTGGCGTCCATCTGACCGTCGGCGAATAAAGGGGTAAATATCGTAGGGCCCCCTCGTAGTTTGTCATTTCCTTTTTAGTACTGTAATTATTTTTAGAAACTTTTTCACTTAGGGTTATTTGCAGTATGGACCTCGTGCTTTATTTTAATTGCATGTATGCCCCTGTGTGTGTGTGACCACGTGCGTCGTCACGTGTGTATCTGGGCATTTTACATATTTCGTCCTGTAGATCTGGGATGTTATTCATTGAATGAAATGTTTTGTTTATTTGCAAATATACCCCTGTGAATGCTTTATTTCCGCATGTGCGAATTTATTGGGTTTTTTGCAATTTCGACCCTGGGCTTTTGATACGGGTTATCAAATAGCCCTTGGACTTAGTTTTTCTTGCAATTTGGTCCCTGTGTGCCCCAGCCACGCGCCACACACGTGACTTACCGGGTATTTTGCACCTAGGCCCCCGGATCTTTGGGTATTTGCACTTAGGTCCCTGTTCACAGTGCCCCACTCTTATTTTTGAATAAAATATCAAACGACCTCCAAATCCAATGAGATTTTGACACATGGCTCCTGCCATGGTGTAGGAATTTATATGATTTTTGAGGACATTTTTGATTTCATTTATTATTTTTTTAAAAATTCAAAAACCTCCTTTTTAGCCACTGTCTAGGTTTAAAAATAACAAAAAAAATATAAAAACATCCCCAAAAATTCCAAAAAAAATAGATACTGTAGTTTGCTTGTTGTTTGATTTTCTAGCCAATTTTGGCTATTTTTCATCACTTAAAAACCCTAAAAATTGAAAAACCCCTAAAAACTCATAAAAATTATAAAAATTAAATTAAAAATCCAAAAACAATAATTAGGGTGCCTAAATTTTCCTTATTCTTTCTAGATTATAGGAAAATTACCTTTAGGGCTTTTTGAGATCCAAGAGTATTTTATTTTTGGGTCTTAAGCCTTGCTGGACAGTACCCTCTGTTTTTCGCATTGTTTGATTTTTAGTAAATAATTTATCCATTAGAAAAATTCCAAAAATTCACCAAAAACAGTAAAAAACTTAAAAAACTTAAAAACAATTTTTCCTTGATTTTTGCATCATTTTTGGTGAGTTTAATAAATTGTGGAAGTTGCCTTGTTTTTCCTTTCTTTCATTTTCTTTATAATCTAAAAAATCTAAAAAAATATAAAAACAAATAAAAACCACTAAAAAGTACTCTCTTGGATTCTGACTACATCGTAGGCTATTTAGCCAATCTGTGCTCCTTGTGTTCGACCCTGGGAGCTATACCAGGTTAATCCTATAGCAGGACCACTTCTCTGTGTTTTATTGATTTATTTTCATTTGTGGTTCATTTTTCTTGATTAACGCATTCGAGTGACTGAGGTCGCAACGACCTCATTTTATACCTTTACCTCAGTTGTTCGGGATTTTGCGTAGTCACATAACTATTTATTTCACCTATGTATATAAATAATAAAAACAAAATAAAAATACCCTTTTATCCCTCATTTTATTCTATAAATAAATAAAATATAAAATAAGGATAAAATTGTATAAAAATAATAATTAAAAATCAAAAATAAAAAAAACCTAATTATGTACATATACCTATATGGTACATATTATGTATATAGCTTATTTTTATTTCCAAAAATTAATTAAAAATCACCAAAAAATAGAAAACAATAAAATAAAAATATTTCATGTTTTGGGTTTTTGCTGATTCGGCCCCTAGCTAGGTGTATTTGTCACCTTAAGATCCTGCCACGTGGCCTGATTTCATTGGGTCCTGGGGATGTTGACCGCCCGGTCAACTGACCCCCCCAGGACCATTCTTCGCGGACTCGAGCACCGGACTTTATTCTCGGATTTATACCCGCTCGACCCGATTGCCTAACACCTAAACCCCGGCTCCGTTTGACACCTCTCACATCCGACACCCTCGCCGGGCATCGACCGCGGGGTCCGCGCGCCACCGTGACCCTACCCGACCAGCCCTAGTCGGGTCTGCACACACGTATAAAGCCGAGCTCCGCCACCTTCAATCGCATCTTTGGCTAATCCGTTCCACCCCCAGTGAGCTCCAGTGCCCGAGCGTGAGTGACAGCTCGCTCCAGGTGCCGTCGCAACGAGGAGAGGGGCCGGATACCACTGATCCGGCGAGTCAGCACCGCCGTGCTCCGCCCAGAGCAGGAGCTCGAGCCTCAGGCCGAGACAACCCTTGAGGCCACGACCAGGAGCTACCTCAGCTCCAGCATCGTCTCCTCGACCGCCTAGGTAATTTCTTAGCTTCCGTATTTAGTCTAATTTCCCGTTTCCCCCAAATCGCTCCGTCCCCGTTCTTCGTCGATTCCGACCACCTCGCGTACCCATTTGATCATCGGAATCCATATCCATCTCCGCCTTCCCTCCGCGCACCTTCTCCGCCCCTCCATTCAACCCAGCTCGCACAGGAGCTGGGATTCGAATCCCCTCGCCGTCGCTTCGCCGGGGTTCGCCCGCACCGACGCACACACCACCTCCACGACGCCTAACCGGGTCGAGGCACTTTGCCCTCGACCTGCGAATCTCCTGGTTCCATTTACAGGTCAGCGCGAGCCCATCTGAAGGCTCGGGTCTTTCAGGCCAGGAGCTCTTCTCCGCCGTCCTTGTCGGGGCCCTCTAGGGCTCGGTTGGGCCATCGGAGACCACCATCAGCTGCGGAGCTTCATCGCGCACCTTCTCCGATCTCCGGAGGCAGCAGGGGAGGTCAGGAGCGCACGTACTGGGCCGGCGAACTTCGCCGGCCACCTGTTCTTCCTCGACCTTCAGGCACCGTTCGATCGCCCTCCAGCTCCAGTTTCAATCTGAGCCATCCGTTCCAGGAGCGTCAGGCACCGCAAGATCAAAGGAGGAGTTGATCCAGACCATTTGATCTTGAGATGAGGCGCAGTTGAGAAGTCACCGTCAGATCCTCCACGTGTCGTCGTCTCAGCCATCCGATCACGCCAAGGGTTACAGGAGTGAGGCGCCTCCGCCTCTCCACCGTCGGATCTACACGTGGCGCACGCTCCGCCCTTGGATCTTAAATAAGGGGTAATTGTCCTTAGGCCCCTCTGTTTTTAGTTTTTATTATTTAGTCCTGTAAATATAGAATGCAGTTGTTTAGTTTTTGGGATATTTGCACATTGGACCTCGCACTTTAGTTTGTTTGCATTTATACCCCTGTGCGTTGTATGCCACGTGCTTCGTCACGTGTTTATCTGGGTTATTTGCAATAGAGACCCCTGTAGTTCTGGTTGTTCTTGAATGAATGAAGGTTTTAGTCTATTTGCATTTATACCCCTGTGCGTGATTTATTTCTACATGTGCGTTATATTTTGGGTATTTTGCAGATAAGCCGCTGGACTTTTGGTACTTGTTACCAATAAGTCCTCGGGACTTATTTTTATCACATTTGGGTCCCTGAGTGCCCCAGGCACGCGCGTGGCGCGTGTTTTGCTGGGTATTTTGCACCAGGACCCCCAGAACTTTGGGTATTTGCACTTTGATCCCTGTGCACAGTGCCCTCTTGTCATTTTTGAATAAAATATCAAATCACCTCCAAATCCAACAAAAATTTGACACATGGCTCCTGCCATGGTGTAGGATTTTTGTAGATTTTTGAGGACATTTCTGATCTTGTTTGCTATTTTTAAAAATTCAAAAACCTCTATTTTTGGCACTGTTTAACTCGAAAAATCACAAAAAAAAATAAAAGCCCCCCCAAAAATTCTCTAAAAATTAGGTACTGTTTATTTTGTGTTCCTTGATTTTCTAGCCAATTTTGGCTATTTTTCACTACTTAAAATCCATAAAAATTTAAAAACCCTCAAAAACCCATAAAAATTCTATTAAATAACTTAAAAACCCAAAAACAATAATTTTGGTACTCAATTTTTCCTTGTTTTTTCTATTTTACAGGAAAATTACCTCCAGGTCTTTTTAAGGTCCTTAGGTATTTTATTTAGGGACTTTAGGCTTGGCTGGACAGTACCCCTTGGTTTTCTTACTGTTTGATTTTTAGAAATTAAAATAAATATCAGAAAAATCCCAAAAATTCACCAAAAACTTAAAAAAAATATAAAATACACAAAAATATTTTTGTCTGAATTTTTGCTTGCTTTTTAATGCATTAAATAAATTGTTGAAGTGTGCTTGCTTTTGCTTTTCTATTTTCTTCACATATTAAAAATCCAAAGAAATTTAAAAACAATTAAAAACCACTAAAAAATTATTTTGTCTTTTATTTTATTCATTTTTTACTACTTCGTAGGCCTCTCGGCCAATCCGTGCTCCTTGCGTTCGACCCTGGGTGCTATACCAGGTTAAACATATAGCAGGACCACTTCCTCGCTTCGATTGATTTTATTGCTATTAGTGGTTCGATCATTTTTCTTGATTGACTGAGCCTGATCGCTTGGGTCGCAACGACCCTATTTCTGTACCTTATACCCGAGTGGTCAGGCCCGTCTATCACATTGCGCTAATGATTCTTGTCCTTGTGCTCATGTGCCTCCTCAAAAGTGTATAGCTCACCTGCATCTATAAACATCACATACCAAGAAGTCAGATAACAAGATGATGGCTAACGTGCCCTCTCAGATTTCCTGACCTGAGGCTCTGCTGCATCTGTATGTGGACGAGGCTGCTCCCCCTACACTAGGTCCCCTAGACCTGCATCAACAGGGTCTGCATATGGCTCGTGTTGCTCTAGATGCCCATCCTCCCCACTTGTATGTTGTACTGGGGAGGGATCCATATCCTTATCACTGTCATCATCCATGGAGATCTCATCCGCATCACCACTCTCAGTACTATCCTCAACCAATGTCTGATTCTCATAAAATTACATCCTTGTGTCTAGTGACATTCTTCTTCCTTGGATCCCATAGATGATATCCAAACTCCTAATCACCATATCCAACAAAGATACAAGGAACAACCTTGTCATCCAACTTCTTCCTCTGCTCCTTTGGTACCAAGGCATAAGCCTTGCATCTAAACACCGTCAAATGAGCATATGATGGGTCCTTTCCTGTCCAAACACATTCATGAATCTGGAAGCCCAAAGGAACTGATGGAGATCAGTTTACCAAGTAACATACGGTGCAAACTGCCTTAGCCCTAAAGGTTTTGGGCAACTTCGCTGTCTTTAACATGGAATGAAGTCTCTCAAAAATGGCCCTATTCATCCGCTCAGCAAGACCATTATGCTGGAGTGTTCTTGTCTCCATCCTCTCATGCCTGATGCCGTGCTCTGCATAGTAGCCCTGAAAGCTAAGGGAGGTGTACTTTCCCCCATTATATGTGCATAGATATTTCAACAATTTCCCTATCTCACGCTCAACCATGACATGGAATTTTTTGAAGCAATAAAAAACTTGATCTTTCGTCCTCAGCACATACACCCACACCTTCCTATATGCATCATCAATGAAGGTGACAAAATATTTGTTGCCTTCTAAGGAGGCTGTGTCCATGGGACCACAAAGATCCGAGTGAACCAGCTGTAGAAGGTCTCCCTTCACCTTAGATCTGACTCTGAATGATGCACTCCTGCTTTTCCTAACCTCACATGCATCACAAGGAGACAATGTGATGTCACTATGGCAGGGGGTCAACTCTCTCTTCCTCAGAAGCTGAAAGCCCTTCTGGCTCATGTGACCAAGCCGACGGTGCCACAAATCTGATGTGTCTCCCTTACTAGAATGCAAACTGCCATCCATGACCCTTATTCTAGTCATATAGAGTGTGCAATACAGATTGCCTCTAGCTATGATGAGAGAACCATTGCTAATCTTGCACTTACTATCATCGAACTTCAGATGGTAGCCTTCACTGTCTATCTATGAACCCGATATAAGAATAAGTCGCACATCAGGAACATACCTTACATTCTGCAGGGTCATTATGCATCCAATATCAATGTGAATCGAGATGATGCCAATTTGCACGATCTTAGATTAACTTTCGTTACCCATCAAGACTCGTCCATAATCACCCTTGGTGTAAGTGATGAAGAACTCCCTGTTTAGAGTTACATGATAGGATGCGGTCGTATCAATAACCCACTCCAAATCACTCCCTACATGCAAGAACTGGTCCTGAAAGGTGAGAACCACCTCATCTTCATTGTCATCTGACACAATTGTAGCTGCATTCCCATCTTCATTCTTTTTATTTTTCTTGGCTTTAGCTTCTTCTCTCTTCCAAATCTTGCAATCTCTCTTCCAGTGATCAGGCTTCTGGCATTGGTGACACTTTCCTCTGCCCTTGAACTTGTCCCTGGATTGTTTCCTCTCTTGTGACTTTCCTCTACTACTAGATCTTCCTCTCCTCTCGACTGCATATACATGTGAAGAGGAGGATGCCTCTCCTGATGAGCGACATCTGATCTCCTCATTCAAGAGACTATCCTTAACCATGGGCATGGTTAACTTGCTATCCTTCGCAGAATTGCTCACAGTGACAACTAGGGTCTCCCAGCTATCTGGTAATGAGCCCAACATGAGAAGTGCATGTAACTCATCATCAAGTGTCAGACCCATAGAGCTCAACTGGTTGATGATGCTTTGAAAGTCATTCAAATGTTCTGCCACTTTGGTTGTATCCTTGCATTTCAAGTTCACAAACTTCTGAATAAAAAAACCTTATTGGTTGCGGCCTTCTGGTCAAAGTTCGAATTATTTATCCCACAACTCCTTTGCGTTTGTCTCTTCAGCCACATGATGGAATACAGACATGTCAAGCCATTTATGAATGGTCCCAATGACCTTTGGTTCAACTTTGTCTATTCACCTGCAGACATGTTCTCGGGCTTGGCGCTCTCTCTTTCCACTGGATCATGGAGGTTTTTGCAATACAAACTATCTTCTATCCTGACTTTCTAAATCTACCAATTGCTACTTGTGATCTTAATCAACGTGCCCTCATCATCCTTTGCCATCTTGTACAGCCTGTGCTTTGAAACCACTTGATGGGATAGTGATGAGTATCCTTAAAATCATGTCCTCCAGCAAAGATGGCACAATGCAATATGGGTTCTCCATACGGGAACTAAATGACAATTATGATAATCAAGCTAGCACAAGCAACCACAACAAGCAGCCAAACGAGACAAGAATTTTTACATGGAAACCCTTGCTCGGTGTGAGCGAGGGAAAAACCACGGGCCAAGACCGGCAACGATTCCACTATAAGTCAAATGAAGCCAAATGTTCTTTTGATTTTGTTGACCAACAAAATCGAAGTACAAGCCACGAGCACGACCGATAGTTCTTGTACAAGCAAGTAACTATCACTAGGTATAAAAGATACCAAAGATGTACTCAAAACCAAGAAGGTGAAGTGGCTTCCCGGATGGAGACCCAAAATGGCAGTGCTCGACTCCTTGAGGTCGTTGACAACGACCTCCCCCCTACTCTCGAGATCGGGCTACTAATGCACCATCTCAAGCTCTATTTGCTGCTCCTTTGAGCTCCAAGATGCAACTCCTCTCTCTTGCTCGGCCTCTCTCTCGCTCTCTGGTGGGAAGGAAATGGAGAAAGATGGGTTTCTATCAAACCCTTGCTGCTGTCCCATGGTTGCTCGAATATATGAGACGAATGGGGCTTCGTCATGGAAATTGGGACAGCCGAATGGGAGTGCAACTTGCTGGAGAAATTGCAAGGATGTTCCTGCAAAAGGGACAAATTTCATCAGCCCTTGGAACCCAAGTTGGGACCGGACAGATTGCAACAATACCCAACAACCTCGACTGTACATAATGGATAGTATCACCAGGCCAATTTCACTACAGATCACACATACATATCTCATGACATCACATCTCTGCAGACAGAATTTTGATGAAAACGCACATGCATAAGATCAAAGGTCAGGAGCCACCAGCTCAGCATGGGCGATGGTGATATCCGAGGATCCATCTAAAGGGAGTGATATCTTTCTGGCCTCCATCTCTCCCGAAACTTGAAGCATCGAAGGTCGTGAATCCGGATCAGGATTTAAACAATCAACTGCCAACCGGACAGCCATAGCCACCTCTTCCAGCACCACATTGCTCGCTGGGTACCTCAGTCTTCTGTCCAACATCTCATCTAATCTTACCACTCTTTCTTTCAAAGTACTATGCCAAAGAAGCAGATCGGAGGCCAAAAAATCAATGGGATGCCTCCCCGTCAACACTTCCAAACTCAAAAGCCCAAAACTGTACACGTCGCATTTCTCCGTCACCCTCAGGGAGTAGGCGAATTCTGAACAAACAGGAAAAATCACACGTTTCAGATTATGCATATCTAACATGAAGTTAAATATATGCATAAATTAAGTATACCTGGAGCAATGTAGCCACGCGTCCCTGCAAGGTCCGTCCAATTGGATTCATCAGGTCGAAGGAGCCGTGCAATCCCGAAATCAGAGATGCACGCTCTGAAATCCAAGTCAAGCAGGACATTGTTGCTGGACAGATCTCGGTGAACTATTGGGGGATCACAATCATGATGCATGTAAGACAAGGCATGAATCATATCCTTTATGGTAGCCAATCTCATCTCCCACCCAAACTCCACAGCTCTCTCGTCCATGCTCAGCACAGATGCCAAGCTGCCTCTCTCCATGTATTCGTAGACGAGAAACGTATGACGAGCGCTAACACAATAGCCGTGGAGTCTCACTATGTTTCGGTGGCGCATCCTCGTCAACACCTCTATCTCCCTTCCCACAGCATCGACGTCCACTTCCAACGAATCGTGGATTTTCTTGACCGCGACCACTTGGCGTGTCGACAGCTGAGCCTTGTACACCTTCCCGTAGGATCCCAAGCCAATGCAATATTGCTCATTGAAATCTTGTGTAGCTTCAATGATCTCCTTGTATGCAAGATTCCCATCGTAACCCCAAGCCAAGAAGACATCACTCCTCGTAATTAGTTGCGGCATTTGGTTTGCATGCATAGCACATGTGACTTTCCTTTCTCTTTGTAAGACAAAAATGAATATAATATCTCCGAGAAAAAGCATCGAAAGAAGAGACCCACCTATGATGATCCACATATGCAAATACTTGTGGCTTGTTCTAGATGAAAACGAACTATTGCATGACTTCAAACCTTGTATTACTCCACAAAGGTCCAAATTCCCCAGGAACCACTCCAAGGGAGCTCTACGAAAAAAGGGCGTGTTAGGAATCGGACCCTCTAACCTGTTATACGATACATCGATTGTCTCCAGGATAAGCATGTCGCCGAAATACGACGGAAAGTTCCCAGATATATTGTTGTAGGAGATGTTTAGGTTTGCGAGCGCGGCCAACTGGGAAAACTGATCTGGAATGGACCCGGTGAAATTGTTCATGGCCAAATTCAAGTCCCTCATCTTCAAGCAATCCCCAAGCCCAATCGGAACGATCCCAGACAAAGAATTGAAGGATAAGTCCAATACCTCCAGATCCCGAAGTTCTCCTATATTCGATTGTATGCCGCCGGTGAATTGATTTTCAGCAAAGATCAACTTGTAAACGGAAGACATGTTGGCCAACTCGCCAGGGAGCTCCCCCGAGAGGTTATTGGAGGATAGATCAAGAACTTTTAAGAGAGACAGTTGCCCCATCTCTTTGGGTAGAGGTCCGAGAATCCTATTGTAAGAAACATCAAGTGTCTCCAACTTGTGGCATCTGCCCCAGTCGGGGGACAACGTGCCTGAGAAGCTATTGTTCTTTAGATTCGTATAGTTGAGAACCGGGTGCACCCCGAAGACTTGAGAGAGATCTCCTTCAAGACGGTTATGGTCGAACCGGACACGCACCAAACTAGTGCAATTTTTCAAGCTAGGCATGGGGCCTGACAGTACATTAAACGCCATACGCATAAGGCTCAGGTTCTCGAGGTTGTTAAAGGTGGCAGGTATGGAGCCCTCGAGGAAATTAAGGCTAAGTTCTAGGTTAGCGAGGCTATATAGATTTCCTAATGCATGGGGTATGGGTTTGGAGAGGGAGTTGTTGTATAAGGCCAATACGTACAACTTGGTCAGGTTCCCTAAAGTTGCAGGTATAGGGCCAGAAAGTAAGTTGAAAGCAAGATTCAAGTAAACTAAATGTTGCAGGTTCCCAAGTTGGGGTGGAATTGGTCCTGAAAGATGACCATCATCGAGAAATAACATTCTCAACGAGGTTAGGTTGCCTATTTCTGGGGGGATGGAACCTAAGAGACGGTTTGAACTAAGGTACAGTTCTGTCAAGGAGCTCAACTTTCCTAGCTGTGGTGGAATCTGTCCTGAGAGAGAGTTGACGGAAAGACCTAACACTTGCAGTGAGGTTAGACCACAAAATTCACGGGGGATATGGCCAGAGAGTTGATTAACATCAAGTTGCAAAATATTCAAGGAGCTCAAATTTCCAAATTGTGGTGGAATAGGTCCGGAGAGGTTATTACAAAAGAAATACAGCCTCTTCAAATTAGTGAGATTACCAAGTGAAGGTGGTAGCACACCGGACATGCGATTGCGCGAGAGGTCGAGGAAGATGAGCCGGTGGAGTGTCCCTATAGCTGTGGGTATCGAGCCGGAAAGACGATTCCTCCGGAAGCTGAGAAGCGTGAGAGAAGCAAACAGGGAGAAGTTGAGAGCGTCGAGGGTGCTGGCCACGCCGGCTTTGTAGAGGTCGATGCCGGTGACGGATCTCCCTCCGCATGTGATGCCCTTCCAAGAACAGGGGGCGGTGGTAGTGTTCCAGGAAGAGAGCGGCCTGGAGTTGCGGAGTGATTGCTTCCACTTGAGCAGAGCATCGGATTGGGATTGGAGTGAAGAGCTTGAGGTTGTCGTGGAGAGGAGAAGCAGCGAGAGGAAGATTGTGGGAGGAAAGTATGCCGATGCCATGTAACGTTTTGCTCTTTGATTATGAGCAGAATTTGCAAGTCCAATATTAACGTATATAGACATACAAGGCACAATATATGTCGTTATAACATTTTTGTCTGCATCTTCGAACTTACATTGCATGTACTTTGATTTGTCGATTAATGGATCCGTCAAATATATCTGTTTGTTTTCCTTGTTAAGATTGGTACCCATTCGCCATCTTGACCAGGAATGCCAATCTTCTGACTTTCTGAACCGGTACATAGGGATGAGGACGGATCGATCCATATCCATATTGACTTCTTTTCCATCGAATGCCAATTCGGATATGGTTATGATTCAAATATGCATTATGAAAAGGGTAAATTACAAAAAAGGTACTCATCTTTTACATGGATTCTCAAATCAGGGACCGATCTTTAGTTTGTAACAAATAGGAGACTAAAGTATTACTTAACGTTTAAGTCCCCAACGCTGTGAATGGGCGGCTCAAACCTTAGTTTTCCATGACGAAATTACCTCTGACCAGGTTTTTACTTTTCATTTTCCTTGACAAAGCTGCCCTTGCCGATCTGCCTCACATGCATCTTCATCTTCATGAGCTCAAGCTTGAGGTTGTCGTTCTCAAGACACATGCGCGTGAGCTCACGATCGAGGGGAGGGGCACTCGGGCGATGTGACCAGAGGCCGGGGTTTCGCACAACAAGATTCAAGTGCTGAATAGTTCGCTCACCAATCCCCTCAAAGCTTTCTGAGCATAGGACATCAAGACTATCCCCTCAAGACCATCCCCAAAACACTGTGCATGAACCCCTGGATTTCATTGCCATGATGACCCTCTTGAACACATTGATCATTGGCACTATGAGATCTTCCAACCACCAATCTGCAAACGACCCTCTATCGTCGTCTGCATTGTCCGTCTTGCGCGGCAGCAACCAATACCGCATGTCGTTGCTCGCTATGCGCGCGATCGCGTCGACGCACCTGCCCACCAATTTCACCCTCGCGACCAGTTGAGGCCCGTTCTCTTCTACCCGCATCCTCTCGGCATCGAGGACACGTGCTCCCTCATATATCGTGACCAAGTTTTCCTTGCGCCGAGCGTGGGGAGGACATTAATGCCGAAATCGGAGTTCCTCTGCTCGGTCGGTTTCACAAGGGACAAGGCAGTTTCGATGGCGATCGAATTGGGGGAAGTGAATAGTAAAAATCCGGTCAAGGGTAATTTCGTCATGGAAAACTAGGGGTTGAGCAGCCCATTCACGGCGTTCGAGACTTAAACGTTAAGTAATACTTTAGTCCCCTATTTGTTACAAACTAAAGATCGGTCCTTGATTTGGGAATCCATGTAAACATGGGTACCTTTTTTGTAATTTACCTTACATATTCTTAAAAAGACATATACGAATCTGAATCGAATACTTATCGAATGTGAATATGGATCGAATAAAGATCAGACCCAAATACGAATCGAATAAAAAGCTAATCCAAATCAATATGAATTAAATAAAGAGTGAAATCCAAATATGGATCCAATACACATGGAATCCGAATAGGGATCGAATAAAGACTACATACGAATATGAATTGAATTTTTATCAAAGTCATAATGATTTTAAAAAATAGCAACGTAAATAATTTGCAAAAAGGGGACATGGTTTCGTAAAAAGGGGACATGATTTTAAAAAATGCTTCAAGGTGACTTGCGTTCTTGACTAGAAGCAAAAAGGGGACATGGTTTCCTAACTTTTGTCTGTATTTATAATGTATAATACTAATATAATAACACAGAGTTGTGGGTTATATTATATTGACTAAAATATAAAAATGATATTAAATATTGTATTTGGATATCCGGATCCGGATCCGAGTATTCAAGCCATTATCATATCCATATCCATATTCAGAAAATTTTTAAAACCCACATCCATATTCAATCTGTTTTCGATTAATATTCAGATATGGATATTCGTATCTGATAATTTTTCGAAAATGGTAAGCGGATATTCGAATATATCCGTATATCCATTTTCATCCCCACATGTGCATCAAGTTCTTCGTCCTCGGTAGATCCTAATCAGGATAAACTGGTTATCACTATTCATTATAATTTTTCTAAATTGTAGGTTCGTATCGACGGATATCATTCCTAGTCAATTATATTTTGTTTGCATAAGAGTACTGTTTACTTATTATTTCATTTATATTTGTAATAATCTTCGCTAATTTAATCAAGTTCACACGAGAAAGTCAACGAATAATTATTAATATATGAAACAAACTCATTATCAGTAATATATCTACCAATACAATATTCGTTTTGCATTTCAAAATGAAGCATCGGATAGCCTTTATTGTTTTAAATTCAAAAAACAGAACACAAGGTAATCACAAGGTAACTTTAGCAATCACATGTTGTTGACTTTTAACATTTGGAGATTGGGTTGAAATAGACTGCTCTAAGTTGATGGACTTTTTTTTATTCTGATAGAAAATTTTCTTTAAATTTGACCGGAAAAGGACAGTGACAAAGACATTAAACTAAATAGAGTAATTAGCTTTCTAAGCTAAAATGTCATGAAGATAACTATATATAGAAGTGGTAATGTTTGGTACGTCAGGGTATCTTGGTATATCTCTAGGTCCAACCCTGCAATCCTGATTTGGAATTACTTGTATTTACTTTACAATTTCTTTAGTACAATATTTTTTTAACTATGTTCAAATAAAATTATTAATATAAAAACATATTACAATCACTAAAAAATTAATATAACACATAATCAATCTAACATCACATCATAATTATCTTTCCAACCTCCAACTCTCCAAACAACTATTATTCACACGAGGATACCCCAACCCAATCCAACCCAGCTACCAAACATGCCCATAAAATCTACTTAAATACTATCTTTACAATTTGTTTTCTAAGTCAATGTTTAGGTCTTGATTACGTGAGATGTTTGATTTATTTTACCTTTTTAATAACACATTGAATTTTATGCCGATTAAATTTCTTCGTAAATTAATATTAATAAATGCAGACGTGAAAGTGGAAGCAAAAGACAAATTTAAGCGGAAAAAAGACACAACTAATTGCATCATAATGAATATTTGCAAATTCCTTGTTGACTCACTTCAGCGGTGAGCTGCGTGCCTACCACTTTTTACGTATAAAAAAACCGTTCCCATGTTATTTGTCATGAATATTTGATCCACGTACACATCAATTAATTTGGAGACCGTAAAAAGCAACTAGTTACGAATTGAACTTTTAGATTTTAATATACTTTAATTATAGATATTTATAAATATGTTAGAACAGTTACATTTTCATATGCAGTTATTTATTTTGAAGTAATATATTGAGAGGAATGATGAAATGGGTGATGATTGAAGTACCTATGGTTGGATGATTGAAGTACCTATGGTTGGAAGTTATTTATTTACCACCCAAATAATCTACCGAGTCTTACAAAAATTACTTAAATGAATTGAATTATTTGAGCTTTGAGTCCTATTAAATCCAAACCATACTACTTATTTGGTTTTTGTGTTGGCTGATGGGTTTAATGCATTCCAATTAACCCACCCAAAAGACCTAAATCGAAAAGTTTTGTGCAATCCATAATTTCAAATTAGTTTATAATAATGTTAGCCACTTAGTGCATGTAATTCTAAAAAGTTAGTCTTCCTACGAAAATCCGATTCACGAATAAATTTGATCACATGACCTTTGATTTATATATAAACATCTACCTTCATCAATGTTTTGATTTTCCCATTATAGATGTCTTCTAAAGCTTGATTTTAACCCAAATAGACCGATTCAACCGACAACCAAACTAACTTCACCCAATTAATTCGGTCGGGTCATTTGTTGTCACTTCCTTTGTCCAAACCAAATGCAATCTGAATTATCTAATCCAAACCCCACCCAAACACATCTTTGAACTTTGATCTTCTGTTCATGCATATTTTGGTGACTATATAGCTCTAACTCTTTTGACTTGGTACATAAAAATATTACTCGATCGCTCGATTGCTAGAAATAAAATGTGAGGAAGCAATCGAGAAGAGGTATTGCTCCGTTTTACGTAAAAATAGTTGCTTCGTTTTACATCCAGAACCATATGATGGGATAGATCGCTCGATTGTTAGAAATACAACGTTACTACACTACCCACATACCCACGATTTTGATCCAAATAATCTCCGACACATCAATGACTCTACTATCTCCAAGATGTTAATGAGAAGGAATTTTATATTTTAATATGGGGAAGTTAATGTTTAAATAAGTAGGGCTAAGACGAAATATATAGAGTATACCTTTGATGGAAGCAATGGTGAAGGATCTAGGTGAAGATTAGCGATGACAACATTCGGAAAAGAGATTCTTTTAGATATATGTGGTCTATTTTGCAACATGATGGGGAAATTGATGGAGATATTACTAATAGAATAAATGTAAGCTGGCTAAAGTGAAGAGGAGCCTTTTCTCTTCTCTGTGATAAGAAAATTCCTTTAAAAATTAAAGGAAAGTTTTACAAAGCAGTCGTGAGACCTGTTATGCTTTATGGATATGAGTGTTGGCCTGTGAACTATAGACATGTGCAGAGAAAGGTTATAAAGAGCGGATCCGAATATGGATCGAATAAAAAGGTAATCTAAATATGAAATGAATAAAGAGTGAAATCCAAGATATTAATCCAATAAACATGGAATTCGAATATGGATCGAATAAAGACCACATACGAATGAGAATTGATTTTTTATCGAAGTCGTAATGATTTTAAAAAATGGCAATGCAAAATAAGTTGCATCATGACTAAAGAGAGCGTCAAGGTGACTTGCGTTGTTGACTGTAAGCAAAAAGGGAGACATGGTTTCGTAACTTTTGTTTGTGCACATTTCTAAACAAACGGAAGTTTATTAATATCGTTAATATATTGTATTTTATAATGTATAATACTAATATTATAACACGGAGTTGTGGCTTATATTATATTGACTAATATAGAAAATGTTATTAAATATTGTATTTGGATGTCTGGATCCGGATATTCAAGCCATTACCATATCCGTATCCGTATCCGAAAAATTTTTAAAACTCATATCCATATTCGATCCGTATTCGATTAACATTCAGATATGGATATCAGTATCCGAAATGTTTTCAAATATGGTAAGTGCATATTCGGAATATATCCATATCCATTTTCATCCCTACCGATGCTTCTTATACGATTGAGAGGTTCTTCGTCCTCGGTAGATCCTAATCAGGATAAGCTGTTGATCAATATTCATTATCATTTTTCTAAATTGTAGGGTCGTATCGATGGATATCATTCCTAGTCAATTATTTTTTGTTTGCATAAGACTCTTATTATTTCATTTATATTTGTAATAATCTTCTAATTCAATCAAGTTCACACGAGAAAGTCAACGAATTATTATTAATATATGAATCAGCTCAAAGGAAATAACGGGTGCGAAGTATAGAAATCTTCAGCTCAAAACAAAAGATAGGAGTGAATGTATATGCTTACTCGACAAGAACAAGTACAAATGGTCCACTTCTAGGAGGCAACTTCAATATGAGTGGGAAGAGGATCCTCTCTGTAATAATATTTTGGCGATTTTGATCGGAGAATTCAGCCTTATAGATTGAATCTCATATCAATGTTATACATATCCTTTAAATTTCGCTCAAATCCGACCTTATTTGTTATTTTATCTTAATAATTTAAAGTTCGGATCTTTTTTAAATGAAAGTCAAGCTGCTTAGATCCTGAGAGAATGTTTGCTTTTAAGATAAAATGACAAATAAGGACGGATTTGAATGAAATTTGAAGGATATGTAGAGCATTGATCTAAGATTCAATAAGATTAGATTTTCGGATCAAATCACAAAAAAAATAAATACAGCACCTCTGCTGTAACCATCGTTCTTCCATATGAATGGCTCAAGTACATATGCAGTAATCACAATGTAACTTTAGCAATCACTTGTTGTTGACTTTTTAACATTTGGAGACTGAGTTGAAACTTGAAATAGACTGCTCTAAGTTGGTGGACTTTTTTTATTCTGATAGAAAAGTTGGACCGATGGATTCAATAATAATCAAAGACAGTTATTTATCTCAAAGTTTGGTCTGGAGCAGTAGTAGATTTGAATAGATTCAAGACCACTTATGCAATTTTCTTTAAATTTGACCGGAATTTCGGGTTGTATCCATCAATTTCGTGGAAACTAAAGGAGGTCAACAAGAAGATGACCTTCCGGAAAAGGACAGTGACAAAGGCATTAAACTAAATAGAGTAATTAACTTTATCTAAGCTAAAATGTCATGAAGATGACTATATATAGAAGAGGCAATGTTTGGTTGCCAAGGTACATTACGTGACATATCCCTAGTTTCAACCCTACATTCGTGGGTTGGGATTACTCGTATTTACCTTACAATTTCATTGCTATAGTATTTTTTAAACTATGCTCAAATAAAATTATTGATATAAAAAATACATTATAATCACTAAAAAAATTAATATAACACATAATCAATATCGCATCACATGATAATTATCTTTCCAACGTTCCAACTCTCCAAACAATTACTATTCATAGAAAGATACTCCAACCCAATCCAACTCAATTATCAAACATGTCCATAAAATCTACTTAAATACTATTTTTACGGTATGTTTTCTAAGTCAATGTTTAGGTCATGATTACGTGAGATGTTTGATTTATTTTACCTTTTTAATAAAACATTGAATTTTATGCCGATCATACTTCTTCCTAAATTAATAGATGCAGATGTGAATGTGGAAGCAAAAGACAAATTTAGGAGGAGAAAAGACACAACTAATTGCATCATAATGAATATTTGCAAATTCTTTTTCATTAATTGGTCTATGGTTTACATTCTGCTATATATTCTTCAATTTCATAATATTTATTTTTTCCGTCAGAATATTTTTTATCATTGAACCTTTACCCAATATGGGCATTATGTCCATTTTTTTAACATGTAGTGCATGATGTACATGTTGTTGTTAAATGTTTAAGTTTTGTTCACTCTTTCAATTTCTGTAATGAGAGACGTTTATGGTATCTAACATTGAGTGCACTTGTATAAAATGAGAAATCATCTCCACTAGAATTGAGTTTTAGTTGTTTCGCAAGTATTATGGCATGGGTTTTAAACAATTTTAGCTCGTCTAATTTGAATTGAGATTGACTTGAAACAAAAACTCAAAGTTAATAATCTATAATGGGTGGAGATGGACCGGTCCGGCCCTAGCCCGACCCAAACAAATTGGGTCGGACCTGGGTTTGGGCCGAACCAAAAAAAATTTATGGACCTAGGCCCGACCCAAGGCCCGAAGTTTTTAAATGGGCTTGGTCTAGGCCCTTTAGGGCCCGCCCTACCTGACCCATGCTCATCCCTAACCTACCTTCAATAATGTTTTAATTTTTCCCACCATAGATTCATAAGCAAGTTTTGTATGCATTATATGTGGAGTTTGAACTTTGATCTCCTGTTTATGCAAATTTTGGTGACTATATAGCTTTAACTCTTTTGACTTGGTAGATAAAAATATTATTCGATCGCTCGATTGCTAGAAATAATATATGAGAAAGCAATTGAGAAGAGGTATTTCTCTATTTTACATAAAAATAGTTGCTCTGTTTTACATCCATATCCATAACCGTGATGGGATATACCCCTAGATTGCTAGAAATACGCCCTTACTACAACACTACCTACATACCCATAATTTTGATCCAAATAATCTCTGAAACATCAATGACTCTATTATCTCCAAGATATTGATGAGAAGTAGATTTAGATTTTAATGTGAGGAAGTTAATACTTAAATAAGTAGGGTTAAAACGAAATATATGGAGTGCACCTTGATGGAAGCAATGGTGAAGAAATCGAGGTAAAGATTGGCGATGATAACATTCGGAAGAGAGATTCTTTTGGATATCTGGGATCTATTTTATAACATGATGAGGGGATTATAGAGGTGTTATTAATAGAATAAATACAGACTGACTAAAGTGGAAAGGAGATCTGCTCTTCTCTGTGATAAGAAAATTCTTTTAAAAATTAAAGGAAAGTTTTCAAAGCAGCCGTGAGATCTGCTATGCTTTATGGATCTAAGTGTTGTCCTGTGAACCAAAGACATGTGCAGAGAATGGTTGTAGCAGAAAAGAAGATCTACTGATGAACCAATTGGGAGATGCGAGTGTTGGGATGTTGAGCCGGCTAAGAGAGGACGAGGATGGCCCAAGAAGTGTTGGAAAGAGACTATACGAAGGGATCTTAGTTTTTTGGATATAAGCACGAGATTGACCCAAGATAGATCTGAATGGATGCAAAGAATCCATGTAGCCGACCCTACTTAATTGTAGGAAAAGACTTTGTTGTTGTTGTGTAAGTTAATGCTTAAATAGTATTATTATAACCAAATTATCCGGTCCATGCGTTTGATTCTTGTAATTTTTCCTTAGTAGAAGTGAGTTTAGGGTCAATTCCTCTCGTAGATCATTTGTTTTTGGGTATTTTGTGCGTATTTTGCACTCAATATGGTATTCAAGCTTGCAATCCTACTTCCTAGGCAAACTAAATTTTCTCCCTCTTCATTAAATCAATTGGCAATGCTTGATTAAGCAAAAGAGTTCTTAACTTATCTCTTCAAGATCTTGATGCTTTTACTAATATTTATTCCTTTCTCCCTTTTTCAGGGGTTGTGCATAATCCTTTTGATACCCTAAGAGACCATTAATCGTGATGTGAATCGTCTTGGTGCATCACAAATGATTGTTGTATATTCTTGATGCTTTACGCCATGTCTTGGTCTCATGTACACCATAAAAACTCACTTATAGTTCTTGGACTCTCTCATCTCGACAAACAAAGGTATTAAATTTTGACCTAGTAAATTATATCAACTCACTTAGCTTAATACTTTTTACTAAGCGCCTTTTGGTCAAAATAATTCATCATTTCGAAGATTAAACGCATCTATTTGTGATTAAATGATTTTAATAATCGAGCATATGCCACATACAAGTTTGATGATTACGAGTTTTCCTAAAAAAAGACATAAATCTCTTGTTACTCCTATTAGCAAGAACTGACAAAAACCTATGTCGTTCATTCGTACTCAAGTCTATATTATATTCAACTCAAATCCTTAATTCAAGATCAATTGATTGTCAAGGTTTTGTTTAAGGCACACTTACAAAGCGTAGATTAAGCAAGCAAATCAACTTTGTTACTAGGTTCTATAAATGCCTATTTCCATTGCAAGCAAGTCCTTTGAAACAGATAAGAGCAAGTGATGTTGCTGCTAGAAGCAACATCAAACTTGCAGTAAATCTACTGAAAGCTACTGAGATATCTTCTACAAGCTAAAGCATGTGCAGAAAGGATGTAAGAAAGGAGGATCATCACCCTTGCATATTCATCTGTTCATCATCATCTTTGCTACAACTCTTAAGAGTTGGTCGACGAAGCGAGAGGGACACAACCACGGCTGAGGAGTTGCAATGTCCATTCTTGGTGTTTGTGCAGCCACACGAGACTACACCTTTGAGATTTCGAGGATCGTGATGCCACTAGAGGGTAATGAATAGTGATTTAACATAATGTTAAAAACTTATGCAGATTAATCAATAAACATAGCAACAACCAACCAATCAATCCAATCAATGCACTTGCACAATATTTTTATGTGGAAACCCACCTGAGTAAAAATAAAAAATTGAGTCTTCCTAACTCATGATTTCCCGATTAGCTGCACGGATATATCTCAACCGTTTATAAAGCTGATGCTTCACAATCTTTTATCAAACACCAAGATCAACAATATAGATTTGACATTGCAGCCTAAGCAGAAAAAAACATTTGAGATTCGTAATTTCTTGTTGCTTCCTTGAGATCTTACGTCTAAAATCTTCACTAAAACTTAGGATTAGATATTTAAAGTTCTACAGAACGATGTTAACTGGAAATAAAAAAATATATAGTGTTTATCAAACGAGCAAGATGCACCTAATGCCTAGTCTTGGACGAGCATGCAATGTATGACAAGTCGGATCCGGTAATTGTTGTGTCAACTCTCTCTCGACACTCAATAGGTAACCTGATCGAATCGAACAAACAATCAACCCACGATAAATAAAGCAATGAAAAAAGTGTGAGGTGAAATTTATTATAATCTATAAAGTGTGTTTATAATAAGCAAGTGTAGGGGTCGAACCACTAAGAACAACTAAGGATAGCGGGTTATTAATAATTATTGCTAACTATTAATGATCTATTATTGTGCTTTTTCTTTTTTTATGATTTTTTGTGGATTTCTAATTTTTTAAATTTTTATTTTGTTTTTTATTTTGCAAATTTTTAATTCCTTTTTTTATTTTTAAAATAATATATATATATTATTATTATTATTATATAATAGGTAATATATATGCATTATGTACATAATATGAAATATATAAGTATATATATATTAATTGGTATATATAATATAGAAAATGGCATTAAGTAGGTTGAATTATTTTAGGAATAAGAAATGAATAATAGGTTGAAAGTTTCCCAAAGCTATTTTTAATATATACTAGATAGAATAAAGGAAAATATAGAACATAAAATACAATTTTTTATTTTAATTATTTTTTGCTGATTTTTATGGTAATTTTAGGGTTTTGTAATTTTAATGTTTTCTTTTTGTGTTTTTAATTATTTTTAGGTTGATGGTAAAACATATAATAATACATTTTATGTTATTTTTTGGAATTTTTAATGATGATTTATTTTTTTGGATTTTAATAAGCGAACAATAAATAAATGCTCCTTTTTTATTTTTAGAAAAAAATAAAATTAGATTAATGCTTGAAGAAAAATACGTACATGAGCAAACATGGTTTAAGGCATCTATTGTATTTATCCTACTATTTTCAACACATGGGATAAATTTAATAAAAATAGAAATACAAGAAAATAAAATACAATAGTAGAAGAACCTATCTACAATTCCATATAACATTTTAAGCATTTAATAACCAGTCTTGGAACAATAGGGCCTAAAGAAAAATATTCACAAGCCTCACGTGTCTCAACACATGAGGTGGAAGGACTAACATGCAAATAGCATACAATTTAGGGTCCTTTTCACAAAATACTCAATTAATTTACAATACAACTAGAAATAAATATTATGCTAAATATCCAAAAAGCAGTAGGGGTGCTCTGATAATTTCCTAATAATGGTGCTTATCAACGGTTGACAATGCGCCACATAGGCACACTTATGTGAATCAGACATGAAAAATGGATACAGTTCACTGATAATGGATGAACCAGATTAATTTCTAGGCGGTGTTCTTCATTAGAAGAACCTGGAGCACCTTGCAGGAACACTTAAGAATTTCATGTGGGGCTTCCTTTGATTGCTGATATCTCCCTCCTATGGCCTTTGTTTCCTCCTCTAACAAGCTCGATAGTTTCTTGGAAGCACCTCGCGCATGATGAGAGTCCTCGAATGGTTCCAGGTCCCCTAGACAAGGAATTGGGGTCCTCTTCTATTCATAGTATCCTAGAGGGCCTGATGAGCTTCGAATCCTTGCTTCAGGTGCTGCTCAAGGCTCTTCCTTGCACAAGAACATTCAGTGGCTTGAGGTGCATCTCTCGGCCAGTTGTTGAAGCTGAAGAGCATGGGAATTAAAGGGCGAAGAAACCTCTCGCTGTGGTAAGAAACGAGCTTCGATGGACCTTGATCCTTGCAGAATCAAGGGGGCAAGTTGGAGCGATTGATGAAGCATGCAATGATGATCGAGATGAGGGTGTTGGCGAGTCAATTAACGGTTGATTTCATAGTGATCGAGGGCTAGAGCGTAAGGCTCCAACAAGCAAAAAAAATGGATATAAACCTAATATAACTACTAAAAGCACAAACTAAAAGCTAATCTACGATGCTAAAGAGAAATTACACTAGAAAATGACAGGAAATTAGCCCATGCCTAAGTAAAAGCCAAGAAGCAGAGAGCCTCCGCTAGAAGAAGCTCCAAGTATGGTGGATCACACCTCACTTCCTAATTATCCTCACTGACAGTCTAGGAGATACCTACTATCACCAAGAGCTCAAACTTGTTGAATCCTTTAGGGTTATGGTGGAAAGAGGGCATCAAAAATCAAAAGGAGGCATGGGTGCTTTATTTATACATAAACGAAGGGGCTCTACGAGTCACAGGATTGCACTCATATTGCCAAGAAATTTGTGACGGATAGCCATTCATGCACATTTATTCATGCATTTTAGGCTTCATCTCCCTAGATAAATGCATGGAAATATACTAACTCGAATGAAATAACACTTGTACAATGACATGTATATAATATACAAATACATGTATTTAAATCATAAAATAAATAAATAAATAAAAGAAAAGAAAAATAAAGGAAGTGTCTTTGATACTGAATAATCCAAACTTGTGAGACCCAGTCAATTATTAACTTAGTCGACCAGGAAAAATGTAGGGGGAGATAGGTTAATTTAGTCACAAAAACCCCCTAATCTGTCAAAGTGAAATAGATTGTCCATAGCTCATTATAGCATTAATTTATTGAACACTTTATACATCTCAAATAAATAAATAATCAACATGAAACTTGTATATATTGATCAACATGAAACTTGTACATATCCTAGTTGTCTTTTGAGTCCACCTTTCAGGTCAACGGTCATCGCTTGAAGTCGTTTCTTGATCATGACCCGTTAATCGTTGATGTTGTCCCGATTCATTTTGTATGAGATATGTCCTTTGATTTTCACTTCTTGCATCTCATACTGAGTCACACTTCCGTTCTGCCTCTTTGTATATCCATGTTTTCATTTTATTTCTTTCTTTCTTCCCTTTTCTTTGTTTAATACCCCATTTCTCGCTTATGATTTTACTATACTAAGGATGTACTTTATCCTAAGTATAGTGGATGTTAGACATGTGTTATTTATATTTCTTTTGATTCTTAGTACCTCTATTTTTCTTGCCTATACTTAGGGATATCTGACCCTAAGTATAGGGGAGGTAATATATGTTTTTCCATTTTTTGATTGTTCTCTTGCTTGTCCCTCAACTGTTGATATTTTTTCTATACTTAGGGATATTTTACCCTGAGTATAAGAGGGACATGTTGAGTCATTGATTTCGTATGCATTCTCTTCCTCAATTTTCCCCATTTGTACAGTCTTCTATACTTAAGATTAATTGCTCCTAAATATCCGGGGGACTACCAACTTCTATTCATTATTCTTTTTATTTTTCTTTGAGTCGATGTAGTATATGATTCTTTTCACTTTTCTATACTTATCACGAGTTATGTCTTCCTTGTTCGTTTTTTGGTCACTATGAGGACATAGTCCGCGCTAAGTATATGGGGGTGTCGTATACATTGTATATATACTTCAGATGCAAGAACCCATATTTTATTGTATTCTTAATAACATGGCTCATATATATATAAATTGTCATAAAAATATTTTAAAAAATGATTTGTAAAGTGTTTTGTAAAATTCTTTGCAAACTCTTGTAAAATATTTTGTAAAAATTTTATAAAATTATTTGTAAATTATTTTGTAAAATGCTTTGTAAATTTTTTGTAAAAAATCTTCTAAAATTTTTTGTAAAAAAAATTGTAAATTATTTGTGTACAAATTGTTGTAAAATCATTTGTAAAATTGGTTTTTATAAATCTTTTTTGTAAATTATTTTGTATCGAAATTATTTATATTGTAATTTTTGAAAATAAAAATGCTTTCAAAAACTTATTTGTAAAATTGTTTGTAAAGACTTGTATAAAACTTATAAAAATAGTTTTGAAAAGCATTTATAAAATATTTATATTTTTTTAAAATTTTGTAAATTGTTTTGAAAGATTTGTAAATTTTTTTCGTGTGAGATATAAATTAAGGGTATAAAATTATTTATATATATACGTGTGTTGTAAAATTCATATGTATAATAAAAGCTATATTTTTTTTAACTTATGTAAATTAAGTCATTTAATAATAGCTTATTTAGATCTTGTACATGAAATTCACCTGTAAAATTTGTATATAAAACTTGTAATTAATTCTTCAGTAAATAAAAATATTGTATAAAACATGTATAATCCTTGTATATATTCTTGTATAAAATCCTTGTAAATATGTTCATTATCCTTAGTAATTCTTGTAAGCATATTCAATTCACTTCAATTCTTTTGTTCTTTTATTCTTTCAAAAATACCTAAAATTGAAAAACTTAATATTCACAAAATTTTGCAAATTCTTTGATAATCTCCGCAAAAAGTTTTCATCATAAAATTTACTCATAAAAATATTTATTTCATTCCATTTGCATGTGCATTTTTCAGAATGATATTGTTATTTAAACTATTTTGGAATAAAATTGAAGAATGGAGCTTGGTTAAAACCTTAATCCACTTAATTTCAGAGGAACCTTAGAGGAACGGGAGTTGAGAGTTTTCGAGTCAATAGAGACTTAATTCTTTGAGTCTGCAAGATTATGTTCACATGTCATATTGATTGATTTAAGTAGAATATTTATATATGTACGTGTGTTGTAAAATTCACATGTATAATAAAAGCTATATTTTTTAACTTATGTAAATTAAGTCATATACGGGTGAGGTAAGTGAGCCTCCACCGAAAGGTCGTAGTTGCTCGTGGATGATCGGTGAAATGCTGCTTCGATTTTCAGATGGCAGAGCAGTTTCGTCAACATGTGTTGCCATCAAGAACTACTACTATTACGCAATGCTCTTGGATACGGTGGTGCTCCGTGTTGATGTGGTGGTTTTTCTCTTCTCAATCGATAATGAAACTCGGTGCAGCCGCTATGCGTCTAGCTTCATGTTTGATCCATCTTCTCCAAAATAGATCTCAGAACACCAATGATCAATCGATGATGCTTTCCATTTCGAAGGTGAATTTGTTCGTCGGAGACCTGCAAATGAGATCCTAACTCGAGTGCGACGATTCGGTCTGACAATCAACATATGATAATGAATGGGGGGAGAACTTGAATGGTGGAGGATGCTAATCCAAACTCTGACCACCATGTGTGATCGGAGGTGATCACAAGTCGATATGCAATGCGAAGAAGGTGGGGTTGATCGGATGGGATGAATTCACGATGATCATATTCAAATCAAACGGATCAGAGAGGACTTGAATTGAAGAGGAAATAAAGGAGAATGGGAGGATATGATGAAGAGAAATCACATAAAAGGAAGGATAAAGGGAGATATAAGGATTCTAACTTGGAAGTTGAAAATGTAAGGGGAATACACTTGGGGATCTAGAGCTCACAACTCCAGATGACGATGGCCTCGATGATCGACGGAGGTCAGAGGCTTTCGGGGCGGAGCTAATGGTTGCATGTCGGTGTTGATCTCGCCGAACCTTTCTCATACTCGCTCAATAATGGAGAGTGATGGAGGTTGTCACTCTCTCCATCTCTCTCTCTCTCAGCTTTGGGCACAAAGGTTCTAATGGTGGATAGTGTCAGGGCTTTAAATAGAAGAGAAAACTTGGTGCTCACGTTGCCTAGTGTTGTCACCAATGAACGACCTAATAGTTGTGCCACTAGGCGAAGATAGGAGGAGGACGTGGCGGGAAGCATGCGACGGGAGGAAGGAGGTCGTAGGAAAGAAGAAGGGGGTGACGGGCACGAGGAAAAAAGGGGGAAAAGAAAGTAAATAATAATATTATTAAATAATAAAAATAAATAATTATGTGAATATATTAAATTAATAATTAAATAAAATTAATAAATGAATAAATAAATACTTAGTTAAATGAATAATAATTAATTAAATAAAAAAGTAATTAATTAAATTAATTAGTAAATAAATCAATAAATAAAATTTTATTTATTTTAATAGAAAATATTAATGAAGTATAAAAATTTAAGAAATGACCTACATAAAATAAAATTAAATTAAAATACATTGTACATTTTATTCCAACAAGATCCAAAAATCTACTTATTGCATATTAACTCCGATTTTAGTGAAATCATTTTCATTTGATAGATAATTCTATAAAATGAATTTTAAAATGAGTACGTCCAATTCAGAATTCATATGGTTGAATCATGAGGTCTGGAAGTTTAGGGTCACGGCTTCATGACTTTGAGATTTATTGGCCTTTTATTTTAAGTTGTACTTTTGTATTTTTCTTGATTTTTATAAATACATTAGAAGAAGAATTAAGTTAAACATGGTTAGGAATTATTAATTAGAAAATCGGGAAAGTCTATATAAAGTACATACATATAATAGAGTCCAAACGCCAAAACTTACACCTTTTATTCTAATATTTTTTGATATTTTTAATAAATAATATTAGTTATAAAACGAAATTTAAAAGTGAGTTTGGTTAATTTGAAGTTTTCTATAAATAGTTATGAACCTTAGAAGTTGGCATTGTGACTTTTTCATTTCACCATAATTAATTATTTATACATTAAATAATTTTCTAATGTTTTTTTTGTAAATTAATATATATTATTATAAACAATTTTAGAGATGGAAATATTTTGATTTGAAGTGATCTTAGTGATAAATAAAATAGGTGAAATTTGTACAAGGTGAAAAATGAGTTTATGTACGCTGATGCTTTTGATTTTCAAACGATTTTCATAAATTAGGATCCTTATCTGCCCCTACTTATTTATTTTGTCGATTAAGTCAATATTGACTTGGTCTCAGGGTTAGAATCAGTCTATATATTATATATATCTACATCCTTCTTTTCTTGTATTTTTCTTTTTCTCTTTATTATTTTATTTTGAATAAAATAAGTGTTAAATATATAATGTAACAAATGTGATTAGAATGTTAACTAATGAGAACTAGTGAATATTTACATGTATTTTACTAAGGATTTTAGGCAAAAGGAAAGAATAAAGGCGATGAGTTATGGATTCATCAGTAGGTGATGTGTCTCCTATACATGATCACACTAGAATCTTTCTTTGCACTCGCTTGAATATATTTTGAGTACAATGAATGATTTCCATAAGGACCTATTTTTATTGTGAGATTAATGTTAGGGTTATAGGGAGGTACATGTGTAATTAGATATATGTCCTTCATATATAAAAAATTTGCTAATATGTTTTCGGATGATAATCCCAAATAATCACCCGCATGAAAGCTTATTTTTTATTTGGGATGCAACTTAACATCTTACTTGATCATCATCAATGGTGCTAGTATTAGCTTCCTCTCGTCTTCTATGCTTGAAAACCACTAGAAGCCTATCATGCCTTCAACTACATCATAATAAACATGGTGAACATATCCACATGATTTTCTAATATATCGTTTTTTTTTCAAGCTGAATTGAGCAAGTTTAAACTATGTCTAAATGAAATGATACATCACATGAATTGACTTAGTCCTCGAATAAAAAACAAAATTCTTTACAAGATAAATTGCATTACTACTATTATTGAATAACTGACAACTTATCTTCCGCTGTTAAGTTTTTCATCAAAGCTATATCAATTCTTTACACGCTATAGTATTTCAGAGCTCAAAGAAGATCATAAAGAAATTTACCATTCACCTTTATATATCAAAAAGAAAAAAAGATAAGGAATTTAATTAAACAAATATTCGTAAGTACTAGTGGTTAGCTCTGATAAGAAAGATGAATTGTGATGCCGCTGAAGAAGAGACCAATGACCACGTATTCTACCTTAATCATAGAGATGGTTGCTATCTTAAGTAATATAAAGATCAAACTAATGGCTTTGCTCTCAGAGTAAATGTATACCTTATTGTACATTTCCTGTCCTAGATATCTATTATAAATTTCGAGTCCACAAAACCTTGAATACAATCTTCAATGTTCCCATAACATAGTGCGATGTTAGAGGTAGCTCGGAGATACAATATTATCCATTATACAACATCCTAATGCTTCTTGTCAAGGTTCACTATGAATTTGTTTGCAATTATCATTGCATGGGTAATGTTCAGTCTCATGCAATCAAACTACCAATAATAGATTGGTAGGGTACTTTGGAAATGTACCCATGCTCCTTCGTAGTAAGTTTTTTTTATCTCAAAAGTTTGAAATGAATCACTAAAGGTATGTTTCTAGGATTTTCATTTTTGTTACATAATCTTTCTAGTATCTTCTCCATGTATTTCGATTATGGTAATCTCAGCCTCTTGTTCACCTTGTCTCTGCTGATTTGAATTCTAAGAATCTTCTTTGTATGTTGGATTCTAGTTCTTCATACCAAGCTCTTTGGTAGTGATTGACTTGAGATCCTTTATTACTTCTTTGTTAGGGCATGCTTATCAAGAATGTAAAATCTTAGGTATGTATCAGAAATATCCCACACTTATATTCACAATGTCATTGTTGTGATTTGAATTACAATGTAAACCACCCCACTTCGTCAGTAGAAACATATGTTGGGATAGTGATGAGTATCCCTAAAACCCTGTTCTGCAGCAAAGATGGCAAAACTCAATATCGGTTCCCTACACGGAACTAAATGGCAATGATGATAATCAAGTTAGCACAAGCAACCACAACAAGCAACCAAACAAGACAAGATTTTTTATGTGGAAACCTTTGCTCAATGTGAGCGAGGGAAAAACCATGGGGCAAGACCGACCACGATTCCACCATAGGTCAAATGAAGCCAAATATTCTTTCAATTTTATTGCCCAACAAAATCGAGATACAAGCCACGACCACGACCAATAATTCTTGTAGAAGTAACTATCACTAGGTATCAAAAATACCAAAGATATTCTCAAAACCAAGAAGGTGAAGTGGCTTCCTTGTGGGTTCCTGGATGAAGACCCAAAATGACAATACTTGGCTCCTTGAGCTCGTCCACGACGACCTTCCCGCTGCTCCTCTCGAGATCGGGCTGCTCCTGCTCCTCTCAAGCTCTATTTGCTGCTCCTCTGAGCTCCAAGCTGCAGCTCCTCTCTCTTGCTCGGCCTTCCTCTCTCTCTCCCTCTCTTTCATCTGAAGGAAATGGAGGAAGATGGGTTTCTATCAAACCCTTGTTGTTGTCCACTGGTTGCTAGAATAGAGAAGACGAATGAGGATTCGTTTTGAAAATTGGGGAAACTAAATGGGGCTGCAACTTGCTGGACAAATCGCAACGATGCTCTGCAAAAAGAATAAATTTTAGAAGCCCTTGGAACCCAAGTTGGGACCGGACAGATTGCAACAATACCCAACAAGTGAACATGTCTGAGGGATTCTCATTAATGCGAATTTTTTTCGATACGAGCTGCTTCTGGTCAATTGCATCCCTCAACCAACGGTATCTCACATCAATGTGTTTTGTGTGAGCATGGTGTATGGTACTCTTGCTCAGGTCTATAGCGCTCAGGCTATCATAAAACACAATCGGCTCACTGTCATCCAATCTCACCAAAACAACGTTGTAACCACAATATTTCTTTCACATCCTCTGCTGCTGGTATGTATTCTGCCTCGGTAGTCGAGAGAGCAACACATTTATGTAGCTTAGATTATCATGATATTGCTTCCCCTGCAAATGTGAAAATGTACCATGGTAGATTTTCTTTGGTCCATGTCACCTACCATATCTGCATTAGTGTAACCACATAATTTGGGATTTGACATCCCAAACACAAGACACATACTTGAGGTCTCTCACAAGTATATTAAGATCCATTTCATTGCCTCTCAATGGTCCTTCCCTGAATTGAACATAAATCTGCTCACCACACCCACATCATAAGCTATGTCAGGTGGTGCAAACCATGACATACACGGGGCTCCCAACTGCGGACTGATATGGGATTTTGACCATCTATGTTTTCTCCTCAGATGTGGATGGACATGAATCCTTGGTTAGCTTGAAATGAGATGCTAAGGACGTGCTGATAGGCTTTGCATTCTTCATGTTGAACTGCTCCAACACGTGTTCAACATAGATCTCCTGCGATAACCTTACCATGTGCTTCTTCCTGTCCCATGTAATCTGCATCCCAAGAATGTAGCTTGCCTTGTCCAAATCCTTCATCTCAAACTCCTTGGAGATTTCTCTCTTGAGCTTCGTAATCAAGTTGCAGTCATGACCTACTATCAACATATCATCCATATAGATCAAAAGAATGTCGACTATCATTGGGAAGACGACAAAGATATACACATGGATCGACTGTAGTCCTATTGAATCCTAGCTTTTCCATGAAAGCATCAAACATCAAGTACCACTGTCTTGTGGCTTGCTTCAAGCCATAGAGACTCTTCCTCAACCTGCAAATCATGTGCTCTTTTCCTTTCTCTTGAAATCTCTATGGCTGCTCCATGCAGATCTCTTGCTTCAAATCACCGTGAAGAAATGTTGTCTTCAAATCCATCTGCCCTAGCTCAAGCTCCATGCTAGCAACAAGTCCTAGAACCATTCTCATTAAATTCATCTTCACCACTGGGGAGAAGATCTCAACGTAGTCCACTCCTTTCTGGCTAAATCTTTTCACCACCAATCTAGTCTTGTACTTAATCAGCTTGCCACCATTATCTGACTTCATCTTATAAATCCATGTATTCTTTAATGCCATCTTGCCTTTAGGAAGCTCAACAAGGTAAAAAGTGTGATTTTTCCCAAGAGATAACATCTCTTCATTCATTGCATTGCGCCAATGATTCTCATCCTTGTGCTCTTGTGCCTCCTCAAAAGTGTATGGCTCACCTGCATCTGTAAGCATCACATACTGGGAAGTGGGGTAACAAGATGATGGCTGACGTGCCCTCTCAGATCTCCTGACCTGAGGCTTTGCTGCGTCTGCATGTGGATGAGGTTGCTCCCCCGGCTCTAGGTCCCCTGGACCTACATCAATAGGGTCTGCATCTGGCTCGTGCTGCTCTAGCTTCCCACCCTCTCCACCTGTACGTTGTATTGGAGAGGTATCTATGTCTTCATCACTGTCATCATCTATGGAGATCTCATCTGCATCACCACTCTCAGTATTGTCCTTAACTAATGTCTGATTCTCATAAAAAATCACATCCATGTGTCTAGTGACATTCTTCTTCCTTGGATCCTATAGACGATATCCAAACTCCTGATCTCCATAGCCAACAAAGAAACAAGGAACAACCTTGTCATCCAACTTCTTCCTCTTCTCCTTTAATACCAACGCATAAGCCTTGCATCCAAACACCCTCAAACGAGCATATGAGGGATCCTTTCCTGTCCAAACATGTTCTGGAAACTAGAAGCCCAAAGGAACCGATGGAGATCGATTTACCAAGTAACATGAGGTACAAACTACCTTAGCCCAGAAGGTTTTGGGCAACTTCGTTGTCTTCAACATAGAACAAACTCTCTTAACAATGATCCTATTCATCCACTTAGCAAGATCATTGTGCTGGAGTGTGCCTGGCTCCATCCTCTCATGCATGATGTTGTGTTCTGCGCAAAAGCCCTGAAAGATAAGAGAGGTGTACTCTTCTCCATTGTCTGTGCATAGATATTTCAGCAATTTCCCTGTCTCACGCTCAACCATGACATGAACTTTCTTGAAACAATCAAAAACTTGATCTTTCATCCTCAGCACATGCACCCACACCTTCCTAGATACATCATCAATGAAGGTGACAAAATACCCGTTGCCTCCCAAGGAGACTGTGTCCATGGGACCACAAACATCTGAGTGAACCAGCTGTAGAAGGTCTCCCTTCACCTTAGACTTGACTCTGAATGGCTCAGTTCTGCTCTTCCCAACCTCACATGCATCAAAAGGAGATAATGTGATGTCATTGTGGTAGGGGATAAACTTTATCTTCTTCAGAAGTTGTAAGCCCTTCTGGCTCAAGTGATCAAGTCGACGGTGTTACAAATCTGATGTGTCTGCGTTGCTAGCATGCAAACTGCCATCCATGATCTTCACTCTAGTCATATAGAGTGTGCAACACAGACTGCCTCAATCCACGATGAGAGAACTTTGCTAATTTTGCACTTGCTTTCGTCAAACTTCAGATGGTAGCCTTCACTGTTTAGTTGTGAACCCGATATAAGACTAAGCCGTACATCAGGAACATGCCTTACATTCTACAGGGTCATTGTTTACCCAACATCAGTCTGAATTGAGATGATGCTAATTCCTACGATCTTATAGTAACTTTTATTACTCATCAAGACTCGTCCATAATCAGACTTGGTATAAGTTAAGAATTCCTTGTTTGGAGTTACATGATTGGAGGCAGCCGTATCAATATCACACTCCAAATCACTCCCTGCATGCAAGAATTGATCCTGAATGGTGAGAACCATCTCATATTTATTGTCATCTGATACAACTATATTTACATTCCCATCATCATTCTTCTAATTTTTCTTGACTTCAGCTTGTTCTCTCTTCCAAATCCTGCAATCTTTTTTTAGTGACCGGGCTTCTAGCAATGGTGACACTTTCCTCTGACCTTGGACTTATCCTTGAATTGTTTCCTCTCTTGTGACTTTCCTCTGCTACTGTATCTTCCTCTCCTCTCAACTGCATATACATGGAAGAGGAGGATGTCTCTCCTGATGAGCGATGCCTGATTTCCTCATATAAAAGACTGCCCTTGACCATAGGCATGGTCAACTTGCTATCCTTCACAGAATTCTCACAGTGACAACTAGGGTCTCCCAACTGTCTGGTAGTGAGCCCAACAAGAGAAGTGCCTGCAACTCATCATCAAGTGCCAGAACCATGGAGCTCAACTGGTTAATGATGCTTTGAAAGTCATTCAAATGTTCCGTCACTTTGGTTCCATCGGTGCATTTCAAGTTCACCAGATCCGAATCAAAAAAGCCTTGTTGATTACGGTCTTCTGGTCAGAGTTTGGATAATTTATCCCACAACTCCTTTGCATTTATCCCTTTGGACACATGATGGAATACATACGTGTCAAGCCATTTATAAATGGTCCCAATGGCCTTTCGGTTCAACCTTGTCTATTCACCTGCAGATATGTTCTCGATCTTGACGCTCTCTCTTTCCATCGGATCGTAGAGGTCTTTGCAATGAGAAATATCTTTCATCTTGGCTTTCCAAATCTGACAATTACTACTTGTCAGCTTAATCATCGTGCCCTCATCATCTTTTGCCATCTTGCACAACATGTGCTCTGATACCACTTGTTGGGATAGTGATAAGTATTACTAAAACCCTGTCTTGCAGCAAAGATGACACAAAACAATATGGATTCTCCACACGAGAACTAAACAGCAGTGATGATAATCAAGCCAGCACAAACAAGCAAACAAGACAAGAATTTTTATGTGGAAAGCCTTGCTCGATGCGAGCGAGGGAAAAACCACGGGGAAAGACCGACAACGATTCCACTATAAGTCAAATGAAGCCAAATGTTCTTTTGTTTTTGTTTCCCAACAAAATCGAGATACAAGGCACAGGCACGATCGATAGTTCTTGTACAAGCAAGTAACTATCACTAGGTATAAAAAATATCAAAGATGTGCTCAAAACCAAGAAGGTGAAGTAGCTTCCCGGATGGAAACCCAAAACGGCAATGCTTGGCTCCTTGAGGTCGTCCACAACGACCTCCCCACTGCTCTTGAGATCATGCTCTCGAGATCAGTCTGCTCCTACACCCTCTCAAGCTCCGGTTGCTGATCCTCTGAGCTCCAAGCTGCAGCTCCTCTCTCTTGCTCGACCTCTCTCTCGCTCTCTCATGCAAAGGAAATGGAGGAAGATGGGTTTCTATCAAACCCTTGTTGTTGTCCGCTGGTTGCTCGAATATACAAGACGAATGTGGCTTCGTCATGGAAATGGTGCAGCTGAATGGGGCTGCAACTTGTTGGAGAAATTGTAACGATGTCCCTGCAAAAGGTACAAATTTCAACAGCCGTTGAAACCAAAGTTGGGACTAGGGATGAAAACGGATACGGATATATCCAAATATCCGCTTATCGTATTCGAAAAATTATCGGATATGGATATCCGTATCCGAATATTAATCGAATACGGATCGGATACGGATATGGATTATAAAAAATTTTCGGATACGGATAGGGATATGGTAATGGCTTGAATATCCGGATTCGGATATCCGAATATAATATTTAATATTTTATATATAGTTAATTTAATATAAGCCACAACCCGTGTTATTATAGTAGTATTACACATTATATAATACAATATGTTAATGATATTAATAAACTTCTGTTTGCTTGGGGATGTACACGAACAACAGTTGCGAAATCCTATCTCCTTTTTGCTTCTGGTCAAGAACACATGTCACCTTAATGCTCCCTTTTGTCATGATACAACGTGTTTTATATTCATTGCTATTTTTTAAAATAGGAATGAACTTTGATAAAAATTCATTCGTATTCTTATATAGTCTTTATTCAATCTATATTCGGATTCCATGTTTATTGGATCCATATTTTGATTTCAATGTTTATTCGTTTCATATTTGGATTAGCTCTTTACTCGATCCGTATACGGATCTGCTCTTTATTCGATCCGTATTCGGATTCAATATATATCTGATTCGGATTCATATCCGTATTTTTACGGATATGGTTTCCTTAATGCATATCCGAATCATATTCGGATCCGTATTCGTATTCGATAGAGATGAAGCGAATATGGATATGGAAATAGGTATATTCGATCTGTATCCGATCCGTTTTCATCCCTAGTTGGGACCGGACAGATTGCAACAATACCCAACAACCTCGACTCTACCTAATGGATATTATCACAAGGCCAATTTCACTACAGACCACATACCATATCTCGTAACATCACATCTCCGCATACAGAATTTTGATGAAAACGCACATGCATAAGATCAAAGGTCAGGCAGCTGAGCGTGGGCGATGGTGATATCCGAGGATCCATCTAAAGGGAGTGATATCTTTCTGGCCTCCATCTCTCCCGAAACTTGAAGCATCGAAGGTCGTGAATCCGGATCAGGATTTAAACAATCAACTGCCAACCGGACAGCCATAGCCACCTCTTCCAGCACCACATTGCTCGCTGGGTACCTCAGTCTTCTGTCCAACATCTCATCTAATCTTACCACTCTTTCTTTCAAAGTACTATGCCAAAGAAGCAGATCGGAGGCCAAAAAATCAATGGGATGCCTCCCCGTCAACACTTCCAAACTCAAAACCCCAAAACTGTACACGTCGCATTTCTCCGTCACCCTCAGGGAGTAGGCGAATTCTGAACAAACAGGAAAAATCACACGTTTCAGATTATGCATATCTAACATGAAGTTAAATATATGCATAAATTAAGTATACCTGGAGCAATGTAGCCACGCGTCCCTGCAAGGTCCGTCCAATTGGATTCATCAGGTCGAAGGAGCCGTGCAATCCCGAAATCAGAGATGCACGCTCTGAAATCCAAGTCAAGCAGGACATTGTTGCTGGACAGATCTCGGTGAACTATTGGGGGATCACAATCATGATGCATGTAAGACAAGGCATGAATCATATCCTTTATGGTAGCCAATCTCATCTCCCACCCAAACTCCACAGCTCTCTCGTCCATGCTCAGCACAGATGCCAAGCTGCCTCTCTCCATGTATTCGTAGACGAGAAACGTATGACGAGCGCTAACACAATAGCCGTGGAGTCTCACTATGTTTCGGTGGCGCATCCTCGTCAACACCTCTATCTCCCTTCCCACAGCATCGACGTCCACTTCCAACGAATCGTGGATTTTCTTGACCGCGACCACTTGGCGTGTCGACAGCTGAGCCTTGTACACCTTCCCGTAGGATCCCAAGCCAATGCAATATTGCTCATTGAAATCTTGTGTAGCTTCAATGATCTCCTTGTATGCAAGATTCCCATCGTAATCCCATGCCAAGAAGACATCACTCCTCGTAATTAGTTGCGGCATTTGGTTTGCATGCATAGCACATGCGACTTTCCTTTCTCTTTGTAAGACAAAAATGAATATAATATCTCCGAGAAAAAGCATCGAAAGAAGAGACCCACCTATGATGATCCACATATGCAAATACTTGTGGCTTGTTCTAGATGAAAACGAACTATTGCATGACTTCAAACCTTGTATTACTCCACAAAGGTCCAAATTTCCCAGGAACCACTCCAAGGGAGCTCTACGAAAAAAAGGCGTATTAGGAATCGGACCCTCTAACCTGTTATACGATACATCGATTGTCTCCAGGATAAGCATGTCGCCGAAATACGACGGAAAGTTCCCAGATATATTGTTGTAGGAGATGTTTAGGCTCGCGAGTGCGGCCAGCTGGGAAAACTGATCTGGAATTGACCCGGTGAAATTGTTCATTGCTAAATTCAAGTCCCTCATCTTCAAGCAATTCCCAAGCTCAGTCGGAACGATCCCAGACAAAGAATTGAAGGATAAGTCCAATACCTCCAGATCCCGAAGTTCTCCTATATTCGATGGTATGCCGCCGGTGAATTGATTTTCAGTAAAGATCAACTTGTAAACGGAAGACATGTTGGCCAACTCGCCAGGGAGCTCCCCCGAGAGGTTATTGGAGGAAAGATCAAGAACTTTTAAGTGAGACAATTGCCCCATCTCTTTGGGTAGAGGTCCGAGAATCCTATTGTAAGAAACATCAAGTGTCTCCAACTTGTGGCATCTGCCCCAGTCAGGGGACAAAGTGCCCGAGAAGCTATTGTTCTTTAGATTCGTATAGTTGAGAACGGGGTGCACCCCGAAGACTTGAGAGAGATCTCCTTCAAGACGGTTATGGTCGAGCCGGACACGCACCAAACTAGAGCAATTTTTCAAGCTAGGCATGGGGCCTGACAGTACATTAAACGCCATACGCATAAGGCTCAGGTTCTCGAGGTTGTTAAAGGTGGCAGGTATGGAGCCCTCGAGGAAATTAAGGCTAAGTTCTAGGTTAGCGAGTCTATATAGATTTCCTAATGCATGGGGTATGGGTTTGGAGAGGGAGTTGTTGTATAAGGCCAATACGTACAACTTGGTCAGGTTCCCAAAAGTTGCAGGTATAGGGCCAGAAAGTACGTTGAAAGCAAGATTCAAGTAAACTAAATGTTGCAGGTTCCCAAGTTGGGGTGGAATTGGTCCTGAAAGATGACCATCATCGAGAAATAACATTCTCAACGAGGTTAGGTTGCCTATTTCTGGGGGGATGGAACCTAAGAGACGGTTTGAACTAAGGTACAGTTCTGTCAAGGAGCTCAACTTTCCTAGCTGTGGTGGAATCTGTCCTGAGAGAGAATTGACGGAAAGACCTAACACTTGCAGTGAGGTTAGACCACATAATTCACGTGGGATATGGCCAGAGAATTGATTAACATCAAGTTGCAAAATATTCAAGGAGCTCAAATTTCCAAATTGCGGTGGAATAGGTCCGGAGAGGCTATTACCAAAGAAATACAGCCTCTTCAAATTAGTGAGATTACCAAGTGAAGGTGGTAGCACACCGGACATGCGATTGCGCGAGAGGTCGAGGAAGATGAGCCGGTGGAGTGTCCCTATAGCTGTGGGTATCGAGCCGGAAAGACGATTCCTCCGGAAGCTGAGAAGCGTGAGAGAAGCAAACAGGGAGAAGTTGAGAGCGTCGAGGGTGCCGGCCACGCCGGCTTTGTAGAGGTCGATGCCGGTGACGGATCTCCCTCCGCATGTGATGCCCTTCCAAGCACAGGGGGCGGTGGTAGTGTTCCAGGAAGAGAGCGGCCTGGAATTGCGGAGTGATTGCTTCCACTTGAGCAGAGCATCGGATTGGGATTGGAGTGAAGAGCTTGAAGTTGTCGTGGAGAGGAGAAGCAGCGAGAGGAAGATTGTGGGAGGAAAGTGTGCCAATGCCATGTAAGGTTTTGCTCTTTGATTATGAGCAGAATTTGCAAGTCCAATATTAATGTATATAGACAAACAAGGCACAATATATGTCGTTATAATATTTTTGTCTGCATCTTCGAACTTACCTTGCATGTACTTTGATTTGTCGATTAATGGATCCGTCAAATACATCTGTTTGTTTTCCTTGTAAAGATGGGTACCCATTCGCCATCTTGACCTGGAATGCCAATCTTCTGACTTTCTGAACCGGTACATAGGGATGAGGACGGATCGATCCATATCCATATTCACTTCTTTTCTGTCGAATGCGAATTGGGATATGGTTATGATTCAAACATGCATTAAAAAAATTATGACATATCTTTAAAAATACAGATACGAATCTGAATCGAATACGTATCGAATGTGAATATGAATCGAATAAAGAATAGACCCAAATACAGATTGAATAAAGAGCTAATCCAAATATGAATTGAATAAAAAGTGAAATCCAAATATGGATCCAATAAACATGGAATCCGAATACGGATCGAACAAAGACTACACACAAATATGAATTGAATTTTTATCAAAGTCATAATGATTTTCAAAAATAGCAAGCAAAATAAGTTGCATCATGACAAAAGAGGGCGTCAAAGTGACTCGCGTTGTTGTTTACACAATTAACAACAACAAGTGCACTACGCACTACATGTTAAAAAAATAGGCATAATGCTCATATTGGGTAAAGTTTCAATAATAAAAAATATTATAATTGAAAAAATAAACACTAAAAACTCAAGAATAACCATCAGAATATAAGACATAGGCTAATTAAGAGAAATTAATTCTGAAATAAAATACAGTGATCATCAACTCATATGTCCCACACATGACTTTCTTGATTTATAAACATTGTATGAAGATAGGATATATGAACAGAGTGTGCATGACAGGTGAGAGTTTCCATACGTGTAGGATATGGGAAGGGTTCGAACCCTCTTCGGGTTGGGCCCGTGGGCCGGGTCGGGCTAGGCCAAGCCAAGCCCGAGCCCGGCCCAAAAAAATTTCGGACCTAAAAATAAGGCCCAAGCCCGGTCCAATGTTCGTGTTGGACATGTGAGCCCACAGCGAGCCATTATGCAATAAATGCTATTGCGAATATCATTCCCTGATCTGAAATGAAGAATAAATAATTTGCATAATAGGTCCCTCTGTACAATTAGGGTGATGTACCATGGTCATCTTGATGATCATACAGCTGTTGATTCAATTATTGAATCATAGAGGCTGATGCTTGGATGAATATCTAAATGGTTAGATTGAGGACTCATCAAGCATCGTCAAATGATTATTAAGAGATGATCTCCAGCCTGAGTAGGAGATGGCAATTCTTTCTCACATAGGCTGATATCTGACTGACCTCTTGATGCAGGTCCTCTGCATGGGAATAGTGATTCGGAGGTGTCAGATTAGTTAGGTCAATGGATTGACTTAACGAGATCGAGATAACCTAAGTCCTATGTTGAATGCTGTCACAGCATAGGCACGCATCCACTTACCGGAGACAGATGTGTTACTATATGTCTGAGTGTGTACATTTGACAGACCAATAGGTTGATGACCTAACCAAGGTCTATACACCGGCACGCTGGTGTGCATGTAAGGGCATATGAGTAATACGATCTCTCAAAGGGATCATACACTACTGAACCGGAAGACATGAGCTCACTCATGAGATATTGGGAAGAATCAAATTCCATGCACGGTCGTCTCGCTTTGGAAGCTTGACTGAATTTGTAGGTTTGATATATACCTTTGGAAAGTATATGATCAAGACCTAGGTATGATATATGCTTTTGGAAAGTATATGATCGATACCAAATCCCAATGATCAAATGAGAAACTTAGTGATTAAACTCTAAAGAAGACAGTGTAAAATTGATCTTGATCTTCAGATTAATCATGGGTCTTCCAGTATGCAGGATGTACAGGTATTGGGAATACCTGAAGATGATGTGATCGTAAACGATTGTATATCCATGACGCTTCCATTCCGAGGGAGTGATGAAACATGTCTGGATTTTAGTGACTCCTTCCAGTAGAGAAGCAATCTGATCTTAGTCTAATTGTTGGACATTGGTCTGAATGAGATTCAGATTCAATGAGAAGATTAGATTTGCGGTCTTGATTTAATCAAGCATCTGTGGGAGGTTCGTAAGATCTGGATTTGAGATGAGATCTCAATATCCAAGTCACTATACGTGGAACAATACAATCGCCCTGTCCTTATCTCCAAGTATCTGCGGAGAAAGCACATTATTATAAAAAGAAGATATCTGAGATAATTAAATGTGATTTAATTATCAAAGATATGAATAACGTGAATATGATTCATGTTATTTGGGCACATGAGAAAAGAGATCCAAGATGATTAAATGTGATTTAATTACCATGGATATGAATAATGTGGATAGCACTATCCATATCAATCATATATATTATAAATATGATTTATAATATATTAGAGAGAGAGAAACTATGTAAATAGCGTTTCTTAATTATTAATGTGAATTGGATTCACATTAAGTAATTAATTGGAAATATAATTTACAAATTAATTTGGGTTGTGAATTTGATTCGCATATTTTTCAATGGAATGATTGAAATATTCACAAATTAATTTGGAATATATTTTGTGGATAATTATGTGATAATAGTTATCACAAATTATTAAGAGATAATATGATATAATAAAAAGGAGATAATAAACCACCATTGATGAGGTGGCGTCACCCATGAAAAAGTCATGGGTGACGCCCCATTTTAGGAGGCTACATTATCTCCATTTTATTATCTTGATAAATATCTTAATTAATTGATTTATGTTAAATTAAATTGTGTTGATAATGTTGCAACATATATTTAATTTAATTATAAATAAATATTGTTGGTTTTAACCAACAACAATCATATCCATTGATTTTGCATAGACCAAACCTGACCGTTGGATCTATGTGTCCCATGGATTGAGATCCATTGGATCCTAAACTAATATAAAAGGAGGGCTAGGGTAGCCTTTCTAAGGACATCATAAAGAGTTGTACAAGGTTACAACTCTCTCTCTCTCTCTCTCATATTCTCGCCCTCTCTCTTTCTCTCCTTCAAAAGGATGGCCGTCCATCTAATGTAGAGAAAGGAGAGACCTTCGTGGCTTCGCCTTCGACTACTCGAGGATCTCTTTCTTCTTTGGGGTTGCTTGCTCTAAAGGAAGACGACGGATTTCATTTGACGAAATCAGGGGATTCATTGCTTGGATCTTCATCGACGATTGCGGGAGGAATGCGACTCATCATCGCGCCCGCAAGTGCATTTTTCGTGGATCGGACTTAAGACAGGAGGATCTCTTGTTTGGGATCTCACGATTACAACCACGCTCCAAGAGGTATTCCTTATACTTTGTGGTTTGATGAAATGATCCGAGAAGTATTCTCGTGATCATGTGGTTTCATCTTTAGTTTTAAAATTTTAATTTCCACCGCATCTAACAACTAGTGCGACTAGTTGTCCCGATTGCATATGATGCGATTGACACGTTTCCGTGATGCGCTTAAGGATTCTCAATATCCTTCAGTTCGTTTGGACTTGGGCTATGCCGGACTTTTTGGGCTGGGCTTCGGGCTGGACCGGGCCGCCCAGCCCAATGCTCATCCCTAGTGACAAGGGAGACGATGCCAAGATTCCGCTGAATTGGTTGTGCGTCAAATCTAGCCTCTCCAAGTTAGTAAGATTACCAAGTGAAGGTGGTAGCACACCGGACATGCGATTGTGCGAGAGGTCGAGCAAGATGAGCCGGTGGAGTGCTCTCTCCTCCTGGAGTGCTCTCTCCTCCTGGAACACTACCACTGCCTCCTGTGCTTGGAAGGGCATCACATGCGAGGGAGACCCGTCACCGGCATCGACCTCTACAAAGCCGGCGGCTCGATGGCCACAGCTACTTGTCACCTTTCATTTTCGCTAATTGCACCCGTTTGATCACATTCATGCTCGCGCACAATCGATTCGTTGGGGGTATCCCGCCAGAGATCGGCATGTTTCGAGACCTGATCCGTTTGCATCTCCATGGCAACAGGTTCACTGGACTGATTCCAGAAGAGATAGGACGGCTACATAAGTTACAGGAGCTGGTGGTTTCAAAAAACGATCTGAGTGGCCACATCCCACCAATCCTTGGAAATTTAAGTTCATTTACAAATTGATCCTGGGCCGTAACGAGTTCACAGGTGCCATTCCATCGAATTTCGGAAAGCTTCGGGATCTAAAAGTACTTGACTTATCTTCAAACTCATTGTTTGGGATCATTCCATTTGAGTTGGTGAATTGCTCAAAGATGACAGACTTGAATTTAGCCAAGAACAGTTTTACCGGGTCCATACCGAATTGGCTCTCACAATTGTTCACACTCGCAAACCTGAACATCTCCCACAACAATATATCTGGACACTTCCCGTCGTATTTTGGCAACATGCTGAACTTGGAGACAATCGATGTCTCGTATAACATGTTAGAGGGTCCGATACCTGATACACCATTCTTTCGTCGAGCACCCTTGGAGTGGTTCCTGGGGAATTTGAACCTTTGTGGAGTAATACCAGGTTTGAAGCCATGCAGCAGCGTATCTTCAATAACGAGTCACAAACGTTTGAATCTGAAGCCCATCCTGGGAACCCTTCTTTATGTGCTGCTTCTCGGAGGGATTATAATGTTCACAGTTGTAGAAATCCACGAGCAAACAACCACGAGAATGACACAAAGATGTACGTGGAAAACCTTACGGAGAAGGAAAAATCACGGGACGCACCCAAACCCTAATCTCCCTCACTCGAGATTAGGGATCTCTCTTCCCTGTTATGTTTTGCAATAAGGGGGATGAGTACAATTTATAGCGGTTAGGGTAAACGGTCCCTCATCCATGGATCCGTTTACCCATTTTCAAACCCACACAACTCAACACTCCCCTTCAAGTTGGACATACATGTCAACCATGCCCAACTTGCCTACATTCAGCTCAAATTGCACCATAGGCAGTCCTTTAGTGAAGAGACCGGCAACCTGATCTCCGGATTTCAAATAAGGAAGACATATTTGTCCATCATCAATCTTTTCACAAGTGAAGTGTCTATCAACCTCTACATGTTTTGTTCTATCATGCATGACATGATTATTGGCTAAGTTTATAGCAGCTTTGTTGTCACAGAACATCTTCATAGGCATGAGTGGTTGGGTACCCAATTCTGTCAATAAAGACTTTAACCAAAGAATCTCAGTGACACCATTTGCAAGAGCACGATATTCTGCTTCAGCACTAGATCTGGAGACAACATTTTGTTTTTTACTCCTCCAAATAACCAGGTTCCCACCAAGATAAATAGCATATACAGATGTAGACCTCCGATCATCAACAGACAATCTGCATCCGTATAACCTTCAATGGACAGACTATAGTTCTGTTTGAACATAAGCTCTTTCCCAGGTGACTTCTTTATATAGGATAAAATCCGGTTAACAGCAGTCACATGGACATTTGTAGGGGCATGCATAAATTGACTAGCAATATTCACAACATAAGTGATGTCAGGTCTTATGTGTGACATAGATGAGTTTCCCAACTAACCTTTGGTATCTTCCTTTTGCATCTTCATCAAGCGGTTCTCCATCATTTTTGCTGAGTTTGTGATTTGACTCTATAGGTGAGGAGGCAGGTTTACAACCAAGCATTCCAGAGTCTCGAAGTAAACTGAGAGCATAATTTCTCTGACTTAGACACATGCCTTCAGGAGATCTGGCCATCTCAATGCCAAGAAAATATTTCAGCTTCCCTAAGTCTTTCAGTTCAAATTCTATAGCAAGAATCCTTTTTATGTTGATTAATTCATCCTCATCGTCGCCGGTCAAAATCATGTCATCTACATAAACCAGGAGAATGGACCTTCTATTGCCGTTCTTTTTAATGAAAAGAGTGTGATCTCCATTTGCCTAAGCATGACCGTTTGCAATCATGACAACTTGAAGACGCTCAAACCATGCTCTAGGTGATTGTTTTAACCCGTATAAAGTCTTCTTCAGTCTGCAACACTTGTTTATTTCCCCATACCCCGGAGGCATCTTCATGTAAACTTCCTCTTTAAGGTTTCCAGTCAGAAAAGTATTTTTGACATCCAACTGATACATCTTCCAAGAGAACTGGATCGCAAGACAAATGACAACTCTTATAGTGTTCATTTTAGCCACAGGAGCAAAAGTCTCAACAATCCCATATTTCTGATTGTATCCTCTTGCAACCAATCGAGATTTGAACCTGACAACTTTCCCATCCGCTGTATATTTGATCGTGTAAATCCATTTCGAATCAACCAAGTGAGTACCACTTGGAATATCCACAATATCCCAAGTGTCGTTATTCTTCATAGCATCCATCTCCTCTTTCATAGCATTAGCCCATTTCGGGTCACTCTGAGCTTCGACTGCATTCCTGGGAATTTTATGTGAGTCCAATAATGTGATGAAACTTTTGTAATTCGAGCTTACCTTTGAGTAAGATACGAAATCTTCCACCGGATAACGGGTCGAAGGTCTAACAGACCTTGTAGACTTCCTCGTAGCAATAGGAAGATCCTCCTCCACATATTCCCTTTCACCATCCGTATCATCAATCAAATTATTAGCATTCTCAATAAGATTATTATCAACTGAGGAAGGATTACTTACAGTGATGTCAAGACTTGGATCATCCGAGGAGAGATTGGGAGTTTGGTTTGGTATGATACTTTCCTCACTATTAGCATTGATATCAACAGTCTCTCGGATGTCATTAGTTTGAACCAGAATATTGCCATCATCATTGTAATCACTTTCCATATAATTACAAACCATTTCACTAGATTCGTTCAAGAAATATAGTCCCATTTCATTTTCCTCGATCTTACTGCCATTGTACTCCCCCTGAGGAAAATCCTTCATATAGTAAGGTTCACATTCATGAAAGGTAACATCCTTAGTGACATACAACTTCCTTGTCATAGGATTATAACATTTGTACCCTTTCTGAGTAGTAGAGTAACCGAGAAAAATGCATTTTGTAGATCTTGGTTCCAATTTACGCAGACCAGGACCAGAGTTGTGAATAAAACAAGCACATCCAAACACACGAGGTGCTAAACTGAAGGGAGGTCTATCAGGATTGAGAATAGCGAAAGGGACCTTTTTTTCCAATTACTGTAGACGGTCTTCGGTTAATAAGATAAATAGCTGTTAGCACAGCTTCTCCCCAAAAATATTTCGGAACATGTCGTTGAAAGAGAAGAGCCCTTGTTACTTCCAAGATGTGTCAATTTTTCCTTTCAGCAATGCCATTCTGTTGAGGAGTATAACTACAAGAGGTTTCATGAATAATTCCTTTCTCTTCGAGGAAGGTATGGAGAGATCCCTCCAAATACTCTCTTGCATTATCTGTTCGCAAGATCTTAATGTTTGTATCATATTGATTGTTTATCATGTTAACAAAGCATCGAACCACAGTAGGTACTTCACTCATATTCTTTATCAAATATACAAAAGTATAGAAGGAATAATCATCGATGAAAGTGATAAAATAACTGTGGCCACCCAAGCTTTTAATATTTGAAGGTCCCCAAACATCCGAATGTACAAGTTGAAAAACAGAAGCACTTTTATAATCTGAAGGAGGATAAATATTTCTAGTGTGTTTTGCTAGCTGACACACTTCACATAGACGAATCTCACTACCAATTTATTGCAAAGTTCAGGAAATAAAATAGAAAGTATAGGATAACCAGGATGTCCCAAGCGCTCATGCCATCTTCGCAGAGTCTGAATATCATCAGTTTCTTTATCATTGGTTGCAGCAATCCAGGCAGAGACAACATGAGTAGGGAGACGATAGAGGCCATCAGCAACCAAACCAATCCCAATCTGCTTCCTCATCCCCAAATCCTGCAACACACAAGAATTCTCATCAAATATTAACCGGCAACGAAGATCTTTAGCAATCCGATTAACAGAAAGTAAATTAATAGGAAAATCAGGAATATGAAGAGCATCTTTCAAAATAAATTTATCAATAATAGATATGCTCCCTTTTCCTGCCACAGTCACAGAAGACCCATTTGCTAAGTTCACACGTTCTCTTCCAGAAGCTAGTTTATAATCTTGGAACATTTTAGCATTATATGTCATGTGATCAGAGGCACCACTATCGATAATCCATTCATTAGGAGATAAATTCATACCTTCACGTTTCTCGGCAGACATGGCGACATTCAAAACATCAGCGTCAGTTTTTTCTTTGTCATTACTGGATATCTTCTGGATATAGGCATGAAGGTCCTTAATATGATCATCTGTCAGTCTCTTACTCTCAACAGCCATTGCAACCGTTTTTTTCCTTTATTCATTTTCTGTTCAGGATGAAGTTCCCAGCAATAGTCCATCCCATGGCCAATTTTTTTGCAATGACCACATTTCTTATCTTTCCAGTAACCACCTCTGATCCCTTTGCTAACCAATGCAGACCTCTCAAAGGAAGGGATAATCTCATCTTTCATCACCACACGACGTTGTTCTTCCGATTCAATGGCATGATAAATCTCCTCAATGTCTGAACTAATTCCATTTGTCAAACGTTGACTTCGTGTTGACTCAAACTCATTGTTAAGGCCACCGAGAAAAATAAAGATCCGTTGTTTCCAGATCTCATCCCAGTATTTTTTTGATCTGCAGTGCTAGTCCACATATCTCACAGTAGTAATCAATCTCTTCCCACTTTGTTTTCAAAGATGCATAATACCCTGCAACAGACATATCCCCTTGTTTCATATTGTAGATTTCTCTACTCAACTGATACATCCGAATGTCCTATTTTTTCTGTCCATACATACTCTCAAGAGTAAGCCATTGTTCCCGTGCAAATTTCTTCCTTAGAATAAGTGGTTGGATATCGGAAGAAACGGCATTGATGATCCAGTTCCTGCACTGACTATCTTCTACATATCATTGTTCATATAATTTATCGGTTATAGCAAGCGGTTTTTTTCGACCATCAATATAACCACCACGATCCCTTGAAGCAAGAGCAACCTCCATAGCAGCAAACCACATCAAATAATTTGATTTTGATAACTTTATTGTGGTGATCTGAGGCGGAATATTATCCATCTTTATAGTTATAGATTCGATTTTTTCTTTGGAAGTCATTGTTACAGCCAACCACGATACCTCACAAGAGATAAAAAATAGAGAGTAGAAGGGTACTCACAATAATTGTACCTTTGACAGAAGCTTTCTCCACACTTTACCAGAGAGAGAAATGCACAAGTCAAATAAAGACTTTCTTGGTCATGCGATCACGAAAGGGAAAAAAACCCCACAGCAGGAAACGACAAATAGGAGCAAGCACTTGGAGGAAGAGTCGAAGATGCACACAACAATGTGTGTGCGCACAGATCAGATGACGGCAAAACAACCAACCTGGGCACGACGCCTGGAGACCAGATGCTTGTAGCGTGAATAAAGAGCCCACAGCAGCAGCGGGAGGCGCACAGCGACCAAGATGCGCAGATCTGAGAACTAATAAATCTGGACGATGCACAGGGGCCAAAGGGCGGCGCACGGGACCGCGGTGAACAGATCTGAAACGTATAGGGGCTAAGTCGCGCAACAGATCGGGACCAAGGGGAGCAAGGGAAAAAAAGAGGGCAGCGACGGTGGATGTGGTGGCGAGTTCACGGCAAGATACACAACGACAAGCACCCAAGCAAAGGAAGTCCGCATCTTCTTGATTATGGCTCTGATACCATGTAGAAATCCACGAGCAAACAACCACGAGAATGACACAAAGATGTACGTGGAAAACCTTACGGAGAGGAAAAAACCACGGGGCGCACCCAAACCCTAATCTCCCTCACTCGAGATTAGGGATCTCTCTTCACTGTTATGTTTTGCAATAAGGGGGATGAGTACAATTTATAGCGGTTAGGGTAAACAGTCCCTCATCCATGGATCCGTTTACCCATTTTCAAACTCACACAACTCAACAACATTCATATTTATTTTACGAAAGAGAAGAAAAGCCGCTAAGTATCATTCATGCCGTCCAAATGCCGCGACTAATTACCAGGAGCGATATCTTCTTGGCTCGGGATTTCGATGGGAAACGTGCATACAGGGAGATCATTGATGCTACACAAGATTTCGACGAGCGATATTGCATTGGCATGGGATCCTACGGGAAGGTGTACAAGGCTCAGCTATCCGCAAACCAGGTCATTGCAGTCAAGAAGATCCATGATTCGTTGGAAATCGACGTCGATGTTATTGAAAGGGAGATAGAGCTGTTGACGAGGATACGCCATCGAAATTGTTGGAGAATACTCCAACAAGTCCTTAGACCCGACGAGTCGAATTGGACGGATCTGGCAGGGACATGCGGCTACATTGCTCCAGGTATAAATCTACGCAAATATCTTCATTCTTACATACTCATATTAACTATACATAATTTAATTGCGATATTAGTGAATGGCGTGTGATTTTTTATCCTCGTTGCAGAGTTTGCCTACTCCTTGAGGGTGACAGAGAAATGCGATGTGTATGGTTTCGGAATCTTGACATTGGAAGTGCTAATGGGGAGGCATCCCATGGAATTTTTAACCTCTGATCTCCCATATAGTAGTTTAGAAGAAAGATTTACAAGGTTGGATGAGATGCTGGACAGGAGACTCGACTTCCCCACAAGTGATGAGGTGCTGGAGGAGGTGGCATTGGCTATTCGGTTGGCAGTTGATTGTTTAGATCCCGATCCGGATTCACGACCTTCGATGCTTCAAGTTTCTGAAGAGATGGAGATTAATAATATACCAGTCTAGAGGCGAGACAACAGCGTCGACGGGCAGCTTGATGGTGTCGACGAGCGGCTTCTGGATCGAGAGAGAAGGAAGGAAAGATGGTTTTGGGAGAGGGCTCCTTATGCAAGGTAACTCCGGATCTTTCTTTGCTTCTTCTCCAGAAGAAGAAGTATTTATAGGGCGTGTTAAATCTCTCGCATAGTCCGCCCTTCTCCAACCACGCCTGACTTGCGCGGTTCTTGCGTGCGACTCAGCCTCCGCGCAACTTAAAGGGAGGTTGTTTAGTAGTACTCCCTACTACTTATAGCTCACTCTCATATTTCAAGATTACTAGATGTTGGACTATATTTGAGATAGTACAATCTCTCCCACTTATTTGTACGTTTTTGGGTAGTCATTTCTTCATATATATTTGATTTTTATGGATCTGCCTCTTGTATAGTATTTCCACCGTTTGATGAAGCTTGCTTTGATAATTTGAATTGTCTTGGAAATTATGCCAAACCGTTATCGATGATTACTTTCCCACACAACTTGTTTGGCTTAGGTTCAGCTGGACTCCTTTACCACAACCCAAAATGCTTGCAACCATGTGATCTAGTAGTAGTCCCCACTACTTATATCCCACTCTTGTATTTCGATACTTCTATATGTGGGATTGTGGATGGGGTGCTATAAGACGTTTGTCAAATTGTGCTCTCTCCTTATTTTTTGTCAATATATCATATAGTTCCATCTGACTGAATGTATATTTATTTGCAATATTTGATATTGAATGGCAAAAAAATAGACCTAAACTAGGTTTCCAATATCTTTGTTCCGTCAATCCCTTTCTCCTCTATCATATAAACACTACAATAAAATTGGGTTATAGTGATGCTTCTTTGAAATCCTTTACTAAATTAGTTATTATTAAATATATAGTGATAATATTATTCATTGCAAAATTATTTTTTATACTTGAAATTAGCGACAAATATTGACGAATACAATATTCTCGCTATATCTTTAGCGAATTTCTATATAATGCCGCTTATCCGTCCCATTTTCCATAATACAATCGTCGCTAAATTTTGAACTTTTGCCTTTTTTACTTGAAAGTATTTTAAAAGATTTCAAAATGGGGAAACGTTGCCCAGATATATGCAAAAATTATGAAAATAGTACAAGATATGTCAACTGCAACGATTTAAAAAGTGTTTTGTAAAAGGGCAATAATAACAATTGTAAACCATGACAGTGGTTAATTGCAACATCAATATTTGCAACGACTAGAAAACATAGCAATATTTAAAAACTATTATGATAGGTATTTTGCAATAGTTCTTTACCTATTTCTGCATATGACATCTTTTCTAGTAGTACAAATTTGTTTTCAAGATGAGTGGTGATAGAAGTGTATAAGTGATAAAATAGTAGTTTTAAATTTTGATGAGTACGATGGCTTGATTACATAGCCCACAATATAGTTTATTTCTTCTAACTTTTAGGTGATTAGTTAAGTTTAACTTTTATGTTTAATCTCAAATATTTCTTTTTATATGTACATAGAAAATGATGAAGCCTTATTCCACTTTAAGTAAGGTAAGCAACATGGATTCTTGTGTCTTTTTACATAAATTCGAAAGATAGGTATGGTAGTTATTAATATAACTATTATGCCACAAGCTATGATTCTCACCCATAGATATTAAGATACGAATGGTATTATCACCCATAATCGTAGTTAGATTGCTAAACTATGATTCTCACCCATAATCGCACACTCTGAGATGGTCTCCATCCTTGCAAATGAAATAAAAGTCCTCATCAATCTCTTCCTTGTTCATCATCTTCAGCCTTTTCATACCCTAAAAGCGAAATGCTCAGAGACGAAATCAATGAACGCAGACCACTTGCAAAACTGGTTCAAACATTGCAATCGTTGAAGAGATGCATAAGGTACTCCTTCATAGCCGGTGTCCACTTCACTCGAAACTCGATTGGTTCTTCTTCCGCAATGTGGACACTGTTGTCCACATTAAGAAAGTGGACAATGACCAAGAAAGTTATCATGAGCTTAGGCATATATGGGTTAGTCAATCTTATCTACATGGATGTATTATTTTAGTTAATGATTTTTTCATATAAGGTTTTACATATCGTATGTTTTGCTTCACCTTGGATTTCGAGCACAAATATGTGAACACACATACTGCGATGATGATTGCCCATATTCCTGAAGAGTGACCAAAGTTGCTACAACGAACATAGATGAGTAGCTACTACAATGGAGTGGCTTAACATACGTACACGACAACATTCAGAGCTTGATGAAGTCGCTATCTAATCTAAAATTTGCCAACCCCCATCAATTTTATTTGGCATGTGTGCAAGTATATGAGAGTGTATGGGTATATTTGGGCATGAAATCAAGTATGTGAGGATTGTGGATATGCATCTTGGTGTGTAAGAGTGTATAGTGTAATGTAAGGGTGTGCTTAGGTATGTGTGCAAGTGTGTGAGGAACATGGGTATGCATATGAGAATCCATGGTAGGATGTGAGTAGCGAAGTACGATTTGAAGAATTTGGCTGAGATGTAAGCATTGGGTATGCATGGAGTTAAGCGTCTAGGAGGTATTTTGGGCACGAATGGGTGTCAGGAACATGGATATGCATGTAAGTGTGTAGGGAGCAATGTGGGCATGAATGTAAGAGTGTATGTGTGTATCTGAGCATGTATTCAAATGTGTGAGAATTATGGGTATACATCTGGGTGTGTAAGAGTGTATGGTGCAATGTATGGGTGTTTTTGGGCATGTGTGCAAGTGTGTGTGGAATATGGGTATGCAAATGAAAATCCATGGTATGATGTGAGTAGCGAAGTACGATTTGAAGAATTTGGTCGAGTATGAGAGTATTGGTATGCATGGAATCAAGCATGTAGGAGGTATTTGGGCATGCATGTGTGTGAGGAACATGAGTATGCATGTATGTATGTAGAAAGCAATGTGAGAATGAATATAAGAGTGTATGGGTATATTTCGACATGTATTCAAGTGTGTGGCTATTGTGGGTATGCATCTGGGTGTGGAAGAGTGTATGGTGAAATGTATGTGTATATTTGGGCATGTGTGCATGTGTGTGAGGAATATGGGTATCTATATCGGAATCCATGGTAGGATGTGGGTGGTGAAGTACGATTTGAAGAATTTTGGCCGGGTATGTAAGCATTGTGCATGTATAGAGTTAAGTATGTAGGAGGTATTTGGGCACACATGTGTGTGAGGAACACAATATGCATGTAGGTGTGTAGAAAGCAATGTTGGTATAAATCTAAGAGTGTGGGGGTGTATTTGGGCATGTATTCAAGTGTTTGAGGATTGTGGGTATTCATCTGGGTGTGTAAGTGTGTATGGTGCAATGTATGGGTGCGTTTAGGCATGTGTGCAAGTGTATGAGGAATATGAGAATACATATGGGAATCCATTTTAGGATGTGGATAGTGAAGTATGATTAAAGAATTTTGCCGGATATGTAAGCATTGGATATGTATGGAGTTTAGCATGTAAGATGTATTTGAGCATGCATGTATGTGAGGAATATGGGTATGCATGTAGGTGTGTAAGGAGGAATGTGGGCATGAATGTAAGAGTGTATGGGTGTATTTAAGCATGTATTCAATTGTGTGAGTATTATAGGTATGCATGTGGGTTTTTGAGAGTGTATGGTGCAAGTATGGGTGTATTTGGACATGTGTGCAAGTGTGTGAGGAATATGGTATGCATATGAGAATCTGTGATAGGATGTGGGTAGTGAAGTACGATTTGAAGAATTTGGTCAGGTATGTAAGTATTAGAGGTGTATGGAGTTAAGCACATAGGTGGTATTTGGGCATGCATGTGTGTGAAGAACATGGGTATGCATGTAGATGTGTAGGGAGAAATGTGAGAATAAATATAAGAGTGTATGGGTGTATTTGGGCATGTATTCAAGTATTTGAGGATTGTATGTATGCATTTGGATGTGTAAGAGTGTATGGTACAATTTATGGTGTGTTTGGACATGTGTATAAGTGTGTGAGGAATATGGGTATGCATATGGGAATCCATGATAGGATGTGGGTAGCGAAGTATGATTTGAAGAATTGAGTCGGGTATGTAAGTATCTCGTATGTATGGAGTTAAGCATGTATGAGGTATTTGGGCATTCATGTGTGTGAAGAACATGACTATGCATGTAAGTGTCTAGGGAGCAATGTGGGCATGAATGTAAGTGTATGGGTATATTTCGACATGCATTCAAGTGGGTGATTATTGTGGGTATGCATCTGGGTGTGTAAGAGTGTATGGTGCAATATATGAGTTTGTTTGGGCATATGTGCGAGTGTGTGAGGAATATGGGTATGCATATGGGAATCCATGGTAGTATGAGGGTATCGAAGTACGATTTGAAGAATTTGACCGAATGTATAAGTATTGGCTATGTATGGAGTTAAGCATGTAGGATATATTTGGGCATGCATGTGTGTGAGGAACATGAGCATGTATATAGGTGTGTAGGGTATTAATGTAAGAGTTTTATGAGTGTATTTTAGCATGTATTTAAGTTTGTAAGTATTGTGGGTATGCATCTGTGTGTGTAAGAGTGTATGGTGCGATGTATGGGTGTATTTGGGCATCTAGGCAAGTGTGTGAGGAATGTGGGTATGCATATGGGAATTCAAGGTAGTATGTGGGTTGTGATGTACGATTTGAATAATTAGACAACATATGTAGCATTGTGTATGTATGTAGTTAAGCATGTAGGCGATATTTGGACATGCATGTGTGTGAGGAACATGGGTACGCATGTAGGTGTGTTGGGAGCTGAAGGCTAGGGTTTGTGGCCTCAACGCATCATGAAAGCATGAAGATCATATCGTATACGAGCTAGGGCAACTAGTCATACTAGTTGCTACAGACGGAATTTAAAAGAAACTTAAATAAGATGAAACCAATAATTCAAGAACACTTCTTAAATTGTTTCATCAAGATCACAAACGAAGTACTAGGATTACCTCTTGAAGCATGTTTGTGATCGCTAATACCTAAAGTGAGAGACTCTCCCATCTCAAGTATGATCCGACAAAGATAAGACTTGCGAGCTCGTTGACACATACAATCCGTAATCCTTGTTGATGATCCAAGCATCACAACGACATTGTGTTGACGAAGAGAATTCTCTCTTCAATTTTGATCAGCCACAATGAGAGAGAGAGAGAGACCACACAAGAAGAGAGACAGAGAGTTTATTGCTCAAGTCTTGGGATGTGATCAATGGCTAGGTCTAACCCTCCTTTTATAATCTCTTGGAAGTACATAAATCCCAATCCATGTGTTCTTATGATCAACGGTTCAGATTCATTTGAGTTTCCTAGAAAACACAAATAAATATCAAAAGAATTAATTTAGAAAACAATATCCAAAATTATCTCCTTTTGAATTTAAACAATAAATAAGTAACAATTAATTAAAAATAAAATTGTACTCATCTCTAACTAACCCATGGTGGGCGCCCACCATGGTGACACATCACCATGGACTTCCACCATGGGGTAGGGGTGGGAATGAGTCAATAATTTTATTTAATTAATTATTAGTTTGACTATTTGAGTTATTTACAGTTATCATCAAATAAATATATTTGTGATAATTGCAACAAATTCATTGACAAATAAGAATTAATAACTTCCATCCTATATTTAATACAAATCATATTTACATTAACTTTGTAATGTGAATCCAATTCACGTTAACATATAATTATGAATCTTATTCATAATTGAATCTCTCTTGGATATTGTGGATCATATCCACATCCAAAATTATTATGGATAATGGTATCTACAATAATTACATTTAATCATATTTAATCATCATAGATATCTCTTCTCAAGTATCCACATTATATGAATCACATCCATATTATCCATGATAATGAAAGTATGTTTAATTATCTATTATTTATGCTTAGATATATCAACAAATTAATTATCCTCAAACTTTTTCAAGGATAATGTGCTATTTCCGCGGATACTTGGAGATAAGGACAGGGAGATTGTATATTCCATGTATAATGACTTGGATTGAGATCATATCTCAAATCCAGGACATGGGGACCTCTGATAGATGTTTGATTATATCAAAATGTAAATCTAATCTTCTCATTGCATCTAAATCATATTCAGATTAGTGTCCAATATCTGGATTAAGATTAGTTTACTGATCTACTGAGAGGAGTCACTGAAATCTAAACATGTTTCATTACTCCCTCAGAATGGAAGCATCATAGTTACACAATCTTTTACGATCTCATCGCCCTCGAGTATTCCTAACACCCATACATCCTGCATACTGGAAGATTTAGATTAAACCTGAAGCTCTAAATCATACTTAGAATTATCTTCTTCAGGATTTTGTCATTAAGTTTCTCATTTGATCATTGGTAGTCGGTATCGATCATATACTTTCTAAAAGTATATATCATACATTTAAATTATGTCATGCTTCGAAAACAAGACGACCATGCATGTAATTTGGTCCCAATATCTCATGACTGAGCCCATATCTTCTGATTCAATAATGAACCAGTATGATCCCTTTGAGAGATCGTATTGCTCATGTACCCTACTATGCACACCAGCTTACCGGTGTATAGACATTGAATAGGTCATCAACCTATCGGTCTGCCAAGTATTCATACTCAGATATATAGTAACAGATATGTCTCCGGTCAGAGGATGCGTGCCTATATCGTAACAGTATACGATATAGGTCTTGGTTATCTCAATCTCGTTAAGTCAACTCTTTGATCTAACTTATTTGACACCTTCGAATCTCTATTCCTATGCAGATTACCTGCATCGAGAGGTCGGTCAGATATCATCCTGTAGAGAAGAATTGCCATCTCCTTCTCATGTTGGAGATCCTCTCTTAATAATCATTTGACGGTACTTGATGAGTCCTTAATCTAAATCTTTAGATATCATCCAAGCACCAGATTCCATGATTCAACATTTGATCAACAGATGTATGATCATTAAGAAGGCCATGGTACATAATCTAAATTCTACTAAGGACCTATTATGTAAATTAGTTATTCTCTATTTCATATCAAGGAATGAACTGCAATAACATTTATTGCATAATGGCTTGTCGTAGGCTCACATGTCCAATAATCTCTCGCTAGCCCAAAGAGACATTGATGGGCTAATCTTTAAACCCACACTCATGTGATAGTCATAAGCTATTTACAAGAATAGCTTAGATAAGTTGACTAGTCACTCTGTTCCAGAAAGACTATGCCAAGTCCTTTTACGGTACTTGAATATTTCCTAGTAGTAGTGTTCGCATCCAATGCGAATGTTGCATCTTATGCAACCAATACTCGATCTTATTAAAGTAGCTATAGTGCCTTCGACACTATAGATCAATAGTTATTGTAATTGTTATAAACAATAAGTAGTTTCTATTATCCTTATCAGAGTACCCTTATGCATGGAGATATATATCTCCTCAGACTAAGACGTGATCTTAAGTCTTGTAAGGTATCCATTGGTAAGACCTTTTAGATTACTATCTATAAAGCCTTAATCCCTTAAGGATGAGACTTTGAGATCACTATATCAAGAATCTAGTTATCTTTGAAGGTGTAGTTAATACTGCAATTAAGTGTTTTATCTCCATAGTAGGATTATCAACAGTTTACTACTCTCATTGAATGGCCGACATCCAGTTTTCCTACACATTAAGCATTCACCAGACTTCCCACAACGGATGCACAATGGCAAGAAATTTAAGCATTCACATCAACAAACAGTTTGAGATGATATCCCTTCAGATATGTTAGTACCACATCTTATGGGAAAATAGGCCTTCCTTGGATTTTTTTTCAAAATGGACTATGTCCAAGATGTAAACAAATGTAATGGCACAAATGCCCTCTTCTCTTTGCTTCTGATCAACTTTAGAATTAAAATGAGAGGTACCTTTGAGATCTTACATCTCAAGATATAGCCAGATTATAGAACACGTATTATCATCCTTATATCATTCCAAGTTATTAGGATTTTATCTACATTTAGCATGATGAACACAATGGAACTCCCACTAAACTTTACATGACTCATCAAGATTTTGTATGAAATTATAACATTAATGACTTCAACAAATATAATGTTCCAATCATAGAAGCTTATCTGAGCCCATAGATGGAGATCTTAGCTTGCACACCTTCCCTTCCTTAATTATGAAGCCATGGGGCTACTTCATATGAATATACTCATTGAGGTATTTGAAAAGAATGCAATCTTGACTTCCATCTCGTAGATGTCATACTCGAGTTGTGTAGCTACAGTCAGCAATATTCTGATGGTTTAAGCATGGCTATTGGAGAACAAGTCTCATCACAAGCGATGTCTTCTCTCTGTTTGTAGCTCTTGGCTACGAGCCGTTCTTTGAAGGCCTCTATCTTCTCATCAGGTTCCCTCTTTCTCTTGAAGATCCATTTGCACCTTACTGGTCTGATCCTCGAGGATCCATACACAACAATTATGTATGAACTCTACTTTAACTGGTCTTGAAGGTCTCTAATTATGCTAAGGTTCATCATTGATCAAATCATGTGACACATGATCCGATTGTATCTCCCTAAAAAAACTCTATTGAGTTAAGATATATTAGAATAAATGAGATAGAAATATTGTTTCTTTCTCTATAAGGTATATCATTGAATTTATCTGAGAGGTACTGGCTACCTTGGTCAGATCAAATTCTTTTCATCTTCCTTAAAACTTTGGTTTTCAATCAAAATTGTGAAATCTCTGAACATTTCAAAGGTTTCTAATGTGAAAGGAAGAAATCTCATACCACAAATGATCGTAAATGGATATTACATATCATCAACGTTCATATGGTATAGATGATCCGCATATATCAATATGTATGAGATTTTGAATACCTATGCATCATACACCATTCCCAAAGAAGGGTGCATTGGACATTGTAATTTGAATCTCTATTCACAAATATGTAAGCTTTAAACTTTTAGACAATTAAGTTTAATTTCTCACTAATCTATTGATCTTATCAATAGATATATGTCCAAGCCTTGATGTGTAATCATTCTTAAATGATCTTTTATTTTCCTTTGATCTTTTAAGGATTGATTTCCAACATTAGAAGTGCGAATGAACTATTCATTAACATTCTAATTTGGTGAGTTCTCTAGATGTTAGAATACTATCTGAAATATATCCATTAACTCTCTATGATAGTTCTATTCCAGAATGTATGTTTATTTCCAATGAATTTAGAAATAAACAATGAATGCATTTTAATATCCATGTCATAGAGACATTCTCTAAGACTAAGGGCTCTCTCACTGAGATAAAGTAGTCTATCCATCCAATGGGGATTGTTGCAACAATTGCATCAACTCCCAAGTGGATGACTATTAAAACCTTTAGATCAAATTTTATAGTCTTCTAAAACATATGCAACCAATTGCAATTGTTATTAGAAGACTAAGATACAATTATATGACTTTGAATCTTATCTGATAAGAAAGTCAATTTCAATGATAATATGTAGATATAGAATTTCTCGTGTATTATATGAGTCCTCCAAGGATTCCAGATAGTCTAGATAGTCATATTATCAGTACATCGGTCCTTTTGCAGTATAGGCATCCATCCAACTCTTTGGATGCCATATGTATGGAAGTCATATAAGTACAGTCAACTTTTTGACTTTCCTTCCCACTTGGGTCCGACCCATGCTTCCACTACGCTTCCTTAATCAGTAAACAACCATTTCTTAAGATCAAGGATCCCTTAAATTGAACATGTCCTCAAGGAACTTCAATACAAGAGTATTCCAACATTTATACATGCTTCATTCTATTCATATAAGATGAATTTATGAGGCTTCAAGAAAGACTTAAGATGACACAATTGAATGATGACACTCATCATAACTACATCCATCTTAACCCTTAAAGACTCTGGTTCAGGTAGGTACTCAAACATTTTGAGTACATCATCTCCTATGGAGCCACCATTCTGTAGAATGCAATGAACCATGTCATTCATGATTAAATGTTGAAAGCACATATGTTTGCCAAAACATCTTTTTTAGTTTTATAAGGATTTAGACAACTACGATCATCATCGACATGTTACTTCCAAATTACATTTGATGAGAGATCAAGATCGTGGAGACACACAAGCCATAGGTTGTTGTCTTACGTCTATTTGATTGTCATTCCTTATAATCATGAGGAGACGTGCACGTTGCAACCACATACAATATGTGTTCAATTGCAAGTGCTACATCTTAATCATATACCCAATCCATGATATTTTATTGTTATGGTTGAGTATAGTTTGATTGGGTTTAATGAAAGTTATCTGAAATAAGAAAATTTGCATTAACCATACTTTTACATTGATTTGGGATTTTTATATCAAAGTTGTCTTGCCTTTTAAACTCTGAAAGTCCAATCCCTTATTAGACTTTCAAAGCAAGAGATATACTTACCGTTTTTATCTCTAGCAAGATCTATGATTTCCTTTCTACCTTTGTTACAACCCAATTATATGAGAAATTGTAACTTGGGTAAAAGAAGCGGGAATCCATTCCGCCTTCCAAGTCCAACTTGCATTTCCCAATTCGGTATTTAACACCCGAGCCCATCACCCCTGCGGTGATGTTGACCCATTGATAATTTAATCAACCATCAATAAGATTAGTACTCGCTATGCGCAATCCAATATTGCCTCAATTATATGAGGAATCAATATTGGGGCCACTATGCATACGGCCTTACTCTTTTGAGAAGCAAAGAGCCCGATCCATGTATGCATGTATGTAGTTGTTGTTACTTCGGATAGGCGACTCCAGCATACAATCCATGACGACGGAACCCTTCACCTTGACGGGAGACCATGGATGTCATCTCATGATCCTCCATATCCCATTCAAATTTTAAATTAATTACAGTGAATCATATTCTTATGATTAATTATTCAAAGAGAAATCGAATGCATATTTAAATGTAGATTGTAATAATTATTGGATAATTTATCTAATCATATTAAATTGATGATCCAATCAATATCCAACAAATAATCTTGATTGTTACTTGAAGGATCATATTATGTCAAAAATATGTATTATTAAAATTTTAATAATTAGAAAAATACATCACGATCATTTCAAGCATTATCATTTCCTTACCCATTGTCATGGCCAGTATGCACAAAATGTGGGACATATCACTCATAGATCAACCTGCTATTCCAGCGATCCCCGACTAGACACCATATTCACCTCATGTCAGGATAATTTGATCTGATCATTTCGTATTTGAGATGATATTCAGCCTTTCAGTTGAAATTATACTATATAATATTTATCAAAATTATTTTGATTAATATTATAAGTATATTTGCTAAACAAATCCTCAATCATATTCAAGTAATAAATTTTGTTGGAAAGTTTGTTGTAACCAATTCGATAAAGATAAATTATATTATCCTGTTGGTTATGGTCATTCAAAATAATTATCATTATAAATATTTAACAACAAATTATTTCCAGAGCTTAACCATTACTTTTCATGAATGACAATCACAAGATTCTTTCCAAGTTTGTTATGTTTCTAGTATTGACACATGTATGTTTACTAAAACTAACAGATCTTGAGCAAATAAACTATAAATCAAATAAACTAAATTTCCTTGGTTCGTTAATTTGATTTGCAATAGAATTCAAGTGATAAACACGCATTTCTAGGTATTTTAAGATCGTGAATATCTCTTGATTACATTCTAAAAAACCATTCCCGTAACAATGGATATATGTTCACTAAAATGGTCATAACTTGAGTAAATGGATTCCAAATCACGCAAACTCAAGTCCTATGGTTAGCTAATTAGATAAAAAACGTAATAAATTCACATTCTAAGCCAACAAGGCGAAAAAATCGCATAAAATAGGGCTGCATGAAAATGCGACAAACAATCGCAGAACAAATGCCCAATGTCATCCTAGGTTTATGGATCACATCCAAAACCTCTTACCTGTGGCTTTGATACCACTCGAAAGATAGGGTTCATGGCCTTAGAGCATCATGGAACGTGAAGATCATATCGTATACGATCTATGGCAACTAGTCATACTAGTTGCTACGAGCATCGGAATTTAAAAAAATAAACAAGATGAAACTAAATGATTCAAGGACACTTATTGAATCATTTCATCAAGATCACAAACAGAGTATTAGGAATACCTCCTTAAGCATGTTTGCGATCGCTAATCTCTAAAATAAGAGATTCTCCTATCTCAAGTCTGGTCCGACAAAGGTAACACTTGCAGACGCGTTGATGAAACATGTGTTTGTTGCAACCCTTGTTGATGATCCAAGCAATATAATGGTGTCATGTCGATGAAGAAAATTCTCTCTTCAATTGTGGTCAGTCACAATGAAAGAGAGAGAGAGAGAGAGAGAGAGAGATCGCACGAGTAAAGAGAGAGTTTATTGATCAACTCTTGGGATGTGATCAAAGGCTAGGTCTAACCCTCCTTTTATAAGCTATTGGAAGCACATGGATCTCAATCCATGTTTTCTTTGAAGGATATGGAATAAGCCTTAAGTGCATCACGGAAGCGTGAGGATCTTATCGTATACGATTGAGAACGACTAGTCGTACTAGTTGTTCGATGGAGCGGAATTTAAAAAATTTGATGCGATGAAATCATATGATCTAAGAACGCTTCTCGGATCGTTTAATATAAACCACACAATAGATAAAGGAATATCTCTTGTAGCGTGGTTGCGAGCAAGCCTCTAAGAAAAGAGACCTCATGTCTCAAGTCCGATCTTCGGAGGAGACGCTTGCAAGCGCGGGGATGAGTCGCGTACTCTTCGCAATCCAATACGTTGATTCAAGCAACGTAACTTCTGATCTCGTCGCATGAGATCAAACGTCTTCTTCGTGAACGGGGCACACCAAAGAAGATGGAGAACCAAGAGTCGTCAAGGCAGCAACACAACGACGAAGCGACAGTGGAGTCTCCTTCTCTCTAGGGTTAGGTGGATGGCCACCAATGGAGAGAGAGGGAGAGATGGCGTGAGAATGAAAGAGGGAGAGAGCTTGTTGTGTATGTTCTTAACCTCTTTGAAGGGCAAGGAGTACCCCTCCTTATATAGGGTTTTAGGAGTCCATAGATCACAATCCATGGATTACACAAAATCAATGGATGAGATTGATTTGTGCTTCTTTCAATGGCCAAGATGTTGTTGGAAAAACACAACAACAACTAATTTAATTTAGATCAAATATATATGATAAATCAATACAATTTAATCCTAAATTAGATCAAGCAATCTTGGAGACAATGGAAAGGAGAATCTCCTATTCCATGTAGGAGTGGTCGATGGCCACCCTTTCCATGTTGTGATTGGTGGGCATCCCTACTCCTATTAGGAGTAGGAGATTTTCAATGCAATCTTCAAGATTGCATGATTCCATGTATCTTCAATATTTACAACAATAATTGTTGTAAATTATTCTAAAAAAATAATTCATAATTATTTTGAGAATATTGCAATCTTGCCATTGAAAATTTGTGAATTACATTCACGACCCGAAATAAATGTGATTTATATTTTCAATTAATTATCTAATGTGAATCCAATTCACACCAGTAATTAATCAATAAATATAAATTATAAAAAGCTCTCTCTAGTACATTATAAATCACATTTATAATATATTATGAATAATTGGATATTTCTATCCACATTATTCTCATCCATAATAATGAAATCACATTTAATTATACTGGATGATCATTCTCATACATACCAATAATGTGAACCAAATTCTCATTATTCAAGATAATTAAATCACATTTAATTACATATTTCTCAATGCTCAGATATAATTCAACTATGGAATAATTCTTGAACCTTTTCAAGAATAATGCGCTTTTTCCGCAGATACTTGGAGATAAGGACAGTGCGATTGTACGTTCCATATATAATGACTTGGATATTGAGATCATATCTCAAATCCAGATCCCATGGACCCCTCATAGATGTTAATCAAGATCGTAAATCTAATCTTGTCATTGCATCTGAATTTCATTCAGATCAATGTCCAACACTTGGACCAAGATCAGATTACTTCTCTACTGAGAGGAGTCACTAAAATCCAAACTTGTTTCATCACTCCCTTGGAATGGAAGCATCATGGTTATACAATCGTTTATGATCACATCGCCCTAAGGTATTCCTAATACATGTACATCCTGCATACTGGAAGACCTATGACAAAATCCAAAGATATAGATCAATTTTACACTATCATCTTTAGGGTTTCATCATCAAATTTCTTAATCTTGGTCATTAGGAATCGGTATCGATCATATGCTTTCCCAAAGCATATATCATACCTTCAAATTATTGTCATGCTTCCAAAGCCCGACGACCATGCATAGAATTTGACCGGTCCCAATACCCCATGAGTGAGCTCGTGCCTTCCGGTTCACAAGTGAACCTGTATGACCCCTTTGAGAGATCGTATTACTCATATGCCCTTACATGCACACCATCTCGTTGGTGTATAGACCTTGGTTAGGTCACCAACCTATTGGTCTGCCAAATGTGCACACTCAGACATATAGTAACACATCTGTCTCTGGTTAGAGGATGTGTTCCTATATTGTGACAGTATTCAACATAGGACTTTGGTTATCTTGATCTCGTAAATCAACCCTTTGACCTAACTAATCTGACACCTCCGAATCACTATTCCCATGCAGAGGACCTGCATTAAAAGGTCGGTCAGATATCAACCAAATGAGAAAGGATTGCCATCTCCTACTCATGCTAGAGATCATCTTTTAACAATCATTTGACGGTGCTTGATGAGTCCTCAATCTAACTCCTTAGATATTCATTCAAGAACCAGGCTCTATGATTCAATTAACGAACATTTGTATGATCATTAAGATGGCCATGGTATATAACCCTAATTGTTCAAAGGGACCTTATAGTGCATTCATTTATTTAATCTTAGAAAGAGAGTGAAACAATCAATAACTTTTATTGATAAAACATATATTACAATAATGTTTATTGTAAGAATGGTTCACATCGGGCTCACATGGCTAGCATTCTTATGATCAATGGTTTATTTTCATTCGAGTTTCTTAGAAAGCACAAATAAATATAAAAAGAATTAATTTTGAAAACAATATCTAAAATTATCTCCTTTTGAATTCAAACAATAACTAATTAACAATTAATTAAAAATAAATTGCACTCATCACTAACTAACCCATGGTGGGAGCCCACCACGATGACATATCACCATGGACGTCCACCATGGGTGGGAATGAGTCAACAATTTTATTTAATTACTTATTAATATGGTTATTTGAATTAGTTGCATTTATCACCAAATAAATATATTTGTGATAATTGCAACGAAACTATTGACAAATAAGAATTAGTAACTTCGATCATATATTTAATGTAAATCATATTTACATTAATTTTGTAATATGAATCCACTTCAATTGACATATAATTATGAATCTTATTCATAATTGAATCTCTCTATGATATTGTGGATCATATCCAGATTATCCAAAATTATTATGGATAATGATATCCACAATAATTATATCTTTGATAATTAAATCATATTTAATCATCATAGATATCTCTTCAGGTGTGTCCATATAATATGAATCGCATTCATATTATTCATGATAATTCAATCCTATTTAGTTGTCCATTCTTTATGCTTAGATATCACAACAAATGAATTAACCCCGAACTCTTTTAAGGATAATGTGTTATTTATGTGGATACTTGGAGATAAAGATATGAAGATAGTATAATCCATGTATAGTAACTTGTATTGAGATTATATCTCAAATCCAGATCAAGGGGACCTCTCACAGATATTTGATTAAATCAAAATGTAAATAAAATCTTATCATTTGCATTTGAATCATATTCAGATCAATGTCCAACATCTGCACTAAGATTAGTTTACTGATCTATTGACAGGAGTCACTAAAATCGAAACATGTTTCATCACTCCCCGGAATGTAAGCGTTGCGGTTATACAATCGTTTACGATACAATCACCTTCGAGTATTTCTAACACCCGTACAACCTGCATACTAGTAGATCTATATTAAACTCAAAGTTCTAGATTGTATTTAGAATTGTTTTCTTTAGGATTTTATCATTAAGTTTCTCATTTGATCATTGAGAGTCGATATCAATTATATAATTTCCAAAAGTATATATCATACCCATAAATTTTGTCATACTTCCAAAGCAAGACGACCATGCATGGAATTTGGTCTCAATCTCTCATGAGTGAGCTCATATCTTCCGGTTCAATAATGAACATGTATGATCCCCTTGAGAGATTGTATTACTCATATATATATACACACAAGCTCGTCGGTGTATAAGCCTTGAATAGGTCATCAACCTATCAGTCTGCCAAGTGATCATACTCAGACATATAGTGACACATCTGTCTCAAATCAAAGGATGTGTGCTTATCTTGACAGTATACGATATAGTCTTGGTTATCTCGATCTCGTTAAGTCAACTCTTTGACCTTACTTATTTGGCACATCCGAATCTCTATTCTTATGTAGAGGACCAACATCGAGAGGTCGATCAGATATCAGCCTTTAGAGAAGAATTGTCATCTCCTTCTCGGGTTGGAGATCATCTATTAACAATCATTTGACAGTGCTTGATGAGTCCTTAATCTAACTCTTTAGATATCATCCAAGCACTAGCCTTTATGATTCAACATTTGAATCAACAACTGTATGATCATTAAGAAGGTCATGGTACATAACTCTAATTATACTAAGGGACCTATTATGTAAATTACTTATTCCCTATTTCAGATCAGGGAAGGAATTGCAATAACACTTATTGCATAATGGCTCGTCGTGGGCTCACATCTCCAATAGGAGTAATGTGGAAATAAATGTAAGAGTGTATGCATGTATTTGGGCATATATTCAAGTGTTTGAGGACTGTGGGTATGCATATGGGTGTGTAAGAGTGTATGGTGCAATGTATAGGTATGTATGGGTATGTGTGCAAGTATGTGAGGAATATGGGTTTGCATATGGGAATCCATGTTACGATGTGGATAGCGAAGCACGATTTAAAGAATTTGACCTGATATGTAAACATTGGGTATGTATGGAGTTAAGCTTGTAGGATGTATTTGAGCATGCATATGTGTGAGGAACATGGATATGTATGTAGATGTGTAGGGAGCAATGTGGGTATGAATGTAAAATTGTATGTGTGTATTTGGGCATGAACTCAAGTGTCTGAGGATTGTGGATATGCATCTAGGTATGTAAGAGAGTATGGTGCAATGTATGGGTGTGTTTGGGCATGTGTTTAAGTGTGTAAGGAATACGGGTATGCATATGGGATCCATGGTAGGATGCTGATAGCAAAGTACGATTTGAAGAATTTGGGTAGTTTTGTTAGCATTGGGTATGTATGGAGTTAAGCATGTAGGAGATATATGGGCATGCATAAGCGTGTGGAACATAGGTATGAATGCAGGCGGGGCTGGGCATTTTTTGGAACCACTCACACCCAAACTTTTGAAAAATGGTTGAAATAGATTGGGTTATTTGGGTTTTGGGTCGGATTAGACCCACGACATAATATTTATTTGGTTTTTAGGTTGGGTGACGAGCCTAATGTATTCCACCTAACCCACCTAAATAATCCAAACTAAAAGCAATGCAACTCATAATTTTATATTGATTAATAATGATATGAACCTACTTAACACATATGTTTAAAATTATTCCTTCTAACAACTTGAGACTAAGGAATATGTTTATCTTATGACATCGGTGTTATACTTGAGACCTACTTATCAATATGTTTCAATTTTTCTCCCATCATAGATGTCATATGAAGTTTGATTTTGACCCAAACCGATCGGCCCAAACCCACAACCCAAATAGCTTCACCCAATTTAATTTGGTTGGGTCATGGATTACCGCTTTCTTAACCCAAACCATACCCAACACGAGCAGAATGTAGGTAGTGAAGTACGATTTAAAGAATTTGATCAGGCATGTAAGCATTGGATATATATATAGAGATAAGTATGTAGGAGGTATTAGGGCATGCATATGTGAGGAACAAGGGTATGCATGTAGGTGTGTAGGGAGCAATGTAGGCATAAATGTAAGAATGTATAGGTGTATTTGGGCAATATTCAAGTGTGTGAGAGTTGTGGGTATGCATCTAGGTGTCTAAGAGTGTATGGTGCAATGTATGGGTGTGTTTGGGCATGTGTGCAAGTGTGTGAGGAATACGGGTATGCATATGGGAATCCATGGTATTATGTGGGTAATGTATGGTACAATGTATAGAATCCATGATAGAGTGTATGATGCAATGTATGGATTTTTTCCATTTTGTCCTTAAAAAATGTGTTCTGTTGATTTTGTTATTAATTAACTTTCCCTATGACTTTTCTAATTTCATACTTGTATGGAGATTAGGTCTCATGAGAGAATGCCCAAAGACGATGGTTACACTTCTTCTTGAAATAGAGAAAATGAGACATTTTCTCATCGTAATGAAATCCTCAACATTACAGAGTCCGTTTTAAAAAGATATAGTTTCAGCACACATTATGATTCTTACTATGCTGATCGTAAGAATCCTAACTATGATTTATTCCTCCACCATCTGCACGAAGATGGAAAATCATATATAGTAGAGATGTCGGATCCAAAAAATGACTTGATGACCCTTGTTAAATATGAGAAATATGATCAAAGTGACGAGAACGATGACAACGACGATGATGACAGTGAAGATGAGGAACAATCTAATGTCTGAACACAACAGTTTGTTGGTTGCGGAGTCATCATCCGGGGGAGAGATGTCGAGGCAGAGAGAGCAGAGAGGAAGAGGCAAAGCCAAAGAAAGAATGAAAAGAGGAAAAGCATCCTTCATCGAGGGAAGAAGTGAATGATTTGAAACTCAATGCCATGTAGTAATATATAACTTATATTTTAGTACTCACAACTTTTTGTCATTAACACTATAGTTATAAGTTCAATTTTGCGATATATTGCATTGTGACGTATGTGAATGTGGAACATCATGTGATACTTGATTGTGAAAGTGGATCGCCTTGTGATGCTTGATTGTGAATGTGGACATACATAATTGTAATGCTTGATTGCAGATTTAGATTATATGAAATTAGTGTATTCTTGTACAAGCATAATTTTTGTATGCTTTTACAGGTATAGGTAATCATGAGGGAAGCATGAAACTAAATCAAATAAGTTTTTTTGTTCTGGTATCAGAAAATGTGACTACTTGCAGTCCCCTACGTAGTCGCATTTTGGTCTGCTTTTTTATAGTGGCAGTGGATATTGCGAGCATAGGGAGCTCCTGTGCTCAAACTCTACGAGAACAATACGACCACACTAGGTCATAACAGTTTTTACGATCCCATCCATGCTACCACAGTGCTTTCAAGTACTTGTAGTCGCATATACCCAATACAACTACATTACAACTATAATGCGTACAAAATGGGACTACATTCGTGCTCGCATTATCTTGTATTTCTTGTAGTGAACTCATGAAGCTGCACTTTGAGCTTCATGAGCTCAACAGCTATCATCAAGTACAAAGGAATGGAGACCAATTGTGTTGGGTACAAAAGTGATCACATACTCAATCACCCTTACATATGGAAGCTCGAGCAACTCATTTGGAAGTACATCGAGAAAATCTTGCATAATTCTGACATCTGAACAACGTAGGCGAGAAAACTTATGCAATTTTGATTGAGAAATTGCCATGCTTTTGAAAGCATAAATGGCTTATTGTATGTGGTACATCCGTGAAATTAAAAAGTTAGTAACAATGTCTTCTCAAAGCAATCCAGGCACACATGATGCCTCTCGAGCCGATCCATACCCAAATGACTTCAAAGTCCTCTAGTTATATCAATAAACGAAATGCAAGCTTCGTATGCTCACCTAAATGTTCAATTAGGTCATTAGCCTCTTGTCGTAGTAAAACAATTGGCCCCCAAGTCCATTGATGTAGTTAGGAGATGAAATATGCATCGGTATTTTATCTAGTGTGGGCATCAATCATTTTGCTATGAAATAGTACATGGCTCCTAAATCAAATAAAGCATGTAAATCTGAACTATGCATTGAAAACATATCCAGAAAAACATACCCATACGCATGAGCCTACTATTTGGTAAATGCACTCAGTTGTCCATGTGGTAGTGGATGCACACGAACTTGTGACATTTTAATTATGTTAGGATGGTGACGCTGGAAACCTCAGGCTCTAGGATGGAAAGCTGATCTCTTAGACCAGCAAAAAAACAGTTGGTCAAGCACTTTGCTCTAGTGCACTTGAACTGCTAGCATGTGGACATCAGGCATTGATGTGAACCGACTTCTAAGGTCTATTTGGTTATTGGGATGGAGCGGATTGGGGTAACCTCGAGTGAATAGTAGCTGTTTGGATGGTTATGAGAATTGGGAGAGGGTTAGAATAAGGAATGTCATGTGGTGTCACCTAAATTGTTATGGAATTCCAATCCAATAATGCTTGTAGTTACATCGGGTTACTCCGAGGTAACCCGGTAACCAAACTTACCCCTAAACAATCATAATACATGTGATCATCTGATTGGGAAAAAACAATACTACCACCTCCAGATCTGCATCTCAACAAGGAGTGAAAAGAAGTAGCTACTCAATCTACTCAGACTTGTCCCAAGGATGGGGTAAATCCTCTTAGAGCAGGTGTTATTGCCAACGGGGTAAAAACAACGCTCTCTGCGAAAACAAAAGAAATCGTGTCATTATGATTACTCAAAAATATTTTGTCTCCTTAATTGAGGAGACGATCAAATGAGACATCATCTCACGAACTTTGTCATGTATGCCGAAAAAGAACTTTCGCAAGTTCTTTGTTGGGAATGTTTTTGCAAGTGACTAGCGGGAGAGCTCCGATGTACCGACTCAGATACTTGTTGGGAAGAAGTATCCTCTAATCTTTTACTTCATGGTCTGGTTAAAACTGTATGGAACACGTCCACAAAAGCATCCGAAGAAATAAACTATATCAGGTGCTTTATGGACCCATTAGAACTCATGTCAAAGTCAGGAGACTTCAACAATGTTCTATTTTTCGAATCTCACTAAAACATGAAAGGAATGGAGTATCGGACCGTAGTATTATTTGTGCTCCACCTCTCCGGCCACCAAGATTGACGAACAGGATACCAAACCTACAGTTTAACTCGCTCGTGATCTAAATACTCAACAAACCAACTCATACATTACATTTGAAATAAACAATCACAAGAGAAGTAAGATAATATGAAACATAAACTATGATCATTCTTATTAATCATATTCATATATTCCAAATATTTAGATACACTTGCATAACTGCAAAAGTAAAGCAAAAAATTACCAGAAATTAGAAAAGTATACTAGAAATAAATAAACCAGTCAAAACTATATGCACCATCTTTGGTGTGGGTACGATTGGGGAAGCTTGGTCTTGTCTCGATCACTACTCTGCTGAATTAGTTACTATTGCGTGCACACGAAGACAACGTCCGTGTTTCTATCGCTCAAATCTTCTATTGCTCTTAAAACGGTCAATGTTTGGACCCAGGATACAGCATGAGGGATACAATATGAGGGTATCCGTTGGATACTCAATTCAAACCTGATCCATTTAATGACCCAAAACTCATTTCATATAATTTTAGACAGACTTGGGTTTAATACTTACTACCTACGCGGCGGGAACCGAACCCGAATATATATAAATGCACATATACAGCATAACATGTATATAACTTACTTCTATTATCTTATCGTTAAAATATATTGTATGATTGGTCGGTTTAAGATTTGATTTTATATTTGAAGTGTGGATACCCGTTGGGTACATAGATACCCGATGGGTATATGAGTACCCACTTAGAACTACATGTTTGACAAGTGGGTGGGTTTGGGTAGTGATTTTATAAATGGATATGATTCGGGACCCGACCCGCTGACATCCCTACATATCCCTCCATCATCAGCCTCTCCGCCATAAAAATAAAAATAACTACCGCTTATCTAACAAATTTTTTTACATAACTACTTCTCTCTAGTATCCCTTCATTACCAATAGAAAGAAAAATCGCAGATAACTATCACTTGTCCATCCTTAACTCGGAGAATCCTATCCTACAGACAAGTAGGTTTAATCGTACGACCCATACGATCTGTTTAACATTTCATTCATGCACATACCTTTCCGCGAAATCATTTTCAAATTGCACCCTATTTAACGCACATTAAGGGTTTTTTAAAAAAAAAAAAGCGATTCAAACCCAACATATTCATTTTTTGTTACCAGTAGACATGACCATGTATAGTTATAGTTACATTCTACGCCTTCAGCCTTTTGCCCCTCTTCCCTCCCTTGATGGCCCCCTTTGTGCACCTAACACATTTCCTATCGTTATCAAACATGACATTCACATAAAATTAAGTGTGATACAGCATCAAAAATCACAGAAGTCATGCCACAAGAAATACCTACAACTCTAGGGCTATAGAAGCACATACGATCGAGAAATCATATGTATCCAACAATAATGAGAACGAGAAATTTTACTACCTTTGAGGATGTTTCCTTGAGATCTCCCTGGCATCTTGGGCAACTCAAATAATCATGAGAACGCATATCTAAATATGATATCGTGCTTTGATGAGGGGAGAAAGATGGGGCAATCCTCTCCATACTCAATTTATAGGCAGGTCGCCAAAATCAGATCAATTGTGGGTGCTCAAATGGTCCTTGGCCTGACAAGCTTTAAATGTGTGCATCTTGAACAAACAAACTCAAATTTCAATGTCATGGGATCGTTGAAAATTTCTCAATGCGCTCTATCAAATATTGGGCTCATTTGCATCATTTGGTCATCAAAAATTTTTCATGGTTCAAGAGTACGAGGTTTTAAAATGTGGAACGGGGTTGAAACATGGCATTAATAGCAGGAGGATCACCATCTCATAACTCAGCGAGACTCGATTATATAAAAAGATAAAACCCCGACAAAGAAATGAAATAAAAAATTTATTTACTACGCATCACAAAAAATACAAAAAATTAGCAAACTTTTTGCTAAAACAATGACGGGTCATCGAATGAACTAGAAAATGTAGCACACTAATAATAAGAAAACAATTTCCATTATATTTTTTATTATACATGATGAATATGAGAGGTAGATCAGGCTTACTTTTGAAGTGTGAGTTTCTACGAAAGAAACCTCCTAAATCAAGTCCGATTCGCAGACTTGTCTCTCATGGGCGCGAAGATGATTTGTGTTGCTTCCCAGGAACCTGGATGTCGATCAGGGCAAACGATAAGAGACTTGTGTAAGTTGTACTCTCAAGACTCTCTCTCTCTCTCTCTCTCTCTCTCAAGGGGACACGAAATTTAGAAGAGAATTTCTCTTCGAATTGTGTTATAAAAGCAAGGGTACAACCTCCTTTTATACTTGTTACACATCCAACATGTACCTTGATAGCCCTAAAATTTTAAATCAAGAGCTAAGAGCAAGTCATAATTCAATAAAGATTATCTCATAATTATCTCTAATCAATAGTAATTAATTAAAATAAAATAAGCAACAACTTTAGAGTCACGATTCAATCAGGATTCAACGAGAAGCTCCATGTATACATATTGTACACGCCCCAAATTTTCTATAAATAGAAATTATTGTAAAAAATTTTATTTATTAATTAATTCACTTGATAATCATATTATTAATATTGGATAAATTATGGAATTACTTCCAATTTACATCTATAGGAACAATGTGAATCAAACTCACACAATCTTGTACCTTAAAAATCTTATGTAAATCATATTTAAATAATTAATTTATGTGAATCATATTCATATAAATATTAATTATTGTGAGTCACTATTCATATTAACTAATAAGTTATACTTGTGAATCATATTCACAAAATTGCCTTTATCAATAATATGTAATAATCATAACTATTACAAGATTACCATTAACATGTTTGATTCCTAATCCAATTAAGACTCAAGAGATAAATATGTAGATACTTGGAGATAATGTCAGGGAGATCATGCTATCCATGTATAGTGACTTGAAATTTGGATATCAATCCAATTTTAGGGTTTATACCGTTTTTTCTCACACTCTTGAGTGGAACATTTCACACTCTAACTGGGCTCAATGAAATTCCAGGCACTCTAAATGAGCTTTCAAAAATATCAATGAGCTAAATCCAACTTCCTTAAATATTTTTAATCATAGTCCAAACTATTTGGTGCTTAGAAATGAGTTGAAGGAGCTTGTATACTTCCATTTCCATGACCATTTCTAAATCCACCATTTGGACATTAAAATTGGAATTAGAATTAGAATTGGAAATTGAATTCAAATGAATTGTGATTTAATCCAATCAAGCCACAAATCATCCAACTAAAATGGAGGCACTAAAATCCATCATGTTTCAAAACTTCTTCGATATGTAGATGTCATGGTAAATGATCCATTACAACAAATGTAACCCGGAGTTATCCAAATACTCATACTCATCCATCCTTCACAATGAAGACTTTGATAAATCTGAAGTTCAGACCCTAATTTGAATGTCTCCTTCGAAATATATCAATAGCTATCTCATTTGATAACTGATCGACAATATTAATCATATACTTTCCAAAAGTTGTATTAATATCTTGAATTCATGTCTTATTTCATAAACAAGACGACCATGCATGAAATTAATTCATATTGACCAAAAAATATCGCATAAGTGAGCTCTGACTCTCGGTTCATCACGTATGAACATGTATGATTCCTTTGAGAGTTCATGCATCTCATATGAGCTCATATGCACACCAATGCACCGCTATATGAGCCTTGGATAGGTCATCAACCTATTGGTCTGTCAAATGTGCATACTCAGACATACATATGCATATCTATCTCAGGACAAAGGATGTGTACTTGATCATGATAGTTACGATTCAGGTCTTACTTTATCTCGACCACATCAACTCAACTCTTTGACTTGATTATTTCCAACACTTCATAATCTCCATTCCTATGCAGTGGACCTACATCAAGAAGTTGGATAGAAAGCAGTCTTTAGATAAAGATTTCCATATCTTTCTCAGATTGGAGATCTTTATTGAATATCTCAGGTTTGAAGTTAATTGTGTCCTCTTAGATGCATATATTGAATATAACCACGGTAAATAACTCTAACTGTACAAAGGGATCTTAATAGTAAAGTGCATTCACATTCATTTCAGATGGACATGATATAACAATAACCTTTATTATATAATGGATCTCCAAGGGCTTACAAGTCCAAGAAGAAGAGTGAATTCTCATGTTAAGCACTTGGGGAGACAACCTTCTCCGAAGACCACATGCTAACAATCCACGAGAGAGCGAAGAGGAAGAAACCTTGTTCCCACCATTGACCTCCAATATGAGGAGAATAAAGAGCATAGGCAACTACATCTCCACCAATCTCCAACCATGAGAAATGTCAAAAGAGTGGTGGCTCCACACTATCCGTCATGAGCGAAGAGTCAACGCCCTTCGTATGTGCAACGATCACATCGACATTGCCTCAACTATTGAGTGAAAGATCGAGAAAGAGAGGAGGAAGAGGAAGAATTGAAGAGAACAAATCAGGTCATTGACCCACTCCTAGAAGGCTGTCAGGGACTACTACTGTCGTGCACTTACATGAGCCCGCACTCCACACCCCCCTCAAACCACCCCACACACAGACTCAATTAAAAATAAGGAAATTCCAGGCTCTGGCACTCTTGTGAGGGAGGGGATCACATGCTGTGAGTTGAATTCACACCAAGCCCTGTTGCAGTTTGGGAGGATGACCTCCACGTTCAGCAGGAAAGAACTTCTGCTTGACCTATATACAAACACTTTGACATATCATCCGATGTGCTCATCACTCCTAGACCCTATTCTTATGACTTTTTAGAGTACACAAGGGGTGAATAATGCATTCTACATATAATGCAATCGAATTAAAACATTCTGCATATTCATTGTCAACCTATATTGAATAGCAACAACATAAGGATTCTACCTCTGTGCTAAAGCATGTCCAGCATAAAGCTATATTATGGGATGTCTTAGCCATTTATTACTATAACTGTCCTACTTTCAGAACAATCAGGCATTTGCAAGGAACAACTCTTACCCATGAATAAAATAAAATACAAAACTTCCTATAAACTACATGAATATTTTATCAATAATGCAGATAAAAGAAATTCCTTGAAGAATGGCCGTAATTATTTAGAGGAGGTAGCTTCTTATGTAATTAATTGAGGAAATCATATTTGGGTTCATGAGAAATTACCAAGAAAAGCGCCAACACTTACTATTACCTATACTCTATAACAAGAAGGGTGAGGGTGCCAATATTCGAGTAATCAAGGTATAAGGGCTCAATAATCAACCATATCTAATACACAAGCAATTTGTACAGGTAAACAATAGTGATATGCGTTGGCTTGGAAAATGGATGAGATTTGTGCCACCACATACAAGGGTTTACCTGTATAAAGTAACTCTCTTGACCAAAGTATTGCTATACTTGACGTATCACATGTATCGATTAGGTCGTGCGAAGGGCTTTGAGGTTCAAACATCATGTGCATGTATATTCTAGAGTTGAAGCAGTATAGAAAGAAAGAAGCTTACAGAATGCAAGGGGAGCTCTAATTTGCATTCTGAACCTATGGAGTTTTCATTATGTATGCAGCATTTAAGAAGGTTTTAACATGAATTCTACAAAGAAATACATAATAAATAATATTTGAGATTATTTTAAAAAAATCAAGATTCAATAACAAATGACCCATCGTAAAAATATGTTTATGTTCCTACCATTATATTATATAACTGGCCATTTTTCTTTTTACAGAGGCCTAATTACAAGCTTCTGACTACCTTCTTGGATGACGAAAGTTTACATTTGGAAAACAGAAAAAAAAAACTAATTCAAAAATAGCTATCACTTGGTTTTATAGTAATACATGCAACCCCGGAGCTTTCTTATATCTTCCAAAGACTCTTCCAACAGATGATCAACGTAAAGGCAAATAACCGACCCACTGCAATAGCAACACCACAGAGAAAGGATTTCATAAGTGGTTTATAAGATTACGTAGTGAAAGGTCTTAAAATGAAAATCAGGCATAGATCTCTGTCCTTCGAAGTGCAAGGGTATGTCAAAATATCTTGACCTGAAGAGGTGTTATTGGAGTTAATCATTACGTCTGTCTCGTAGAGCTTAATAATCAATACCTGTAGTTCATTATGGACAAGTGCAACATATTTGGATTTGAATTTTCAACAATGAAGTGTGAATTCATTTGTCAGTATACTATATTTGTTCCTCGGAGATGTACTCATCTCAGCTTTGTATTACAGAAGTATATAAGAACCATGCAACTCAACTATGTTTACCTTAAAAGCACTCAAGTGGCGAACTCAAGATTCCAGGTTACCAATAAAAAATCTCAACGCTACTTTTTTAAGTGTGTTAATGTACTTGTGCATGCAGGTCAGACGAATAAGCAGTCGTTGGTATGAAGGATAACAAAAGCTAGGATCAATAGACTTGTCTTATTGGAGTTGAAATGTGCTGTGTGATATACCATGGCATCTCTGAACCATTGTAGTGGGAAACTTCTTAGTTTTAGTTAAGATTTTGATTTGCTATGCAACCTCCTTGATAACTAGAGACGATATTGATACTGGAAGTTCACAATTGGCAAATAAGAAAAAAATGGAGTACCTCAAAGGCCCAAGTGGAAGCCATATCGTGTCCCACCGAAACCTCGGCAATCTGCAATTTCAATAGACCATGTGTCAATATAACTCTTTCTATAGATTATAGATTTCAAAAATCATAAAATAAGAAGTCCAGACGTAAAACTTTACCTCGAAATAAAATACAACCAAAAGGCAGCCAGGCAAAGACCCAGGTAGCAAGAATACCAATACCATTGTTTGTGAGAGCCAGACCCGTGAAGTAATCCTTTCAGTGCCAATAAGCATGAAGACAAAGCCATGAAATCTGCGAACAAACATTCGCATCTCAGTTCAGAGAACTGAAACTAATATTTTAAGATTATAAGTATTTTTACTTACATATTCCTATGTACATTTGTATTACATTATGATCCCTCCACAATTTTAGATTACACCAGACACATGTATAGTTACTAACCATTACCTTGAGACACCCCTATACTACCTTCAGTCTATTTTCTCTGTTATTGTTGGGAAAAATAATGAGTTCAGTATTCATCATGCTCTAGGGTTCTCTAATATAGAGAATCGCAGGGCAAATTACATAATGAAGACGAAAAGAATAGAGAATACATAAAAAAGATAAAAACAAGAAATATCTCAACATTTCCCCTCAAACTAGAGCGTAGATATCAATCATGCTCAACTTGGCATATTTCTGGAAAGGCCCTCTGGCTAGGGCCTTGGTGAGCACATCTGTTGTTTGATCACCTGAACTGACATGAGAGGTGTAGATGAAGCCCTTCTGAATTATATCTCGAGGGTAGTGACAGTCTACCTCGATATGCTTAGTCCTCTCATTAAAGGTTGGGTTGTTAGCAATGAAGAGAGCAGCCTGGTTGTCGCATCGAAGGTGCACGGGAAGAGGCCCTCAACAGTTTGGTCAGTAAGAACAGATCTGGCCCATATCATCTCTATACTAGCCTGTGTCATCGCCATGTATTCTGATTCTGCATTGAATCTAGCAACCACTGTCTGCTTCTTTCTCTTCCATGACACCAAGGAACTCCCTATGAACACTACAAAGTCAGAGGTAGACTTCCTGTCTTTGGGACACCCACTTAATTTGCATCTACACAAACCGTAATAGCAAGGGATGTACCTCTGTTAAATAGAAGACCAGTGCCAGGTGTGGTCTTCAGGTACCTCTGAATCATATGGACGGCAACCATATGTGCATGTCTACATTGCTCCATGAACTGACTCACTTTGCTTAATGCTAAGGATCTATTTGGCATGGGAATGGCAACATAGAGGAGCTTCAAAACGAGCTCCCTATACTTCCTCTTGTCTACCTCTTCAGTGTCATCATGATATAGCTTTATGCTCAGGCATGGGAGTAGAGGCAGGCCTGCAATCTGCCATGCAGATCTCAAAGAGAAGACATGTAACATACTTCCTCTTGATATTCACAAGACCTCGCTAGTTCTTGGAAAACTTTAGTCCAAGTAGCGTAGACTGCCAAGGTCCTTGGTCACAAACTGTTGTCCTAGAAATTCTTAACAGTGATATGGATGACATGCTCATCATCCCCTTTAACAATGATATCATCAACATAAACAAGTATGGCAATTGTACCTCTCTGAATCCTCTGAACAAACTATGAATGATAGCAGTCGATCCACGAACCCGTGTTGCGCTATCAAGTCCGAGAGCTTCTGGAATCATGCTCTTGGACTCATCTTAAGGCCATAGACCGCCTTGTGAAGCATGCAAACCTTCTGACACTCCCCCTCAGCAAATAAACCCAAGTGGTTGCTGCATGTAGATCTCCTTATGTAGATTACCATAGAGAAATGCATTCTTCACATTGAGCCGATATAGGGCCCAATCACATTTCACTGCAACGGAAAGAAGCATACGTAGTATAGAATGTTTTTCCACCATAGATAAAGTATCCTGATAGTCCACTCCATATATCTGGGTGAACCCGCGTGCCACAAGTCTCACCTTGTAACGATCTACGTTGTCATCTGCTCGGTGTTTCACTGTAAACATCTACTTGCATCTCACAATAGATACTCATGTAGGAGCTATAACAATACTCCGGGTGTAACACGACTGTGGAGCAGACATTGCCTCCATGGCAAGACACCACTAATTGTCCTATATGATCTCCTAATATGTCTGTGGTATCTCCATGGCTGATAGTGCCACGAAAAATCTCCTGAAGTCCTCTAAAAGTCGTCCCAAGGAAACATGGGTTGCAAAAGGATGTGCGGCAAAAGTACATCTCTGCTACAGCAGAGCAATAGGCACATCTGCCACATCCTGAACCTGTAAACTACCCTCCTGAGAGGGTATTTGCACATCCTATAAAGAATCCTTCTTCATAGACAACTCAGTTGTGCCATCAGCAAAAACAATGTACTCATTACATACATGAGGCGTATTGGATGATGGGGAAGACCCATGAGCGGGGGAATAACGTGAGACCTGCTAGTAAACGCATGTGGCAAAAACTGAGTCAACGTACTAGGTGACAGTCCAAGGGTAGCCACAAGAGCAGGTGTAAGTACTGGGGGTGGTGATGGTGGAGGAGGCGGAGTAGAACTGGAGGTTGTGCAACCGTAGGAGGCATGTATACCTCTTCACCAGAGTCAAATAGAATCAACTTGTCACTTGTAGGAGAGATACATAACAGAGTCAAATGTGAGACTAGCACTAACAAATTATTTCCGCCGAAGAGGGTCAAAACAACTGTAACCAATCTGGACATGAGAGTAGCCTACAAAGACACATTTGACAGCTTTAGGAGAGAGCGTGTCATGACCAAGCATCAGATTGTGAACAAAGGCAATACAAACAAACTCATGGGGTGTAAGGGAGAACATGTCCTTATCAAAAAACGCAATCAAGAAAGGATTTTTTTTCTCCTACAATAGTAGATGGCATGCAATTCAGTGATGAGCATGACTCTAGATCAAAAAGGTCTTGGTCACATTGAGTAAATGATGGTGTTTGCATTTGGCATCACCATTCTACTAGGATGTGTAGGCACTCAAGGTCTGGTGTACGATGCCAAGAGACTTGAAGAACTCGGATACCTGTAAAGTGTGGAATTCTAAGGCATTGTCAAATCGCATATAATTGACAATAACAAAAAAATGTTATTTATTTTAGGGATTTTTGACCCGGCAGACCCTGTAATCTTTTGCAATTACCGCTACGACCTCTAAAACATCGTAAATCCTCCCTCGACCCTGTAAACTTCCTCCGTCTTACCCCACAAACCCTGCCGTTAAATTTAACTTTATTGGAGTCAATTACTTGAGTTAAACTTGAGTTAATCAAACCCAAGAAGATCAACGGTGTGGATCTTCAATCTCCCTATGTAGGGACCCCCTCCACCATGTCCCCTGACGTGTAGCCACATCACCTCCTCCTCCCGTAACCCCATCCTCCCCCGCCCGATGACGTTGGCACAGCCGGCTCCTCCGCCACTGAAGCCCTCGCCTTTGGCGCCGTGGAGACCTTCCTCCTCGAGTGTTCTCCCTCTAAAGCCTGCAGCGGTGGGCTCGGAATGGTGGGAGGGCCGGGGTTGGGGTGGAGGCGGGGGCGGCAGGGCTTGGGATGGTGGGAGGGCTGGGGATAGGGGCGGAGGCGGGGGCGGCAGGGCTCGGGATGGTGGGAGGGCTGGGGATAGGGGCGGAGGCGGGGGCGACATGGCTCGGGATGGGGGCAAGGGTTCAAGATAAGGGCGGAGGCGATGGTGATCCCTCTTTCTCTGCGATCCCCTGCTCTTCCAGAGCTCCTCAGCGTAGCTGCTGTGGGCGTAGTAGGCTTCGACCTCGACGACCTCCTTCGGCTCGTCGGCGTTGGCGTCGGTGCGGATGAGGGCGATGGGGAGGCACTGGTAGCATTGTTTTAAAAAACGCGCCTCGAGGCGCTGAGGCGTACGCCTCGAGGCGTTTTTCTAGGAAAAATGCCTCGAGGCTATAGCCTCATGCAGCCTCTGTGAGGCTTAAGCCTCGAGGCTTATGAGGCGCGCCTCGAGGCGTAAGCCTCGAGGCGTTGCCTCGAGGCGTAGCCTCATTTGTGTGCTGATTTGTTGAAATTTTTCTGCAATATTTTTTTCTTTTCTTTTTGACTGTGGGCTTTTCATCTTTCATAGACAAGTATGTTCAAATCCTTAAGCTCACAATTCACTAAAATGCATTTTTTTAGTTTATTAAAGTATTTAGCTTATTTTTACTTTGTTATGCATGTTCTTTATATATCAACATGAACAAAAATTTGGATCTTGAGATATTAAATCTAATGCCTCTACTCTTAGTATGCATCTTGTGTTACATCTAACCCCTCTAGTAAATTTTATTCAAGACTTTAAATTTTGCAGAGAGTTACCTATTATTGTGCTTGCATATTCATATTTACTTGACTCCTAACTGATTTAGAGTCCAAAAAAGAGTGTTATGTTAACAACTTCGATGTTTAAACCATGATGTTAGCCTTGAAATGTCATGGAGTTATGTATTTACTCATAACTATTAAATTTCTAGAACTTAGAAATTGTAATTATGGTTAATTATGATGTTTTATGAAAAATTTCTTCCACGAGTGAGGCTTACGCCTCAAGGCTTACGCCTCGAGGCAATACTGGGAAAACGCCTCGATACGCCTCACATTTTTTAAAACCTTGACTGGTAGTGTCCGTGTGAGGTGCCCTCGAAGTCGTCGAGGCGGGCGAGGGCCTGTGGAGAGACGGAGTAGAGCTCGCTGAAGACGCTGTGGCCGCGGTCAGGGAGGTTGAGGGGGAAAGGGACGCGAAAGGGGCCGCAGACCAGCGGGAAGGGGAGGGAGGTACGGAAGGGCCGACGTACGAGGCGTCTCCGGTGAAGATGAGGTCCTGCAGGAGGGTGTTGTTGGAGAAGCTCTGCTTCAGCGTCCCGTACGTGAACACCAGGCTCCCGCCCCACCATCGGAGAACACGATATTGGATGGTGGAGCGATCGGGGGTCCTCCTATGGTGGAGTGGCACTCCATGTAAATTTAATAAACAAAATGGGTATAATATAAATGAATATAACGGAATCTGGTTAATTTTAACGGGTCAATTAACGGGCCTTAACCGCAGGGTCTGTAGGGTAAGAGTTAGCAACTTTACAGGGTCGGGGGAGGAATTACGATGTTTCAGAGGTCGTAGCGGTAATTGCAAAAGATTATAGGGTCTGCCGGGTAAAAATCCCTTTATTTTATTAATAAAGGAGTTAATGACAAACCCAGCTTCAAACTTATTATTTAACAAAAAGACTCAAGAAGTCTAGAATAGTCATCCACATCAACCAGATAAAACGGTATCGTTGGTAATCAGGAACATGGTTGAGACCCCAAATGTCTACGTGAATAAGCTCAAATAACTGAGTATTGCTACGACTCTGATGGCTATGGAAAGAAGAGTGATGATACTTCCCAAGCTGGCAAGCCTCGCACTAGAAGGATGACCGCATGGAAATCTATGGGGACATGGCACAAATTTACAGAGAAAGGTGGCCAAAACGAAGATGCCACAAGTATGGAGAGACTGATCCAATGGGAATAGTAGAAGCACCGACATGAGGTTGGACCAATCCGTAGAGCCCCCACTGCACACGGCCACATCTAATCACCCTAAACGTGAGTATGTCCAGAAACACAAGAGAAAAGTGGTCAAAAATGACACAACAATGCAGATATTTTGTGATCTGACTAATAGAATGTAAGTTCATTTGAAAGTCAGGAGCATATGAAACATTCTGCAGGTGCATAGATGGCATCAAATGCACCTTCCCCTATCCAGTGATGGGTAAGTAAACTCCATTCGCAATAACGACACATCTACCAAGAGGTATGGATCTGTAAAAATGAATTGTGCTCTATCACCACACAAATGGCGAGAAGCACCAGAGTATGTAATCCACTCTGTCATATAGACCGTGCTGCAACTGGTAAATGTATAAGCTATACCTGAGGAGCTCGAAGAGGCTCTAATTGTTGATTCAACATATGAGGAACATGTAGCAGTGCTAGCAACATGAGTCATTATCTCCCTCAGACGAGAGGCAGAACTATCAAGGAGTGGATCTGTCTGAGGAGCTGAAGTGTCGAGAGGCTCAATCTGCTCCACCACATGAGCAAATGCTGAGTCTCCATGCTTCGGATAGCATGTGTCCTCAGATTGACCCAGACGACGACAGTATGTGCAGGGGTCACGAAGACGTCCACCTCCTTTGCTACATGGATTACACTCTATGAACTGAGTAGAACCTCCTATGCTGTGAGACGCATCCATCTATGAAGAGGTTTGTGTGGTGGCAACAGGTGGGATGAGAAGCCTGTTGAGACGGTTGTAAGCTTCCTCCATGGGAAGTATGGTTGCACCTGTAAGAAATTGTGCGCGTGCAAAGCCTCATACTCCAGACCCAAGGCCGCCAAGAAAACTCCAACCATCGTGGAGTTCTCGTATGCCATTTGATGCTCCGTGAAAGCGGTAACAACATGAAGTTGTGATGTTTCTCAAACATGCCTCAAAGCGATGAATAAAAGGTATGTAGAGAACGGTCATCTGCCTGGCCATGTATATATCAAACTGGAGCTGAAGAATCATTGTCTTATTCTTCGCTTGGGAATATGTAGCTGCCACTATATCCCGCATCGCTTTGGTGGCAGGCTAATTCACAATATCATTGGCAGTCTCTGTACTAAGCCGGCCCGGCCCACGATTTGGCCAGGTCTATTTAGGACTCTTCGGGCCGAACGGGCCGAGGTTAAAAAACCTTTGTCCAAGGCCCGCCATGGGCCCATGGCCCATTTGGTCCTTTTTCATTGATTTTTTAATGGTATTTAATGCATATAGATGATTTTATTAATACCAACTACACTTTATATAACTAATATACGTAGTTTACATGTTATTTGACATGTAAACTATTGAATTTTTATTTAAAACTAGTATCACAAATGAAAAACTTAAAGCATATCATATTAATAAATGTATAATTTGACATTTTTTTGCGGGTCGGGCCGGCCCATGCTTAAATCTCGAAGCCCAAGCCCGGCCCATGAGCGAGCTGGGCAAGCTGGGCGGGCAGGCCCCCAGCCCGTTGGCCAGGTCTAGTCCTAAAGAGGGAAACAGGCACATACATGTCATCTTGCTTCCAGGAAGCATTGTCCCCAGTCTTGTCTATCAGCTCAGGCTCTGTCAGAATATGCTCCTTGTTATTGCGCTGCATAAGGGTCATAAACTGCATTGACCACAACTCGTAGTTGGTCACATCCATCTTCACGATGGGAGTTGGACCCTCGAAGGCATCGGACGAAGAAAAGATGTCACCCTTGTTTTTTGACATTACGAACAAAACTCTGAAAAAGAACTCGATTGGGGAAGTAGACCAATCCGAGCGAGTCTATATGATCATATAGAGGATAGGTTGTACATGTAGACTCATACAACCATCCTCATCAATCCCTGATCTGCGCTAAGGCCGTAAAACGTGATTTAGTGGTCTGAAATCACATTTTTCAGTCAATCACGCTACCAAAATGAACTAGGAGAGCCACAGATGGCTGCTAGGGTGGCTAGCAGTAGTTGGCGAACCAATGGAGGTTCGCAGGTGGCTGGGCTGGACTGGCGGCATGGAACCCCATGGGTCGACAACATTGGGCTGGGATCGATCGGAGGTCTGCAACAGATAATAGGTAATTTGCCCAACAGGTCTCAGAGAGAGGGAGACGGGTGGGGTTATGGTTTTGGGGTATAAGATTTCCGGTCTAGGACCGTCGCTCTGATACCATGTAGGGAAAAATAATGAGTCGTATTCATGAAGCCTAAGATTCTCTTATATAGAGGAGAGACCTGTTGGGCAAATTATATAATAAAGACGGAAAGAATAGAGAATACATAGGGATAAAAAGTAATATCTCAACATTATCATTGATCATTAATGTTAAATATTACTAACCTTAACATAGTTCAAAATATTTACGCATGTTTGCCACTCGTTCCTCCTCCCTTCTCTTCCAGATTTCTCAAGGCCCCTCATCCTCTTCTGTTGCGAATACCGCCTCCTTTCCCCATCATTGTCTCCACCTACAACCACATTCTTCATCCCTCTCTCTCATACTCCTCTGACCCCCCCCCCTCCTCTAATGGAGTCGTAGTCGTACCCTCTACCATCGCAACCACCACCCACAACCATCCTCGATTATGGCCAGTGACGAGCACCACCCCTTATGTTGTTGCCACCATCCTTCTCCTCCCCCTCTCCTATGATCCTACATCTTCTCCCTTTGACAACAATCGTCACTATAGCCTCTGCCATTGTGCTCATCACCCACAACCCTTTACCTCAACAAAGGCAAGCATTGGCTACTCCCCCATCATCGTCACTACTCAAGGCCTCCTTCCTCCATCTCTCTCATCCTCCACCCCAACTCTACCACCACTTTTACCTCCTCGGTCGCCATCTTTATACCAAATCCACCACCACCTTCATCATGACTCCAACTTGACTTCACCGCCACCTCTACCCCAACTCCATCCCCAACTTTGATGCCACCTTGACCCCAACTTCACCACCACCTCTGCCCCAACTCCACCGCTACATCCTTCATCCTGACTCCACCACCACATTTTTCCCAACTCCTCCCCGACTTTACAAACATTTCCCTTGCTTCCCTTGCCTCGACTGCACCACCACCTCCATCTCAACTCCACAGCCACCTATGTCTACCTCCTCCGCAACGTTCGCCTCCTCCAGCATTTTCTCCCATAAAGCAATGTAGAGGCAGCAAGGATGGAGATGACTTCCACGTGCTCGATCGAAGTGGGGGGAGGAGAGGAGGTGGTCAGAAGGGGAGGGATGTTGTGACTGGCGACCATGGTGGGTGGTGAAGAGGACAGAGAAAAAAATATGAGAGGGGGAGGGGAGAATAAAAATAATGAACCACTAAATCTACTCTCGATTTGAACAACCCAAGGGGGAAATTAGGTTAATGGAGCAAAATAATGGAAGGGTCGGGATGTAAACTGAAGTCTAGACTGGTAATTTTACGAAAGTCTAGACGGATATGGGTGTTAATTCCTCATAATAAACTGAACGGATCGAAGTGTAATTCAAAATTATAGATGGGTCAAATGAAATTACGAAAGTCTAGACGGATATGGGTGTTAAATTACTCTTATGTATACAAAGGAACTAGGGATTATTTGTATATAGTAATGAACTCAATGTTTATAAACTGCAAATATCACCACGAAAATAAGGACATATAACGGCTTATATCCTATATGAAGATGAATTAGATGTTCCAAAAGCAAACTTTTCTAGCAATTGCCTTTGACTGGGTACAATAACAACAAAGGCTTTTCCCACGTTAAGTAGGGTCGGCTACATAGATTCTTTACACCTATTCAGATCTACCTTGGGTATTTTCGAGGTTCGATCCAAATAACTAAGATTCCTTCAAGTAGTCTCATTCCAATACTTATTGGGCCTTCATCGCCCTCTCTTAGCCAATACCTTTGGCTGAAATTAGGAAAAAAGAAATAAAAGCTCCTATAAAACCGATGCATTGAATACTTGGAAATAAATCTAAGTAGATGCATTGCTGAGTCCACGACCCAATGTGTCTATGTGCGCATGTACACATATAAAGAAAAGGAAAATTACATATGTTGCATATTTTTAGCCCAAAGGAATTATAAAATAACATAAATAAATGAAATCTTACACTCCCCCTCAAGTTGGAGGGTAGATACCAATTATACTCAACTTAGAAATGAGAAAATGATGGCATTTCTGGGGAGAACCTCATTAAATATATGTTACTGCTGAAGTTTTATAGAAATATATATTAACTTTACCTTGCACCATGACACCGCATAATCAACTTCGTTGTGCTTAGTATCAACCAAGAAAAGATTTGAAGCAAAGTAGTTTGGGCATGACATATTGTCGTAATCATAGGAACATGTGCGGTTATAACCTAAATTCCCTAAAAAATAGCCACACCCAAATCCTATAAAGAAAGAAATCAAGTGGTCTCGTAAGTAGCCTATAAAATAGCCGAACCCAAATCCCCTAACGTAAGAAATCAAGTGATCTCATTCTATGTGGTATAGCTTCATACTCAGCTTTAGTACTAGACTTGGCGACCACTGTCTACCTGCTCCACCAAGTAATTAGATTCTACCCAACAAGAATAGCATATCATATTGTTGACCTAAAATCGTTTGTGAACTAGACAATCTACATCTGAGTATGCACAAGCATCCAAGTACCCATTCTTGCATAAAAAAAAATGTTTGCTACGATAACCCTATGAATAAGGGCATAAGAACGTCATTTTAATAGTTATAATTAAACTTCTCCATAAGTTGACCTGTACGATTGGAAGCATATGATATATCAGATCCAGTAATTTTACGATAAAGAAGTTTACCAATAAAACTCTTATATCTAATGGTGCCCACAAATAAAATATCCTCAAGGGCAACATGTTGAGTTTCCATGGGTATAGAAATAGGCTTTCAACAAAGTATCTCGATTTCCTCCAATATATCAAGTGAGATTTACGCTAAGAAAGTAAAATGCCCCTGAGGGAAAAGAGGGCAGAATACCAATAAAGTATTGTAGTGAACCAAGGTCTTTAATAACCGAGGCTTTTTGAGAAAAAAAGTATGTCCAGTAATGCTTCCAGCTTCATCAATAGTAGAAATCAAAAACCAAAATAACTTTATCAATATCTTGTCATTAAACAAAAACAAAGTGATCATGAACCAAGAGAATAAATCTTAATGCTAACTAATCAAGGGCTTTGTTCTAGGCAATAGGTTACCCTTCACAACCTACAAATATAATCCCCCTTGAAAGAGTATCAAGGGGTTGAGACATACATACATCCCCTTGAAAATCACCACAAAAAGTTATACTTTAAATCAAGCTGATTAATCGATTAATATTTTCAATCATCGTGGAAAACTGGACCATGCTTGGAGGTAAGCATCCACTAACATGCAACTAATATGAAACCCGGTGTTGCATCCCGTGGGATGGTCGCATAGAATAACTAACTCCGATTAGTTGGGTGACTAATGAATATAATAATATTTATTATCGATTTTTTATTTTTATAATTTTCTTAAGTGTAATGTGAAAGTCTATCAATAGTTTGATTGTAATCCAATTGCTACTTTTATCTTTTTAATTAATGACCACACATGTATAAATACATAAGATTGTACGTAATTAAGCATACATTTTCTATTCAAAATAAGACCTAACCGAATATTTCTGATTAGCCACTCAGATACTAATCATTCTTTATCCAGTGACTGGATGCAGAATACCAACTTTTGCAACATTGATGACACTTAGTGTTCAGAAAGGTGGGCCAGGCGGCCACATATGCGGTTGCATGTGCCGAGTCGGTCCCTCTAGAACCACATACTCTAAACTCGTTTAATATACGGGAAAAGGGAATAGGCAGGCTGAGTATATCGCATATGCGGACGCATATGTATTAGGACATGAACCCTAGCACAACCCTAAAAAACCCCACTCGATAAATGAAAGCCCCAAGCCCCGAGTTCCCAACCCTCTATGCTCCATTTCTCAAATGAAAAGGCGAAACCCTAAAGCTCTAACTCCTCCGATCGTTGAACCAGCACTTCTAACGCCTTCGATCGACGCTCTCTTCGTTGAACCTGCTTTGATCAACGCCTCTCTTACTCTTCATCGATGCTTGCATTCAGGTGTCAAATCTCTTCATCGGTGGCGTCATTGTTTCATTCACAGCTTTCTATTAACTCTCTTTGCTCTCTCTTTCTCAATAGTCAGCTCTATCCTCGTTGTTGCGCCTACCAAGGGCCATCTCCTTGTTCTCTCTTTTTCATTGTGTGACAATACCTACGAGAGGCCATCTTCTTGCCATAAGTGAAAAAAATTGGTCTATGTACATGACATGCAACCCATAACACTTAATATAGCATTTTGTCCATTTTAATTCCGACTTCACTGTTCTTAATTCAAAGAAAAAATACAATAAACTACATACCCTCACTGTTATATCTTTCAATCGTCATTTTAGTTTAGTTGATATCTTTCAATCGTCATTTTAGTTTAGTTGATTGCCATATCTACCAAAAAATTGCATCTAACATTTTGGTTCAAATGATTGATATATTACATCCCCTTATTCTCTCTTCTTCGTTGTGCGACAATACCTACGAGGGGCCATCTTCTTGCCATAAGTGAAAAAAAATTGGTCTATGTACATGACACGCAAACCATAACACTGAATATAACATTTTGGTCCATTTTAATTCCAACTTCACTGTTCTTAATTCAAGGAAAAAATACAATAGAGTGCATACCCTCACTGTCATATCTTTCAATCATAATTTTGGTTCAATTTATAGCCATGTCTACCAAAAAATCGTATCTAACATTTTGGTTCAAATGATTGATATATTTTCCATAAATTATTCTGTATTGTGCATATGCATTCATTTTTCTGAGAAATACCACTTATTTACTTCCAATCTACATTTGTTCTTGGTGTACTCTGGTTAATTTTTAGTAGGTTTTTATTGAAATTCTTGAAACTCTGGATATGTTCCCTTTGTGAGTATAAATGATCTAAAACGTATACTCGGGTAAGTGCATAGGTAGAGATAACATTGGTAGGTTCACTTGGAAGAGATTTTGAAACACTATATTTGCCTTCCAATGTTCTATGCTACATAGGTACTTGGAGAGGGTGTACTTGCAAAAGAAGTTCGCTATAGGTATTTTGTCCATATTATATATTTTTGAAACATACATCTATAAATTTGAATTTATTATTACATTTTTATTCATTTTAATTAAAATAATACAAACCACATAATCTGCATATATTTTAGCCCTCCCACCTGCTTACTCGCTTCAAACCGCAATGCAAGCTCACATGTCATCATCTATCCAACTGCTCCTGCACTTAATCTTGTGTAGCAGTAAATTAATCTCGAGAGAAATACTCATCAAAGCATCAAAAACTGTCATAAACTAATAATTCACCAGTACTAGTATCGTGAGAAAAGGATAAAGAGTGCAAGATTTCACTTCAAGATAGTAGGGTGGCTATTCCCAGTGCCTTTGATGGTGTTAAAAGGACTCTTTGGAGTTAATCATGGTGAAATGGTGATCAATGTGAATAGAATGAACAATTGTGACAACATTTAACAGGACAGACCCCAGGATTACTTTTTGCCTCCTCTGATAAACTTGTATGTAGGGGAAGTAAGAATTCAAAGATAGATCCCTAACAAGATCATCCTAGGAAGAGCCTTCTTAGGAAATTTGCATCAGTATAAACAGTCAGGGGATGAGTAACGGGATCATTGCAACAGTATCCTTTTTAGGTTCATTAGTGTCCAAGGAAAATGTCTTTGATTGAACAAGGAGAAAGTTTGTCCTCATAGATAAAAGTAGTACAACCAAAAATGTGTAATGAAACTATGAAAGCAGAAAACCTCATCACTAAAGTATAGAAGAGAGTATAGTATACCCCCAACGAGTACTGAGGATGGTGCTCTATCTTCGCCACCCTACCCTCTTCCTCCTCCCATCTCCATTGCCCATCCCTCCTCACATCATTGTCGTCCTGCAAACCGTTGCCTTGTCGTGTTCTAAATCCACACCTACAGATCCCAGAGCACAGATTCAGTCATAAGATTTTTGCCTCTTGTGTAGGGAGGGGAATGACAGTTGGCATGAAGATGCAAGGGATCTCGATCGCAACCTCAGGTGTAACATCCGAGTTCCAAACGAACCTGAACCCGACCCGATTAAGGTCCGTTTAACCCAATAAAGTTGTTGGTCAACATAAGATAATCTAAAACGATCAATTGATCGTAAATCAAAATTCGTTCGGGCGAAATCAACCAAAAATCGGTCGCATCGAATCGCATGCCGTGAAAAAACCGCAACACAAATTCGGAAACCGTTACATGAACCGAGACCGTCATTAGATCCGATTCGACGAGACAAGACCAATGGAATCGACCGTTTGTCAATCGGATATCGTTTGATATTTTAAAAACCATGAAATTTAAATCTTAAACAAAAATCGTTCCGAAAATTTCGGATATTCAAAACCCGATCGGAAGTATATCGATATTATACTCATATTGTCCATCGGCTGAGACGATCAAATTGATATATTTTGCGTCAAAATCTGAGGTCCAAGGTGCACGTACGATTCATTTTAAGTATCAATATATATATATATATTAAAATTTAGATAAACAATAGTAGACGGCTGTTGTCTGCTGTCTTTTTAAAAAAAAGTCATAATGAAATTTGAATTTATAGCAGCCGCTTAATTCTTTCTCTTACTCCACTTTGTCTCTCCACCTGGACCCTCTTTCCAGTCCATGTGGCAACAAATAAGGGACTCACCTCCCTTATTAATAGCACCAAACCCCTCCTCTTCTAAATCCCTTCTGCACTCAACGGTGGGGACCTTTCTCTTCAAAGCTCGATTGTAAATTTCTTGCCGTTGGAGTTATTCCTCCAACCCTCCTCCTGATTGTTCTCAGCCGAAAAGAAAAGCCCAGCCCTTTCTTCCCAGTGAAGTGGTCGCCTGTAGCTTGGGAATAGCTACTTCAACCACAGCCTGGAGATACTACTCCTTGCTCCTCTCCAAATTCTGAAATCTGCTGCAGTCCTCCCTTTGCATACAACAGACCTCTCAAATCTTGGAAAATAGGTACCATCCTCTTCTCTCCATTTGCTGCCATGCATGATTGATTTCCACCTTTTGATGCCTTTTTCTAAGAAATATATGATTGAAAAAAAGATGGAATTTTCGTATTATGCTGGCAAATTATTGCTAACACCTTTTTGTTTGAGAAATACAATTGAGCTTATGGATGTTACTTACAATCCGACCCTATGGACAGTAGAATTGCAATATAGATGCATGAGAAATCTCACAAGTAGAAACTTGCTATCTGTGAAGCTGATTGTGATCCATAATATTAAGACTACCCCATGCAACGGTTATATATCCTTAAAGTCATGATGTGAAGACTTCAGTTTTCAATCCTACGAAGGGATATCAAACATCAAACGTATATTATCATACAAACTTATGGTGGAAGTGAATTTTCTTTACCTTTGTACAGTAGAAATGGCCAAATTATCTGAGAATTGCTTCTCACAACATTTATTTTTCCCACTTAAATCACCACTTCAATTTTTCAAGATTTGTATTCCCTCGTATGGATCATAGTACTGGAAATAGGTATTTCCCGAAATCATGAGCTCTTTTGCTCTACTCGTTATCCAGACAGTTATTCCATATTCTATAAGTAAAGAGTAAAGCATATAATTCGGCCAGTTTACAAGAATTTCAATTTACAGCTGTTATTACTTATATGTGTCTACATCGGATATTCTCATTGCTTGTAGGGATGTATTATAATGACAACTCATATAAGTGTGAATGGTAGCATCATGTGCCCAGAGCTGTAACAAGCATGGCAACAAACAGACAAATTCGACTTCCGCTTTAGCGGTGTTGTGTCTAACTATTCTCGATTTGTTCCAGCATCCCTACGTAAGTTGCCCATTGAATTGGGAACCAACTTGACATAGAAATACATATCCATCTAGGCCTTGCAGATATGAACAACAACAGAGTCTTACTTGTATCCCAGTTAGCATCAATATGACATATTACACTTGGCAGGCTCTTTAATGTTCACACATGCCCTTGTGTCTCGTCTGAATATTCATTATCTGATATATCTAATTATTCCCATTTGAATAGAGAAACCTCTCACTCCTATTTGATCTTTCCAACCATTATTTAGTTTATGTTTCAAATCAGATTTGATTAAATGCATTACAAGATACATCTTATTTAATTTGCTTTGACCCATAATCACAGTTTTTATAAGTGGTCTATGTCCTTACTAATATGCATGATTTCATGGGATTATAAATTGAATCGATAATCAAGAGCATCCATATGACTGTGAATCATTGGTGAATAATAAATTATCGTGCATGTCATGGTGACTTTTACACCTGACCGTGCGAGGGCGCGGTGACCCTCAACTGGGCGGAAGAAAGGAAGCCCAGTTAGGGCAGCGGCCGCCAAGTGCGCGGGTCTAGGATCCCAGTCCCTTTTCGGTTTTACGCGAGCTCGCAGTGTTTTTACGCCTCGTTGGGATCCCGACTTTAGACCGGTTCCGCTGACCCTCTGTTTAGGATACCCAGGCGGGGGATCCTTGGTTTTCAGTTTTACGTACGAGCTCGGTTGCCCGTACTAGTCGGGCCGTTTCTAGAGCGACTTTTCCGGGAAGTCTCTCTCACCCGTCTCAGTGGTGTAGTTTTAAAGTAGACCTATCCCTCTATTGGACCGCGCTTCCAATTAGAGGGCGAGACGGAAGAGCCCTTTTGTTGGCTTCTTCACCGCTTGAGTTTTTCTTTCGCCAACAGACTTGGCTATTCTACATCCAAATCATCTATATCCATATCTACATCATCTAGAGTTACATCTAAGATAGTTGCACTTGAGGTTTTCAGGAATTACAATTAAAGTTGAGTAAATGGAAATGACTACAATCTGAATCGAAATCTCATTAAGCTAGTGGACGTGTTGGGAACTTAGTTAGGATGCATTATACAACACCGCATGCCTACGGAGACACCCCAACCCTAAGACATTCTCCAAGTCTTAGAGTCATAGTGTGAGGTTTCACAAGAACCAAGACCACAGACTATCCACTAGACTTAAGAATTTAATAAATCATTATATCTTCTCATCTCACCTTTCCCATCATCAAAATCCACAAATATGATCTCTGAGTAATATGAGAATAAAATATACATACGTATGATCAATGAGTTACCATAGAAATATGTTTATGTGGGAAATGTTGGAATAAGAGCTGATCATGAAAGGTGCTTACTAGAAATTTGGAAACCTCTTACATTTGCAAGTAGAATTAAATTTTAATTTGAGTTGTTCTCGCCTTTCTACTTGTTGCTTTTGAAAATATTAAATGCATGTAATTTTTATATAAACTTATGGGAAGTACCAGCGCCTGTTGACGCCTTTTCTTCCTTGCACGCATGGCAGGCAAGGAGCCTTTAGCACAGTAGCGAGTTGATGATTTCAGGAGATAGAGTTTATACTCGACGGTATGGTATTTTGTGTCAGTTTTTGTTCGGTTTATAATGTATTATGTTTCTTTCTCTTCAGTCAGATTTTTGGGATATACTGTATGCACTGTCAGACTTTGTACATGTTGTAAAATATATGGAAGTTAATGACATAAGATTTTGGTGACAATTGTTCTATTAGCTTGTGGTTATGAATGTGGATGTGAATGTCAAATAAAATTATTGCAACGCGAAAAATTTCCCTACTTTTCTGTAACTTCATGCGATCTCATATAAATAATAGTGCAAATGTGTGATTAACGGGTACCCGGATCCTCGGGGGTTCACAAGTTCGGTATCAGAGCAGTGGTACCCCGATACGTACATTCGCAGTATTTCAATTCCGATCGCATTAAGTTCTCGGATAGCGGCAGTCTTCCGACTTGTCGTGAGTCCGAAAAGGGAAATATGACATTCAGATTCAATTACCACAAATGACACCATTTTCATTAATTTTCAGATTATATCCCAAGAAGAGAAAAAGAATATGTCATGTTATCTGCGAACACTAAATATTATGACTTATAAATGATTCTCATGCAGAGCCATGGCATCCCGACCCGGTCAGGAGACAGCTGACCAGTTGACACGCATACTAGATACCCTCATCGACCTCCAGCAGCAGCAGGCTGCCATGTGAGGTCAGCAGGAGTAGATGTTGGCTCAGCAGACTGAGATTACCGACAGACAGACAGATATTGAGATGAGGTTTGAGTTTCTATCAGATTTCACGTACCATCCATCACAGGATGGAACACGGTGGGACCAGCACCAGTCTGTTGAGGTAGAGCAGCCTCATCCTGATGATCCACTTGAGGAGGTACCTGAGCATGGAGCAGATGATGCGGACTTTGACAGAGAGCATGACCCCGTTGACCTTGCTGACGAGGATGCACATGAGTATTCCGCCATTCACAGGCACCAGTCGGTCTTCACTTCCTATCAGCGGGCCAACATACCCTTGTTCGAGGGCACAGGTCCACCAGATGTTGCTGAGCAGTGGCTGAAGAGAGTAATGAAGGTGCTTAGGATGATTCATGCGCCACGAAACACGTGGCTATCTTTCATGGAGTATTCACTGACTGACTTTGCTGAGAGATGGTAGGAAGTCGTAATTTCCGAGTTAGGCCGAGAGCCTACTTGGAACGATTTCGAGACGAGGTTCAGAGCCCACTTCTTTTCTGCGAAGTGGAAGGAGTCCCAGCGCCGACTGTTTGCAGAGCTTCGTCAGGGATAGATGACAGCCAGAGACTACTTTACCTGATACACAAAGCTGTCACGATATACCCGAGCAGCTGGCGCATTTCCAAAGGAGAATCTGGAAAAATTCATTGGCGGTATGCGAGAGGAGGTACAGGAGAAGCTGGCTGGATTACACATCACATCCATCTCCGAGGCTACCGATGCCGCAGAGAAGTTCGAGGACATCAGAGGGAGACGTTTTGGGAGCTCGTCTGGAGCAGCACCTAGACCGCGGCGATCCTTTGGACCGATGTGTCGACCGTACCAACAACAGAGATCAGCCAGACGGTTCCGACCTACAGGTTCGACCTTCTCAGGCAGTGCTCGCTCTTCTCCATCGACTACTTTAGGAGGAGCACTTGCGGGACGAGGCACAGATTCTGCTCGACCATCTGGGTCGCAGCGAGCAGACAGACCACCTGCAGGACCTGCCCGGAGCACAGACACGACGACTCCACCTACCAGACCAGTCCGGTGTTACCGATGTCATGAGTGGGGACATTACCGAGCACAGTGCCCACAGGCTTCTGGCGAGACTCAGCCACAGCCTTCACAATCACAGCCTCAGACACAACGTTCAGGGAGTTTCCGTGGCAGGAACTCCAATCTTAGGCGACAGCAGCAGAGGCACACGCAGAGTGTGGCTGGTTCCAGTGCCGTACCAGCCAGGCAAGGGCAGATACATGCAGTTACTGCAGAGCAGGCACGTTCAGCCGCTACCGTGGTAAAAGGTATGGTCTCAGTTTTGGGCCGACCTTTCCATGTTCTATTTGATTCGGGTGCGACGTATTCTTTTCTTGCATCGAGACTACTTGTTTCTTTAGGTAGAGTCGCAGAGACTCTCTCTTCTCCGTATCACATCCGAGGGCCAGGTGGCCAGTTGTTTGTCATTTCTCTGATAGTCAGGCACTTGCCCATACTGATTGGCGGACACGAGATGCTCACAGATTGTTTACTCCTACAGCTTGATGAGTTTGACTTGATTTTAGGCATGGATTTGTTATCCGCCCATCATGCACTTGTTGATTGCTTTAGGAAGACAGTTGTCTTCAGGATTCTAGATTTACCTGAGTTTACTTTTGAGGGTACTATACATGACTCCACCATGGAGTACATTTCAGTGTTGCGAGCTCAGCGACTTGTTGATCAAGGTTGCGATTCATATCTTGCATTTGTTCGGGAGGTATATGATCAGGAGCCGATGATACAGGACATCAGAGTAGTATCTGAATATCCGGATGTTTTTCCTGATGAGCTATCAGGACTACCTCCTGAGTGAAATCGAGTTCGAGATCACACTACTACCAGATACACAGCCGATCTCGATGGCTCCTTACCGCATGGCACCAGCTGAGTTGCGGGAGCTGAAAGTGCAGTTACAAGAGTTACTTGACTTGGTATTCGTGCGGCCGAGCACTTCACCTTGGGGTGCTCCGGTTCTATTTGTCAAGAAGAAGGATGGATCCATGAGACTGTGCATCGATTACAGACAGTTGAACAAGAAAACGGTGAAGAACCGTTATCCTTTGCCGCGCATCGATGCTTTATTCGACCAGCTCCAGGGATCTTCGGTATTCTCGAAGATCGATCTTCGCTCCGGCTATCATCAGTTGAGGATTCGCGAACCGGATATTCCGAAGACAGCCTTTAGAACTCACTATAGACACTACGAGTTTGTGGTGATGCCGTTTGGGCTCACCAATGCACCTGCGGCTTTTATGGATATGATGAACAGGATTTTCCGTCCATACTTGGACAAGTTTGTAGTGGTGTTCATAGATGATGTGCTCATATATTCACGAAATGAATGTGATCATGCCAATAATCTACGGATCGTCTTAGAGACATTGAGGGAGCACAAGTTATATGCCAAGTTAAGCAAGTGTGAGTTCTGGTTATCTCAGGTCTCATTTCTGGGGCATGTCATTTCTGGAGCAGGCATCGCAGTTGATCCTGCGAAGATTGAGGCAGTTATGTCTTGGGAGCAGCCCAAGACAATTACACAGATTCGGAGCTTCCTCGGGCTAGCGGGCTATTACAGACGCTTTGTCAACGGATTTTCACGCATCGTTCGCCCTTTGACACGATTGACGCAGAAGGGAGTTCCATTCATTTGGGACGATTCATGTGAGCAGGCCTTCCAGACACTGAAGGAGAGATTGACGACGGCACATATTCTTTCTCTTCCTTCAGGCACTCAGGACTATGGGGTATACACAGATGCATCTGGAGAAAGTCTAGGAGCGGTATTGATGCAAAGAGGACAGGTGATTGCTTACGCGTCACGGCAGTTGAGACCGCACGAGTGGAACTACCCCACGCATGACTTGGAGTTGGCGGCAGTTGTCTTCGCCTTGAAGATCTGGCGCCACTATCTTTATGGGGTGAACTTTGAGATCTTCACAGACCACAAGAGCCTAAAGTACATCTTTGATCAGAAAGAGTTGAACATGAGGCAGCGCAGATGGCTCGAACTACTGAAGGATTATGATTGTACGATCTCTTACCATCCCGGTAAGGGAAACGTAGTAGCCGATGCACTTAGCAGGAGAGCACATGCAAAGGGTATGGTGAACTGGTTATATACATGGGATATGCTTGCAGCTTTGACTGATTGGCATCCTCAGGAGAGTGCATCCATTTCTACCGTCGTACCTCCACGATTCAGTAGTTTGTGGGATCGCATTGTCGAAGGCCAGAAGACAGATCCTTGGATTCGAGACAGATACATGCGCGCTGTCAAGGACGAGGTTGATGATTTTGTTGAGGCAGAGTCTATTTTATGGAAGGCGGGTCGAGTCGTTGTGCCTAACAACGAGCAGTTACGCAGAGATATTCTTGATAAGGCACACAGTTCACGGTTATCGATCCATCCAGGTAGCACGAAGATGTACCGTGATCTGCGCCGACATTTCTGGTGGGATGGAATGAAGCGCGATGTGACGCTACATGTCAGCAGATGCATGACCTGTCAGATGGTCAAAGCCGAGCACAGGAGACCACCAGGATTATTGCAGTCTCTCCCCATTCCCGAGTGGAAGTGGGAGAGCATCTCTATGGATTTTGTCACAGGATTACCAAAGACACCGGGTGGTCATGATTCCATTTGGGTCGTTGTTGATAGGTTGACCAAGTCAGCTCATTTTATACATGTCAACACGACTTACACTCCATCCAGATTGGCCAAGCTCTATGTGCAGAATATCATTAGACTTCATGGTATACCACGGGAGGTGGTGTCTGACAGAGATTCAAGGTTTACTTCACATTATTGGCATCAGTTCATGTCAGCACTACAGACAGAGCTGAAGATGAGTTCTGCCTATCATCCGCAGACAGATGGGCAGAGTGAGCGCACCATTCAGACATTAGAGGATTTGCTCCGCGCTTGCACTTTAGAGTGGAAAGGGTCCTCGAAGGACCATCTGCCATTAGTAGAATTCACGTACAACAATAGCTATCATTCCAGTATCGGCATGGCACCATTCGAAGCCCTATACGGGCGGAGATGTCTTACACCTCTCAGTTGGCGTAAGGTAGGCGATCATGCTCTCTATTCCGTAGATCTTCTGGAGGAGACCGCAAGAGCTGTTGATCTTGTAAGACGGAGGCTTCTGCCGGCATAGAGTTGCCAGAAGAGCTATGCAGACCGTCGGAGAAGAGATTTGGAGTTTCAGGTATCCAATACTTTCCTATTACTCCTTTTGTGAAATTAGTTAAACCTTATACTAATGGCATTCCCATAAATTACAGGTGGGATATTGGGTATTCTTCCGTGTATCTCCCATGAAAGGAGTGCAGAGATTCGGTGTTCGTGGCAAGCTGGCGCCACGATACATTGGACCATTCGAGATTCTTGCGAGAGTGGGGAAGGTGGCCTACCAAGTAGCCCTTCCTCCACATCTATCAACGATCCATAATGTCTTCCATGTATCCAATCTGAGGAAGTATGTGCACGACCCTCGACACATCATCAGTTACGAGAATCTCGACGTAGAGCCAGATTTGACTTATGAAGAGAAGCATGTACAGATCATTGACAGTACTGTGAAGAAGCTTCGTAGCAAAGAGATTCCATTGGTCAAGGGGCTGTGGCACCGACACGGTGTCGAGGAAGCGATGTGGGAAACAGAAGCCGACATGCGGGCACAATATCCGCAGCTTTTCTGATGTAATCATCAAAACAAGCTTTTGTAATTAGATACATGATAAATATGTGGCTTGTTTTCTCTTCGAGGTTTTTATGGGTTCAAAACCCTTTGAGGTTTTTATGACTATGAGAAATCTAGACAAAATACTTAATGACCTTAACTCGAGTCTCGAGGACGAGACTCCCTTTGAGGTTTTATAATTATAACATCCGAGTTCCAAACAAACCTGAACCCGACCCGATTAAGGTCCGTTTAACCCAAAGAAGTTGTTGGTCAACATTATATAATCTAAAACGATCAATTGATCGTAAATCAAAATTCGTTCGGGCGAAATCAACCAAAAATCGGTCGCATCGAATCGCGTGCCATGAAAAAGCCGCAACACAAATTCGGAAACCGTTGAATGAACCGAGGCTGTCAGAGATCCGATTCGACGAGACAAGATCAATGGAATCGACCGTTTGTTAATCGGATATCGTTTGATATTTTAAAAACCATGAAATTTAAATCTTAAACAAAAATCATTCCGAAAATTTCGGTTATTCAAAACCCGATCGGAAGTATATCAATATTATACTCATATTGACCATCGTTCTGAGACGATCAAATTGATATATTTTGCGCCAAAATCTGAGGTCCAAGGTGCACGTACGATTCATTTTAAGTATCAATATATATATATATTAAAATTTAGATAAACAATAGTAGACGGCTGTTGTTTGCTGTCTTTTTAAAAAAAAATCATAATGAAATTTGAATTTATAGCAGCCGCTTAATTCTTTCTCTTACTCCACTTTGTCTCTCCACCGGGACCCTCTTTCCAGTCCATGTGGCAACAAATAAGGGACTCACCTCCCTTATTAATAGCACCAAACCCCTCCTCTTCTAAATCCCTTCTGCACTAAACGGTGGGGACCTTTCTCTTCAAAGCTCGATTGTAAATTTCTTGCCGTTGGAGTTATTCCTACAACCCTCCTGATTGTTCTCAGCCGAAAAGAAAAGCCCAGCCCTTTCTTCCCAGTGAAGTGGTTGCCTGTAGCTTGGGAATAGCTACTTCAACCACAGCCTGGAGATACTACTCCTTGCTCCTCTCCAAATTCTGAAATCTGCTGCAGTCCTCCCTTTGCATACAACAGACCTCTCAAATCTTGGAAAATAGGTACCATCCTCTTCTCTCCATTTGCTGCCATGCATGATTGATTTCCACCTTTTGATGCCTTTTTCTAAGAAATATATGATTGAAAAAAAGATGGAATTTTCGTATTATGCTGGCAAATTATTGCTAACACCTTTTTGTTTGAGAAATACAATTGAGCTTATGGATGTTACTTACAATCCGACCCTATGGACAGTAGAATTGCAATATAGATACATGAGAAATCTCACAAGTAGAAACTTGCTATCTGTGAAGCTGATTGTGATCCATAATATTAAGACTACCCCATGCAACGGTTATATATCCTTAAAGTCATGATGTGAAGACTTCAGTTTTCAATCCTACGAAGGGATATCAAACATCAAACGTATATTATCAGACAAACTTATGGTGGAAGTGAATTTTCTTTACCTTTGTACAGTAGAAATGGCCAAATTATCTGAGAATTGCTTCTCACAACATTTATTTTTCCCACTTAAATCACCACTTCAATTTTTCAAGATTTGTATTCCCTCGTATGGATCATAGTACTGGAAATAGGTATTTCCCGAAATCATGAGCTCTTTTGCTCTACTCGTTATCCAGACAGTTATTCCATATTCTATAAGTAAAGAGTAAAGCATATAATTCGGCCAGTTTACAAGAATTTCAATTTACAGCTGTTATTACTTATATGTGTCTACATCGGATATTCTCATTGCTTGTAGGGATGTATTATAATGACAACTCATATAAGTGTGAATGGTAGCATCATGTGCCCAGAGCTGTAACAAGCATGGCAACAAACAGACAAATTCGACTTCCGCTTAAGCGGTGTTGTGTCTAACTATTCTCGATTTGTTCCAGCATCCCTACGTAAGTTGCCCATTGAATTGGGAACCAACTTGACATAGAAATACATATCCATCTAGGCCTTGCAGATATGAACAAGATATGAACAACAACAGAGTCATACTTGTATCCCAGTTAGCATCAATATGACATATTACATTTGGCAGGCTCTTTAATGTTCACACATGCCCTTGTGTCTCCTCTGAATATTCATTATCCGATATATCTAATTATTCCCATTTGAATAGAGAAACCTCTCACTCCTATTTGATCTTTCCATCCATTATTTAGTTTATGTTTCAAATCAGATTTGATTAAATGCATTACAAGATACATCTTATTTAATTTGCTTTGACCCATAATCACAGTTTTTATAAGTGGTCTATGTCCTTACTAATATGCATGATTTCATGGGATTGAAAATTGAATCGATAATCAAGAGCATCCATATGACTGTGAATCATTGGTGAATAATAAATTATTGTGCATGTCATGGTGACTTTTACACCTGACCGTGCGAGGGCGCGGTGACCCTCAATTGGGCGGAAGAAAGGAAGCCCAGTTAGGGCAGCGGCCGCCAAGTGCGCGGGTCTAGGATCCCAGTCCCTTTTTGGTTTTACACGAGCTCGCAGTGTTTTTACGCCTCGTTGGGATCCTGACTTTAGACCGGTTCCGCTGACCCTCTATTTAGGATACCCAAGCGGGGGATCCTTGGTTTTCAGTTTTACGTACGAGCTCGGTTGCCCGTACTAGTCGGGCCGTTTCTAGAGCGACTTTTCCGGGAAGTCTCTCTCTCACCCGCCTCAGTGGCGTAGTTTTGGAGTAGACCTATCTCTCTATTGGGCCACGCTTCCAATTAGAGGGCGAGACGGAAGAGCCCTTTTGTTGGCTTCTTCACCGCTTGAGTTTTTCTTTCGCCAACAGACTTGGCGATTCTACATCCAGATCATCCATATCCATATCTACAACATCTAGAGTTACATCTAAGACAGTTGCACTTGAGGTTTTCAGGGATTACAATTAAAGTTGAGTAAAAGAAAATGACTACAATCTGAATCGAAATCTCATTAAGCTAGTGGACGGGTTGGGAACTTAGTTAGGATGCATTATACAACACCGCATGCCTACGGAGACACCCCAACCCTAAGACATTCCCCAAGTCTTAGAGTCATAGTGTGAGGTTTCACAAGAACCAAGACCACAAACTATCCACTAGACTTAAGAATTTAATAAATCATTATATCTTCTCATCTCACCTTTCCCATCATCAAAATCCACAAATATGATTTCTGAGTAATATGAGAATAAAATATACATACTTATGATCAATGAGTTACCATAGAAATATGTTTATGTGGGAAATGTTGGAATAAGGGATGATCATGAAAGGTGCTTACTAGAAATTTGAAAACCTCGTACATTTGCAAGTAGAATTAAATTTTAATTTGAGGTGTTCTCGCCTTTCTACTTGTTGCTTTTGAAAATATTAAATGCCTGTTATTTTTATATAAACTTATGGGAAGTACCAGCGCCCGCAGACGCCTTTTCTTCCTTGCACGCATGGCAGGCAAGGAGCCTTTAGCACAGTAGCGAGTTGATGATTTCAGGAGATAGAGTTTATACTCGACGGTATGGTATTTTGTGTCAGTTTTTGTTCGGTTTATAATGTATTATGTTTCTTTCTCTTCAGTCGGATTTTTGGGATATACTATATGCAGTGTCAGACTTTGTACATGTTGTAAAATATATGGAAGTTCATGAAATGAGATTTTGGTAACAATTGTTCTATTAGCTTGTGGTTATGAATGTGGATGTGAATGTCAAATAAAACTATTGCAACGCGAAAAATTTCCCTGCTTTTCTGTAACTTCATGCGATCTCATATAAATAATAGTGCAAATGTGTGATTAACGGGTACCCGGATCCTCGGGGGTTCACATCAGGCTTGTTGTTTCGCTTGTGGATCTGCAGGTTCAGAACTCCTCTCTCACTTCCCCAAGCAAATTGGTTGGTGTAATATACTTGAAGGCCCAACGACACACCTGCCATTGTTGCTCCTTTTACTACCGTTAACAGTAGTGAGAATCTCCCTCCTCCCTATCAACGAAAATAAAAGGTTGAGATCTTTAGGCAAACAGATCTGATGCCTCATCATAACTCCAGTTTCCTTTAAAACGAGTTTACAAGGACATTGCAAATCCAAACATTCGGGTTCAAACCCTCTCTAATCGGCATCCAGAAAAACTTCTGTCCGGATTTTGTATTTTTAACTGTACACTCCATCAACCAAAATACACAGCATCACAGCATCCAGCATATGACCCCTATGCCTACCTCAAAAGAGAGTCCAATGAATCCATTTACAAGGATTTTATGTTTAAATAAATATGACATTGTTCCATAAATACCCATATTTTGCACACCCTCGAAACGTACTCCGATATCCCAATCCTGAACAACCTTTTGATCACATTGTAAGCAGCACTACTCGCTAAGCAAGAATCTGAGAGCAGCATCCCTCATCCCCAGAGCACTAAGACCCTTTACGAGCACGGCATTTACAACATTAGATGAATAAAACCCTTATCCCCATGTACTTAAAAAAAGCAAACCCTTCCCTCAAATCACCCGGACTGTAAAATCCATCCATCATATTACTATATGTCAGGATGCTCGACTCCAAGCTAGCTTCAAAATCTTAGAAAACACAGTAAACTTCGTCAATTCTGCTTTCGTATTAGGTTCTTTTTAAACAAAAGAGGAGTGAAGCTAGATGTAGAGCAGAACATGAGTCGATTGGTGCACCTTCGTATCTGGTTCTTTTTGAAACAAGGCGTAAAATTTGAGAAAGTAAAAAAATAACCCATTGGATTTTTTTTCTCGTTGGATTTACTCACTCGAGCAACTGAGTTAGTGGAGTAACAAATCAGAGGGGCATGGGTGTAAACAAGAATAACTATCCAGGATCAAAGTGTAATTTGATAAGCTGGGGCATAATTACGAAAGTGTAAAGGAATTTGGGTGTAAAAATCACAACTTTCGATTAATCGAATATTATAAGATCAGTCAACTCAAAATAGCTTAGTCAACAATGATAATTTCTTGCGTAGGAATGTTTTACCAACAGTCAAAAATAGTGGGTTGAAATAATGAGTCAAAGTCAACTAATATAGAAACACTCGAGTGGTCTTAAGCATAAATAGAACTCAAAATGGCTTAGTCAACAACGATAATTTCTTGCGTAGGAACATTTTACCAACAGTCAAAAACTTGACTATCGGGTTACAAAAGCAGTGGGTTGAAATAATGATAGTCAACTAATATAGAATCACTCGACTGATCTTAAGCATAAGTCGACTGAAAAACTAAAAAACGGTAAGCTTGAAGGTTCAGTACAAGAAGTAGTCGACTTGGGTCTAAGACTGTAACAATTCAGGATTTGAGATGGTCAATTGAGTGAATTCATTAGTCGACTTAAGGATCTGTTGGCCGAAAACATGGATAAATTAAGTTCACCTCATTTTGGATTTTCTAAGGTATTAAAGATACATATTTTAAGACCATTACTTGCATGATAACATTTAAATACATAAAATAAACATCTTTACTTTTTGCTTAAGCTTTTGGGCTTAGCTTGAGCATCTTCTTCTATAGCACTTTCTTCTTTGAGCTCTGACACTCTTATAAAGATGCATAAGTATCTGATAAAGTTCAGTCTTAGATCGTCCCCCCATGATGACTTCAGTGGTTCGAACTCCTTAATCCTCTTTCTTACGAAGCTAGATCATGTGACGGTTAATTTTCTCCATCTTCTTGATCTTCAGCCTTTGACCTAAAAGGTTAGCCTTTTACAAAAACAAAAAACAAACTGACACTTTGTCATTATCAAAATGAAATCATTAACAATTCTTTGTGGCAAGAAACTAACGGGGAAGGTTCATAAGTAGGCAGTACAGTCGGATGCCTATGAGTGTAAAAGTAAGGTGTCAGGGAGGAGCGACAGAATGTAGAGGTGGTGGTGTAGGAGGAACCACAGAAGGTGATGGTGTAGGAGGAACCACATGAGAAGTGGTGGTGGCATAGGAGGAAGTGTATAAACCTCCTCACAGACTCAGTCACGATCATCATGTCCCTTATAGGAATAAAGTACATAACCATTTCAAAGAAAGTTACATTAGCTTCAACGTAGTACTTCTGTCTAACAAGATCAAAGCATCAATATCCTTTCTGGGTATGAGATTACCCCACAAAGACATATGTGACAACTCTGGAGAGAGTTTGTCACGACCACGGCTTAGATGGTGAACAAAAACCATTGATGCAAAGACACTAGGTGTTAGGGAGAAGATCATTATCAGGAAACACAGTTAAAAAAGGAACTTTTTCACCTCCTAACACAGAGGACGGTATTTGGTTGACCATATAACAGGCAGTGAAAACGACATCTCCCAAGAAAGAGTGAGGAGCACGAGACTGAGTAAGAAGAGTCCATGTCACATCAAGAAGATGACAGTGTTTGCATTCTGCAACACCATTCTGTTGAGAAGTGTAAGGAAAAGACGTCTGATGTACAATGTCACAAGACCTGAAGAACTTGGATAACTGAGTAGTACAAAACTCCAAGGCATTATCAGAATGAACATATATAATCGTAGGAAAAAAGATATTCTTTATTTCATAAATATAAGATTGAATAACAAACCTAACCTCAGACTTGATTCCAAATAAAAAATCCATGACAGTCTAGAGTAACCATTGACAGCTACAAGATAAAACTCGCATCCTTAATTATCAAGAACACACCTGGGATTGCAAATATCAAAATGTACCAACTCAAATAAAGAAAACTATGCTACAACTCTGACAACTAAGATAACTAAAACAGTAATGCTTCCCAAGTTGGCATGCCTCGCACTGAAAGGTAGATCGAGACGGAATCTGAGGGAGATTCTACATAACTTCTGCAGAGAAAGATGATCGAACTGAAGATACCACATGTAGGGGGAGATTGACCCCATGGGAATGGAAGAAGCACTAGCATACAGAGATTGGACCAGTCTATAGAGACCTCCTTGCTCATGGCCACATCTAATCACCATACCCGTAAATATCCTGAAATACAAGAGAATAGGGGTCAAAGATAGCACGACAATGGAAATTCTTGATGATTTAACTAATGGATAATAAATTCATTGAGAAAAGAGTGTCTTGACTTCTCAAAGAGACCCTAAAAATGTAACAGGATAGTCCAAATGAGGAGCATGAAGAACATTCTGCAAGTGCATGGATTTTCTCAACTGAACCTCCCCCTATCCTGTAATGGGAGAATGCGCCCCATCAGCAATAACAACTATTCTACCAGGATGAACTGATCTGTAGAAAGTAAATTGAGCGTTATCTCCACATAGGTGATGAGAGGCACCCAAATACATGATACACTCCGAGATGTCTTCCCTATGACAACTAACAAGGGCATAAGCTATACCAGAAGTACTACCGGAAGGTGAGGCAGTGATATCAGACGAACCAAGGGAGCATTACAGGGTCTGAAAGGGAGAGGCACGATCTCCCTCAAACGGGAGACAAATTCATCAAACCTCTAGTCAGAAGCAGTGGCAGAAACACCAAGACTCTCAACCTGCTCAGCAGCACGAGCAGAGGCTAGAAAACCATGCTTCAAATAGCATGTATCCTCGAAGTAACCAGAGTGGTGACAAGTGCAAGTCACACCTACCTCATAGTGAGCACTGTGTCCTATGAGAAGATCATCCTCTAACGCGAGATGCGGTCATAGCCGAGGAGGTCTGAAAGGAAGCTGACGAATGTATTTTGATCCTGCTGAGGTGGTATGGTTCCTCCATGGGAGGTATGGTAACATCCTCAAGTAACTGGGATCATACGGCATCATACTCAGGACCAAGAGCCATAAAAAAGACTCTAACCAAGGTGGCATTCCTCTATACCTTTTGTTTAGAGATGTTGCCAAAGGCATGAAGCTATAAAGTGTCTCAAACATGCCCTGAGCGATGCATATAAAGTATTAAGAGGACGGTCATTCTGCTTGATTGTGAATTCTCATGCTAGAGATGCAATATCTTCATCTCATTCATCGTCTGAGAGTACGTGGTGGCAAGGATGTCCCACATCGCCTTGGCAAAGATCTTATGTAGTATATCATTGGCTATCTCCACGATCAGGTTACCGAATAGACAAACTCATGTGTACGTGTTATCTGCTTCCCAAGAGGCATTAGTCCCAGACTTGTCAGTCGACTCATCTTTGTGTCAAAATGTGCTTCTTCCATTGCACTGCATAAGATTTGTGAATTGCATGGCACATAACTCGTAGTTGGTCCCATCCATCTTGACTATTGGCGCAGAACCTTTGAAGACACCTGAAGATGGGATGTCGACCTTATTCACTTGCATGATACCGGAAAAAGAAGACTAGAGTTTTAGACTGAAGCAAACGTGTCTACACAAACATATAAGGAATCGGTCATGTGTGCAGACTCATGTCACAACAGTTCCCCTCAACTTTAGCTGTATGTTAGGGCAGATGGGGTGATTTAACGTATGAAATCACCCCAAACATGTCAAAATCAGATTATTTATTGTGCCCTAAATCACACAAACGGCGGCATAAAAGCCCCTAGGACGTAGGCATCACCACAAGACCTAAGGATGGGTCCTTTGGCAGCGAAGGAATCGCAAGGGATTCGCTGGTGCTGGACAGCGAAGCTGTTGTTGGCGGAGAGAAAGATGCAATTAGGCTTCTTACGAAGCCCTGGCCACCACTAGCGTTGGACGGTAGTGCCTAAGGCTAGGGGACGACGAGACCGGCAAAATCGAGAAGGTGGTGCAAGGAGCAAACGATGTGAGGTTGTCTTCGTTGAGGCTAGACAATCGAGGTTTGGAGAACATGGGGCTCAGTCTCCACTCTAGGATCGTCGTTCTGATACCATGTGGCTAGTAAAATATGAAATGATAATGAATAGGGGTCATAGAGCTCTCTTATATAGAGAGGAGAAACCCTCAAATTACATAATAAAGATGAAAGAAAGGGAAAATACATAAAAGATATGAAAAGTGAAAAGAGAAATATGTATAATATATCTCAACCAACTTTAATGGTTTGCGTCTTAAAGAAGGCTAAAAGATGCTTTGACAAAAAAGATTATATAAGTATAAAGATAGGCCTTGAAAAGGGAACTCAGAAGATGACATGTTGTAGACCACTAAATGTCGACATGCTTCCTTTCAAAAAAAATTATGGCCATGCTTACCTACATCTAAATCGAATATAGCTTCCTATTATTTGAAGAAAGTAGAACCCATATAATGGGTGAGAAGCCCAACTATGGTTTCCATCTTCAGCGTACACATTGTCACCACAACTAAAGCACGAAAGGTTCGTGTTAAAAAGGATAATGGGTGCGACATCGGTATAATCACCCTTAACTTGGGCTTAAGCAATTCTAGCCAACTTATGCCAAGATTCATGCGGTTTTTTTAAGCAAGATTCACCGAGTTACTAGGATCATTTTTACATCACATTTGGGTTTTGCTTACTATAGTCATTAGTCAACCCAAAAGGTTGGAATTTAGTTTGTGCATATCTAAACAGTACAACATAAAAGCGAGCGTGCAAGTCCCCCTATATTTTGTATACGACATCTCCACAAACCTAGAGTAGAAAGACCAACTTCTGCTTTAAACGCATTAGAAAGGCCAACTGCCTGACCAGACAAATCTTAAAAACTATATAAGAATTTCAAGTAGGGGATGGGTTGTGATGAAGTCCACTATTCTGCTCGCATCACTCCAGGTACTAAAATGAGAAAAATGAGTTACATAATACTAGAGGGACTACTTTTAACTTGGCTTTAAATGGTTATATTGTTATGTTAAATTCATCCATTCCAGTCAAGATTTGCATGCCATTACAGCCAACTATACAACAAACCTGGATTGAGGCTAAAGGCATTACTTACAATCCTATTCACATGTGATTTTGATTTTTTTAAAAAAACTTCTTATAACGGAAACAAAAAAACCTTTCTGCATTCGATGCGTCTCTTTGTTTCTCTAACTTAACACATATAACGATGTGAATGAGGACAATTTTGCAACTTACCATATAAACAAAGATAGTTTAAGAAATTTATACATTAGAAGAAATATTTACTTGATATTCTTATGCCTATAAATCCCCAATGAATAAGCTTATGTATTTCTACTCAATTAAGAATTTAAGATTGTTACCTGTATATAATAAAACTAATGGCCATACTCATCACAAAATTTGAATACAAATATCCAGTTTTTAGAAAAATGACTTTACAAATTGAAAACACTAAATCTGCATGCATATAGAAAACAGTGACAAATCTCCTTCTATAACATGCAAATAGTAAACATGCCGACCTGCAAAGATGATCAACCAGGATTCTATCTCTTCCATGAAATATGCATGGTATCGCTGCACAAATCAGAAGGGGAAAAAAGAATTAATTCCTAGAAACAATAACTATCAACTACTGGTTTTTCCTCCTACTTTGAGTTCATCAGTATTGAAGTAGTAGCTTACTATGAATTGTTGTTTATTTTGCTTTATCTGTAAAGAGGTGTTGTGATATCTGCCCCTTTACTACATAAGGAAGGGATCTTCTCACTCATCAATAGAAAAATATAGAAAATTCTTTTCAATTCCCTCTACATTGTATAGGACTCATGACCCACCCTAGAGAGATCCTCTCTCAAAGGTGTTCTCTCTTCCCGATGCTACCATCGTCCTCTCTAGAGCTCCATCTCACCATCGCCAAAAGTCCTCTCCAGTGCAACATCTCATCATCAGCAACGCCCCTGTCCAGCACACCATCCCATCATCGGCAATGCATCTCTCATCAGCACCTTCTCGCCAACAGCGCCATCTCATCACCAGCATTTCTCGTCAACGCCATCTCACCAGCAGCACCTCTTCATCGCCAACACGGCCTCTTCATCGCCAGCAGTACCTCGATGCCAGCAGCACCTCCTCATTGCCAGCAGCACCTCTTCTCTGCAACAGCACCTCTTCATATCGCCACCATCTCCCTTCTCGCATCTCACTATTAGCCACTAACTGATGGTCTTGCCTATACGGACCATGATTTAGGGGAGGCATTAGTTTCCATTAGTTGAAAGATAGTCGTGATAGTCTCCAGCAGTTGAAAGACCTTTCTATAGGACTGCCAGCGATAATATCCGGTGGTTATCCGGTAGTATATCTATCTAGTCTTCCTTCTAATGATGCATGATCTGAAATATCCATCTTGATGATCACTATGTTTCATACATGTATTGTGCTTGTGTTGAGATTATGGTTTGTGGTTCCAAGAATCGTGAAATATGTCTGATGATTAATTATTTGACCCTGTCATCAAATTGGATGAAGGCAGCTACATGCCTAATGGATGTGATTGAAGGTCATGACAAGAAGCATATCATTACCGATGAGGAACCAAAAGAGAAAATAAGCAAACTAGAATCATGGAAAAAGTATAATGCAATCGTGAAAGCGTGGATCATGAACACATGCATTCAATGATTTGCAGCTAACATTGTGCACTTGGTCTCAAAACTAACATTGTGCACTACAGGACTGCAAAATATATGTGAAATACTATGAGATAAACATACTCCGAGGAGAAAAACTGTGCTCAAACATATCTATGTAGAGATGTCACAGATGAAGCAGAACGGTCATCCTCTTGTACAATACTACTCTACGACACTGTTGCAATAGTTGGCCAACCAGACCGAATAGCTGAACTGACAAAGAGATGCAACGGGGTGAACAATTTTGAATAATCAATATTCAGTCAATATTCGATCCGATCGAATAGTCGGTTGATTGTTGAGGAAAATTATTTTCTATGTATTTTATTTTCATGGATTCTGATTTATCCTAATATCAGCAAAAATGTCAAATCTTTATCTTAGTTTCTCCGTGGTGTCTTTTTTTAAATGGCTTCAACTACCATAATAAATAGAAGTTATGATGCCCCTACCAATCTACCCATCTTGATTTTGTCTAAAATTCAACTGGAAATTTTATCTTGTTAATTGATGACCCCATATATATAAATACATATATTTGATATAACTATTATATTTAGAATAATCAAAAAATATACAACTGGATAATTCCGAATAGTCATCCGAATACCATTTATTCTTTATTACCCTCCGACGGAATAATGGATACCAACTTTTATAGATGTATACATGCATGTTTGCTAGATTGAAGATCATGTAATCTTTAGGTCCCAACCTATGATCGGTCTTTTTCTTGGAGGTCTTGACTCTTGCTATGAAGCTACTCACTCATAATCATATCGCATCACAGATTTTCTCCATAGAGGCGACTTATAGTTGATTGAGTAGATTAACTGTTTCATTGCCTAATCACAAAGTTGAGACCACTTCCGGCATGGCCACATCTTCCGGAAGAGGTGAAGGCACCTTTTTCCAAGGTATAAGGTGTAGTCATGATACACCTAGGCGCTTTGACCCCAATGCACCTTCCATGGCTAAATCAATCATACTGATGATCGATATTGGGGAAAACATGGTAAACTTCATGTTGCCCATCAAGCAAGCACTAGCACAACAAACAATGTAATTCTCTTTCTATGACAGAATATGAGGATATGACCCAAAGGCAAAATCAATAACAAGTTGCATCTCCTCATAGCTCCTCCCAACCTAGTGGTTACTACACGGAACAAAAATTGTAGCTTTTGTTGATCCATCAGGTACATCTATATGATGCTTTGCATGTCATGGTTTGTCAAACCCATGGTACTGGATATCAAGATATAATGTCGATATATATGTATGTATGTATGTATAAATTGATGGTCTAAGTGTGTAAATATTCCAGTGCATACCGATTTTCTAGATATCGGCGAAATATCAGCAATATCGATACATATCAACTGAAATTTGGTGTTTTCAGATAAACTTTTCCTCAATATCAATGATATGGATCGATACCAGTGATATTTGGGCATATATCACTCTATATTACCAATTTTTTACTTTTAGCGGTCCATTTGTTCGATATTTGGCTTTGTACATACTCTCAATATTAAAAACATATTAGGATTTATATATGTTTTTCCTGGTCGGAGGAGCGCACATGTTCCCCCTAAACCCCCAGGCTCAATGAGTGGGGGCCTTTGTCCCCCTTTGGCAATGGAGATGAAACAACTCTAAAACTAATCAAGTTAGAATCACATATCCATAATATTCTCTAATCATTATTAGTATTAGTAATTATTAGTAATATAGTGATCCCGAATTACAAAGAAATGGCATACTTGATACTCCAATAGATATTGATTTTCTTTAGTTTATTTAGGAAATTTTTATTTCCAGTTTATTTTAACTTGTCATGTTAAATGTGTTTGTATGGACAATACGCTAGATTTTTGGAGCAGCTTCTTGATATCCTTCGTCAAAGAACATGGCATTCTTCACCAAATATCTTGTCCATATACCTCGTAGCAAAAGGGAGTAGCTCAGTGTAAACATCATCACATATTAGATGTGGCTACAACTTTACTTATACAGAGTAGCACCCCTCTTAGTTTTTTTTTTTTTTTGGGGGGGGGGGGGGGGGGACGCAGTGTTTACCGCAACTTATTTCATTAATTGCATGCCCTCCACCATACTGGAAAACAAACTCCTTACTCTCTTCTCTTCCCTGAAAAGAATCTCTTTCATGTTGAACCCAAGGTATAAGAACGTGCATCCTTTGTTCACATTATGTCCGCATGTCGGGATAAACTTGCTACTATGGCCGTGAAATATGGGATACTCCGAACCCAAAAAGGGTATCAGCGTTATGGTCCTATTTATGATTTTTCTATGAGGGTAAATGTCACATTCTTTGAATTCATCACATACCATTCCATTTCTAGCTCTCATTTGGTTACTTCCAAGGTAAAGGAAGTTGCATCTCTCCCTATGCCCAATGTGTACATAGGTAATGTTCCTCCATCACGTTGTTTCACATTGGTGCATTCCCCTTGTAATGTCAATCAAGGGAATGCACCCTCGGTTACCACATCCTCACCTGCTCCAGACATATGTACTATTGAGAACAGTAACAACTTGTGGTATAAGAATGTGAGCACTCTGCAAAAGAGATTCAGCAAGCACAACTTCAAATGGATCTTCTGATTTCTGAAAGGGAAAAAAACATACACAATGCATCTAGTTTCCAATTGTGTCTCCATGAATCAATTATCCCGTGCATATAAACAGTTTGTAGCCAATTTTTCTATCAATAAGTCATATGGTACCGAAATGGAAGGAAGTAATGCAAGAGGAAATGGATAATATGTTATCTCGAGGTATATGGTCTTTGATTAATCCACCTAAAGACGCTATGATTGTTGGTAGTAGATGGTTGTTTGCCATCAAGCACTTGTCTGATGGGTCAACCATACGATACAAGGCTCGTTTGGTAGCCAAAAGCTATACTCAAACCTATGGTGTTGATTTTCTGGAGGTTCTTCAGTAGTCTATCTCCCAATTGTGTGCATTCTCAATACCGTAGTTGTTTAAAAGTCATAGCCACTTTATCCTCTTGATATAAATAATGTGATTCTTTATGGTAACCTTTATGAGGTTTATACACAACAACCACCTATATTTGAGACCAATGGGAAGTATCACAAGGTTTATTGACTTCATAAAGCCATTTATGGTCTAAAACAAAGCCCACAAGCATGGTTCCAAAACTACCAGCAATTATGGCAGGAATTCACCTGAACTTAATCTACTTCAGATCATTCTCAATACGTCAAACAAATAAAGATGGAAATCAATGCTATTGTGTTTGTTGACGATATTATAATTACCGGAGATGACACTCATGGTATATCAGAACTAACTTAAGTGGTATCTTGCAAAACACTTCTCCGTGGTTTCATCCCACTCCTTATGGAGCACGTAAATCCTAGTATTCTTCATGGTTATTTATATATTTATCTCTGATTAAGCTTCTGCATTATCGTTTTCTACATGAAGTTTGATAACTCGACAGCAATGTTTATTGAGAATAATCCAACACTTTATGAACGCACAAAACATGTGGAAGTGGATTGTCATTACACGGTATACATGATCCATAATGGTTTCATCGGAACTGAGCATGTTAGTTCAGAAAGGCAAACAATTGATGTTTTTTCAAAGGCCTTGAGCTGATCTCCCTTCTCAAAATGTGTATCCAATCTGAGCATGATGAATATCTATGCTCCAACTTGAGGAGGGTATCAAAGTAGTAGATATTATGAATTGTTTATAATTTTGCTTATTCTATTTTATCAAAAGGGGTGTAGTGATATATGTCCCTTCCCTATATAAGGAAGGGACCTCTTTACTCGTCACTAGAAAAATATAGGATATTCTATCCATTCCTCTCTACAATTAAGATAATAATAAGATTGTGCAATAATAAATGTGGGATAAAATTATTCGATCTGTGAAAAAAAAAGATCGGGATGTATAAAATTATTTGATTTATTCGATGTATGAATAATAAATGTGAGATATAACAGGCGATGGGTTTCGAGGAAGTAAGGGTTATTAGAGCACAGTAACCCCAAATCTCCCTTAAGTGGATGAAATCGGGTATTTGGGTGATTGGTGCCTTTTTTCGAATCCAAAAAGCATGTCAAAGTCAAGCGCTTGCTCAGCCGACTTAGTCGATTAGTCGGCTCTACCCAACTAACGACCAATTTGGCCTAGTCGAGTCGATTCCATACTTGACCGGAGTAATCGAACCGATTAATCGGCTTAGTCGGCTGATTTTTACAATTATGGAGTTAGTCAATTCATGAAGAAACCTAGACAAGCACATATGGATGCAATTCGTATGATTCTGAGGTACCTGAAGGCTTCTCCTAGTACTGGATTTTCATTTAGCAAAGGAACATCCCATGTCATTACAGCATGAGCAAATGCAAATTATGCATGAAGTCCCAAGGACAGAAAATCTACCTCAGGTTTTGCAGTGTTCATAAAGAGCTCTTTGGTATCATGGAAGAGCAAGAAGCGGACAATCGTTGCCAAATCCAGTGCAAAGTTCGAGTATAGAACCATGGCACAGGGGAGTACTGAGATGATGTACGCATTGTTGTAAAAGTCGGTCGACTAGGCGGTCCGACTAGTCGAGTCGGGGGGTAGCCGACTCGACTAGGCCTAGTCGGACATTAGTCGGTCAACCCGACTAATCGGGCCGACTTTTACATAAAGGTTTTTCATTTTTTTATTATTTTCTTTTAAAAAAAAATCAAACTTATTCCAATATGCTTAATGTTGTATTTAAAGTCAATCAGTGACCCCACCGACCGAGGACCGACTACCGATTTCTGCAAACTTGGATGTACGTTAGATCTTTGACGTACCTCCTCCCATACATCTCCAATGCGACAACCAGGCTATTCTTTTCATTGCCAACAATGCAGCCTACCATGAGAGGACCAAGCATATCGAGTTCCATTGTCACTATACTCGTGCCATGATTCAGAAAGGCTTTATCTCTACCTCTCACGTTAGCTCAAGGGAACAGACAACAGATGTGTCCACCAAGGCCCTAGCGATAGGGTCATTCCAAAAATGTGATTCCTAGCTTAGCATGATTGATATTTGTACTCCATCTTGAGCAGGAGTGTTGAGATATTATTTATCTTTTCATGATTTATATATTCTCTTTTCTTTCCATTTCTATTATGTAATCTGCCCAACAATAGTTCCCTCTCGATACAAGAGAACTCCAAGGCTCTCTCATAACACTTATTATTTTCTCTCCACAATAATCAATGATGGTTGTCCAGTTTGTAGCATAATGTGAGCTAGATCGAGATTCCTCTAATGATAAATCAACTTTTGTTTCTTTTTTCATGGAGAAGTCTATGGTGATTCCAATTCCAGTTATGGGTCTGTCTCCGTACGAGCTCCCTATGGCGTACTTGGGTCCTCCCTTGACTAATGCCATGTTGCAAGCAATGGGCTAGAGTCCTCTGCTGGAGAAAATGGAGTGAAAGTTGCCTTGTGATTCTGAAGTCAATGTTGTCAACAAATTCTAGCATGTTCCTCTCGATGTACACGATGTTGATTAGAGTTCATTGTAAAAGACTTGAGAGATTCATGTTGAGATTTTTTGTGTTTCTTTAGGCAAGAGAGCCAGGGGATGGCTTCGGTTGCTTGAAATCTCAACAGGATGTGGATATGGGCATTTTGTGACTATTACAGATGAATAAGCTTCTTCTCATAAGTAGGTGGTGTACAGTTAAGATGTCAGAGATAACTTGTTTTGCCATCTCCTAAAGGATATATACAAAGTGGGAGTGGGCCTCGAGGCATCATTTTTTAGGGCAAGGCCACTCTCATGACTCAAGAGACCGTCAATCATGGAGAAAACTCCATCAATCATGGAGAAAACTCCATTTCTGCCAACAATTATTAAAGAAGGCAACACTTTCATTTCTAGTCAGATGACTTGCTCTCTACGACAGATACCCCAACCTTTTTCTCAAGTAGGAAATAGGGGTGGTTTGCCAATCACGGAGGAAACCCCCTTTCTGCAACCAATTATCAAAGATGGCAATTCTTCCATTTCGAGTCAGATGACTTGCTCTCTATGACAGACACCCCAAGATTTTCCCTAAGTAGGAAATACGGGTGCTACAATGGCAGATTGTTGGACTAAATCGAGCGTTGACAATAGGTTGTGGTGTCTAATCTTTTCTTTCGAGCTCTCGGATTAGAGGTTGTGGGGAGTTTATGGACCCGTTGAAGACACTAGGGACAAATGAAGGCATTTGCATGGCATTCAGTGATACTGGACATGGGCGAATGGAGAGTTTTCAGGGAAGGATTACAACACCTTCATTAAGCATGGGTTGAAGGAAGATGCAGAATTAATTAGAACTGTTGCATGAATTGGAAGTGTGAGAGTTATCACTCATGGTCTCATGGCACACTTTATACCATCGTTTGAGGTGATGTGCCCAAACTGTCCAAGGGATGATGAGAATGCCTCCCATCTCTTTGATTCACGTTGTTTTACAAGGGAAATTTGAAGTGTTCGAGGTTATCTTTTTATCAAGAAATAAGGTTTGGCAAAGTTCTGTTGATGCGACCTACCATTACACTTTCATTTGGACTATCTGGTTGTCTAGAAATACAGTATTTCACAATGAACAAAACTGTGGAAAGTGTAGAAATGTATATACTTGTTCTATGTTTAATTCATCATCGATGTTTCTATTATTTTCTGTTGATATATAATTGAGTAAATTACAATTTGGGTCCCCATCTATGGGTCCGATCCCAAAATGGGTCCCGATCTTTAAATTGTAACGATTCGGGTCCCTGGACCATTTAGGAAATGAAAATTTTGGGTTCATGACGAATATGCCCTTGTTGGGAAGCGAATGGGGTTTGGGTTATAAGTTTTAAACAAGGGCATACTCATCATTAGCCCCAAAAAGTTCCTTACATTAATGACCCTAGGACCGGAATCGTTACAATTTAAAGATCGGGATCCATTTTGGGATCGGACTCATAGATGGGGACCCAAATTGTAATTTACCCTATATAATTTAAAGTTTCAGCATAGGCGAGCACCAACCAAGGGTGATTTACCTTTTTTCTTTTCAATAAAGGTGTCCAAAAGATTCCATGAGCACAATCATTTATCAACGTTTGCCCAATTTCTTAGAGTCAATACCATTATCGATGACAATTTGCATCCCATTCTCACTTCAACCGTATCTTTCAACAATTTTATGATGTAGGTGTAGTCATTGATTAAATCAGAGGCATCCATTGACTTTCGTGAGATTGTGTTTTCCTTTACAATAAAATAGGAAATTAATGATTCGTTTCCTAGTGTAACCATTCCAACCATCTGCCATGTTGGTCATCTTGTATTCTCGCAATGTTGTGCTCAAGTTGTTGATGTAAGCTTGGACTTCACCATTCTCCATTATTTGTTCATGATTTTATAAGGAGCAGAATATTTCACTCATATACTAGTTAGCGTTATCTCATCATTTACATATTAAAGCAATGGCTACCTTGCGACAAGAACAACAAAGCTTTCTCCCACAGTAAGTAGGGTCAGCTACATGGATTCTTTACCTCCATTCAGTTTGTGTCATTCTCGGACTTAGATCCAAACAACCAAGATCCTTTCGGATAAGTCTCCTTCCAACACTTCGTGGACCTTCCTCGTCCTCTCTTAGCTGGCTCAACATCCTAAATCCCACATCTTCTAACTGGTGTAGTAACAAACCTCCTTTGTAAATGGCCAAACCACCTTAAACGGTTCTCTCTCATTTTATCCTCAATCGGATCTACACCGTCCTTACTTCTGATCACATCGAACTAAATACAATCTTTTCGTGTATGACCATATATCCACTATAGCATTTTCATTTCTGCCACTATCATTCTCCATATGTGGTTCACATGCCAACATTCAGATCAAAAGATCATAGCAGAGCAGCTCTCACGGCTATGAAAAATTTCTTTGATGAAGAAAACTTTAAAATATCTTTCCCAACCCATTAACATTTGACAATACTCTTCGCACATTGTCTTGCATCTTGCGATGGAACATGGTAGTCCCTCACTATATTACCTTTCTTCATTGTGTGGTTAGATTGCCTTTACTACTTTTTTAGTGGGCCCCTACTCTCCCAAATACTACTCAAAAACTATCACCATCACAATATCCATGTACGTCAATTCACTTCTTTCATGAATGGAACTTGCAGAATCCCTCTTCTCAATTGTAGTCTCAAATATCAGGAGGATGTATAAAATTATTATTAGAATGATTCCTCAATGGATGTGTAATCACGCTCAAACAAAGCCTCTTCGAAAGCAACACCCCTTGAAGATTTCTCTTTACCCTTTAGTTTCTTGCCTTTTAAACTAGCTCTCATATGTTTCCTGATATCTTTATAACTGGCAACATTTTATGTCCCACTACGAAATGTTTCTTGAATCTTGTGATTCATCCTCCTTGGATTTGATTTTCACAGAATATGCATCAGGGTTCTCTCTTTCATATCTTCGAGCATATCAACATATGACCAGCTGGACTCTCTAATCTCATGTCGAAATTCAATGGTAGAACTTGACGTATTACTTGATGTCGATGAAGACATGGCAGTTAATTATCATGTGGTGAAAGTGCATGATTAAATAAACACATACATCTGATCCATTCACATCAATAAAGTGGGATACTTAAAATAAAAACACTATATAGAAATATGAAATGTGGAATTGGGCATATCAAAGCAAGAACAAAAATAAGAATGAACACTTTGATTTTACATGGAACCCTATTCCTTGTGGAGCGAGATGAAACCACGGGAAAATCGCCTCAAAGGGATGATGTTTCTATTAAGTTTTTCAATAGATACATGAGTTGTAAGGCTCTTTATATAGCCCCACCAAGGCACCAAACTCCCACCAACACATGATGTGGGACTAAACACATGAGCCACCAATGACATCATTCAACACTCTCCCTCAAGCTGGAGCATGAAATGCTCAGCTTGGACAAACACAAAAAAGACACTCACTCATTGAATACAAGACACTGCGGACAATATCAACTCAACGCATACACTCTCGGTTGCCGTCAAGGACGTTGCTTCTCAAGTCATGCTGGTAAGGAGGAACTAGAGGATGTAGTGTAAAATGGCTCGAACTGAAATGAGTCTCCCACCGGGAGAACCTGGCTCGCAATATGTCTTCTGAAGACTGCTCAATCTCTTTGAAGGGCCGAACAACAAATGAAAGTTGTGGGAATATCCATGAATAGTGGAGTTCACATTCAATGGAGAATGGGGCTAAAACATTGAGACTCCCACTGGGAGATCTCTAAAACAACGGGCCACTCTAACATAGAGTGCCTCGAACATTGGTATAGTTTAAAGTCACTTCCCCTTTCTCCCATACTTGTAGGAAATGGAATGATATTCAACCAAGTTGGGAGAACAAATGAAAACGGGTCAACAAAACATCCTTTTTTAAGTCATTCTTTTTTTTGGTCCATCTCTTTTGTTTTGGGCTTTGATTCTTCTTTTTTATATCAGCCTTTTTTTGTGCTCTCTTTTTTCTTGCACAAATCGTTCATTTTTTTCTTTTGCGGTCATTTTCTTTTTCTAATCAGGCGTTTTTATTCTCGGATATTGTAGCATCCCTTAAAAAATTGACCAAAATTGGGCCGAAGACACCTATTTTTTTCTAGTTGAAGCATATTCCCCCTCTTTTTCTTTTCTTTTTTTTTCTCGGCCCAAATGGGCCCAATACATGCATCTCCTCTCTTTGTTTGCAGTGGCCCAATGGGCCTAATAAATTCCTACTTTTTTCTTCTTGCCTCCTCACATATTTTTGGCTCGTAGGGCCTAAAATGTATCTCATCCTTTTCTTTCTGACGTGAGCTCAAATAATCCCCATTTTTTAATAGAGAACCAACACATACGCTGATGTGGGAGGTAGTGCAAACGAGATGTGGGAGGCAGTAACATCTTGTATCCGAAAGGTAGTCAAAGAGATGCTAGGCGAGTCAAAGGGAGGAGCTCCAAGTCAAAAGGAGGCTTGGTGGTGGAGTGAAGGGGTGCAAGAGAAGCTAAAAATAAAAAGAGCTTGCTTTAAAGCTATGTATAAGGATAGAACAGAGGAAACTGTCACAAACTACAAAATAACGAAGAAGGAAGCAAATAAGGTCCTAAGCGAAGCTAAGTCAAAAGCTTATGAAGTTTTATATAAAAATCTCGACTCTACGGAGGGACAGAAGGATATTTTTAGGTTGGCCGAAACAAGAGAAAGAAAGACTAAAGACCTTTCTCAAGTGAGATGCATTAAGGACGAGAAAGGTCATGTGCTTGTTACTCAGAAGGATATAAAGACTAGATGGGAGCAGTACTTCCATAAACTTTTCATTGGGGAAGGAAATAGAGAGATCACTTTGGGTGATCTAGCTTGTAGTGAAAGTTACTTGAATCGTGCAAGCTATAGACGGATACAAAGAAAGGAAGTAGAGGAGGCTTTAAAGGTTATGAGACCCGGGAAAGGTATAGGATCGGATGACATCCCTATAGAAGTATGGAGAGTTTTAGGTAAGCGTGGTTGGACTTGGCTAACGAATCTATCCAATGTTATTTGGCGAAGCAAGAAAATGCCTGAAGATTGGAGGAGTATCGTGGTGCCTCTTTATAAGAATAAAGGAGACTTTCAAAATTGTTCAAATTATAGAGGTATCAAGCTGATGAGTCACACTATGAAAATTTGAGAACGTGTGAACGAAAGAAGGTTGAGACAAGTTTCCAACGTAAAAGAAAACCAATTCGGATTCATGCCAGGTCGCTCAACGATTGAAGCCATTCATTTGCTGAGGAGAACAATGGAGATTTATAGAGCTAAAAGGGAGAAGGCTTATGATTCTGTCCCACGAGAGATATTGTGGAGTGTTGGGGAAGAGACAAGTACATGTCCTATACATTAATCTCATAAAGGACAAGTATGATAAGGCTTTATCTTGTGTAAGGACCCCGTCTGGGAAGACTGGATATTTTGACATCAACATTGGTTTACATCAAGGTTCTACTTTCAGTCCATTTCTTTTTACTTTGATTATGGATGAGTTGACAAGTCACACTCAGAATGAGTTACCTTGGTGTATGTTATTTGCTGATGATATTGTGTTAATTGACGAGACTAGAGATGGAGTAAATGAGAAACTTGAGGTCTGGAGACATAAGTTGGAGACTAAAGGATTTCATATAAGGCTAAGACGGAATATATGGAGTGCACCTTTGATGGAAGCAATGGTGAAGGAATCGAGGTGAAGATTGGTGACGATAACATTCAGAAGAGAGATTCATTTAGATATCTGGGATCTATTCTGCAACATGATGGAGAAATTGATGGAGATGTTACTAATAGAATAAATGCAGGTTGGCTAAAGTGGAGAAGAGCCTCTGATGTTCTCTGTGATAAGAAAGTTCTTTTAAAAATTAAAGGAAAGTTATACAAAGCATCCATGAAACCTGCTATGCTTTATGGATCTGAATGTTGGCCTGTGAACCATAGACATGTGCAGCGAATGAATGTAGCAGAAATAAAAATGCTAAGGTGGATGTATGGACACACACGTAAATATCGGATATGGAATGATGCAATCAAAAAGAAAGTTGGTGTAGCTCTGATCGAGGATAAGATGCGAGAAAACCGCTTAAGATGGTTTGGACATTTGCAAAGAAGATCAGCTGATGCACCAGTTAGGAGATGCAAGTGTTGGGATGTTGAGCCGGCTAAGAGAGGGTGAGGACGACCCAAGAAGTGTTGGAAAGAGACCATACAAAGGGATCTTAGTTTTGTGTATATAAGCCCGGGATTGACCCAAGATAGATCTGAATGGAGACGAAGAATCCATGTAGCCAACCCTACTTAATTGTAGGAAAAGGCTTTGTTGTTGTTGTAGAACCACCCCAAACGCCTCCCTTGGAATTTATATGTAGGGTTCCCACTTCCCACGATGGGAACACCATCTCTTGGAGAGTGTCACCGCCTATAGGGATTGTTGGAGGAGGCACTTGCGGAAGATGATCGCAAGGGGGAGGTGCGTTGAGGAATCCACGACTGCAAGTCTCACTTGGGAGATCTGGAGAAGGGTTGTGTGTGAGTTCATCGCTCCTTGATCGGAGGCGCGATGCCAGATTAAGGATTGTGCAAGGGGAGCTGATCGCCTGGATCAACAACTTTTTCGGGTGATGGGGGATACGCCAGCAACACTGTAAGTGGAGTCGGAGGGATCCGGGTTACCGTGGAGCAAGAATAGGTGCACTGGGGCATTGGGGGGCATGTCCTGGATTATGGCCTGGAATATTCGAATCTGATCAGGAAATATGGCCTCGAATTTCTGAAGCCTCGAATATGGCTTGGACATAATTTAAAGTTTTGTGATACCAGGGCGATGATGCCCTGTACTCGCATCTTTGGGGCTTCTCGCATCAACCTCAATGGCTTGCGGTTGTGGCTGTGCGCCATCTTGCGTGCTGGAGATGCTTACGTGTTGGTTCAGAGAGTCGATGCCATGACAGATTGGGACCCCATTGCCACCTTTAGAGAGTCAACAGCCTGCTGCTTGCTGCTGCTTCTCACTTTGATCTTCTAGTATTCAAAGAGAAGAATCCATCTGCTTCTTCTCCTTCTTTTTCTTCTTCAACTTCTTCATAGATAACCACGGTACTGCCTTGTGGCTGTAGAGAGTGTTGCCTAGCCTGTAAGATGGGGAAAGCGGGCATGAATGCTCCAGTATTAGGGTTTTATGAATCCTAGAATATTCTCAAAACTTGGTGACGAGATCTCCGGAAACAATAATGATACCGGTAACAAAACCAAACGTCCAAAAACCAACTGGCTTTGATATGAACATAAAAATCTTCAAGAATAAGCCCTAAAATCAACCGCTCGGATACCATTTAGAAATATGAAATGTAGAAGCGGGCAAATCAAAGCAAGAACAAAATAAGAATGAACATTTCAATTTTACGTGGAACCCTACTTCGTGAGGAGGGGATAAAACCATGGGAGAATCGCCCCAAACTGATATTTCTATTATGTTTCTCGATGGATACATGGGGTGTAGGATTCTTTATATAGCCCCACCAAGGCACCAAACTCCCACCATCATATGACGTGGGACTAAACACATGAGCCACCAATGACATCCTTCAACACTTTACATTTATTTATTTTTTAAAGGAGGAAGCACTCTCGATTGGTGCACACCCTAAAATATATTAAACCAATAAACTTACAAAAGCCAGGTCTCGAGAAGAGATCTAGAGATCTGGCAAGATGAGTTACATTTTCCACATATGACTGCTCCTCCCTGAATACGACACCGTTACATGAAAGTTAAATGGACCAAAAAATAACAATTGGTCTCCAAACATCCATATCAAATTTAAACTGATTCGCAACAAGACTGTTCCAAAACTTAGAGTGGGAAGAAGGAACTAGCCAAATAATCCATAACCTCTTTGACTCGCCTCACAACTCACAAGCATGCAAGTATAAAAAAGTTGGATGAGGTCCTTAGAAGCTGAGCCGTAAACTAGACAAGAATCATTCGCACCAAGGTGGAAAAAGGCCCATCGTGTCTTAGTCAAACTTCGCTCCCACCATTGAAGCCATAGGAAGATCTTGATTTTCAAGGGTAAGCGCAGAGTCTTAATAAACTCGCAATCACGTTCTTTACCACTCAATGGGGAGCCGCATAAGGCCATGAGTACCACATGCGCCTTCTTAACCAAGAAAAAATAGTGTTGTCGAACCCAATGGTTTCAGCCTACAGTTGGACCTAGAAATCCTAGGACAAAGCTCAACATGCTAATAAAATGATGCAGTCGAAAATTTGCAATGGTCGAAAAATATAATTTTGGTGGAAGAAATTTAGAGAAGAGAGGAAGAAGGAGAAAACACGTCGGCTACGTGGGATTTTGGAGAGGAATCGTGAAGATCACGTTGGGAGAGAGAAATAGAGAGACAAAGAGAGATAATGAGATAAACTCGATTTTCATATCATCTGAACTGTCTCTTACAATAGACTACCAACCTCTTTATATAGTAGAGGTGGAATTACAAAAAAGAAAGTGAATCGAAAATAAAATATGACTCGATCTTAATTAATTTGAATCGAGATTCAAATCTACATTATCCTAGTTTGACTCTAATTCAAATTTCAAAATTCAAATTTCAAAATTCAAATTTAAAACTAACTGGCTAATTTCGAGATCACATGCGATCTCTTTATTTAAACAAAAAGTGTAACGACTCAAAACGTAAATAAAATTAACGGATAAAATTATCAAGCCCTATATATTAATTTTGTGCTGCATCAATTCTCCTCCGCTTAAAAGATTCGTCTTCTGACAAATTGCTTGAACTTCAATCCGTCGGTGGAGAATTCGATGTTGAAATTGTAGTTTCAAATTCCCCAATTAGATCCTTTTCAACGTTACGTTTGTAATTTCTTTCAACTGAAGGGTGTCTCTGCAATTTTCGTACCCTTCACTTAAAAGGATTCCATAGCATAACATATCCGCCAATTGCCCCTTTTGATAAAAATTTTTGTAAGGGGGGCCTTCCCTGCAATTTTTCCAAATTAAATCCTCATCCCAAATTTCATGGGATCTGAATCTCACAGGTAATAAGCCTCTCGTTAGGGTTCGCCTCTTCTTAAGTTGGCGGCGGCCGCATGATGGGAGCACGGGGCGGCGACGCGAGAACACTGCTGGTGGTCGGTACATGGATCGACTGTGGCGACGTGGGGGGTCCGAGCGAGACATACAGTTGCGGAGGTGATGCAGGTGCTGGTGGCATCGAGCTGGGAGGGGACGAGTGGTGGTGCGAGTGGTGGGGAGAAGGGATGTTGGTGGTGTGGGACTGTGGTGGAAGGGAGGCAGCGAGAGGGTCCTACGTGGGCTGCAGGTCCATTTCGGCGATGGTTGCAAGCCTGAATCTGTATGGACAGCAAGCAAATTTTTGTCTTGAAGAACAGTAACATTGTCAATGAAGAGACCTAGGATTCCATAACCTTCTTTTACTGGTTCTTCATCAAATATGGGCCTCAAATCTCCATTTTTCTCATTTTTTGAATTCTGGACAGCAACTTCAACCTTGAAAAACTCGACGATTTCATATTCTTCCCCCATAGGATCTTCGTCCAAGATGGGCCCTTGGTCCTCCTTTTCTTCTTGCATAATAGTTGTATCAAATAAATATTCTTCGGAACTGAAAATACCTTCACTTTCTTGGCTGAAATTGGGTTGAACAGCAGCTACAGCGGTCTGATTTTCGTTGTCGATAGGTGATTCTCCCTCGTTTTGTGCGTCCAACCATGCTTGGACTTTCATGGATGCTATAATACGTTTCTTGAACATCTTTGAACGCGAGCGTGAATGCGAGCCATGTGAGAGACGACTCAAATCGTATTGCATCCTCCAATATGCGACGGGATCGTCGAATCGTAAAAACGATTCGGTTGCCATGGAGAAAGAGGATAATGCACCGGTTGCGCGGGGTTTGGAGAGGAATCATGAAGATCGCGTTGGGAGAGAGAAATAGAGAGACAAAGAGAGATAATGAGATAAACTCAATTTTCATATCATCTTAACTGTCTCTTACAATAGATTACCAACCTCTTTTTTTTAAGCCAAACTACCAACCTCTTTATATAGTAGAGGTGGAATTACAAAAATAGAAAGTGAATCGAAAATAAAATATGACTCGATCTTAATTGATTTAAATCGAGATTCAAATCTACATTATCCTAGTTTGACTCTAATTCAAAATTCAAAATTCAAATTTAAAACTGACTAATTTCGAGATCACATGTGATCTCTTTATTTAAACAAAAAGTGCAATGACTCAAAACGTAAATAAAATTAACGGATAAAATGATCAAGCCCTATAAATTAATTTTGTATTGCATCATAAAATCCTGAAGATGCTACTCTGAAAAACCTGTAGAGAAGGTTGGTGCCCATTGGTTGTCCATCCAAGTGTCCTTTAACGATGCACCTCGGTTTGCCGCCAAGACGAAGAGGCAAGGAAAACAAAGATTCATGGAACCTTCCCCGTTCCGCTTGTCTAGCTAGAATCAAAATAAAGACCCATCTCCCATGACCGACCTTACATTGGAGCGTAGTTCAGGGACTATTGCACAAATTCCTTTCAGTGTATATCGAGCGGGAAGGAATAGTGGGATTCTCTGGGAGATCGTATATCTTTTTAACTAAGTAGCAACAAGGTCCATCCCACTGCCCTAGAATCGAGCAGCCCATTTGAGGAGGAGCACTTTGTTCACATCTTCCTACCTCCGAATTCCAAGACCCCCTGCTCTAGGAGAAGAACAATAGTATCCCAACTTATTAGATTCATACCCCTAGATCTGTCATCTGAAGAGAGATCCACAGAAATCTTATCATGCATACTTTAAGACACATGCAGATTCCCACCAAAAGGATGCGGGTGGAAATGAAAAACATCGGGCTCACTGTTAAAACTGCCTTCAACAAAATCAACCTCCCTCCTCAAGAGACACATGAGGCCTTCCATCGAGCCAATTTCTGCTCAAGCCTTTTGTTGGAGTATTCGTGTATGTGCCATATTGAGTTGTAGCAGGGTAAACGGATCCTGGAGAAGATCCATTTACCCCATCCAGTGTTTAGTCCCACATCGTCCAGTGGTGGGACTTGAAGGCTCTGGAGAGGCTATATAAGGAGCCCTAGACCTCCTGTATCCATTGAGAAAGTCAATAGACAAACACGCCCTACTTGAGGGCTTCTCCCGTGGTTTCATCCCGCTCCTTACGGAGTAGGGTTCCACGTTAAAATCCCGTGTTCTTCATTGTTATTTATCTTTTTCCATGTTTTCGCTTCCGCTTCATATTTCTTAACATGGTATCAGAGCCGGTCGATTCTCGAGGAGTTTTATATTCATTATTTATATATTCGAGATTCAGTTATCATGTCGAAGATTATTATTTCAAGATTCGATTATTATTCGAAGATCAATATGAGTTTTGGTTCCAGATTTCTAGGGTTTTGAGTAACCCTAGATCCATAGCTCCAGGCCGCACGGCGACTTCGGCACTTCTCCTGGCTTCCCTCCGGCCACAGGCGCATCTCGTGAATATCGGAGATTCTAGGGTTTTCTAGCGCGTCGGGGCTTCAAGCTTTTCTTTATGTCAGCCACATCGGGGCTTCAAGCACATACTCCAACAATTTTTCTTTAGAAAGACGATATCCAAGAGGCGACAGCCTCCTCTCCATTGACCGGCATCCTATGCAAGCATCTCCCTGCGCAGCCATCATCAGGCGGTGATTCACTCGTTAAAGATTCAGATGTCGGACTCCAGCTTAGCGGTGACCGTCGAGGGTGCGCCCAAATTTCCTCCATGCGCACATGCAACAAGAGGGTGGCGCACCTTCCCGCCGCATGCGCAACCCTCTGATTTCCTTCTCCGATGAAGAGAGCCTTATGGCGGAGCCCATGCCCCAGATATGCCAGATTGCGCGTGATCACCAGCCCTTCACGTGCGCCCTCCAGTCCATGCGAGCAACCCCGCATCTCCTCCATGACGCGCGATTCTCCGAGCTGCAGGTGGCGGGGGTTCCTCCTCGCGCCGCTCTGCAGCATCTTCTCCTTTCGCAACCCCAGGCGGCAGGCGGCAGGCGCGATCTTCGCGCGCGGCGATCCTTCTTGGGCTCCTCATCGCAGGAGCCTCGCAGCTCCCAGATCTCCAAGGCGGCGCAACTCTGCCGCGCCTCCAGCTCCTCTTCGCGCACAATGCCCTGGCGCCGACGGTGTTGTTCGATGAAGGCTCCCGGGTACTCGAAGCGTCGCTGCATCACCCCCGCTCCAAGCCCCTCCAGTCGTGCTCCATGCAGCGCGAACCTCCCTCTTCGCGCGTGCGATGGCGGCGCTCCCTCTCCAGAGGCCCCATCGGGGGCGGCGGGGTTTCTACGGGGTTCCAATTGGGAACCCTAAGTGCGAGCCCCTGTTCGTATAAAAAATTATTTTTTTTGGCTAGTTGGGCCGTGTGTTTAAAAAAAAGAAGAAGAGGGAGGGGAAGTGTGCTGGGCTCAAGTGGGCGTATGTTTCATAAAAAAATGATGAAATGAGTGAGAAAAAAAAGGCAGAAAAATTGGGTGAACGGCCTTATAAAAAAAGGAAATGAGAGAGAGAGAAAAGAAAAGAGATGTATTTTGGAAAGCCCAAATGGGCTAAGGTTTCTTTGGGCCCAATTGGCCCACATTTATTTTGTTAAAAAAAGAGAAAAAAAAGAAAAAAAAAGATGGGAAAAAAGGCGCGTACAATATAAAAGAAAAGCCGTACGCAATTGCAAAAAAAATGATGCAAAAATCGAAAAATAATATATGGAACGACTTAAAAAAATCAAAAAAAATGATGGCTTATAAAAAAATGAAAAGCCGCAATGATTTTGAATATCCATGCTTTGAAAAGTCAAAAAAAATGAATGATGAAATCGGCTAATTGATGAGTTGTACCCCCTATTTATCTTGTCTTCTCCCAACTTGATCAACGTCCATGTTTTCCGACAAGTATGGGAGAAAGGGGGAGTATATATGTAGAGTCACAGGTCAGATATTCCAGATTCAGATATTCTTCAGACCAGCAGATTTTCAGACTCTACAACAGATTGTTCAGACTCGACGATTGATTTCGAGTCCAGTTTCAGACACGCACGAGTGTGCGGTCTTCAATTTCGTGGCTCCCATCATTCTTCTTGTTGTCAGACCAGAGTTTTCATGTGAGCCACAGGGACTCCAGAGCAGATGACCATTCCCTATGCCATTGAGGGCAATGGTTTTCATGTGGTATCATAGGTACTCCAGAGTAGAGCACCATTCTCTGAGCCAGATGGGAGAGATCCAATTATCCAACGAGGAGACTCCAGGCGCAGTTTCAGACTCGATGGTCAGATTCCGAGTCTTCATTCGACTCACACTCCAACCCGTTCGTCCTCCTCACCTACACGACATGAGAAGCAACGTCCTCGACTGCAGCAATGTGCGCGTTGGGTTGATATTGTCCGTAGTGTCATGTAGCGTTGAGTTGAGTTTCTTTCTATTTGTCCAAGCTGAGCATTACATGCTCCAGCTTGAGGGGGAGTGTTGGAGTTTTCGTGTATGCGCCATATTGAGTTGTAGCAGGGTAAATGGATCCTGGAGAAGATCCATTTACCCCATCCAGTGTTTAGTCCCACATCGTCCAGTGGTGGGACTTGAAGGCTCTGGAGAGGCTATATAAGGAGCCCCAGACCTCCTGTATCCATTGAGAAAGTCAATAGACAAACACACCCTATTTGAGGGCTTCTCCCGTGATTTCATCCGGCTCCTTACGAAGTAGGGTTCCACGTTAAAATCCCGCGTTCTTCATTGTTATTTATCTTTTTCCATGTTTTTGCTTCCGCTTCATATTTCTTAACACCTTTCAACCACAAAAAAACAGTCTGAATGTCTCAATCTCCAATCAGAAAGTAACAGCCCCAAGTAACAGAGCGGATGGCAGCCACATTGGATGGAAATCATCGTTGCACATTCAGCAACTTCATCATCGGAGAGTATGAAAGGGACAAATGTGAATTTAAATCGATTAATTATCAGGCCATAAGGATTCCCAAAAATGTCAAGCACCACATTCATACCTTTGACTTCCTCTGCACCCCTCTTGATAAAAATAATAGTGTCATCTGCATACTGCAATATAGGGATAAACACCTTCCCCTTGGGGTACCACGAGATGCCACCACTCTAAATCACCCATCTACCATTGTTGCCAAGACATCCACTGCAATCACAAAGAGTAAGGGAGTCATCGGCCAACCCTGCCTAACTCCCCGTTGCAGCTGAAAAAAACCTTCAGGTAATCCGTTCACCTAGATTGACAATGACGTAGTAACGCACCTCTTCATCCATAAAATCCATGTATCAGGAAATCTTCGCCTAGCTAGGATGCCCCAAAGGAAAAGACAATCGATAAAGTCATACGCCTTCCAAAATTTGATTTTCCATAGTATCCCTCACACTCTTCTTTGATTTCAATCACCAACAATCTTGGACATCGTGACAATGCCATCCATCATCAACCAAACAGGAATAAATGTGGTCTGAACTTCATCCACAAGCTTGCCCAAAACACTACACAAATGAGTTGGCAAAACTTTAGCTACAATCAAACAAACCCCACCAGAGAAGGCAATTGGTTTGAAGTCCTCTACCTGAATAGATGTCTCTTTCTCCGAGAGGAGGAAGATAAGTGCATGGTTCAGTCTACCAGAGGTCCAAAACCATGATTGCCGGTGGAGAACTACTTCAACATTTCCATAATGTTATTGCTCACCAATGGCCAAAATTCTCTGAAAAAGAGGATTGAGAAGCCATCTGGGCCAAGATAATCTTCCGCATTACGCTCCCTAATGCAGAGTAAATCTTAATTCTTCATCGATCAAAAAATCCTTCACAAACGTACTCTTCTATTCATCAGACAAAGAGGAGGCCCCCAAACTTCCCCAACACCAACCGCTATGAGGACATGTTATGAAAAATTATCGTCACAACTCTACCCACCTCTTTGCCCCCGTCAATATGCTCACTCCCTACCAACACCGATTTGATGTGATGTAGCACATCCTTCTATTAGTGATGTCATGGAAGTACATTGTGTTTGCATCTGCTTCCCTCATCGAATGTTTTTTGGATCTATGTCGTCATTCAACCTAATGCTTCAGGTCCTCCACCTGGATGATTTTTTGAAATTCAGACCAATCTAACAATTTAGAATAAGAAAGGTCTCACATGTCCTTTACCAAGTATAGCAAGCTCAGCCCAATGTTGAGCCACATCACGGCGAGCCCAATGTCCCCATAGAGTTTTAATATCAATGCCTCCAACTTGCGGGAACGCCTCCATGTTGTCATACCTTCACACTGAAATGAAGACCAAAAATCCATGATCATCTCCCTGAAGCCTTCCTCAAGTGGCCATGCCTTCTCAAAGCAAAAAAAGGTTCGAGGGAAAACATTTTTTGTTGGAATTTTAAATTAAAGGTGTGATCGAATCGCAATCGAGGCATAGCAGCAACATTTGCCAAAGGTGGTTTCAAAAAAAAAAAACATTTGCCAAAGGAAAAGGCAATGCTAAATGACATAAGCGAAGAAATCAACCAATTCTCGATTTCACCTCTGAGTTCCTCCAAGGGTATCGACAGTCCACAGCATCTAGCACTTCCATCTAAAGGTCTTATACCATGTCAATAAAATATGTTGAGCCCTGATCTTAGCACCCGTCCATGAGAACACGGTCCACCATGTACAAGGTAACATTAACATCTCCTCCTGTCAATCAAGAAGTTGAGGACAATAGCAGGTTCGCTTCACAAAGATCCTCCCAAAATTTTGGCATAAGGGCTGAATTCGTGGGTCCATATTTCCGGCATAGTTCTGAGAGAGAGTGAGAGAGAGAGAGAGAGCGAAAGGTGCAACAGAACCTCAATAGGGTTGTGAGGAGGAAGGCGTAGGAACAAGAACGTGTCGACCACCAGCCTAGGACAACCGTTATGATACCAAAAGAAGAAGAATACGCATATCTTCCATTGGAACCTAGTCCTATCTTAGATCGAAAGGTTAGAGGCAAAACTACAAATAGACCCTTCTTGAGAACAGTCAAGCAAAAAATAAACCAAAAGGAGATATTCAACAATAATATAATGGACAAATATTTTAGTAAAAAGCAGGAATGTCCCGTACCAATTCCCATGGGCGAATAGCTTGATGAAAAATGGAATAAAGAAGAAACCCTGCATAACAAAGAAGCAGGCTACCAAAGGTTCCCTGTAAATTGACGTTGTAAACAGATTAAAAAGCAATCTTGAACATTTTCATAATAGTAATTCTTTTTTAAAGATTTTTCTTCACTGAAAGTCAGCAACTACTTAAAAACACGATATCTATAAAATACCTTCCACAAACGACTTTGTTGTGCTTGATTACTCTCAAAAGACCTTATCATCTCCTCTTGCTCTTGAGATATGATACAATTGAAACAAAAGCAACCGTTTTGGAAATGAGAATAGTTTAGCAAAATAATTACAGATAGAAAAGTATATTTAGAAATACAGTTTTAGACTCTACTATTCCAAAAGAAACTTTTTTCTGAAATTTAGTTCCAAACATCACAAGGCACAAACATTCTTGTAATATCTGGAGTTCAAAGTCTACTTCCCCACTTTCCAGAACCAGAACAAGTCATGATAATTCTACAAACAATCTGATTTGAAGTCCTAATTAGACAAAACTTCCTTGAAAGTCAGGCATTTCAAGTAAAATTCCATATTCTGGCATAAAAAGGTATCACCTACCTCAGGAAATTTTTCCTTGTTATGATATCAGAGTTGAAGTAATTGTTTTCCCACCAAGAAATCCATTCAACTAATTGCCACAAAGGGCATCTACGCATTGCCCTTCTCAACAAATTTGAGGCAAATATTTCAGAGTGGATGAAACCTATGGTCTTTACCACATCTTAATAAATAGCATACTAAGAGATCGCAATGATAGGGTGTATGTGTGGATCGCAAGCCCTAGCACATTCTTGAAACTTGCCACTTTTATTCTAGTCGTGTGTAATGAGAAATTTGCACAATTTCTTTGTGGACCTTGTGATTGTCAATATGCTAATCATGGCATCATTCCACTGCATTAACTTCCTGGTCAGAGTAAGAAAACATAAAGGCTAATTGCAAGTATATATAACTTAATGGTTGGGTAAGAAAACATAAAGGTCAACCACAAATAGGCCTGAAGTCATACGGCCCTTGTTAAAAGGAATCCAAGTCAGCATTGAGCTTAATTAAATACAATGTGTACATCTCCCAAGAACATGTTTGTAGGAAACTCAGATTTTAAAATTTTGTTCGAGTTTTTTTTAATAAAAACAGACTAATATTTCCCATCTTAACGCATATAGCAATGACAAAACCCAAAAAAGCTTCTAGTCATCAGCAAGCTGCTTTCTCCCACCTAACGATAATGGTATATTGGCTCTATTATACCATCAAGGTCTTCTTCTGCAATGAAATTCTTGCAGAAATAACAGATAACTGGAAGGAACCTTGTTCGAGTTAGAACGCTTTCACCAAACTCATGCAGAATAAAAGTTTTTGCAACTTGTAAAGTCAGTTCTAAATCTTCATCTACAAGATTATAATCCAATGAATTATCTACAACCCATGCAAGCTATAACTTTCCACTTATAATTCTGTCTCCACAATCATCAGCTAAGTTATCACCAAATAATTACTCACACGCCATGCTCAAATCAAGAACTTAAGTTTCACCGAAACCCATAAAATACTAGTCCAATCAAATCCAAATGAACGCTAATTAATAGATGCATCACCCTCACATAGATGAAAGGTGTGTAGTTCTAGAAACCAATAATCTAATAAAAGTTTCCACTACCTTGATCTAGTGGTGTCCTCTTTAAATAAAAGAAATGCGTAAAAATCAAGCCCGGGCATCTATCCATGTTTTTTCAAGGTTGCAAAAATCGGTAGTCAATACTCAGTCGGCGGGGTTACTGACTCGTAAGGAATAATAGACAATCGGGCGACTAATAGGATTTAGTCGACACATTAATCGGTTTTTTTATTATTTTAAATATATAAATCATTTTTATAGATATATTCTTATATATTTACATAGATTTGTACATTTTCTATACAATTATAATGAAACAAAAGAAGTAACTGATTTAAAACATAACATCTATCATATTAGAATAAGTTTGCTTTTTTAAAAAGCAAAAAGCTAAAAAAATTAAAAAAAACTCGATGTAATGTCGGCCGACTAGTCGGCTCGAGTCTGTTTAACTGACTAATGGCCAACTAGGCCTAGTCGAGTTGGCTACCCCCAACTCAACTAGTCAGACTGACTTTACAAAAGTGGATTTTTTTTACTCGGGAACTTCATTTAATGTTCCACAAACTATATTGCTGACAAAGATCATGCAAGATTACATGACGAACATGGCAACATCCATATTAAGATAAAACTAATATACCGGTCAATCATAAGGAATAGTCGAATGGGTGACATAAAAAAATGATCTATCAAGGAATAGCCGAATAGGTGACATAAATATATGATCTATCTAATCGTTAACTTGGTCCAATAAGAAGATCTTTAACTGTTATAAACATAATACATATTTGATATACAGCACGATACTAAGTGGAAATTAAATTTTATAGTAAGATGAAAAGTTAAAAATGAAATTCTTTTAGGTATTACATAACGAAATAGCAGTTGGTTTTATCTATCTCATTCATGCAATTACAAAATCTAATTATTCAGGGTCAAACTTCTTGTATTGTTGACATCAATTGAATCCGCTCTAGAATAGGCCAATATATGCGTCCAAGGATTGGCGAAATGAAGTAGTTGTAACTTGTAAATGGTTCAAAAGTAGCTGTCTAAAACACGAGGACAGTGGTGAGTGCTTGATGTTACATGTATCGTTTATTTTTGAAAGAATGTTACATGTATCATGACTACACCCCGCCATGGTATGAGAGCGTATGAACCATTTTGATTTTTGACTACATAAATCCATGTGCATACAGATTGTTATATGCTGAGTGCAACTCGGTTATTGTCTTGATATACTCAAATCCAAAACATTTAAAATGAAACACCAAATGACATGTTCATGTTCCGTCCAAGCATTATTTTCAACAAATCTCTCGAAATGTGCATAAATATGTGAACATTTTACATTCACCTTGAACGTCACACAAATAATTGAATACTTATTTATCCAACAAAAATTTACCAAAACAAGAATTAGTATCAATAATCTGTAAACTCCTTTGAAGATGCTCTGGAAGCATTCAGATATATTTTTTATTGTGCTAGATACATTTCTATTGTGCTAACATAAAGTTTGTCATCACTAAAACATAAAGCACAATAATTTCGAAGGGGAGGAAGAGAAAATATATAGATGTTGGGAGGAAGGAAAGATGAATGAAAAGCAAGAGGATGCAGGTGAAGATAGAGAAGGGAAAATCATATCCGCAGTCTCCATTCTCGAAGACATCTCGAGTGTTCCCGTAACAAAAAATCTGCCCAAGTTGTTGATTCAGCAGAAATCAAATCATCAAACTCACCTCTCAAACACTTCGAAAAAAAAATATTGCCAACTGGATCACGAAATTCCTCCCAATTTGAGCTCCTATACCCACCGATAACCCCCAATTTCCATTGAAACCACGCAAAAATCCAGTCTCGAGATAAAGACAATCATTAGGGGTTTTTTTGGAGGGAAAATGGATTGGGATGGACCTCGAGTGTCGATGGGTTGAAAGTCGTCCCGAGTGGGAAGGGAAAAGCGGTCGACCTCGTCCCCTTCGCCCTCCGCGCGGCGTGATCGCCGCCACTTCCTCGTAAGCTTCATCATCGCGCCGAGAAGCCCCAGTTCGTCGCCGATGTTCAAAAGTGTTCAGCGGAGAGGATGGAGTCGCCGACTCGCCGGTCCTGCGCGCCTTTTTGTTAGGCCGGGCGTCCTAGGCTGGTTGTTGAGTTGGGTTTGGTTGGGTTGGGTTGAGATCCGGGGTTCTTAACATATATCTAAATTTTTTGTTGCTTAGTTGGGTTGGGTTGCGTTACCCTTCTGGAACTACGAGGCCCCAAAAGGGCGTGTGGAGGGGTTTTTCGTTTTCCGATGAAGTTTTGAAGGAGTGCTTTTGGTCTCCAAAAATAAGACTTCCACATGAGTTGGCTCGAAATCAATGATTCATGTTATATATTTTTGATGTTATTCTCTCCATCTTTTTCATCCACATTATCTTTTCACTGCATTCTTTTTTTCATATAAAATTTATTCACACTCTTCTCTTTCTCGGCATTCTCATCTCTTTTTTATATTAAATGAATTTACACTCTCACATCTCATTAATATTAAATGTACCCACACTCTTCGTTCTTATATATACTAGGATGTACCACGCTTCGCGGCGGAACAAAATTGAGTTGTATGATTTTAAAAAATATCGAGTTTTACTATTTCTTTTTAAACATTAAAAAAATGAATTAAAAAAAATTGGGTGTTATGAAAAGATTTAGTTCATCTTTTTTGCGAGAAAAATGAATGCTTTGTTATGAATGGAATAAGTCTATATAAGATATTTATGGATAACAACCACCATTGAAGTATAAAAGAATCCTAAATTGCTATAATTATACTGCACGAAATTCTTATTAAACTAACATAATTATACAGTTACGTAGAGTTGGTTTACTATTGACTTAAATTTTAAATGGATTTTTATTATAACAAATATATGAATAAGTTAATAATAAATCGTAAGTTAAAGAATAGAAGTAAAAAAATTTATCTATACATAATATTTTTATTTTTTTTCTTACAATTGATGTATACCCAAATTTAACTGATTTAATCAGAAGTAAATGTTAAACATCATAAATAAAAAAAGATAAGAAAAAGATGGCAAAAAAGAGAAGTTGTCTTCTATCTATCGATACCGCATCTCTGTTATAGATAAAAATTTAAATATTGGTGTAAATATATTTAGGGAAAAGGGAATATGCTCTCTGGTTGTAGCCAACTTACATGCTCCCACCCTTTTTCTCCTAATTTTTTTTATTTTTCTGAAATGAAACCTATTGGAATTTAGATCACAATATGTCACCATGATGTCATTCAAAATTCGACTTAATTCGAGACTTCTATTCCTTCTATCAAGACTGTCAAATTTTAACGGACTCAAAATTGCAGAAATTGACCCCCTTCAGATGGAGGGCATAGGAGTCTCTGTTTCTGACGAAATTGGAATGATATGTTCGGGGGATATAGTTATGAATTTACATATTTTATTTTCTTAAAAAATAAAAAATGTAGAAAAAATAGAGGTGGGAGTAGCCAATTGGCTACACCCAGGGAGTAACCTCCTTTAACCCATATATTTATATGCATGTATTTCATAATTAGTTTTGAATTTTTTAATTTTCTACATATAATATAAAATATACGTAATCGATGAATTATATGAGATTTGAACGGATGAAAAAACATATTATAAAGCAGTCAACCAACGTTGAATAAAAAAAGGTGAAAATTAGATGACTAAATTATAGAAATATGTTAAACTATAATCTAGTATAAAAACTTTTCAAATAGAATATCATGTACATGCATCGAATCCATATTACGTCACGTATATCTATGTTTGTGAAGAACTCATAAGATAATATTAAACAAACGAAGGTTCTTTCTGTATAAGAAATAGTGTGGAAAATTATAATTGATAATATAAAATTAATATTTATTATGTCAAAGAAAAGAAAAAATATATACCTTTGAAGTTTCTTACAATCATCGTTGAGAAGATAGTAATTGTTGGATTATCTCTATAAAGAACCATTTTTTAGAAATTTAGCAACAATTTCACTCATATAGTGATCAATAATTTCTTCTTATTGTTCACAATTAGACTTAGAGCATCATTCCATAACATTACTTTTAAATTTATTAAATATCAACATATAATATTAACTGAAACAGATATAAAAATTTAAACCTAAGATCTTCAATTTCTACATTTTTTATGTGTTTGTCTTCTATCTATGAAAACATCTAAATTATCTACGACACTTAATGAAATCCCTAAATATCTGGAAAAATTATTAAAAAAAGTAATATGATGCTTTAAAATTTAGTTTTACATTATAATATAATTTCAACTACATACTAAGTGAATTTCTCTGAAAACTGGAGTCTCGAGATCATCAAAGCCAACAAAAAAACTTATATCTCGTAATAATAACATAATTTCCCCGCTAATGTTTGGTGGATCTTCTGGCGTTTTAACTTTTTTATTGATTTTTTATGTTTTTTTAAAATTTGTATGCGGTTTTATGATTGGCTTTTTATTTATTAAAACATAAGATCATATTTATTTTTTAAGCAAAAATGAATACTGTATATAGTACAGTATTGAGTAATTAGAGATATTTTTATTAGAATCTTATAATATGCAGTTGAATTGATAAAAAATTATTAATGTATAACTAAAATTCCTTTAAATTAACATGCTTTTGATTTGTGAGATTTTGTATTGTTATAAATTTAGAAAAAAACGAGGGAGATAAAGAGGAGAGAGGTAAGAGGAAAGACATGGGGAGAGAGAGGGTATTTGTATTGTTATAAATTTAGAAAGAGAGGGAGATAAAGAGGAGAGAGGAAAAAGAAGAAATATGGGAGAAAAATCATAAGAGAGATGATTATTAATGCTTTTAGTTTATATATCCTTATGCCATAAATTCTTGTAGACTATTGGGTACTTTATATAAAATAATTGATAAAATGATATCACCTTGTTCTTTTATAAAACTATATTTTTTAAAGAATGTAGCGAAAAATGAAAAGAAAAGAGAAATTTAGAGCGTGAAAAAGACAACCATAGGGTGTAATACTTATACTATGTTGTCTATCAAAGAATTGTCATAATATCATAAATCATATATAAATTTGTATCAACTATTATTTAAATAAGAAACAATGATATCACAAAAAACTTAACATCAAAAGTTTAAAATATTTATAATTGATGGAATACAAATAAATGAAAATATTTATGCAATGATATAAAAACATATAATAATTAGTACTCTTAATTTATTTAAATGTACGTGAAGCTTTAATTCTTGTAGAGTGTCGATTTTTTTGAAATAATTTATGAAATAATAACACTTTTTACTTGGTAAAAAAAATATTTTTTGAAAAGTAGAGTATATGGAAAAATGAGTTGGGAGAGGGAGAGGGAGAGAGAGAGAGTCACGTGGATATAAAGGAGAGAGAGAAAACTCAAAACATGGATGTGATTGGGAAAGAGCCACATGGAGATTAATAATTATAGTGAATGAAGACTAATTATTACACTGAATGATCTCGGACTTTGCAGCGGATCCGTATTTGTAACATCCGAATTTCAATCAAAATCGAACCTGACCCGATTAGGGTCTGTTTAACCCAATAAAATTGTCAGCCGACATTAGATGACTCAAATCGATCAATTGACCGTGAATCAACAGTCACTCGGGTGAAATCAACCAAAAATCGGTTGCATCGTAATAAGTGTCCGAAAAGCCGTAACGTAAATTTAGAAACCACGAACCAAATAAGACCATCATAAAATCCGATTCGACAAAAGAAGACCAACAGAATCAATCGTTCGTCAATCGGATATCGTTTGATATTTTTAATTTGTAAAATTTAACCCCAAACCGAAACCGTATCTCAAAAATTTCGGGCATCCAAACTTGATCAAAAGTATATCAATATTATACTCATATTGATCGTCTTTCAAAGACAGTCAAGGAGAGATATTATTCGTAATAATCAGAGACTCGAGGTATGAATCTGGAAGACTTCTGTATTTTAAAGAAAAGAAGTAAAAAAATAAAAAAAGGAGCATTATTTAATTATGCTGAATAGTAGCATATATTGTCGGCCATTTAAAAAAAGAAATTTTGCTTTTCCATTTGGCCCTCAATTCTTATTCACTTGGCCTTAAACCCACCTCCACTTGTCAAATAAGAAAGACATATATCTTGTTATATAAATCCATACACCTCTTATAGGAATTTCCAATTTCTTACCCATTTTCTTCCAAAAACCCCAGCCGAGAAGCCTTTGCAGCAGCACTTTCCAGCCCAATTGAGCTCCTTGTTGTTAATCAAACAACCACATGAAGCTATTGAAATCCTCTCCTTGGAGATCAAAAGCCAGCCGCCATTGAAGGTCTGGAGACCCCTTTTCCCATCAAAAATTATTTATGCATGCAAGATATCCAATGATTTGAAGCAATCTAAATCGGTACAATCCTAATACCTATCTTTCACTGCTATACATATGCAACTTTATCCCCTTTTTGATGCCATTTATGTGGTGTTTACTCCCTTTAATTTCAAATTCAAGCTCCAGATTTTGTCTCTATTAATTTGAAAATTAATTGTTGATACTAATTACAATTCAAAAACAAAAATCTCCAGAAATTTATCTCCAATGCAAAATCTGTACGATAGTACAGATTATTTTTTTAAGGCAATCTCCAGATTTTTTTCCGTTAATACGTAATAGTTGTAATTTGATGGGTATATTATTAATTTTAGTTATTGGTGAATCTATTAATGTGTAGGCTTACTAAACTTCTCAAAATTAAGACAAAACATTAAGAATTTCATAAAACCTTAGCCTTCTATTTTGTTTGTTATATGTGGATGTTATGTGCAAGTATTTATGAGATAGTAGTGGAAATATTTTTTATATAAATTTCTTTTATAAGCTGAGAAGAAGCATGATTCCTGACATATTCAAGCACAAGGGCTTTTCATATATCAAGGAATTGGTTACTCTCATTCTTTGAAAGTTTCTTATGATCTCATGCATATTATTTTACAGAAAGTGATTCATGTCCATCTCAGATATTAACATTACAAATAAATATCTTTGATTTAAATCATTTTCACCACCTAGCCAGAATTTTATGAGTAAATTTAAACTAAAAAAATTATGGTGTCAGGATACCTTGGATTAAAATCCAGTTGTTAGTCTTAATGTAATTGCCTTCCTGATATGTGCAGTATGATTATATGTGATATTTTAATTATGAATTAGTGGTTATATTATTATTTGGCTTGTTTTGCTACTATTATATTCTTTAACTCATGACATTACATTACTCAAAGGATGCTTCTTGTTACAGATTTTTCTTCATGCTTCTATCACTGTCTTGTATGAAATACGTCCATACTACGATGCACAGTTCAGAATATATATTTCCGCATGAAGTTCCCTATATTCCAGTCTCATGATATTATTAGTTAGAATTCAGATTTCATATGGTGTCAGATCTACTCTATACGATGTATCATATTTATCTCATCAAGATTCTACAATTCACATTAGAATAAATTGAACATACGAATGCAAATAGATATAGATATGGTTATAAGTGTTTCCATATCTTGTTATTTATTTTGATTATATATACATAGAATATAAATACGAAAATAACATGATGTATGCCTACAATCATATCAACATTTAGTCCAAGTGTCACGAACTTATAGAAGAATTTGGAAATACAAGTATTAGACTACTAATAGACTTCTCTTATAAAATGATTTTCTATAATCATTTTGATGAATAAAACTCAATCAATTGATCTTGAGTATAATCTATTGTTTATCTATCACCATTGATAAGTTCGACAAAACATGGATCCGTAAAGTTAATCCCAAAAATCATTATAAAAGGAGAGTATAATCAAGTATGTCAGCTTGATATGATGATGAATCAGTAGAAATAATGATTAGTGCCGGTCATAATGATCCTTACACCTGATCGTGCGAGGGAATGGTGACCCTCAACTGGGTGGGAGATAGGAAGCCCAGTTAGGGCAGCGATTGCCAAGTACGCGGGTCTAGGATCCCAATCCTTTTCACGATTTTACGCGAGCTCGCAGTATTTTTACGCCTCGTTGGGATCCCGACTTTTGACCAGTTCCGTTGATCCTTTATTTATTTTAGGATACCTAGGCGGGGGATCCTCGATTTTAGTTTTCGTACGAGCTCGTTTGCCCGTTAACGGTCGGGCTAGTTTCTAGAGTGACTTTTCTGGAGAGAGTCTCTCTCACCCATCTCTGGGGCGTAGTTTTGGAGTAGATCTTTCCCCCCTATTGGACTGCACTTCTAATTGGAGGGCAGGACGGAAGAACCTTTTTGCAGGTTACCTCACCCCACTTGAGTTTTGCTTACTTTCGCCACCAGACTTGGCGATTCTACATCCAAATCATCCATGTCTACATCAAAGTCATCTGAGATTACACCTGTGACAGCTGTAGTTGAGGTTTGGAAGAGTTATAATCAAAGTTGAATTGGTTGGAAGTGACTATAATAAAATGTCCCTATAAGCTAGTGGGCGTGTTGGGAACTTAGTTAGAATGCACTAGACAACACCGCATGCCTACGGAGGCACTCCAACCCTAAGGCATTCTTCATACTTTGGAGTCATAGTGTGAGGTTATAAAAAGACCAAGACCACAGACTATCCACTAGACTTGAGAATTAAATAAATCAATAAACCTTTCCAATCTCATCGTTCCCATTGTCAAAATCCACAAGCACGATATCTAAATATTATGAGAATATATATACACACTTATGAGAAATCAATTACAATATAAAAATATTTTATATGGGAAATGTTGAAATAAAGGGTGAACATGGGAAGGTACATACAAACACTTAAAAACCTTTTTACATTGCAAGTAGAAGTAAATTTTAGATATTTCTGCATTTCTACTTGCTTGCTTTTGAACATATTAAATACCTGCTTATTTTATGATATAAATTATGGGTGTACCAGTGCGCGTTGATGCCTCTTTTTCCTAACATATTTTGGTAGGCAAAGAGCCTGCAACACTGTAGTAGCTGTTTATGACTTCTGGTGACAGTGTATATACCAGACAATACGTTTCTTTTGTTTCAGTTTTTGGTTCAGTTTATGATGTAATATGCTTCCTTCCTCTTCAGTCGTATAATTTGAGATCTACATGTACATTGTAATATATTCTTTTATTACATGTAATATTATATGAAAATGAATGATTGTCAGTGATAGTTCTTCTTCTTGACTCTGTGGTTTATTCATTTCATTGTGAATGTCATGGCAGAAACGCGCGAAATTTTTCCACATTTTTAGTAGCTTGTGCGATCTTTAGTGAATATAATACCGCAAAAGTGTTGTTAACGGGTACTCGGATCTGAGGGGGTTCACAGTTTGGTATCAGGGCAGTGGTACTTCAATACACACATTCGCAGTATTTCAATTCTGATCGCATTAAGTTCTCGGATAGCGACAGTATTCTGACTTGTTGTAAGTCCGAGAAGGAAAATATGACATTCATATTCAATTACCATATATGTCACCAATTTCATTAATTTTCATATTATATCCAAAGAAGAGAAAAAAAAACATATATGATATGTGTCTACGAATGGTATTTTTATGATTAAATATGGTTCTCATACTGAGACATGGCATCCCGATCAGGCCAGGAGACTACTGGCCAGCTAGCACGCATATTGACTGCTCTTATCGATCTTCAACAGCAGCATGCTACTATGAGAGATCAGCATGATCAGATTTTGGCTCAGCAGACAGAGATTGGTGACAGACAAACAGATATGGAGCTCAGATTTGAGGAGCTGTCAGATTCCACCTACCGTCCATCTCATGACGGCATACGCTTGGACCAGCGACAATCGGTAGAGGTACAATAGCCTCATTTCGACAATCCACTTGAGGAGATACCTTAGCATGGAGCTGAGGAGGATGCAGACTTTGACATGGAGTAGGACCCTGTTGACTTTGCAGACGAGGATGCGCACGAGTACTCTGTTATACACAAACATCAGTCAGCCTTCACTTCCTACCAATGGGCCAATATGCCCATTTTCGTGGGGCACCGGTACTTCATATGTTGATGAGCAGTGGCTCAAGAGAGTGATGAAGGTGTTGAGGATGATTCGCGTGCCACGAGACACATGTCTATCTTTCATGGAGTACTCACAAACAGATTGTGCTGAGAGATGGTGGGATGTCGTAGTATCAAGTTGGGTTGAGAGCCTACATGGGATGATATTGAGATGAGCTTCATGCCCCACTTCTTTTTTAGGAAGTGGAAGGAATCATAGCGCTGTTGTTTGTAGAGCTTCGTCAGGGACATATGACAGCTAGAGACTACTTCGTCAGATATACCGAGCTATCTCAACATACACCAGCAGCTAGTGCATTTCCAGAGGAGAACCTAGAAAAGTTCATCAGAGACATGAGGGAAGAGGTGCAGTAGAAGCTGGCTGGATTACACATCACTTCCATCTTCGAGGCTACTGATGCGGTGGAGAAGTTTGAGGACATCCGAGAGAGATGATTCAGGAGTTCTTCTAGATCAACGCCTAGACCGCGATGATCTTTTGGGTCGATCGTTTTAGCAGCAGAGGTTAGCCTGACAATTCTGACCTATAGATTCGTCATTCTCTGGCAGTGCTCGCTCATCTCCATCTACCATTTTAGGAGGAGCACTCGCTGAACTTGGCACATATTCCACTCGAACATCTGAGTCGCAGCAAGCAGACAGACCACCAGCAGGACCACCTCGGAGTACAGACACAACCACCCCACCTACCCGGCCAGTCCGTTATTACTTATGCCATGAGTGTGGACATTACCTGCATCAGTGTCCCCAGAGATCTGGTAAGTCTCAGCCACAACCTTCATAGTCACAGCCTCAAGCACAACGTTCAGGGAGTTTCCGTGGCAAGAACTCCAACTTCAGGCGACAGCAGCAGAGATAGACACAGAGTATGGCAGGATCCAGTAATGCTCCAGCCAGGCAGGGTCAGTTACATGCAGTTACTGAGAAGCAAACACATTCAGCAGCTATTGTGGTGAAAGGTATGGTCCTAGTCTTGGGCAGACCTTTCCATGTTCTATTTGATTCTAGTGTGACAGATTCTTTTCTTACTTCAAGGCTACTAGCTTCCTTAAGTATAGTTGCAGAGACTCTATCTTCTCCATATCACATACGAGGGCTAGGTGGCCAGTTGTTTATCATTTCCCTGATAGTCCAGCACTTGCCAGTACTGATTGGTGGTCACAGAATGATCGCAGATTGTCTACTCCTACAGCTTGATGAGTTCGACTTGATTTTAGACATGGATTGGTTATCCTCTCATCATGAACTAGTTGACTGCTTTAGGAAGAAGTTGTCTTCAGGATTCCGGATTTACCTGAGTTTACTTTTGAAGGTACTTTACATGACTCTGACATGGAGTACATTTCAGTATTGCGAGTTCAACGACTTGTTGATCAGGGTTGTGATTCATACCTTGCATTTGTTCTGGAGGTATCTGATCAGGAGCCGATGACACAGGACATCCGAGTAGTATCAGAATACCCAGTTGCGTTTCTTGATGAGCTACCAGGATTACCTCATGAGAGAGAGATCGAGTTCGAGGTCACACTACTACCAGATATACAGCCGATCTCGATGGCTCCTTACCACATGGCACCTGCTGAGTTGAGAGAGCTAAAGGTGCAGTCGCAGGAGTTACTTGACTTGGGATTTATGAGGCCGAACACTTCACCTTGGGGTGCTCCAGTTCTATTTGTCAGGAAGAAGGATGGATACATGAGATTATGCATTGATTGTCGACAACTGAATAATAGAATGGTTAAGAACTGTTATCTTTTACCGCGCATTGATGATTTGTTCGACCAACTCAAGGGATTTTTGATATTTTCGAAGATCGACCTTCGATCATGATATCATCAGTTGAGGATTTGAGAGGCAGGCATTCCAAAGACAGCTTTCAGGACACGCTTATGAACACTACGAGTTTGTGGTGATGTCATTTGGGTTCATCAATGCACCTGCAGCATTCATGGATATGGTGAATCGGATCTTCGATCCATATTTGGACAAATTTGTGGTGGTGTTCATTGATGATGTGCTCATATACTCACGGAATGAATAGGATCATGCGGATGATCTACGGTCTGTCTTGGATATATTGCAGGAGCACAAATCATATACCAAGTTGAGCAAATGTGAGTTCTACTTATCCCGTGTCTCATTTCTAGGGTATGTCATTTCTGGAGTAGGCATCGCAATTGATCTTGCAAAGATTGATGCAGTTATGTCTTGGGAACAACCCAAGATAGTTACTCAGATTAGGAGTATCCTTGGATTAGCGGGCTATTACAGACGCTTCGTTAGTGGATTTTCATGCATTGTTCGCCTTCTGACACGATCGACGCAGAAGAGAGTTCCATTTATTTGGAATGATTCACGTGAGTAGGCCTTCAGGACACTGAAGGAGAGATTGACTACAACGCCTATTCTAGCTCTTCTTGCAGGCACTCAGGGCTATGCAGTCTACACAGATGCATCTGGAGAAGGTCTAGGAGCAGTACTGATGCAGAGATGTCATGTTATTGCTTACGCATCACGATAGTTGAGACCGCATGAGCAGAACTACCTCACACACGATTTGGAGTTGGGCGACATTTGTCTTCGCCTTGACAATCTGGCGCCACTATCTTTATGGGGTGAATTTCGAGATTTTCATGGATTAGAAGAGCCTAAAGTATATCTTTGATCTGAAGGAGCTGAATATAAGACAACACAGATGGCTCGAGCTATTTAAGGATTATAACTGCACGATCTCTTACCATCTCGGTAAGGGAAGCATGGTGGCTGATGCGCTTAGTAGGTGAGCTCATGCAGAGGGTAGGGTGAATTGGCTATATACGTGGGATATTCTCATATCTTTGACTGTTTGGAATCCATAGGAGAGTACATCCATTTCTACTGTCGTACCTACACGATTCGGTAGTTTGTGGGATCGCATCATCGAAGGCTAGAAGACAAATCTATAGATTCGAGACAGATACATGCACGCCGTCAAGGATGAGCTTGATGACTTTGTTGTGGCAGAGTCTATTTTATGGAAGGCATGACGGATCGTTGTGACCAACGATGAGCAACTACAGAGAGACATATTTAATGAGACACATAGTTCACGATTATCTATCCATCCAGCAGTACGAATATGTACCGTGATCTGCGCCGACATTTCTGATGGGATGGAATGAAGTACAATGTGGCACATGTCAACAGATATATGACCTGTCAAATTGTCAAGGCTGAGAACAGGAGACCACTGGGATTACTGCAGTCTGTCCCCATTCCTGAGTGGAAGTGGGATAGCATTTCTATGGATTTTGTCATAGGATTGCTAAAGACACCCGGTGGCCATGATTCCATTTGGGTCGTTGTTGATAGATTGACCAAGTCAGCCCATTTCATACCTGTCAACATGACTTACACTCCATCCAGATTGGCCAAGTTATGTGCAGAATATCATCAGGCTACTTGGTATACCACGTAAGGTGGTGTTTGACAGGGATCCGAGATTTACGTCGCATTATTAGCATCAGTTCATGTCAGCACTACAGACAGAGCTGAAAATTTATTCTACATATCATCTGCAAACCGACGGGGCAGAGTGAGCGCACCATTCAGAAACTCAAAGATTTACTTCGCACATGCACTTAGAGTGGAAACGGTCCTGGAAGGACCATATGCCTTCAGTTGAATTTACGTACAATAACAACTATCATTCCAGTATCGGCATGGCACCATTCGAAGCCCTACATGGGCGGAGATGCCTCACACCTCTCAGTTGGTGTGAGGCAGGTGATCATGCTCTTTACTCCATAGATCTCTTGGAGGAAATCGCAAGAGTTGTTGATCTTGTGAGACTGAAGCTTCTGACGAAACAAAGCCGCCAGAAAAGCTATGCAGGACGTCAGAGAAGAGACTTAGAGTTTCAGGTAATCCAATTAATTTCTCTTCATCCATTTAATTATGACTTATCTATTAATCTCACATATAATGGCATTCCTGTAAATTATAGGTGGGAGATTGGGTATTTCTCCTAATATCTCCCATGAAGGGAATACAGAGATTCAGTATTCATGGCAAGCTAGCGCTGCGATATGTTGGACCTTTTGAGATTTTTGCTTGAGTAGGGAAGGTTGCCTACCGAGGCCCTTCCTCCACATCTTTCTGTTATTCATGACATCTTTCATATATCCAACTTGAGGAAGTATGTGTATGACCCTTGACACATCATCAGCTACGAGAAACTTGATATGGATCCAGATTTGACATACGAGGAGAAACCGGTGCAGATACTTGGCAAGGCTGTGAAGAAGCTTCGCAGCAAAGAGATTCCATTGGTTAAGGTGTTGTGGCACCGAAACGACATCGAAGAGGCGACGTGGGAGACCGAAGCCGACATGTGGGCACGATACCCATAACTTTTCTGAGATAATAAGAAAAATAAGCTTTTGTACTTAGATATATGATAAAATATATGACTTATTTTCTCTTTGAGATTTTTATGAGTTCAAAACCCTTTCAGGTTTTTATGGACGAATAAAATTCAAATAACACACCAAATGACCTTAATTCGAGTCTCGAGGATGAGACTCCCTTTGAGGTTTTTATATTTGTAACATCCGAATTTCAACCAAAATCGGACCCAACCCGATTGGGGTCCGTTTAACCCAATAAAAATGTCAGTCAGAATTAGACTACTCAAATCAATCAATTGATCGTGAATCCAAAGTCATTCAGGCGAAATCAACCAAAAATCGGTCGCATCGTAATGCATGCCTGAAAAGCTGTGACGTAAATTCGGAAACCACAAAATAAATTGAGACCGTCATAAAATCCGATTCGACGAAAGAAAACCAACAGAATCAATCGTTCGTCAATCGGATATCGTTTGCTATTTTTAATTCGTAAAACTTAACCCCAAGCCGAAACCGTATGTTGAAAATTTCGAGCATCCAAACCCGATCGAAAGTATATCAATATTATACTCATATTGATCGTCTTTCAAAGATGGTCAAAGAGAGATATTATTTGTAATAATCGGAGACTCAAGGTATGAATTTGGAAGACTTTTCTATTGAACAGTAGTAGACAATGCTATTGTCGGCCATTTTTTTAAAAAAAGAAATTTTGCTTTTCTATTTGGCCCTCAATTCTTATCTACTTGTCCTTAACCCGCCTCCACTTGTCAAATAAGAAAGGCATATCTCCTGTTATATAAACCCATACCCCTCTTATAGGAATTCCCAATTCCTTACCCATTTTCTTCCAAAAACCACAACCGAGAAGCCTTTGCAACAACCCTTTCTAGCCTAATTGAGCTCCTTGCTGTTGCTCCAAACAAGCACCTGAAGTTGTTGAAATCCTCTCCTTGGAGATCAAAATCCAGCCACCATTGAAGGTCTGGGCACCCCTTTTCCCTTCAACAATTGCTGATGCATGCAAGATATCCAATGATTTGAAGCAATCTAAATAGGTACAATCCTAATACCTATCTTTTGTTGCCATACATATGCAACTTTACCCCCCTTTTGATGTCATTTATGTAGTGTTTAGTCCCTTTAATTTCAAATTCAAGCTCCAGATTTTGTTTTTGTTAATTTGAAAATTTAATGTCAATACCAATTACAATTCAAAAATAAAAATCTCCAGAAATTTCTCTCTAATGCAAAATATGTACGGTAGTACAATATATTGATTTTAGTTATTGGTGAATCTATTAATGTGTAGGCTTACTAGACTTGTCAAAATTAAGATAAACACTAAGAATTTCATAAAACCTTAGCCTTCTATTTTGTTTGTTATCTACGTATGTTATGTGCAAGTATTTGTGAGATAGTAGTGGTAATTTTTTTTATAATTTTCTTTTATAAGCTGAGAAGAAGCATGATTCCTGACATATTCAAACACAAGGTCTTTTCATATATCAAGGAGTTGGTTACTCTCATTTTTTGAAAGTTTCTTATGATCTCATGCATATTATTTTACAGAAAGTGATTAATGACCATCTCAGATATTAACATTACAAATAAATGTCTTTGATTTAAATCATTTTCGCTACATGACAAGAATTTTGTGAGTAAATTTAAACTAAATAAAAATTTTCTGGTATCAGGATACCTTGGATTATAATCCAGTTGTTAGTCTTAGTGTGATTGCCTTCATGATACGTGCAGTATGGCTATATGTGATATTTTAGTTATGAATTAGTATTTATATTATGATTTGGCTTGTTTTGCTACTATTATATTCGTTAACTCATGTCATTACACCACTCAAAGGATGCTTCTTGTTACAAATTTTTCTTCATGTTTCTGTCATTATCTTGTATGAAATACATCCATACTACGGTGCATAGTTCAGAATATATATTTTCGCATGAAGTTCCCTATATTCCAGTATCATGATATTATTAGTTGGAATTCAGATTTCATAGGGTGTAAGATCTACTCTACACGATGTATCCTATTTATCTCATTAAGATTATGCAATTCACATTAAAATAAATTGAACATACGAATGCAAATAGATATAGATATAATTATAAGTGTTTCCATATCTTGTTATTTATTTTATTTATATGTACATAGAATACAAATACGAAAATAACATGAGGTATGCCTCCAATCATATCAACTTTTAGTCCAAGTGTCGCGGACTTATAGAAGAATTTGGAAATATAAGTATTAGACTATTAACGCACTTCTCTTATAAATGATTTCCTACAACCATTTTGATGAATAAACCTCAATCAATTGATCTGGGGTATAATCTATTGTTTATCTATTACCATTGATAAGTTTGACAAAACCTGGTTTGATAAAGTTAATCACAAAAATCATTATAAAAAGAGAGTATAATCAAGTATGTCAGCTATGTATGATGATGAATTGGTAGAAATAATGATTAGTACCGGTCATGATGATCCTTACACCTGACCGTGCTAGGGCACGGTGACCCGCAACTGGGCGGGAGATAGGAAACCCAGTCAGGGCAGCGACTGCCAATTGCGCAGGTCTAGGATCCCAATCCTTTTTAGGGTTTTACGCGAGCTCCCAATGTTTTATGCTTCGTTGGGATACCGAGTTTTGACCAGTTCCACTGAGCCTTTATTTTAAGATACCTAGACAGGGGATCCTCAGTTTTTAGTTTTGATACAAGCTCGTTTGCTCGTTACCGATCGGGCCAGTTTCTAGAGTGATTTTTTCGGAGAGTCTCTCTCACCCATCTCTGGGATGTAGTTTTGGAGTAGACCTTTCCCTATATTGGGTTGCACTTCCAATTAGAGGGCGAGGCGGAAGAGCCTTTTAGTGGGATACCTCACCGCTTGAGTTTTGTTTACTTTCGTCGCCAGACTTGACAATTCTACATCCAAATCATGCATGTCTACATCTAAGTCATATGGGATTACACTTGTGACAGTTGTAGTTGAGGTTTGGAGGAGTTATAATCAAAATTGAATTGGTTGAAAGTGACTATAATAAAATATCCCTATAAGCTAGTGGACGTGTTGGGAACTTAATTAGGATGCATTAGAGAACACCGCATGTCTACGGATGTACCCCAATCCTAAGGCATTTTCATGCCTTGAAATTATAGTGTGAGGTTATACAAAGACTAAGATCACAAACTATCCACTAGATTTGAGAACTAAATAAATCAATAAACCTGTCCAATCTCACCGTTCCCAATGTCAAAATCAACAAACATGATATCTGAATAATATGAGACTATATATACACACTTATGAGAAATCAATTACAATATAAATATATTTTACATGAAAAATGTTGAAATAAAGGGTGAACATGGGGAGGTACATATAAACCACTTGAAAACCTTTTTACATTGCAAGTAGAAGTAAAATTTAGATGTTTCTGCCTTTCTACTTCCTACTTTTGAACATATTAAATGCTTGCTTATTTTATGATATAAATTATGGGTATACGAGCGCTCGCTGACGCCTTTTCTTCCTAAACTATTTTGGCAGGCAAAGAGCCTGTAACACTGCAGTAGTTGTTGATGACTTATAGAGACCGTGTATATATTAGACGGTACGTTTCTTTTGTTTCAGTTTTTGGTTCAGTTTATGATGAAATATTATTCCTTCCTCTTCAGTAATATAATTTGGGATTTACATGTACATTGTAATACATTCTTTTGTTACATGTAATATTATATGGAAATGAATGAATGTTGATAGCACTTCTTCTTCTTGTCTCTGTGGTAAATTTATTTGAATGTGAATGTCATGGCAGAAACACGCAAAATTTCCCCACATTTTCAGTATCTTGTGCGATCTCTACTAATATAATGCCGTGAATGTGTTGTTAATGGGTATCCGGATCCGAGGGGGTTCACAGTATTCATTCTTCCGACACCAATTCCACTTTCATGCTGTGAAATTTGAAATATTTCTTCTCTGTCAACCATGTGTATAGGTTAAACATGATTTAAATTTCAAATTTGAATCCTGTTTCGACTATGAACATAATTCATAAACAGAAACCACACCCAATCCATGTCCGAAAGCTAATTTGACTTGCCCCGTGTAACCGAACGTTCATATTTCTCTTCTTTCATGTATGTCCATGACAATCACCATGTCGATCTAGTATCCCGCACATCACCGTATCACGACCACCACCACCTTTGTGGACCATACTTTTGTTAGTTACGAATAAGAGCATGACCGAGTGACCGTAAGACTCGATAAACCAGTAATAGCATGTGATTGTTAGTGGAATAAGGGAGATTAGAGGATTACGATTAGGGCATACGGGCGCATGCATGGGCCTATAAAGGAAGGAAGGTGCACTTATGGAAGCACTCATCCCGACGACTCATCTCTCTTCTTCCCCTTCAATTTCTTTCACTGGTATCAAAGCCATTGGGCGTCCGCCTCCTCTGTTGCGAGACGTCGGATGCCCGCCTCCCCAATTGCATCGTGTGCTTCCTCTATTATGAGCCATCGAGCATCCGCTAAGCCATCCAACATCCTCTCGCAACATTAAAAGTTCCTCAACGGGTGAGGTACTTTTTTGCATTTTTTATATCTTGTGCACTATAGTAGCTTTCTTTTTTCAAAGTTTTGTCTTGTAATGCATTTTTTATCTCTCATTTTATGATAGCATACCTAAAGGCATTTACTTTGTTGATATTAATAAGGTCTACCATCCTTTTGGAGAATAGGTTGTCAGTTTTTTATTTCATGTATTGTTTTTGTCTTATATTGCATTTATTGCATTTGTCCTCTATTGCATTTATTGTTTTTTCCTTTCCTTTTCCTTACATCTACCATATATGAGGATGGTGTGTCAGATTTTTCCCTATGTTTGCTTTGATCGTTCAAAACTTTTGCTTGCTAGTTTTTTTCCTATCCGTCATTGAAACTTAGCGTGTAACATTTTATTATTGATTTATTCCTTAAACCTTTTTGACAAAAGTTGTACATTTTTTTACCTTCATTCACACACATCCTAACTTGTTATAAGTAAAGTTTTTTTTGCAACTTTACTAATAACTTGCATATTAGTTAATACCAAAATAAATTTAGAGTTCAAAAAATATTCTAAATCTCCGTTACCTATACGTGGTTTTTTTACATTGTTATTTAAAAGGGATTATTCTTTTTAGTTTTTTTCTTTACTTTGTGTAATTTCTTAAGCTTAATATCTATTGATTGTTTTCCCATTCATTGTCTTGTTTTAGATATCAAAACCTCAGCTATTTAGATTGAATTTGTATTCTTTATATAATAAAAATAACGATGGCAACCAAACTGATTGCATCTGAATTTGCTAAACTAGAAAAGTTGAATGGTGTCAACTATGACACGTGGAGATGAAAAATTTTATATAGTCTGATGCATGACAATCTAGATAGTATTATAGACACCGTTACTTTGAACTCTTCAAAGAAGCTACTGATGCTGAGAAAGTTACCCACATACATATGGAGAGTTCAGGAGTAAGGGTTGTCTCAAACAATTTGAACAGTGGGAGAAAACATATAAGAAAGCTCGTAGTTTCATCCTCATACATATGGGGGATGATTTGATTAGGGTTTTTGAAACATATAAATCCACATACGAGTTATGTAGAGCAATCAAGGGTAAGTATATGACTCCAAGACGGACGTGAATGTTCAGCTCCTATTGCACAAATATAACATGTGCAAAATGAAGGAATCCGATAGTGTTATTGAACATATCAATCGGATGATAGTGATGGAAAAAGATATGCAGACGGTAGGAACTACAATTCCTGAGAATTTGCAGGTGGCAACCATATTGAGTAGTCTACCATCTTCACTCGACATGGCTGCAATCACCTTAAGGCTAAATGGAGCCATCAAGTGTGTGATCGACTTGGCCGCTCAACTTGCGTAACTGCCAGAAGGAAGAAGACTGATGTCTTTGAAGTTGAACAGGAAGAGGCACATGTTGTTCATCACAAGAAATATATGGGTCCACAAAAGCTAAATTTAAGGGCAACCATCATCAACGTGAAAAAAGACCACAAGGATCATGCTATTCTTGCGAAAAGTTTGGCCATTTCAAGGCAAACTACCCCACTAGAGGGGTAAAATCAGGCCAGGCCAAGGTTCCGGAAAATAAGGGCAACAAGCACGAGTTTGTTGGTGTCGTTGAGTGTAACTCTGCTATAACCGAGTGTGAAGGCTGATAGGTAGATTCTGGTGTTACCCGACATATCGCGAAGACCAAAGAGGGACTCATGGAATTCAAAGAGATAAAAAAGGACGAGCAGGGGATCTACATGGGGAATAACACCTACCTAGATGTGGAAGGTGTTTATATGGTGGATCTTGAAGAGGTGATGACCCTTCAAGATGTGTTCTATGCTCCAGGGATCCGAAGGAATCTGATTTCAGTGGCAGCTCTCCTAAATAAGAATCGGGAAGTTAGATTCTTTAATAATCATGTCTCTAGAGGTTGAGATAGAAAAGTCTGTGTAGTCGGCGAATTTGTGTGTGCGCGTGACTTATTCTGTATCATGTTTTTGCTAAATCAATAAATGGTGATTTGAATTATTCCTTATGTTTATTGTCTGATTTTGATTTATGGTATATGAGATTAGGGCACCCAGGAAATAATAAGATGAAACAAATAATAAAGTCATATCTATTGCCTAACATAACAGGAGCAAGAACATTGCTCTATCAGCATTGTTTGATCGGAAAAATGACTAGAAAACCCTTTTTAGTGGTCAAAGGTCAAAGAAATTACTAGAGTTGATTCATTTAGACATTTATGACCCCTTAAGGGCCAAAATATATGGAAATAAAGAATATTTTATTACCTTTATTAATGACTATTCGAGGTTTACCTTTGTATATCTCTTGGAAAGAAAAGATGAAGCTTTTGAATGTTTTAAGAGGTATAAGGTTGAGGTAGAAACTAAATTGGATAGATTGATCAAAGTACTAAGGACGGATAGAGGTGGGGAATTTGACTCGAGAGAATTTAATGACTTTTGCATTCATGCATGCATTGTTAGACATACAACAATGTCATATGTTCCATAACAAAATGGAGTGGCAGAAAGGAAAAATCAAACATTGATGAATGCAGTCAGGTGCATGCTCTCACATTCGAGACTCCCGAAGAATTTGTGGGGGGAGGGAGCGGTATTAACTGCAAATTATATGAAAAATAGAATTTCCATGAAATCCGTTGAATCCACACTATATGAGATATGGAATGGAAGAAAGCCACACTTAGATCATCTCCATAGATGGGGATGTGAAGGACATGTCTTAGTCTCGTATAAGCTTCGAGATAAGCTTGATTTTAAGACAATGAAGTGCATTTTTATTGATTATTCAGAGAAATTCAAAAGATATAGGTTTCTACATCAAGAATGGGGTCTAATTGAGAATTGTGACGCCACTTTTCTCAAGAATAAAGAGGATAAGGAAGCAGAATCAGAGGATTTTGAACCTCTAGTTGATTTGCATGATAATTACTCTGACTCAGAAATAGACCAAATGAAGATAATTCCGGATGTAGAGGATGAACATATGAATATCGATATTCCTTTGGAGGTTGTGGATGAGCCTAGTCAACCCACTGGTTTAGCTGGAAACAAAAGACCCAGAATGCAATCTGCATGGATGGGCGACTAGCATATGTATTCTTGCGAGGTTTCGTGTTTTGCTGTTGATGAGGACATTAGGGATTGTACGGATCCAGTGTCTTGTGATGAAGCGATGGCTTCATCTGAGTCAGAATCATGGACGACCACCATGAATTATGAACATGATTCAATAGACAAAAATGATGTCTGGGAACTATGTGACTTACCGGTAGCCAGGAAGTCCATAGGATGTAAATAAGTCTTTAAGAAAAAGTACCGAGTTGATGGTACAATTGATAAATATAAAGCAAGGCTAGTTGCAAAAGGTTACACTCAGAAAGCTGGAATTGATTTCCAAGAAACATATTCTCCTGTTGCCAAATTTCGATAAGGATGATTTTAGCACTGGTCGTGTATATGGATTTGGAATTATTCCAAATGGATGTCAAGACCGCTTTTCTCAATGGAGAATTGAAAGAAGACATATACATGCGACAACCTGATGATTTTCAGGTAAATGGTAAGGAGAATATGGTTTATAAATTGAAAAAGTCTCTATATAGATTGAAACAATCCTCGTGACAGTGGTATCTCAAATTCCATGATAGAATTATTCAAGTGGATTTTGTGATAGTTAGATAATTGTGTATATGTCATGCATAGTGCAAGCAAGTTTATGATTTTCTCATTATATGTAGATGACATATTGCTTGCAGGAAATGACATACAGATGTTAAATTATATATAGAATAAATTAAGTTCTGAATTTGAGATGAAGGAAATGGTAGAGACATCCTATGTTCTTGGAATCCAGATCAGTAGAAACAGAAGTTCAAGAACATTGAGTTTAGATCCAGAGAAGTATTTGCATACGGTATTAAAGAGGTTTGGAATGCAGAATAGTACTCCAGCCCCTACACCTCTTGTAATAGGAAAAAGACAGGGTGCGTCTGGTATGCGGGTTAAGGTGGGTTAAACTGGTTGGGGGTAACCTGTTTTTGTGTTTTGGTATTTGGATAGAGGACTAAACTGGGGGTGGGTTTGAAGAGGGTTCGTTGTGATATGATTGTATTGAAGTTTGAAAAAGTGAGTAATTATTGTGATTTGATTGTATTGAAGTTTGGAAAAGTGAGTAGAAGTGGAGTACTTAATAAATTTTATATGATATGATGGTATAATATATTATTTTATAATGGAATTGATGATGGATAACTGATTGATTTATTTTTTTAAAAAAAGAAGTAAAGTGGGGCCCACATGGAGAGAGAGAGGGATTGGATTGGGGGGTAAACTCCCCAAAGGGGAGTTTAACTCACATAACGAACGACACCTTAGTAAAAATCATTTCCAGGAAAGGTACAAAAAGCACTTGACGTTCCATATGCACAAGCAGTGAGTAGTTTAATATATGCAATGTTATGTACGAGTCTTAATTTGGCTTATCCAGTAAGCCTAGTGAGTAGGTATCAAAGTAATCCCGGACAGGCTCATTGTGAAGCCATTAAGAGGATTCATTGATATATGAAAGGTACTGTACAATTGAAGTTGATTTATCAAGCTGAACCACTTGAAATTGTGGGATACTCCGATTAGATTTCGGGTGGGATATTGATGATAAGAAATCCACATCAGGTTACCTTTTCATGTTTGATGATGCAACTGTTTCTTGGGGAAGTAAGAAACAAAGTTGTGTATCTAGACATACATAAGAAGCTGAATATACTGCATGCAACATGACTACTACTCATGTTGTTTGGAATCTTTGGATTAGACGTTTTCTTGTGAACTTGGACCTCGAATTAGTTAAAAGACCAGTTAAAATATATTGTATCAAGCCACAATAAGCTTGATTAATAGTGGGGCAAATAGTTCAAGAGGAAAACACATTGAAATCCAATATCATTATATTCAAGATTTAGCGGTCAAACAAGAGATTAAGGTAACATACATTCCCACGAGTGATATGTTAGCTGGTTCCTTTACCAAAGGAATTTCAACAAGTACATACATTAAACATGTTGGTTTAATAGGACTTAGGAATATATGAGTCAAGCATAAGGTATTCAAGAAAATTGAAGCCTTGATAATGAACATCTCTACAATATGAACACCTCATGAATAGTGGGAGTGTGGTATGACCACATCAGTCAAGTGGGAGATGTTAGTTACGGATAAGAGCATGATCAAGTGGCCATAAGACTCGATAAACCCGCACTAACAGGGAGATGTTAGTGAAATAAGAGAGATTAGGTGGTTAGGATTAGAGCGTATGGACATACGCATGGGCCTATAAAGGAAGAAAGGTGTGCTTACGGAATCCCTCATTCCGACGACTCACCTCTCATCTTCCTCTTTGATTTCTTTCAACTTCAACGTCGCTTCCACGTACGAGGACATGCATAATCCACATGGACATTTCTACGAGCACTCGTGGAATCGTTGACATTCCGATTAAATATATGGAGTATCATGTTAAGGAAAAAATCAACAAAATCAACAAAACTTTATCAATGTTCAATAGTCACAATAATATAATATATTTATAAATAACAATTCAGTTAAAATAAATTCTTTAAATTACTTGCTCTTACATTAATCATAAGAATCTAGTATTTATAAAAAATGAGTGGATTATTAAATATATGTGTATGAAGTGAAGAATGCCGTTTAAGTTTATGTTCAACGTCTAAAAAAATGGTGTCAATGTTAAAATAAATAAATAATTGTCTAATCTAAATTTTGTATAATTAATTCGATTAAATAATATCAACGTAAACAAACTACCAAATTTTACAGAGAATGTTAAAATTGAATATTATTTTTTTAAAAAAAAGTAAAATCTCTTAAAATTTTGTGCCATTAGTGTAGAAAAATCTTAATATGGAAAGAGGCAAGAAAGGGATAGGGAGAGAAAGATCTTAAATTATGAGGAAAGAAGAAGAGTTCGAGGGATGAGAGTATCCACATTGAGATGGACAGAGGGGAAATGACTCTCATATGTAGAGAGAGAGAGAGAGAGATAGAAGTGGGACTCTCGTCTCAAATTGATAGATAAAATGCATATGTTGATATATCTATACAATATACAAATGTAGATTCACTAATATATATATATATGTATCTATTAAAAAAATATAATTATTTTCTATCCAATCTGAAAAAACCTAGTATCCATATCAAAATCTATATGTAAAAAAAAATAAAAATCTATGACCTTATTCGTCAAAATAAAAAAATACGTCTTTGATATCTCTTTAAAAGCTGATACGATGATTACAAATATACCAGTTGCATTCCTATGTGCATCTCTATCTTAAATTTGTACAAACATGCAATAACGCACACGTGTGCACACACATTGATAAAAACTTATATAATATACATATATGGAAATTGATTATTTAAATGGTTGTGCAGGTAAGAAATGACATGTATGAAAACTAAAAAAACAATATATCATTTGTATTAATAATTCTATTTAAAGTATATAAAGTAATGTTGAATAATATTCAGGTGTTCTAGACTTCTAGGTAATGTTAAATATTATGATGATTTACTAAAGATCCTATAAAAAGAAATGTATGATATAGAACGCATTCACAAAAAAGTTACATTATATTTAAATGATATTTACAATGGGCACATATGAATTAAATGATTTTTACAATGTAATCAATTACTAAGATAGTCAATGAGCACTTATATCCTTTTGATGATCTATATCATATTCTTTCTATTATATCAACGTTTTAGATCCATCGGTTAGAACTAGTGGTGTTGTAAGTAATACTTTTGAAATCATATATGAAAAGAATTAAAAAGGTGCCAATCTTTAGTAATCTACTTTGAAAATGATAATATAATTAATATTTCAAGATGAATAAGTATAATAATGTAATTTTCATAAAAAGAGGAGATAATGGAAAGAGAAAGGTATACATGAGAGAAAGAGGAGAATGAACAAAGGAGAGAGAAGACCTTTTTGTAGAGAGAGACTTCTCCAACGGAAGAGGCGGGACGTAATCAAGAGAGAGAAGAGGACAAAAAAGGGGAGAGGGAGGGTTCACACACATAGAGAGAGAAAGGGGAGGGAGGGGGAGATCGTGGGTAAAGAGAGGGAGGAGAGTGTGAGAAGGGGGGAGAGAGGGTGTGTAGAAAAGAGAGCAAAGAGGTGGGAACGAAAGCTAGGCATACCACATGTCCATTTAAGGATGAAAGTTGGGAAAACCCAGGGTGAGAGAGAATAAGAAGAGGACATGATAACGGAGAGAGAAAACACGAGAGGCACGCAACAATAGGGAGTGCACGGAAGAAAACATAAAGGAGAGACACACTCATGAAACCACGTGCCAGACAATGGATGAAAAACCCAGGTTTAAATAAGGTATATAGATTTCACGTTCACTTTTAATTGGTATGAAAGATGAAATAAGTAATAAGGGATAATTAGGATATATCATTCATTCTTGTTCGGTTGTTTTGAATGATATTGATGTTTATCCCTCATTCTTATCTAGTAGGTTTGAGGGATAACGAAGGATACTTAATGCTAAATGAGACATAACAGATGATGTAATTATGATATGACAACTTTACCTCAGAATCAAGGTTCGAAATCTTCGATTTCGAATTTCGTTTCGATCACCCCCAAAAGGGACATTTTGTCGAAATTTCGACGATTTCGATGGAAATACCGGAAATTACGTAAAAAAACTATTTTTTTAGTTTTTCGCATACTAAGATCTTTCAAATTATTAAAACAATAAATAACTTATAAATATACAATTATATCACACTTATCCTCATATACCCCTTATATCACACATATCAATCATATCGATCATATCAATGTTAATATTGATTGCATACTGACAGATATTAGAAATAAAGTTCAACCAAGTTCTTCAAACAAAAATAACTAACTAATATACACTTATATCACACATATTGATCATCTATGACCCTTATGTCACACATATCAATCATCTATAACCCTTGCCCACAGATAACGATCATACCGAACTCATCGTTGTCAATAACAGACTACATCAAGTAAAAAGGCATCAATTCAGACAAATAAATGACAACATATTTATTAATGATTAATCATTATTCAAAAAAAGATATTACCATGTGTCATGAGTTCTGTATAGAACCAAGAGTTCCGTTGTGCATTCATATTGCCCCCTCCCTATTGTCTCTCACAGCACATCGCAGAGTCAATGAACTCCAGTAGTTCCCCCATGTCATATACGAGTACATGGCCTTGTAATCCATCACATACTGTGTGTATTGATGGTCATCGATGTCCATGAGTATTTCGAGACAAGGATAAACAACACTAGATCCGGTATAGCAAGGGGTGTAGCGAGGCTTGCGAAGTGCTAGCTTGAGATCCTTGAGATGAAGATGGAGTAGGATATGATCTCTATGGAGGAGGAGGAGGGAGAGGCACAGTCGTGTAGTAGTCGGCGAACATACCATAACCGCCACCACCAAAATAGCTGCCCTATCTCTGCTTGGGTTGGCTACCTTGATAGTTTTCATTGATGTAGCTGTTGTATCCATACCCAATGTAACCATATGATGGAAATGCATGCGCCTGTGGAGGAGGAGATCCGGGGAGGAGGAACATGAAAGTATTCTGGGAAGACACCAAATGATACCTCATCATGTGAGGATCCACATCTTATGGTGTTCTTCCACGATATGGATTATCAATATCCATGCAGCTTAAGGAAACCTGATGACGATATCAAATCATCCATGTAGCAATTCGTAGGATGATGGTCACGACCATATGCTTCATAATACATAGGTCATGGACTCAGACTTTGAATAAACCATCCATGCGCATTCCTTTGTCGCTCCATATATTCACGCCCTGCGTGGAGCCCTTCCTCGAATCTTGTATAAACTGGTCCATGACCACCACTTGTTGACCCCCTCCCCCTAATATGTTTTCCCCTCATCGACGAGAACCCACTCAACCATGTTCTAGCCATCTTCGTATTTATCCCATCCATTCCTCCTCCACCAACTTAGAATGACCCTCGCTTTGATCAACCAGCTATTCCGTGCTCACCATTTGAAGTTAAAACCTCGATCGAAAGAAAAGGAGCTCACTAATATTTGAAGGATAAAGGGATACACGAGTAAATTAGAATGGGTGGATGTTGAGTTAGAAAGAAAACTAGACTGGCTGAGAAGATAGAGGGAGATCCAATCACCGGATACACTGAACAATCTGTGATTATTTTCAACTAATAAATCCAATCGCATTCTTAGGATTGGACTAGTTTCGTAAGACAATGCCCAAATAAGATTACACAGCCTAGAAGCGTGATTCTCATGCCTCAAGCCGAGAAAAAAGAAATAAAGATTGCAAAGTAGAGTATATGAGCCCCCGAGTCACTAGTAAGAACACAAACGTTGTACTACTGAAGTCGTTCATTCTATCTTCCTCTTCTAGTGACTCTTCACCCTTCATTCTAGTCGAGTATAACTACTCTCTCCCCTCTCAAATCTCTCCCTTGTCTGAGAACCCCACCTCCTGGAAGCATCGATGAATCATATAATTTCTAAGCTTTCATTAGATAAGCCCATAGACTACTCGCCTAACCTAAAAAGACATGTGAAGAACGTACGTATATTGAAAAGGAAGGACGAGAGAGGAAAAGAAAAATGAAACAAATTGTTTCTATGGCTAGGTCCTTGGTTTTGAGGAATTACACTAAGAGTCATTGACTTAAAGTACTGATTATGATAGTGTGCGTTACCATGGGCTATGATGCATCAAAGATAAATATCCTACCAACCATCATGTTTGACAAGCTCAAACTCGGCTCATTTAAGAAATCGAGAGTGGTTGTTTAGTTGCTCACCAATCCATAAAAGATCGTGAGGAATACTAAAATGTACTAAAATATGGATTTAAGCATTTTGGGTGCTTGTCAATACGTCTAATTAGGCCCGTACGCAACAAGTTAGGGTCGATTTCCTCTATAACGGATCAGTGACCTAAGCTTTTAATGTTACAAATGGTATAAGAGCGGGTTACCTTTGATAACAAAGAGGGCTATCTGAGAGGTGGAGCCACCCCTACAAAGAGATAGGAGGAAAAGGCTATCTGGTGCATGCAACTACCACTGTCACTGGGAACAAGTGATATAACATATCACAATGGAGACATTGTAAATATAAAAAGAGGATGTTGTAACACAACAACCTCCCAAAAATAGTCCCACATCGGAAACTCATGAAGTTTCAGAGTTGGTTATAAGAGATGAGGATTACTACTTGACAACTTGATCTTAAACATTTTGGGTGGTTGTCAACGGGGCCAATTGAGCTCGAACCCAACAAGTAGTTAGGGTCGATTTTCCTCTATAAAGAATCAGGGACCTTAGCTCAGGACGTTACATCGGAAGCAATTTAAAATAAAAAAATAATTAAAAGAAATTAGCATTTGTTGTTGAATAAGTTTTAATTCTTTTCAGTAATGGAGGGGGGGGGGGGAGAAGGAGAGGGATGTCGATTTTGAAAACATTGAGAACTATGGAAACTTTTTGCAATATGCATTACATCATATTTTTTTACAAGTATAATTGAAAATATTTAGTCATCATGAAAAAGGAAGGAAGTTATTAGTTCATGGGTAGCATGCATATTGCAGTGATTAAAAAACCCTTCATCATAAGCATGCAGATAGGTTTCAACACTGAAGTATGTTGAACAAACTAAGGAAGATCATGATAAAGATCACACTTAATATAGGAAGATCAAGCTTTCAAGATTGCATAAAGTTTATGACATGGGACCTTAAACTGGAGCCGCATTTTAACTTTATTATGCATGTTCTGTAAAACCTTCATTGTATTGCAAATAGGGATGAAAAAGATTGTGAATATATTCGTATCTGATTAGCTATCATATTCATTTTATACATATTTTGACATTCATATTCGTATTCGTTTTAAAATGGATGCATATATGTATATCACTTTGACATTCGTCAATATTCACGTTCGTATTCGTATATTCATTTTCGTACATAACTATAGTAATAGATTTAATTATAATTGTGCATAACAATATTTTATAACTGCATTCATTGTTATTGATATAATTGTTATAAAATTACTATATCTAGTATATCTATTCTATGTGTAAACCATCCTAAACACGCATATTTTACTTAATCTGTTAAAAAAATATGTTATTATCCGTATCCGATTCATATTCGTTTTGCATTCGTATTCATTTTTAAAGATATGGTAACACATTTTTTACATCCATCAATATTCGTATCCGCATTCGTATTTAAAAATAGATAAGGATATGATTATACCTATATTTGTATCCGTATCTGACCGTTTTCATCCCTAATTGAAAATCATGTATCGTCAGAGATAAAATTTTCTTTGAAATAGACTAAATTTTATCTAAGTTGACTAATTCTAAAACCAGACAACTAATTTTTTTCCAAACGACCAAGTCACTCTAATCAATCGTCTACTGCAAATCCAAAGGTCACTCTATCAACCAGTTGTATTTGACCTCCAATGGGTTTATGTTAGATTATCAATCAGCTAATATATTTATTGGTAGACCAACTTATTGATATGTTGGCTAATCGTATTCATTAATCGATTAATTATGATGGTAAGTTTGCATAATATTAGTTTCTCTTCTGAGTTGACCGGCCTTCTAGTCAATCGACTGCTTTAACCTTTTAAGCAAGCAAACTCTTTACTAGTTAACTGATTTTATTAATTAGATTTAGTATCTAAACTCTAGATTGAACTCTATAGTTGACCAATCTTTTATCAAGTTACCACTTTTTGGTTCCACTGACTACTTGATTTTTCAGTACACCACTTCCAACAAAATATATCGACTAAAATTCTATCAATCGTAAACTGTTAAATTTCCTTGTTTACATATGTGCTATAATTATGATTGTTTTTTATGATTAGATAATACTAAAAAAATTATTTGACCCATATTACACACACATATATTCTTAAAATCTCATATTTTTTGTCACAGTTCATATTGATCTCTCAACTATTGTGAGTATATTCAAAAGTTGATCAATCAGGAATTGTTACTTTCCATATAGGGTTGGAGATGATAGTTATGTTTAATTGATTAGACGAGTCAAGCTCATCAATCAACATGGCTAAGGAGATTGATTAATCACTTATTCTCACATGGCATATGTTAGAATAAGCTATGAGCGCTCTAGTCTCTCATTAAGTTGCGATTGATATATCAGATGGACATGTTGGTGTAGAAAAGTTGGTTAGGAAGTTCTAGGAGTCATTTACGCCAAGTCATTTTTACATCATATGCGAGGTTCTTCTATAAAATACCATGAAAAGTATCAATTTAATATACGAGTTCGTTTCTTATCCTTCTTGATTATCCATTTTGAGAATTTGTCTTCATCTTTTATCTTTCTCTTCTTGAACCTCTTCTTCTTGCATTGATAACCTTTCTTCTTGAACCTTTTATCGATAACCTCAACTATGTTGATCAAAATGACTTACTATGACCAATCAACCTAGATCATTACCAAAGAGTGTTTGATCACTTTTCCATGTGTGATCGATCACTTTAGCATCGTATGCTATTTTATTTACTCTTTGAAAAGTCGGACATCATTTCATATTATAGGTAACAGGTAAAAAAGTTAGGCTAGTCAATCAATGTATGCAATGCGCCAAACTGATTGATCACATGAGGCATAGGGATCGGCCAAACCTGAACAATGGTTGAGGATGATTGATCACCATGTGGGAATTGAATTTTAGATTTATCAAATTCTAGATTTCGTATTTTTATTTTAGAGGTATAAAGGGATTCCTTGTGGCATCTCTATCCCAAAGGTGGTATCCCCAAGCTCCCACATCAAGAAAATCAACTACAATGAGAGAAAATATATTTCAGAGACACAAAGGTCACTTAGAATTCTAGGGTTATCTGTCATGTATGACCATGTAAATTGTCGAAAGGAGCAACATCAATAAGAAGGGTGCAATTGTTACCTTCATGGATATTCCATTAGGATCTCCTCTGCCTGGCCTAAGCTTTGGGTGCTCTCTAACGACAATGAATTACTACACATGAGTATTATACAATAATGTTATGCCATGCTTTATAAAAATAAAGGATATAGGAGGGATTAGATAGTGATATTTCCTTAAAGAATGCATAAGGAGAATGAACTTGACTACCTCAATGATATGATGCCTTTTAATATGGATCAAGCGCGTATACCCCACAATGGTCTCCAAAAATGGCATGGTAGGTAGATGATAATATTAGAGTTTTAAATAACATAATTAAGCATCCAACCCTTTTATCTAGAGAAGTTTACCCTTAATAGGGTCTTAAATGAATCCTTGACCTATGTTGGCTCAAACACCTAAAAATTGCGCTACACAACTCCTATTTACATGCTCTTGGACTCGTAGGAAAGCCCTTAACATGCCACTTCTAATGATATTGTAGGTGCCATTCTTTGACTTTGGAGAGTTTTACCATAACAAAAACCAAGAGGTTTAAAAGATATCTCAAGGTTGCACATGGGAATATGATCCTTTTCAAAAAAAAATGATCGTCTTTGCGGATGATGGAGAAATTTTATGGAGATTATGTTCAAGTACATTGTTTTGCATCTTTGTCGGGGACGAATCTTATTAACATTATGTAGCAAGAAACATGGTGTGCATCATTCGATCAAGGTGCAATCAGACTACATGACAAGGGGCATATAACATAGTCGAGTTCGTGTGAGTCAAATGTTCTATATGACTTGAGCATTAAGTTTGCATTACCTATGGCGATACGATATGAAAATCATGTTCTCATATTTTTTGCAAACAACATTGTCATTCATGAGAAGACCATAAACGTGGAGGTTGATTATCATTACACTAGCACTCTGATTCAGAAGGACTCTTTCATGCTCCGCACGTGTTGTCCACCAATGAAACTAAAGATATTTTCACCAAGCCTATTGTAAGTGCCTAACTTGATCAAGAAGTCTTCAAGTTGAATATGTGCGGAATATTTAGGTATATTCGCTGCACCTAGAGGAGTATTCTTGCGCTAATATACAGTTAGGTATTTATTTATATTATTCGCTTACCCTTTTATTATGTCGTTTATGTTTTTGGATCCTTGTATAGTTCTTCCACCATCCCTTGTCTTATACAAGGAGGGGTAGGACCCTCGTAGCTAACAAGTTCTTTCTTTTTCTAACAATCCCTGTTTATAAGCATCTCTTAAAATTTGGATTATATGTATTTGGCATTTCTTCGTCACTTTCATGATCTAGATAGTTTGACGTTTGGCAATCACATGCATTCTAGTTTGTTATTTTCTTAGAACGTTTTTTGTGTGCCTTTAGGTATAGATTGGATGTATGTTTGGAACATCAAGCTGCATGGTTGAAATGTCCATATCATAGTTTTGGATGTTAGCCACATATATCAAGACATGGCGGCGGATCGTCTGATGGTGTTAATGTAGGAGAGCTTTTGGATCACCATCGGACGACCCTCAGAAGGGGACGGAGATGGCTGGTGCCAGTGGCGGACTTGGAATTTTGGACTAGGTGGGACACCACGGTTATGTAATGGTTTTATTTGGTGCCTTTTGTTATAAAAAACAATTTACTGAAAATTAGAGTAAATGATAAAAATTTGAACCACGCAACATATTTCCATGTTCATCTTAATTTAAAAAATACATGTGATTTGTACCTTTAAAATTTGTTCTGATCTTAAGCTATTATGATTAGAACCTAAACGATAAAATGATCAACTTAATTCACATTGAAATATATTTTAAAATCCTATATTATATTATTGCTTGTAAAGTTTCAGATACATCAATGAAATCAGGTATATCGTTTAGGGATTTTTACATAATTTACTCTACAAAATACCATAACTCAAGATAGAAGGCAACAAATATATAAAATGATAAATAATCTCATATAAAATAATCAATATCATATTTTATTTACCTCATCTATTTTTCATACTTTGGAAACAATTCACAATACTCTAATTATTAGTAGGATCTAATATATTTATTTCAATAAACGTGAGTATAGTGTTAGTAATATTTTTTTATTATAGTTGTTACATTAATTATTAATAAAAAGTTTATGTTGGATAAAGAATACGTACTTAGAGAAAATTTTTATGGATTGTCTTTTCAATCCATTGTCTTTCGCACATTTTATTATCTATAATTGTGTTTGAAATTGAAAGGAATCAAATCACCAATTACAAAAATAATTCGTCAACATGCTTTTAGTATATAAAGTAAAAATAGAATTTATTTGAAGATAATAAGAATCATTTAACGAGGGATATGGTTTTAGCTTGAAAATTTTGATTGGAAATATGATTATGACTCCATACCTTTTGGTCATTATCAAATTAATGTTGCGTTCAACTATATTAGCTAAGAAACATCAAGTGCATGCGTGAGATTAAGGGAAATTATATTAATTGAGAGAGAGATTAACTTGAGGAGAATGGATTATCGAGACAGACGCGGATTATTGATGCTGTGTAAGAACTAATGGAGGGCATCTGATTACAAGGAGAGGATTGTAATTGGATTACTAAGCGGGGGGAGGGGGGGACACGTGCCCTGTCTGAACAAAGTGTGCGTCCACCTCTAGCTGGTGTGTATCCCGATGGTGATCCGGCAGCTCCCTTGCGTTACAACACCCGTTGTAACAGTAGAGGATCCACTCTGATCAAGATACACTTGAAGCCAGTTGATGGCATGCTTGTGTTCTCCAAGGAATGTAATGGAGCCTTATATCAAAGGAGCAATTCTTAGGTATTACTCAACTGATTCTATTTGTTGCTGAGCAGTGGAAGCAACAGACCCAAACTTCAAGCAAACATGCAAATACATGGATTTACAATGTTCACCCGTAACTAAGTTATGCCCGTGAATGGTAACAATTAGTTGTACTATTTATGGAGAAAAATACATAGTATAGAGAGAACACTTACTCCCACACTAATAGATTCCCGTATTAGATGGATCCGAACACCCATATGAACGTTCATTTCGGGATGAGGGTGTTGCCCCCTACAATCGCTGCAAGAGGGGGCGCAACTGCTCCCCCCTAACCCTTCTCACCCAAACTTGTTGATTGGGCAGCTAAACCCCAGTTTTAGTAGGGTATGGTGTCACTGAGGGGTAGGTTAGGGAAAGATGGGGTGCATTAGATGGTTCTTCAGCCAGATTTAACAGAACAAATGGTTATGATTCAAGACATATGAATACTACTGTTATCATCATTAGCAAATAAAAGGGGAAAATCCAGTCTTGGATCATATTTTACTCTTGTTATTTTGGATTCTCAACATTCCAATACTAATCTTTTTATCACAACATATCTATCTTTTTTAAAATCGGAATAGTCAATCTCTACAAAATGTCAAGACAAATATCATTGCTTCAAACACCGAACACCATGCAAACAACTAACGACGAAGAACACAATATTTAATGTGGAAGTGATTAGCATCATATAAAAGGAAAGTTCACAAGGAAAAAAACCAGGGGATGAATCGATCACCTCTCACCATTTGCGAGAAAAGATTCACTATAGTAGAAGACATAGCATAACATCGAACGAGAGAGTCTTTGCTCTTGATCACACGAATTTCCTCTCAGCTACGTCGTTTCCCTCAAATCTCAATGGATCAAGACTCTGATGAGATATGATCAAATTGCTTTTCTCATAACCAAATATCTAATTAAAATCCCAAAATACCTATCCAAATTAGTACTTGCAAGCATAGCCATGGTAGATCTAAGAATTATGCTTCCATGAGTATCATCCACTCCCAACTTTGATGCATTAACCACGTAAAACTATTGTTGAGGTATGAAATTTCTTTCATCCCAACAAAAGGCATTGTTGCTACGTGTCAAAAGTTACATATACAAATTGCTCTAAGAGCAAAAATGCTAATTTAAACACAAGTAAAGTGGCTTTTACAGCCTGCCAAAACAAGGTAACTTCCCCTCAACATATGTACAGAAACTTCTAATCTCCATGTGATCAGCCCACAATGAAGAGAAGCAAGGAAAAATACAACCCCTCGCATTTATGCATTCTCTAAATCCATGGAACGAGTAATTCCACCATCATATATCTTACCATGTTGCCAGGATCTGATATGTGTTGCATCAGATCTCCCTAACTAGCATTAAAAATGTGGTATACAACATGACACATGGGGAATTGATCTAATCCATGGAGTGATGAAGCCTAGGAACAAAAAACCTCACTATACAAGTCGAGCCGAGAACTATTTCAAAGTAGCTACTTGGTGCTTTGGATATCCTCACAGCTATGATGTGTGACCTTGCCTTCTACATCTTGAAGACTGAGGCATACCACAGTGCAGTCATCTGCTGATGAAGAAGACTTGAGTTTCCACGCTCTTGCAGCGGCTTTAACTATAGCCTTTGCTGCATCCTCCCGTCTCTTCACTGACCATGCAATGGACGCAACTTCCTCATTGCTGAGAACATCCCACACCTGCATTACCACAAGATTAATGTAAGCTTATATGATTCAAACAAAACAAAACATGCAATGCATTTCAGTAAACAGTTCAGTATGGAATAACGATCGAACGGATTAGTTCAAGGCATCGAGACTTTCTGAATCTCTAAACTATTCATGTGCATCGCACAGAAGACAGAAAAAACATATTGATTAAAGACTCTAGATTCAACTGTTGTTTTAACCCACTGCGTTGATAGAAATGTTCTAGCCATGGTTCACACACTATCTAGATCTATACGTGTATATTAAGTACGCAAAGACCTTAGACAAGAACATCCTATGCAATTCAGTGGTAGGGTATGCTAGGAACCATTTTACAGGCAGTAAACTTATGTGGGGAAGATAAAGAGCAAGCACTTCTGACATGAAAGATAACTTCTATATGAAAAATCTGTCAAGGGCACACCATTCCATGAGAAATTTGATGAGTATGTGATATCTTCACTAATACAAAATAGACCTTTGAAAATAATCAATTGTAGTATGCCTAGAGAGTCAATGATTAACCAGTCCTGTGAGATATCTTGTAAGTTGTAACATGGCATACTATTACAGTGACATGCATAGCCTACACTGGTCAATGTTGGATAAGATCGCAGAGAACACCATGGAGGTCAAATCTTTTACTATACATATATTCTTGTTAAGATGTCAGTTGGCACACATAAGAACTCATGTATAACTGCACATAAATTTTCAAATCTATACAAGTACATTTATAATTGGTACATTTGAGAGTACTATGAAACTAAGATGCGTGATTGGCTAATGTTCACCTTGTTTAAGCCTAGTACTCCACCCATCTTGATTAGGATTTGTTACAAGCTGCTGGCTGCCTATACTAGAAAAAGTAGGGCTTTCATACCACTTCTCCCTTATAGAATGACGATACGATTCTCGTGTTGTGACGAATCACTTTATACTTCGACTTCCTTCCTTATCTTGTTAATGTAGTTTTATCCGCATTATATTTCAAAAACATAACAAGACATCGTGACGAGAATGAGCTGTTGAGAGTATAGGACAGTTTGATCACTCCATCTAAAACCCAACCGATTGGATTTGGAATCTATTACCACAAGTAGGAGTTAGGAAGTTACCCCATCAGTTGCAAGGATGACGAACTGGTCCTGCTCACGCACACGGCGGTACGACACACGTGGAACGGCAATAACCCCATAATTCTTAAGCTGGAAGTCGCCAAATGCCCGTGCCATAGCCAGGCCAGGGTAATCCTCATCTGGCAGCCACACTCGATGCCTGTTGGGATCATCTCTCAATGCAAAGACACGACCATTACTCTTCTTTATCCTCTCAGCCTCATCTACATAAGGCCAACTTCTCTCAGGCATTTTGACAAACACTAAACATGCAACTCAAATTATTTAAAATGACAAAAGTGGGGAGGAGGCAAAGAAGGAGAGCTCACGAGGGAGATCGGGCTTGAGGTCAGTTGTGAGCTGGATGGCCTCTAGATTGCCCTCTTCGTTTAAGGTGCCCAATATGGCTCTGGAGTCTCCAAGGTTTGCTATAATCAAATCCTTTCCCTGCATTTCAGATACCATCACACCATCAGAGCATATAGGAAGAATATTTCCATCTTAAAACATAATTATTTAAATCCCAATAATTATCTGTAAAAATTATTAAATATATTAAATGTAATGATCGAACGCAAGGCATGTGTGACCAGGTCCAACCCAACAACCCATCGTAGTCCAGTATGAAAACAAGAAACAAAAGTCTCAATTTTGGCCTCGCAATATCCACATTATTTTCCCTTTTAATAAAAGAAGAGAAATTAAATATTTCTACCTGTTTGATAACGGTCACGGCAGTGGTGCCACTGGCGTAACAGCAGCTCAGGCGGCCGAGCTCCCTGTCCATGGCCTTGAACGCCCCCAAGCACGCTTCCTTCCACTCGTCGAACATCTCCGGCGACGAGCAGCTGTAGTACTCCTCATCCTCATCCTCTGAACTATCGTCCTCATCGTGGTCATCGTAGTTGCCGACCTCTCGATCACAACCGTCCGAAGTATCATCGTCGTTGGACGGAAGAAACGCTTTGATCCTCTGGGAGAGCAAGAGGGAGGGGAGGTTGTCCCTCACCAGCTTGCTCGCTATGTGGCCGTTCCTCCCGTGGCCGTCAAACACCCCGCACAGCACCCCCTCCTCCGTCGCGAACCCCTGTCGATTACACGGGCAATTTTTTCATCATTTTGATATTGGCAACGGCAATTTCACCGATCACAACTTTAGTGATAACATTCTTCTTGGTATAAATTCTACAAGAAAAATATAAAAGCTGGATTTTGATCTTCAGAACAGGTCCTCTGCTCAACAACGAAATGATTAAAGCTAGTTCGATACCCGACCATTTTCCCTTCTCCATTCGATTCCTTTTGTTTAGGATATACTTAGATGGCTTTTAGCTTTGCTTTATATGTTCCCAGTTGACTCTTTTTGCTTATTGCTTGCAGCACTAGCTCTAGTGCTCCACATATGCAATTAAAAAAGATGGAATCCACTGAGAGGCTTCTTTAAACTTGAAAAGCAAGGAAACGAAAGCAAAGCATGAGAGGATAACTATCCATGTTGGAGTATCCACTTTGGGGAGCACGATCTAATATCATCCAACTCGGATTCTATGCGATAAATCAAATACATCGCATGGACCTGGTGCTGTAATTCTTACCTCTCAAGTCACAAATATTGCAAAGTCCCAACTAATCAGAAAAAGGAGAAAGAGAACAACCCAAAGAAATTTATCTCCAGTATCTCTTCACAAAAGCTGGAAGGTATAATGACCATTTGATGGTACCTGGCAAAGGATGGCAGAGTCCTGGTTGGTGCCTCTCTTGCCTTGTCTTGTGTGGAGAGAGACCATGATCCTGCTCTTCACACCACGAGGAGAACGTAGCCCTTGATCATCGTCGGCGACCATGCGATGTCCCTTCTCCAGAGAGTGGCAGAGACCCATCAAACTTTGCTTATGTGTAAAGAGAGGGAGATGGAGGGGGAGAAAGGGGAAGATCGGAGAGGGGTGGGGGTCTTATAGGAGGAGCAAGTGGAGTTTTTCTCGTTGATAATAATGTGAGGTGATGATGGTCCGTGGTGTGGGGGCCGACGCAGAGTTGGAGTTTATTGCTTGTGGGGATCGAGAGGAGTGACGCGTTTTGGTTAAGTATTGACCGTCATCTGATGACGATTCAAAAGGGTATGGGGATTGTCTTGTGCGTCTCGCTCGTGTGATGTTCCTCATCAGCATCTCTATTTCTTCATCACCTCTCGTTAGTCGTTACTCGTACTGGTCTGAAATCTCGCGCTCCTGCGAAGGTCCCAATCGGGAAATTTTGAATAGAGATGTCATAATAGATACATTGCATGTTGAATCAGAAATATCTGATATTATGCAATTCTTTATTCGTTCAATTTGAACTCTGTATCGGAGAGCTGGAAAGATTTTATTATTAGAGAAAGTATAAACACGTTGATATAATCAGACAATTACAATCTATGTTAACATCATGATGTAGATGGCTAAATTTATAGCATTAACTGAAAATTTTGATGATATCACTCTCGCCTTCTTTTGTTAGATTGGTGATCATAAAGTTGAACTAAACCATAGTTTACTCAAACCATGGTGTGGTTAAGAGGGATATAATGGTCAAAATGAAAGCCTCCTCCCCTACCATATGATCTAATCGAATTGTTGGATGTCCTCCTCATTCAAATGGCTATGCTTCACTTTATTCAAGTACGATCTAACAGTTATAATGAAATGTGGAAACGAGGATGCATTACACGAGATATCGTTGGGAGGATCTGTTCCTTCTATTTGAAGGACCTGACTGTGTTTGGAGAAGGTGTATTACTCAGAAGGAATACTATATTATCCCCACTCACTGTCATACCCTTAAAGCAGGAGGACATCACTCGGGAAAGAGCACCACATACAAGGTGCTTCAGTGTGGATTCTACTGGCCATCTTTGTTTCGTGATGCATCTGATTTTGTACGGTCGTGTCCTATCTGTCAAAGAATGAGAAGGATAATTGGATCTCGAGACGAGATGCTCATGCAACTGGTGATATTTTTGACATTTTTGATGCACGGGTTATTGATTTCATGGGTCCGCAATAGTAATGGACATGAGCACATCTTGTTGGCAGTATATTATTTATTAAGGTGGATGGAGGCTATTACAACTAGAGTCGCAGACAACAAGATTGTCTGTAAGTTTTTGAAGGACCACATTACTGCTAGGTTTGGGTTCCCAAGGTTCTTATATTAGATGGTGTAGTCATTTTGTAAAAAGAGAAATGAAGAATTTAATCAAGGACTATGGATTTGATCATAGAGTCTACCACCCACAATTGAATGGTATGACAAAGGTTTCGAATAGAGAAATGAAGATTATTCTTCAGAAGTTGGTTCATCTTGATAGAAAGAATTGGTCACAGTTATTGGATCAAGTTCTATTGGCCTACATGACGACCTACAAGATGCTACTCGACACTTCATCTTTTAAAATGATTTATGGTAAGTCACGCCATTTTCCCATTGAATTATTGCATAGATGGTCAATAGAGAAGATAAATTGGAGTTGTTACCTAGGGAATTTTTGACATGAATTGAGCCTGTACGAACTCATAGGAGATCAAAAACTGTACGTATGACAACAACGTGATATATAAGGACAAAGTTAAGAAGTGGCATGATCAATACATGCTGTACACGAACTTTTTCTCGGGATAAAAGGTATTATTGTTCAATGTAAAGTGAAATATTTTCCGTGAGAAATTAAAATAAAAAATGGACGAGTCCTGGCATAGTAAAGGAAGTGCACAGTAATGGAAGTGTAGAAATATCTGATCTCACATATGGTGCATGATCCTTCTTGATGAATGGACAATTGTTGAAGTACTTTGTAGAATCCAATGAACAGTTAGTCGAAGTTGAATAGGTTGACTTCATGTAGACTAATTTCCACGAAGACATTCCAAGACATTCTACGTGAAGACACAACAGAAGATTCAATTCCGAGTAGATTCAGCATCCTAGAAGATTCCCATTTCCTTCCTTCCTAACACTAATTCATCACATTATTCTATTCGTTTTGTGAGATTAGATTCTCTCTTCTTAAGATCATAGCTCTATACTTAGGCTATTTAAGGCTAAGTAGAGGGGAGACCTGAACCCATATTCTGTACATTCCTTGTACTCAGCCCCTTCTAAGGTTCCATTCCTTATTCCCACTTACGCTATTTCCAGCCAATATAGAACGATCGAGCCCATGTTTGTTCATTCTCTTTCATTCAGCTAATCTTTGCTAACCTATTCCTTGTACTTCATTCCTACACTTAGGCTATTTTAAGCCTAAGTTTAAGGGGGCTTGTACCTATTTCAGTTCTCTTACAATCGTTTTATACTTATTACGAGTAATGTCCTTGATTTCTCTTTGTGTCATGAGGACATGACACAAGCTAAGTATAGGAGGTGTATGCATATATTTCATATATACTTTATCCATATCTCATACTTTAAAATGATTTCTTATTATTATGAGTTATGGGTATTAGGAATTTAAAACTAATTTCCGTAAGAAATATTTATAAACTATTTTGAAAATCTTTAAATCTAAGTGACATAATTTTTGTATAAAAATCTATTACAAATGATTTGCAAAAAGGTTACAAATATCTTTGATACATTATTTTGGTATATACTTACAAAATAGATAAAAAAATCTCTAAAAATTGTACTAACTAATAAGTGATTTTATCCCTGACACTTTCACATCACACAAGACTTGTGTAGTTCAAGATATTTGATTGAGAGTGACACTTAACTCAGAGTTTACCATTCTTGGTGATTAATATTTCTAGAACTTAATAACTCAAACTCTCTAGTTTGAAAGATATACATACTATGTTGTGTGCAATATTTATTCTCAAATGAATATGACCAACACTTCACTTGCACGATTGCATAGACTTTGTGATGAGTCATTGTTTTGTTCCAGATGAGATGTTTGAATTTGTATATGATTAAATGATGCTAGAGTTTGGGATAACATTGAGTATTGCTTTATAAAATCTGAGTGTCAGTACCTTAGCCAATATGAGAAGAATATTTTTATATTATCTTGATTTAAACCTAAGTTCTAATGTGTGTTAAAATCATAAAATTGTTGATCAATATGCACCAAGTTGGTAAAAATTGTGGAGCTATCCAAAAACAAAAGAAAGGAAAAAATGTGCAAAAGAAAGTTCATACATTCTAAAGATAAAATTCAAAGATCTTATATCAATGGCGAGTGCTCCCAACCTTTTCAAAGTGTATACTTGGACCAAATCAATTAAGTTATATGAGTCGGGCGAGAATGATAAAATGTCTCTACATCGTTAGTGATGCAGGTTTGTGTGTTGAAGGTATAATAGATACTCAAAAAAGAGCACCCCGGTGTATTTCAGAAAAACAAATGCAGCTGACTCAACATTCTTGACGGACATAATTGGTTAAAACTTGAAAAATACTTGTTTGTGTTATCAATCGAGAGATCCTTGTTCCATGTACAGAGAAAAGAAATGACAAAAAATGATATGCTCCATATTTGGCCATTCCATCTGACAACTAAAGAGACGGTGGAATGAAGTGAGACTTTATTTATTTTCTAGAGTTGAGAGTTGGGTCCTAAGGAACATCTTTTAAACTGGAACATCAGACGAAGCTTGGACTCTACACTTGTACATGTAATCCACACCAAATGTCATACATCATATATTTATATGTATATAGAGAGTTTGATAATTAGGAAAGTTGAGTTCCTTTTGACTAAGACTTGGTTGCACTGAGTTTGAGAGTCACATGAAACTTGTGTCCTGAATGTCAAGTTTTGTACATCACATGCACAATCGGGGATTCAATTAATTTATTTGCTCGAGGATGAGCAAAGTTTAAGTATATGTCGATGATGAATCCATATCCACCATCTTTATTTCTATTATTTATCACTCTATCTTACTCGATTGATTTTTCTTGGGTTGTGTTGATAGTATTTCACTCTTACTCATTAGAATTAAAAACCCAAGAAATCCTCTAACTCAAGGAGTTGGGGGATAATCTTTCCTTACTCATTTTCTAGGTTAGAAAAATCCCACATCCTGCTTATCGTTCACCAACATTGAGTATGAGGTCATTGTACTTCACCACTTAATTAAAGAGACCCAAGCATTTGGAAGTCACTCATTAGCAAGAAAGGGCAAAATGAAACATCAATCAACATACTCGCATGGCTTAGAAAAGTCCACCTTCCACAACATTCCCTTAACCCCCCACATCTCTGATGAATCTCGTATTCATCATGCTAAAAACTGCTTATTAAACCCCAAGCTTAACCATTCCAATAAAAATCATATTTAATTCTCTATTTTTATCCTGTATTATATTGTGTATAATTAACCTTTAATTATTTGTATTTAATTTTCCTTATTTTTATTGTATCATCAAAAATCCCTAAAAATTAGATAGATAATTGTTTATAATTCACTGACCCTTTAAAAAGATTAAAAAAAATACAAAAAAACAAATCAAAGATAAAAATCAGTGTTTTTATCCCCATAAAAAATACCCCCAAAAATATGTTTTGTACAAATGACCTCTTTTAGCTTTTTCTCCAACATGAAAGTTGTAGATCTCGTTGAGACGAGCAACTTTCATATTTTGACTTTTTCCTAATTTTACCTCTAAATATTTATTTTATAATTTTCTTTGTAATTATACTTTGAATTTTTTTGATTGGGCCACGTGGCGCCCTCTGGGCCGTCCACGTGGCCGCTCCCCATTCCGCCACCCAGCGCCTCCCTTAGCCGTTGGATCTGCCTCTTTCCGCCTGCATCTCACCATCCATCGCCACTTTGCTCCGCACCCTTAGATCCTAACTCCAGATCTAATCCTTGCCGTTCACCAGCACCCAAACCTCAGCCAACCGACCCCCCTTCCTATAAAATCACCTCCTCCGCCACCGTCGACCTTTGTCCACCATTTTAGGCATAAGCCCAGTCTCCCCCCCCTCCGTTGTCAGAGGAGGGGGCGGGGCGTCGAGGCGATAATGGCTTCTCGCCCGTTGTCGACCCACAGCCAAATGGCTGTGCAGCGGATGCCACCAGGCTCCGCCAAGCTCCGAGGCCCAGCTGACTTCGCCAGGCGATGACCCGAGGCTCTCTTGCGCCTCAGCCCAAGCTACCTCCTCCGCCATCCGCCTTGCTCCGACGAGGCAATTTTCCCTCTCATTTCTCCGATTTTTCCCAAACCCATCACTTGTCGCCAACCTCACCTGACTACCCTCCTACCTTCACCGATCATTGAACATCCTCGCCGACCACCTCTCCCCTCTCCAGGCCTCCTCCTCGCTCCGACCCATCTCCTCTTCCATCACCGGAGAAGGATCCCAGGTCCACCACTCTCTCCGCCCCATTGGACCTCCACTCACCTCACATCACATACTTCACATCTCCACAAAATTCACGCACGCTTCGGCTATCACTTTTAACGACTGCAGGTCAATGGTCGGACTGCAAGCCATCTCGCTGATCTTGGATCTGCACGCTGATCCCTTCCTCCGCCTCTCCATTTCAGACATCTACGGAGCTATGCTAGTCCTCCACAAGCTTCGCCAAGGTCTTATCCATCTTCACCGACCTTCAGGCGAGCCTGTGGCAGGCGGTGGAGCTCCACCAAGTTCACCGGAGCCCCGCCTCCTCCGGTGAACCACGACGGAGGAGAAAATACAGATACCGTCCGGTCACCTCGATCAGACGGCTTGCATGACGACATGTGGCCGACCCGAGGCTCAGTCCGCACCAACAGGCTCGGGTCACCCGAACCTCGAGCCGAACCTCTAGACGCTGCCATGTGACCCGAGCCAGAGGAGTCCAACCGAGCCTAGGCACCTCACGTGCACCGCACGTGAGGGCTAGGGTATTTTGCAGGATAGACCCCGTAACTTATGTTATTTGCAGAATGGTCCCTAGGCACGTGCCTCACGTGCATGCCTGGGTAAATTACAAGGAGGCCATCCAAAGTTTCAGAAATTACAAAAATGCCCCTACGCTATGGAAAATTTATGAAGGGGCCCGTGCGGTTTTTCGTATTTGCATTTAGGTCCCTCCAGGGACCTAAATGCAATATTTATCCTTTTTATTTCTTGCATTTTTATTACAATTATGCCCCTGCATTGTTTTCTTCATAACTTGAGCATCGTAGGTCCGAATTGCATGATTTTAGTGTCATTTTGATCCTTGTTTTGTCCTCTATATCTTAGCATAATTAATTTTCTAATTTGCCACTATTTTTAAAGAAGTAATTTTTTATGTGAAAACTGAGACCCGGTTATCCTTGTTCTTGCTCTGATCTGATGATTGCTCTTCATATCGTGATTAAAATGACATTAATTTCTAATTCTATTCTGTTGCTCATATTTTTAGGGTTTAATTGTAAACATTTGCTGAGCATACATGTTCCTTGCACAATTACTCATGCATCATTTTTAAATTGCATAAAGACCATCTAAAAATTACATGCATCTTAGTATTGCATTGTCATTCACATCTGTATCATGTGGACCTGAAATTGAAATTGATTCGCACTTGTGCTTCTTGAATCGAAATTCGATAAATATATTAAGTAGCTGTGTCCTTGCGTTCGACCTTGGTAGACTTGCAAAGTATAAATACTCCACAACATTCAAAGGATTGTGGTTTTTGCTTAACCAAATTTGCCTCCTATACTACGATATTTATTCATTCTTAATGAGGCAAATTTGACGTTCATCAAATGGCGTCGTTGCCGGGGACACGGCTTAACTTAATTATTGGATTTTGATTTTCTTTGTTGAATAATTTCAAAATTTTTAGGTCCTCATTTCACGCATCATTATATCTGCTGATTTAATTTCTCCGAGTATTCTAACTTTTCTCTTTTGTGGCAGGGCCCATGAAAATCGAGGATGCTTGGTTCTCATGGAGGTGTGAAGTTGGAAGCTTCCGCTGAAGAGGCTATAGAAGAATTTGTGAAGAAATTTTAGGAGTATTTGATCTGACAACCTGCATTGCATACTGTAAAAAATGTGTGTGCATATTTATTTCCAGTTTTGCATGTTGTAAAAAAGAAGAAGAAGAAGTAGATCACTTGATGATCTACCCCCCCTCCCCCCCTACACACACACATCTACACTTGCACATACACACTCACCCCCACCATCTCCCCCTTTATATTTCACTCTCTCTCTCTCTCTGTGTGTGTGTGTATTTCACGAACCCCCTCCCCCTCACCCTTGTATCATAGAACAACTTCCCCCCTAATTCAGACCTTACTTAGGCTATTTGTAGCCTAAGTATAGGGGGACTTTCCAGCTCATCCCTCCCTCGTACTGTCTTCTTGTACTTAGATCAATATTGACCTGAGTATAGGAGGATCCTCCTCCTCAGTACCGCTATATCACCCTATATTTGAATCGAACCTTGTCTTCATGGCACTTGTGCTATGAGGACATAACAAAATTTAAGTATATAGGGGTATACCGTATATTACTGTATATTTACTTTAGCCTTAGCTCATGTTTTTAAAACTTTATAAATTTTATTTTCGGGTTGGGTTTTGGTAAACTTGTGAACCGAGTGTTGTAAAAACCTTGTAAAAATGGTTTATTAAAATTGAGGGATTAATGTTTGTAAATATTTCTTTTCAAAAAAAATTAAAAACCCTTCTTGGAATTAGACTCTAACTACTAGGCTTAGTAGACACTTTCAGTGAGGGAACTTTGGTCTCCCTTAGCAGAGTGGGTGGTTTAGAGGACACCGCATATGGCTCCGTCCTTAAGGATCACATGTCCGTTTATTGGCCCATACTTATACCCATACTGGCTGAGAGTGGATACTTTTATTCATTTGATCCTGGGCCAGTCATTGTCTCTCCGAAGAATTAAAAAACAACAAAATTAAAATCCATAAAAATCTGTAATAGTCAAAAATCACACAAAAACCACTAACCTAGGAGTTGGTGTATTCCTGACACATTCACACTCACTCAAGGCTTGAAGATTTTGAGGACACTGGATTTCTGTGATCTTGAGAGTCTGAGTTAACATGCCTTAGTCATTAGGGTTTTTAAACTTAAATATCCACACTTCCCTAGTTTGAAAGATTTGAGAGCTATATTGCACTCTTTATCTCTACTTTCAAAAGAATATGATCGGCACAGTCACTTCCACAACTGCATGATTGATGAGATGAGTTGAGATATCACTTGAGGAACTAGGATCAGAGATTTGAGCTTAGATCCGATCTAATGATATTCGAGGATGAGATAAAGTTAATGAAGGCTTCAGAAAACCTGAGTGTCAGCAAAACCCTAGCTAATATGTGAACAAGATTCATATGCTATCTTCTCGATATTTACCTAAAGTGCCAGGGTGTGATGAAACTTAATTGTTGATCAGTGCGCGCCAACTTTTGGTAAAAACAGTGGAGCTAGTCAACAAAAGCAATGAAATGTCAAAAAAAAAGGCTCTATCATCTAAGTCAAATATTAAATGACTTCCACCAATGGCGAGCGTTCCCAAATAATTTCAAAGTATCGACTTGGACCAAGCGCTAATTAGGACCAAGGAGTCGGGCTGACACCACAAAAAGGGCTCTGCATCGTAAGCGATACAAGTTTGGGTGTAGAAGGTATCTAAGATACTCAGAAAAGACACACCCTGATGTACTCCCAGAAAAACAAGTGTAGACAACTCCAACTCTTTTGACGGACACATTGATCAACAATATAAAAATTTACATGTGTTGAGTAAAAAGGCACTCGAGAGGCCCCTTGTTCCAATGTGAGGGTGAGAAAATAGACACAATCCCATTACCTCCATCATCTGGCCTCATCAACATTTCAAGTCTGACAAACTAATGAGACGGTTGACTGAAGCAAGAATAGACTTATTTCCTAGTATTGAGGATTAGGTTTAGAGAAGAGTCTTTGGGACTGGAACTTTGAGTGATGCATCGACTCGGCTCTCATGAAATGCAGTACACTAACTTTCATATCCTTATACTATATGCACAAAAAGAGAGTATGATAATTAGAGAAGTTGGATTCCTTCTGACTAAGGCTTAGATAAACTCAGAATTTTAGGATCTCTTAAATTGAGGGTCTTCGAAAGATTGAGCCTTGAAATCTTCACTTGCACAGTCAGGAATTAATCCGACTCCTTCATTCTTTAGATGCTCGAGGACGAGCATGGTTTAAGTATAGGGGTATGATGAATCTCGTATTCATCATGCTAAAAACCGCTAATTAAACCCCAAGCTCAACCATTCCAATAAAAATCATCTTTAATTCTTTATTTTTATCCTGTATTATATTGCGTATAATTAACCTTTAATTATTTGTATTTAATTTTCCTTATTTTTATTGTATCATCAAAAATCCCAAAAAATTAGATAGATAATTGTCTATAATTCACTGACCCTTTAAAAAGGCTAAAAAAATAAAAAAACAAATCAAAGATAAAAATAAGTGTTTTTATCCCCCTTAAAAATACCCTCAAAATACATTTTGTACAAATGACCTCTTTTGGCTTTTTTTCCAACAAGAAAGTTGTAGATCTCGTCGAGACGAGCAACTTTCATATTTTTACTTTTTCCTAATTTTGCCTCTAACTATTTCTTTTATAATTTTCTTTTTAATTATACTTTGAATTTTTCTGATTGAGCCACGTAGTGCCCTCTGGGCCATCCACGTGGCCGCTCCCCATTCCGCCAACCAGCGCCTCCCTTAGCCGTTGGATCTGCCTCTTTCCGCTTGCATCTCACCATCCATCACCGCTTTGTTCCCCACCCTTGGATCATAACTCCAGATCTAATCCTCGCCGTTCACCATCGCCCAAACCTCAGCCATTTGATCTCCAACCCATCCTGAGCTTCTCATCGCGCCACGTCACCCCATTCTTTTCCACCGTACGATCAAGCCAACCATCTCATCTTCATCGCACACCCCCGCTCCGCTCTCAGCCCTTGATCTGACTCCCAGATCAAATCCCAATCGTCCATTGGCGCCCAAATGCCAGCCATCTGATCTTCTTTCCATCTAACGACCCTCCACCTACCACGTCACCTCTTCACCTTCCACCGTTAGATCTCCCCCATCATTCAATCCCGGCCACTATCTCGCGCCCTAACTTCAGCCGTGCGATCAGATCTTCGGATATGATCGCAACTCTCCACTCGCCCCCTATCCCAGCCGTTGGATCATGGGATCCAACGGCTCAACCGTCGTCTCCTACCTCGCGTAACCCCCGCCCCCAGCCGTTTCACCTCGCCAACCTATCACCCCCTTCCTATTTTGGAAGGTGACTCCGGCCATCCCTCTCTCTCCTAACGGTTTTCCCAAGAAGACCTTAGATCCGCCATCTTCGCGTCACCTACATCCTTCCTCCTCCATTACTCACCAGCCATCAATCGATTATTCAAGCACACCCCACCACCTTGTAACCGACCCCCCTTCCTATAAAATCACCTCCTCCGCCACCGTCGACCTTTGTCCACCATTTTAGGCATAAGCCCATTTCCCCCGCCCCTCTGGTGACAGCGGAGGGGGCGGGGCGTCGAGGCGATAACGACTTCTCGTTGGGTGTCGACCCACGGCCAAATGGCTGTGCTGCGGACGCCACCAGGCTCCGCCGAGCTCCGAGGCCCAGCTGACCTCGCTGGGCGATGACCCGAGGCTCTCTTGAGCCTCAGCCCAAGCTACCTCCTCCGCCATCTGCCTTGCTCCGGCGAGCAATTTTTCCTCTCATTTCTCCGTTTTTCCCAAAACCCATCAGGCATTGCCACGCCTCCCTACCCGATCGAGTCCCCGAAGCGACGTCAGCCTACCACGTAAGCTCGAGCGTCCGAGCCCGAGCCTCAACTACGAGCCATCCGGACCTCAGGCACGGCCACCCCCGAGCCTCCGCCGTCATCCAAGCCTCCTGGTGCGCGTGCTACGTGCGCTGTGGGCAATTTACACTGACACCCCTAGCATTTCACAAAATTGCAAAAATACCCCCGCCAATGGGTAAATTACAAAAAGGCCCGCCGACTTTTTGAAATTACAGATAAGCCCCTTTAGGGACTTTTTTGTAAGGAAAACTTTGTTTTATTTACAGTTTAGTCCCTACAAAGTTCATTTTAGCATATCTTTCTCATACGGACTCCGATTTTAGCGTATAATATGTCATTTTGAAGCTACTTTTATGCTCTACAATTTAGCATAGCTTGTGATCAGATCTGAGGGTATTTACTAGTTATTATCATTTGTGAACCTTTGATGACATATGCAGGCTAATTTTTAACATATTGATGCTTGGGATTTTGATGATATTATTTGCAGGAATTCGGATGAGCATTTTTATCTGATTAAGCCTTCATTGGTTATTCTCAATAATTTAATCTTTACAAGGGTTAAATCGAGGATCAATTTATTTAACTCTCGACTTATCTGATCGATGATTAATTTTGAAGAGTATATTACATGGAATTTTTGATAGGATATTTATTGGTTAAATTCATTGTCCTGTTATTGGGAGTTGATAAATCTGCTGGGCGTTAATATCTTTTGATTTACGATTATCTCTCGAGAATTAATTACTAAATTTCATTGAGGATTGAATTATATACTTCGCAGATCCTGAGAATAATCGTCTCTGTTTATTTTCTTTGCATCACATCTCCATCATTGCATTGTATATTTTCTCAACACATAAATTAATTAACATTAATTAATTATTTAATATAAATTAAGACCACGCAATTAAGAATCACCATTCCCTTTGTTTGACCTTGGTAGACTTGCCAAGTAAAAATATTCCACAACATTCAAAGCTTGTGGTATTTTGATCGACCGAAATTCGCTTCCTATACTACAATTCCTCATTTTTAAAGAGGTGAATTTCGTGCTCATCAATCTCCTATTAGCAACAATCTTAGAAGCCATTACAATGTCATCCATAATATTTCTCTTAGGATGAACATGGTATGGGAGAAAGCGATGATAGAATAGTCTCGGGTCTCGACCTATCCAAGAGATGCAAGAGTTGCTCATAACCGGAGTTTGAATCTTTTGTTTGATTATGGTCAGAGACATCCAAATCCTGCATCTTCAATTTTTTATTCTTGTGAAAGTCCTCGTAATTCAGTTTATCTCCCTTTAACACCAAGGGTAGATGCTAGGCCGATGAATCACCCTCATCATCCTCACCCCAAACCCATGACTCAATTGGAGACGTCCATTACCATGCATGGAGGCGTATGGATAGCACTGCCCTTAGATCCGTTGAAAATGACTATCCAACTCTTGCCTATTGTTCACTACTCTAGTTAGTATTAGTAGCGGAGTCATTCCCTCTATTGAGATCTTTGTTCTGAATTTACGCTTTTGGGTCTCTACCTAATCATCGGATGACTACCAGAGGGAGATCTAAAGATGGATTCCTCGTCTTATAGGGTTTTCAAGCAGTTGTGAAAATCGATTATTTTATTTATTTAGAAATTGGGGAAGATAGAAAGAAGTCATGTCAGTGAATCAATGTCATAGAACAACAAAGTACGTTTTCGATTTGATATTCACTCATGATCTAGCCTGACCTGGTCGACCCAATCATGATATTGAAGGATGTGACCTTTTCTCGACAATTCCTACTCCTAAGAAGTCTAATTTTGGACAACATGCATGCAATTGTCTAGAATCTTTGCCACAATGAGATAGGTGGCGCTGGACAAAGCAATAGGTCTCAGATTCTCCACACAGGGACAAATTCCATATTGGGCAAGAGGAACGGAAGAGGTTGATTTACTCGTTCAAAACTCATATTCCCCTACCTCCGTACTTCAATCACCTTGACTACCTCTTGCCCCACCAATTCCCACAACTCCGTGAAGCAAAAAATGCAGAACCCATCCGGGCCGGCTTGTTTCTATTTTTTTATTTTTGTCGTATTTGAAGTGTATGTAATTTTAATTTAATCGGCTATTAATTTACGCTTATCATGGCTCAATCCACAAATAGATCAGTCTCAAGACAAAAATAAAATATAACTTCCAAGTCTACATTGGCATATTTATTGAGGAACTTAAAGCCTAATAGACAGGAACAAGAAAAAATGCATTGATGTAAATGTGCCTTCCTCTGTAGCCAATAATTGGATGAAGAGAAGTGGAGCAGTCCAAAGTTGCAGGACATTGAAAAAATGGTGATACAATTTCGAAGGGACCAAATCAAGTCAAACAATTATGCTTGTCACGAATAGAGATGATGAGTCGTAGTTGGACTGTGGTAATGGAGCTTCGGCCGTTCGATTTCGATCCAACGACGGGATAACGATTTCGATTTCGATCCTTGTCATGAATAGAGATGGTGCTTCCTGTATATTTTTCCTCTTATACTCTATTTCAAGCTTCTCGATATTTCTATTCCATCCTATTCCAATTGCACCGAAATAAAAAGACCGCAGAGTCAAATTGTACATTGTCGGCTTTCCTTATACTGTAGACCTGCTACCTACGCTCTCTTTGTCCGTGATCTCTTGCTTCCACTCAAAATAGATTTCTACTAAAATCAATATTTCATAATTCATAGTTTGTGATTTGCACATACATGCATACGCATAGGGAGCCATTTCAATAAGATGAAGTTCTTCGTAAGTTTAGGAAGCACAAATATTTTAGTAGAATACTCATGCAATTTGTATTATCGTTGCACATTGTAAATACAAAACTGCATATTATTATACAAACATTAAATTGCATATTATAATACAAATTATGTACACATTCTACTAAAATCATTGTGTAATTTTATATGCACCGGTGCCAAAAACACTCATTAAATATTATTTTTTTAAAATAAAACATTGAGGGATTTACTTAGTATTATTAGTAGAATATGTGTTTCAAATTTTGTCTAAAATAAACATTCTTAACAGGTTCATCTGGACAGCTCAATTTCAGCAATTCTGATACCGTTAAAATCTTGATGGAGGGGTTAGAAACCTCAAATTAAGTTGAAATTTTAATGACATCATGTTGATATATGGTGATATAAATCTCACATGAATTCATTTCAAAAAAATAATATATGATGGGTGTTTTTGGCACCGGTACATATAAAGTTATATGCACCTTGGTGCAAGCACCTCATTCTCATATATATATATATATATATATATATATATATATATATGGAAAAAATGGGGGGGGCAGCCAACATGGCTGCCCCCACCCCATTTTTCGGCGTTCTTTTATTTTTTTTAAAAAAATAAAACCATGTATATTCATCCATATATCCCTCCTATAAGCCATTCGAATTTCGTCAGAAACAGAGACTCCTACGGCCTCCATCTCGATGGTATCGATTTAAAAAAATCCTGTTACCGTTAAAAAATTACTGTCCGGATGGAGGCCGTAGGAGTCTCTGTTTCTGACGAAATTCGAATGGTATATAGGAGGGATATAGGGATGAATGTACATGGTGTTATTTTTTAAAAAAAATAAAAAAATTGCCCAAATAAGGCGGGGGCAGCCACATATGACCCTATATATATATATATATATATAGAGAGAGAGAGAGAGAGAGAGAGAGAGAGAGGATCCTACTCTATGGAGTAGGCAACTTAGCTACTCCATTTTCTTTTCTTTTTTTTTCAATTTTTTTTTATTTTTTTGAAAAATTCTTGCATGGATTTCATAACTATATCCCTCTAATATGCGATTTAGCTTTCATCAGAAACAGAGACTCCTACGACCTCCATCCAGACATTCATTTTTTAACGGTCATAGATTTGTTGTATTTTTCATGTTTTGGATGGAGGGCGTAGGAATCTCTGTTTCTGACGAAATTTGAATGACATATTAGAAGGATATAGTTATGAGAATCCATGGAAGCATTTAAAAAAAATTGAAAAAAAATTATTCCTCTCTCTCTATATATAGGAGTGATCCTATGAGAGTAAAAAATTGTGAGAGCATGAGAGGAATGATTCTGGATTACATGATTTTGTTTTCTCTCTCTTCGGTGAATCATGTGTTCCAGAAGTACTCCTCTCATGCTCTTACAACTTTTTGCTCTCATAGGATCACTATGAGAGCCAAAACCTGTGAGAGTATGAGAGCATGAATTTTGGACCACATGATCCAACCAGGAGAGAGAAAACAGAATTATGTGGTCCAGAATCATTCCTCTCATGCTCTCACATTTTTTGCTCTCATAAGATCACTCTTATATATACAGGGTAAAATGGGGTTGTCCCCTTGGGAGGAGCTAACTTAGCTTCCCTTGCCCATTTGGTTCGATTTTTTTTGAAAATTTCTTCCATGGATTTTCATCAATATATCCCTATATTATGTCATTAACATTTCGTGCGAAACAGAAACTTCTATGGCCTCCATCCAGACGTGGTCGATTTTAGCAATTCTATTACCGTTAAAAAAATACTGTCTGGATGGAGGCCGTACAAGTCTCTGTTTCGCATGAAATTTGAATGACATAATATAGGGATATAGTGATGAAATTTCACGGAAGAAATTTTCAAAAAAGAAAATCGGACGACATGAGGTGATGGGAGCCAAGTTAGCTCCCCCAAGGAACAACCCCATTTAACCCTCCTCCTCCTCGAAGTAGACAATACCGTACGTGGTGTGTCCTCCATTGAAAGCCTTGATGTGGTCCTTTAATGACCTTTCGTGCTTGAAATCCGATCCGCATATGCAATACCAAAGCTTCCTACAATTCTTCTCGTGCGTCCTCCAGTCACCCCTCACAGAGAAGGCCTTTCCGCACTTCCGGCACATGAAGGGCTTGATCCCATGATTCCTCTTGTAATGCGTCTGCAAAGTCCTGAAGTCCTTTAACGGCTTGGACCTCGGATGGTTGATGTTGTTACGGCAGCCGGGGGCGCAACAGTAGAATGAATGGCAACCGCAGCATCGCTATTGGCTGCGTTCCTCGCACTGGCTCTCTTCTGTACCGCGAGCCGTGCCCCCACATGTGCATCTATTGTTGCAAGGGGGACTTGTGCAAGTGACCTCACAGGAAGTGCCAATGCAGGTGGCGTAGGAGAGGGTGCGCGAGGCGGCGTAGGCATGCGGTAGTAAGCTCGTGGGCGGGCGGATAGGATACCGGGGGCAAAAGACAATGCAAGGTCTCTCCGTGCAGAGAGAGAGAGAGAGAGAGAGAGAGAGGTGGCTTCAGCGTGTAACATGTTGCATGATTAACGACAATGTCGAGTAAATTAAATTTGGAATATATTAAAGCATACTAAAAATAGAAAATCGTGTGTGGTTTTTTGAAAGGTTAGGTAGTTTTAACTATGATCATTGATGAAAATCTAACAGTGAGGATGCGTGGCTTTCCATATACTCAAGAAAGGTGCACCTTATTGGAAGTTTTCCCTATATATATATATATATATATATATATATATATGGAAAAAAGGGCAGCCCCTACGTGGCTGCCCCCACCTCATTTTTTACAATTTTTTTATTTTTTTGAAAAAATATCACCATGTATATTCATCCCTATAACCCTCCTATATGTCATTCGAATTTCGTCAGAAACAGAGACTCCTACGGCCTTCATCCAGACGTCATTTTTTTAACGGTCGCAAGATTTTTTAAATCGATCATGTTTAGATGGAGGTCTTAGGAGTCTTTATTTCTAACGAAATTCGAATGACATATAGGATTGATATAGGGATGAATATACATGATGATATTTTTCAAAAAAATAAAAAAATTGCCCAAAAATGAGGCGGGGCAGCCATGTTGGCTACCCCCAGGGGGTTGCCCCATCAACCCCATACATATATATATATATATATATATATAGAGAGAGAGAGAGAGAGAGAGGAGTGATCCTATGAGAGCAAAAAGTTGTGAGAGCATGAGAGGGATGATTCTGGACCACATGATTCTGTTTTCTCTCTCCTGGGTGAATCATGTGGTCCAGAATCATCCCTCTCATGCTCCCACAACCTTTTGCTCTCATAGGATCACTCATCTCTCTCTCTCTCTCTCTCTCTCTCTCTATATATATATATATATATATATATATATAGGGAAAAATGGGGCTGCACCCTCGGGGTAGCCAACATGGCTGCCCCCACCTCATTTTTCGCAAATTTTTTTTATTTTTTTGGAAAAATATCACCATGTATATTCACCCCTATATCCCTCCTATATGTCATACGAATTTTGTTAGAAATAGAGACTCTTACGGCCTCCATCCAGACGTCATTTTTTTAACGGTTTCAGGATTTTTTAAATCGACCAGGTCTGGATGGAGGCTGTGGGAGTCTCTGTTTATGACGAAATTCGAATGGCATATATGAGAGATATATAGATGAATATACATGACGATATTTTTCAAAAAAAAATAAAAAAATTTGCCCCAAAATGAGACGGGGCAGCCCCATCAACCCCATATATAAATTACTCGTTTTTACGGTGGTTCGCCATAGACACCAAACATAATCCAGTTTAGTTTTGCATTCAGGCGTTCAGCTTTTTCCGAGAGATGATTGATTGAGACCGAGAGGATTTTGGATTTAGTTTAAAATTGAAATCTTTTGCTTTTTTTTAATCATTTTGCAACCCCTTTACAAACATTGTCATCACACGTATGCATTTATCTTTTTCATATTTAAAAGGTTCCATAATCAAATTTACATTCTTGTCCCTGGTGGGACAACGACTAAAAAGATTTATAAGAAAGCCAACATCGACGAAATTTTTAAAAACCAGTATAAAATTGATTGAGTCTTCGACTTTTGGAATAAAACAGCTGCAAAACATCGAATTTAGATGAAGTCTAAACAATATTCGTAGATTCAATTTATGCAGTTGGAATATTTTATATAATTTTTGCAAAGAAAAAGAGAGAGCTTGCTATATGTTCAGAAACTAGAAGGCCCTGTCACAGATTGAGTTATCGTCGAATTCACCAAAAGTGTGTTTGGTTCGTGGGTTATCCGGGGGAGGATAATCCGTTTTTGTGTTTGTGTATTTGGTTGGTGGGTTAAGGGTTGAGAGGGTCTGTGTGATGTGATTGTATTGAAATTTGAAAAAGTTGGTAGTTATTATGATATGATTGTATTGAAATTTGAAAAAGTGGGTAGTTGTTGTGATGTGATTGTATTGAAATAAGCCACCTCATATGCGCTTGCCATGATCCTCCAACAAAGGCTACTCCCCACCGCTCTGCTACCACTTGTCACGCACGATTTTCGCTCACCGAAAGGGATTTGAAATCACTGCTTATATACCTGGTATTGACCATAATTCACAAGAACATTCTGTAGTATTAGTAAGAGGAGGAAGGGTTAAGGATTTACCTGGTGTGAGATATCACATTGTTCGAGGAACCCTAGATGCTGTCGGAGTAAAGGATCGTCAACAAGGGCGTTCTAGTGCGTTGTAGATTCTTATCCAAGACTTGTATCATTTGATGATGCCATGTAAATCGCTAGAAACATGCGAAGTGTATGGCTAACCCAATAACGAAAGTTTCGTAAGGGGACTGGAGCAGGCTACTATGAGACAAAAGATCTTCGTCGGAGAACTAGTAGAGTCTTGATTTAAACGTGGTGGCATTGTCGAAGCACGGGGACGTTTGGAATAGTGAGTAGAAGTTGAGTATTTTATGATTTTTAGATGATATGATGGTATAATATATAATTTTTTTGATGGGAAAAGAGTGTGCCCCACTAGTGGGTTAGGAATCTGGGGTTTGGGGGGTAACCCACCCAAATTGAAGAGTAACCCCCCAATCGAACGGACACTAAGGAAGGATTTCATGCGCATTTTGGAAGCATTTGAGCTAGAACATCTTAGACACCTAAACGATGCGATTATTGCTCTAATATAGAAATCAAGATATCCCACCAATGTCGGGAGACATCATCTCATTAGTTTCATACATATTCCAATTCGGATTACCTCGAAGATGTTGTAAAATCGTCGGGTTTTACTGATGAAAGATATTTTCCATCCTATGCAATGCACTTTCCTTAAAAGGAGGTCTATAGCGGATGGATTCACAATCACTATGGAGATATTAGCATCACGGAGAAGCTTGAAAGAAATAACGATTATTATCAAGATTGATTTTAGAAAAGCTTTTGACACAATAAGATTTGGACCTTATTTTCAAGATGATGGTTGCTTCGCGATGCCCACAGAAGTTCATTCTATGGGTCTCCTCACTCCTTCCAACCCCGGGCAATGGCTCCGGGGTTCTTTGAATTAGAGAGAGGGACCCGATAGGGGGCCCCTCTCTCAAAACTTGCTGAGCACAATAAGATTGAGGGTTTCTTCACTGTCGGAATGGAAACCATGATTACGAATATCCAATTAACTCATGATCTAATCATTTTCTTAAAGTATGATGTGAAGAACCTAGAAAAACTATGTGATACATTGAAGGTCTTTTCAAAGATTTCTAGTTTGGGTATAAACAATAAAAAATCATCCACTCATGATCTAAACTTGTTTCCTCACGAGGAGGTACACCCTAAAAAACCTGTGTGATACATTGAAGATCTTTTCAAAGATCTCTAGTTTGGATATAAACAATAAAAAAACCATCCATTCATGGTCTAAACTCTTTTTCCTCGTGAGGTCAGGGCGTCGAAGATTCTTGGATGCAAGTTAGGCTTCTTCCCAATTGCCTAGTTAGATTTATCCTTTTCACCTTGGCCATTAGAAAAAAAAAGATAAGACAGGGGTTGGTGGACCAATTCACGTCGTAACTTTGGGGTTGTAAAGCAAATATTCTCTGCTTACATTTTAGGGCAACCCTCCTAAATTTGTCTTTTACATCTCTGGCTATTCACATATGGTGCGTTTGGTTCGTGGGTTATCAAGGGGAGGATAACTCGATTTTGTATTTGTGTGTTTGGTTGGTGGGTTAAGGGTTGGGAGGGTTCGTGTGATGTGATTGTATTGGAATTTGAAAAAGTTGATAGTTATTATGATATGATTATATTGAAATTTGAAAAAGTGGGTGGTTGTTGTGATGTAATTGTATTGAAGTTTGGAATAGTGAGTAGAAGTTGAGTATTTTTTTGATTTTTAGATGATATGATGATATAATATATATTTTTTGATGGGAAGGGAGTGGACCCCACTAGTGGGTTAAGAATGTGGGGTTTGAGGGTAACCCCCCAACCGAACGGGCACATAGTGTCTTCTCTAATACCCTTATCTAGGGATGTTCAAAAAATCCGGGTGAAGCGGTACCTTGCTTGACTTGTACACTTTGAACTTAAACTCACGAGCACCTATTTGAAAAAATCGGGTCGAGAACCTGTTATATCTTGACTCATGCTCCGTCGAAAAAAAAACTATGTGGATTAGCCGATACCCGAGGTACCAGATTAGAAGTTTTCACTTAATAATTGATTCAAAAGAATGCAAAAAGATAAATATTGTACATATATAGTTATTGCATTATTGATATCTATTCTATGATAAAAAATAGTTATGAATCCATATATCAATAAATTTGTAAATGTAAGATCATACGCTAAAAACGGATGTGAATAAGAAATCAATTGTATTTGATATGACTATTAAAAGATATATGAATATGTTATCTTTATTTAAGTGCAAATGGAAATATTTGTATTTATATCCGTATCCATTTTGATATGGATATAAAGGAATAGGGTGGATCATTGGGTCGAGTCGGCTCGGACTCGACCCTGACTCAACAAGTAAAAGCTCGGACCCAACCCTGACTTGATTTATATATGAGTCGAGCATGGGGCCCCCAAAGTCAGCTCCAATCCGAACCCACGTGAATTCGGGTTGGCCCGATCCTGCCATGCCTTCCCATTTACTTTATAGTTTGTATATAACGATAAGATGACATCAAATTAATATTAAAATATTAATTTAATATATTAAATAATATAAATGTGTTACATTGGTCAAATTGAAAAGCACTGAATTTGATTTCAAGTTTAGAACTTAGGATTTCAATAACTAACTATACGTTCTATTAAGCTTGGGTTGGGATTTCTCCTCGATCCGGTCCAAGGCTGGAAGAGAATTTGTAGGCCTAGGTTGGACTTTTTCGGATTAGGCCGAGTCGAGTCCAATGCTCTACCTTATAGATATCAAAGTATGAATAAATGGATGTGGTAGTGAATCAGACACTCGATCCTATACATTAGTGGATATAAATAATGTTATTATATATTAATAATATTTTAATTGAACACTCTTAGAATAAAATATGAATAATATGACACAATAATAAATCGTACACTCGAGCCTACGCATCTACGGACACAAATAATTTATAAAACTCATTAAAAATATTTCAATCGAACACTTTTGCAAAAAAATATGAATAAGCAGATACAATGACAAATCGGACACGAGATTACACTCCGCGAATAAAAATAATTCTACCATATATTTAACAATCTTGCAATAAATTATGAATAAACAGATGCAGTATCTCCACGGATGTAAATAATTTACCTTAGAAATCAACAATAATGTTTCAATTGAACACTCCTGCAATTGACATATTGTCTAATGTATAATTAATCTCCTCTTAACCAGGGATGTGCATAATGTACTACATTCTTTATTTACATGTGTATATCTATCACAACTTTGATAATTGTTAAAATTATCGAATACTACAAGAATATGATGATTGGTTTTATAAATAACTTGCTTAATTTAATCATGTGTTCCTCCTATAAATGTAAAAAGATAGATGATATAGAGATCATTTCTTGGAAGAAATATTATGCGAGTACTTATGGATACTCGTTATCTATTCAAATGAATCGCATAAAGCTATTGCTAGAAGACAATCTTATACATTAAATCAATAATTAATCACCTTGAAGCGAAAACTCACACAATTCTGACAAGTAACGATGAAAATGAATACAAATATATTCATATCCGTTCGTATATGCATTCATCAAATAGAGGATATGGATGTCATTTTCTCACTGACGAATACGAATGCAAATACACATGTTTAACATTCACCGAATACGAATACGAATACAAATATAATATCCTCAATTTTGACGAATAAGAATGTGACTACGAATGTTCAAATTTTTGAGACGGATATTCATTTTTTGACGGATACGAATATGGATACAAATATGAATACGAATGTTCAAATTCTGGATGATACCAATACTTACATGGTATACAAAGTGTAACGATTGGACGAGAGTTATCCCAAATACCAAAATCTGCAGCAAAGGTGGTACAACACAAATAAGGATTCCTCACATGGGAACAAATGGCAACAATGACAAGAAAGCTAGCACAAGCAAACCACAACAAGAAACCAAAAGAGACAAAGATTTTTACGTGGAAAACCCTTTCTCAGTGTGAGCAAGGGAAAAACCACGGGGAAAGACCGACAACGATTCTACTAGGTCGAAATGATATCAAATGTTCTTCTCGATTTTATTGCCCAACAAAACCGAGATACAAGGCATGAGCACGGTCGATAGTTCTTGAACAATCAATCAACTATCCCTAGGTATCTAAAAATATTACTCAAATTCAAGAAGGATATGGTGGCTTCCTTGAGGGCTTTCGGATGGAGACCCAAAACAACGATGCTTCGGCTTCGGCTCCCTTGAGATCGTCCACAATGCGACCTCTTCATTGTTGCTTCTTTTTTACCCAAGCAGTTACTCCTCTTGAACTCGCAACCCTAGCTGCTGCGCGACGAACCCGCAACCCAAGCCACTGCTCCTCGACCAACTGGAGAAGAGGGGGTGAGACCACCGACTGCTCTCCCTTTCTCTCTCGCTCTCTCTCTCCCATAGAGAAAGATGGTTTTTTTTCAAAACCCCTTGCCACTCTCTGCTTGCTGTTCTCAAATGAGAAGAGGGCAACTATAAAGGGATCTTCAACTTACTGGAGAAAATTGCACACAAGATCCCTGTAAAAGGGACATAATGCAGCTCCCAAGTTGGGATTGGATTTGCAAAATACCCAACAACCTCCCCCTCCAATCCCAACGGGGAGGTGTCACTCAGAGATGGTGATCATGGAGAAGTGACACCTCTTAACTCTTTGTAGAGCTGAAGCTTATCATGAGTGACTTCCTTGGTTAACATATCCGAGGGATCTTCATTAGTGTGAATCTTCTTTGACATTAGTTGTTTCTGATCAATTGCATCCCTCAATCAATGATATCTCACATCAATATGTTTCGTGCGAGCATGGTACATGGTATTCTTGCTCATGTCTATAGCACTCTGGCTATCAGAAAACACAATTGGCTCACTGTCAATCCAAATTCATCAAAGAAGTGTTCTAGCCATAGCACTTCCTTTTCAGCCTTTACTATTGCTATGTATTTTGCTCTGGTAGTTAAGAGAGCAACACATTTCTGTAGCTTGGATTGTCACGATATGGCTCTTCCTGCAAATGTAAAAATGTACCCTGAGGTAGATTTTCTCTGGTCCATGTCTCCCTCCATATATGCATTAATGTAATCACATAATTTGAGATTTGACATTCCAAACACAAGACACATACTTGAGGTCCCTCTCAAGTATCTCAAAATCCATATCAGTGCCTCCCAATGATCCTTGCATGGATTGGACATGAATATGCTCATCACGCCCACAACATGAGCTATGTCAGGTCTGCTGCAAACCATGACATACATGAGACTCTCAACTATGGATTGATATGTGATCTTGGCCATCTCTATTTTCTCCTCAGAAGTGGATGGACATGACTCTTTGGTCACCTTGAAATGAGAAGCTAAGGACATACTGACAGGCTTCACATTCTTCATGTTGAACCGATCCAACACACGTGCAACATAGCTCTCATTTGATAACCACAACATACACTTCTTCTTGTCCTGTGAGTTGTTCGGTTGTTACTTAAACAGAAAGTATTTATCATTTATTAACCAATAGTGGTAGTAAGTTTTTCGTTTGATGGGAGTGGTCAAGTTTTTTTTCCAGCACGGAGATATCTTATTTCATCTGGCTTCTAAAACATGACAAGCTAATCACTCAAGATATATAGGTTACGTAAATTAAACATCTCTTCATTGAATAGATACTTCTTATGTGAATGCTTGAGAGTATCCATTTCGTATTTCCAAATATTTTTTATTTACGAAAGATATTTTTGCTCAAGAAATACAATTAAGCCCCATTTTCCTATATAATCTGAAAACATATTATAGACCTTGAAGAAATATCTATCATGAAGGAAATAGATTTATCTGTTGTAACAGTGATAACCTATTATTGATTAAAGATTCTATTTATCACTCACATCCTAATACAATGTTAAACATGTTTAGTAATTTGTCAATAAAATGCAGTAATATTGTGCCAAATTTTTATTAGATTGTTCCTTTTTTTATCCAAAAGCATTAAAGGTAAAAAAATGGTAAAACTTAGTATGTTGTATTCATTTTACTTAAAAGTATATTTTTTGTCAACTTTGTAAAATTTTCCTATTAATACAACATATTTTGGATTAGTACATTTTATTTAAATAAAGTCATTTAAATTTATAATTTTTTAAGCAAAATGATGATGCAATACCAAGTAATGTTAATGATGTAATATATGGTTACTAATTTGGTATAACTGTTGAAACACAAGATGTGAATTTGATATGGTAATATCAGTTATATATGTATCTCGGATAAATCCAATATCTGGCTCCATCCCTGATGCCCCTGAAGATACTTTGATCGAGTGATGCCATCTAGAACATGGACAAATTGTTGGGACACGATGCAGTATCGTCTCCGACTCTCCGCTCAGATACCTGTTGTTGGGGGATACGAACCACCGGATAAGAATACGGATGTGCATTCGACCATCACCACGAAAGTACATGAAGAAAAGCCAGCCACATATGTCCGTGGTCGGTTATCTCTTGTGACCACTGGAGAAGAAAGATCACTATAAGAAGAACGAGTACAACTCTATCTGTTCCCTCGCTCTCTCACATCTCTTCTCTCTCTCTCTCTCTCTCTCTCTCTCCTTTCTCTAAGGGTTATATTAATGGTGGTATGGAGGCAATGCCTCCACCATATGTTATATATAGCTCAATTACAACTCTATAATCTTATTTTTATTTGGACTAATAAAATACAACTCGACTAATATTAGGATTATTAGTCTCATCCCATTAGGATTTTTAATCCTAATATTACTTACTCTTTTAGTTACTAATATATTGGTAATCTTGGGATCATACGAGTTTTGATTCCACTATATTTTTTGGAGTGACATTAGACATAATGATGTATGCCTGTGGGAGGTGTAGAGATTTTTCTTTCTGTACTAAATTATATCCCCCTAACATGAGATCTCTTTGGCGTTGGATGGATTTAGTCCTTCTTTTCGCAAAAAAAAAATACAATTAATTATGAGGGATAGAAAATTCTGGAATCGAAGACAACGGTTCCCGTCGTCCGTTTGCATTGACTTGATTAGGGATTTGTCTCCTAATTAAGCAATCTCCAACAAGTTAATAATTGGTCTTTGAATTGGAACAGATAATGATGATGATGACGACGGTTTAAGCCACTCGATGGTTTTTTGTTGACCAATTGGGCTCCTCATGATGTTGACGGTCAAATTAATTTGATTGGGTCAACACCGCTACTTCGTGGTCCATATGCACAATTTAATACCGGTATCTGGTGATTTTTTATGCATATTAGCTAAGTTGCTGTTAGGTTGAATGTCGGAATGAAAATGAATATGAATATATTCGTATGTTATCTATTATAGTGTTTGTTTTATATCGACTTTATCATTTGTGTTTGTATTAGAATAGATATGAACATGGACATCAACTTGATATTCGTAAGTATTCGTATTTGTATGCCTATTTCGATATATAAACTTAGTTGTAGATTTATTTTTAATTATGTGAAACAAACTTTTACGACTTTATTCACCGATGTTGATTATTGTATTTGTTTTATGTGCAAAACCACCCTAAATAAATATATTTAATTAAATTGCTCTATTAAGTATTTTGGTTATTATTCATATATGACTCGTATTCGTTTTATATGTGTATTTGTATGTAAGGATATTGTAATACATTTTTCATATTCGTCAATATTCGTATGTACATTCATATTTGTATTTTAAAATGGATAAGGATACGATTATACATAAATTCGTAGTAGTATATTATCATTACTTCACACTTCCTTAAAAAACTTGTAGGGCATCATCCCATGTATTAGAAAAGATTGTTTTATTTTGTTGCTATAGGTAGTGCGTGCGTTTGTGATGACAGGAAATTCCGTTATTGATGTTGAGTTGTTATGTGTATATGGGTAAACATATCTTTGGATGAGATGTCGTTCATTCATCCTACTCTATATATTGTACTCATCCCCACTCTTTATAATATATACTAGTAAAGAAAATGCCTTAGTCTCTAGTGAGAGAGATTATGCTTCATGTGTTCCGCAGTGGTTTTTCCCTCTTTGGAGGGGTTTCCACGTAAATCCTTGATCTTTTTTCTTCTTATGCTTAATCGATTGTGGAAAGATACACAATGAAAGATATTGTACTAATAAATTGTGGTAAGTTTGTTGCAACAACTAAAGTAGCTAGAAAATTATGACGATGGTGTGGTCAATATCCATGCTTTGATGATAAAAAATGGGAGTGCACACAAATCAAATAAAATTCCTTAGTCCGATCCAATACGATATTATTGGATTGATCGGTATGTTATATCGTTCTAATGGATCGGGTCAGACAGGATTTTTTTTCAAATCTAGTAAAGTTCGAATTGAATCAGATTGTTACCAAAATCCAATTCTTACCGGTCATTAGTTCTCTATATAAATAAAATATTTATTTGCATTGATTCTCAATTTCCCGTAAGACGATAATCAATGTCATTGATCTTATTTTTTCTTCATATCAACAATGGATACACGTTATCTTGCCACCACCCTCTCTTCACTCTTGGAAACCAATAAATCGCAAATATAATAAAAATAATTCTAACCAATAAAGTTGCAAATCCTTCACCTATTTCCCTCCAAACTCTCTTCCTCTCATTTCACTCGTAACTGCTAGTATTCCACTCTTGGTTCATCGCCTCTTAGTCTATTTCGATAATGCCCATCCCTCTTGCACGATGTTGTCCCTCTCTATCACAATGTTGTCGCCCCTCCCTAACTATGTCGACATCCGTTATACACAACATGACCCATCCCACACTATACCATCTGCCATAGGTATACTACAACTAGTTTGATCTCTCTTAAAAGGAAATAGATTTCAGACAATTGTCTGCTAAGCTCATTTGTTATTAATGATCATTTTTCTTATCTTTTGTGTTCCAGCTTGTACTCTATCCTAGGGAATGAAACTGATCATCTACATGTTGTGATGCATGACACTCATCTAAGAATAAATAAGCATTATTTGACTTCCTTTCCTTTTTACATTGATATACAAAATTGATTTCTACTTTTCAAAATTTTGTATACTTTGATTGTAGGTACATTTGGCAAATAAATTCCACTTCAAGTCTATTTTAAATGAGAGGTACATTATTTTTTCTTAGATACTTCACATGTTATTGATATATTACATGGAATTAAAAGGTGATGTTGGAAATGGTTTGGTTTTGGCATAACTTAATAGTTAAGTTAATCACAGATTTCATCAGTTTTACCATAAGGATGATATTTTTTGTTTATCTAGCTAGTTTTTTATCCTTATTTGGTAGCATGTATTTATTCTTATTTGAATCAATTGTTGGGAATCATTTGCACAAAATAAAGTAATGCACCATTTATAAAAATAAACTTAAATTATAAGTTCAATATAATCCTTTAGTTTGATTGTATCCCAATTTTTTTATAACATATTAATGAAATTCTTCAAATTTAATTTGAGCGTGTGATGTTTAAATATTTTTTATTTACACCTATCTATATTATAGATTATCGATCCATAATTCAAATGTTGATGGCTAATGTTCTATAAAATACAAACACAAGAGAGTAGACTATTGAGTGAGAATATCTATGTATAAAAACTCAACCCAATCTATAATCCAATCCAATCCAACCCATGAACCTAATAAAAATATGTTATGCACCGTATGTCTCTTCGGTGTACACATTACAACTACAATCATAAAACGAATAGTTTAAAGATTTGTTGCTAACTTTTCTATGTTAAATATGCAAAAAAATGAATATGATTCATTGTATAATTATCTTTGATTATTTTTATTAGTTGACGTCACTACAACAAAGCTAGCCTACAACAACGAATAATTTGAACATTTATTCCAATATTTTCTAATGCTAAATATATAGGAAGGAATATTATTCATTGAGAAGTCATATTTTATTCTTGTAATTCATAATAAATATTACATTTAGTTCTAGAGTTTAATATACCAATACTTGCTTGTTGACTTTTTCATCAAGAAACAATATAAATCATTGTTAAATTTAGCAACAATTTGAAGATAACATAATGAATAATCCTAGTTATATGTTTCATTGCTAGTAATATAACAACGAATACGATGTTAATTGAGAATTTAAAGAATTAAATAATAATTAGATTTCATTTTTATGCATTTGAATAAGGAAGATATGGCAACAAATATTGATACATATTTATAAGTCAATTTTATTTCAAGGTTATCATATAACGCAACACCAATATGATTTATCTTAGTTTTATCAATGGAATATGAGCTTTTTGAGTTGATCCAAATGTGAATTAGGAAATGTGAGGTTGGAGGTCATATAATGAAACTTAGAGTCAAGAGTCACATGTTATAGCATTTCAATTTTTACAACCAAATTTAAAAGCAAACCCAAAGCTTATATTCAACTTGCTTTTTTTCTCGAGAAAAGTTTTAGACAATTGCCAATTCGTTGCAAGAGATATGTGGCCTAAATCCTATACATAAAATTCCTATGACCTAATGTCAACTAGAAATTCATTATCACGAGGCCTTTTTCATCTCAGGCAAATTTTAGGCCACAAAAATATCATAGTTAGCCTAGGTTATTGATAATAAAGTGCTGGCCTAAGAGGTGTTTGTCCTTTCAATACTCTATATATCATCACTGGTGATAATGATGTTATACGCATTATCTAGAATGTCTACCTCGTCGTTTGTAATATGAGATACAAAGAATGAATGATCCACACTCAAACAAGTGAAGCCTTTACTCCAGAAAAACACTAAATGCTTTTGAAATCATTCTCTTGATTATAATTGAGACCATAGATTTCTTTTTTAAGGAGACATACCTTTAGATTCCCTCCCTCAACATCAAATCTGAGTGGCTACTGAAGGTAAACTTCCTTAGCTAGGTTGCCATATTAGATGACAATCTTTATATCAAGGTGAAATAGAGGCCTATCTTTTCTTATGGCAACTATAAAACAACTTTGAAGAGATGCATGATTGGAAACATGAAAAAAGGTGCCATGATAGTCTACAACACGAGCTTGAGTAAACACTTTGGCAACTAGTCTTTCCTTGAAGCGTTCAATATTACCATCAACTCTGTGTTCTACTGTGAAGACCCATTTTTAGCCTACCATAACTACATCAACTAGAGGGGAAACCAAGAACCCTTTTTTTTCTAAATTGCAAAGCGGTCATTTCTTCGATAATAGCTTCTTTCCACCTTTCATTTGTGAGTGCCACCCAATCTGTTTTTTCAATTAATATCGTTGAGAGAGCCTGAATAAATCATCTACACTCATGTGAAAGTACTAAGAGTGTAGTAGCTAGCGATGAATCTCCATTTCATTATCTTTGTTCTTTTATTTGGATTTAATTCCCTAGTAAATTGCATGTATATAACATTAATTTGTATAAAATAACACTCATTCTTTATTATATAAATACTATATATAATACTGTATTTAATGAAAACATAAAATAATAAAGGAAAAAGAAAATGAAATAAAATACCAAAGGTATTTTATGACCCTAAACTTCGAGATCAAGTCAAGAATTGATTTGGTCGACAAAGAATAAGGTAGGGGGAGATAAGGGCCAAAATACAATAAAAATCCTATTTATTTATTCTTCAATAAATTGATTTTTAAGACCTATTTTATTTCGTATTACTTATATATCAAATCGATAAACTTTGTACATGAAAGTTGTAAATAAAAACATACAAAAATACAAAATTTATTTCACATAAAAATAATGTATATTGTGCTTTCTATACCCAGAATAAAATTCCAAAATCGTAACTTCACAGACATGTATCTCCTCCATATGAACTCAAAATTCACCAAAATCACTTTAATTGTATACAACTTTTAATTAGCTATTTAATGAAGGTGGTTTCATTCAATTTGGAGTTAAGATGCGAAAGTTATGTTTCATACCCCTATTGTACAATATACTAGAATAAAATATTTATTTTATTAATTCTTTATATTTGTCATGATTTTATATAAATTTCTAAATATTATTTATAACATATATACATAAATAAAATAAAATAATAAAAAAGATACTAAAATAAATAATTCTATTTCTATACATAGATGAATACACTATACATATACCTATATAACTAACACTTCTATTTATTTAGGTGTACATATTCATTCAGAAAAATATAATAAAAATATATTTATATCTCTTTAACTAAATCTTAAATACATAAAAAATGTATATAAAATAATAAAATACAAAATAAAATAAAGTACATACTTTATAGGTAAATATACCTCTAAATATACATGTAAAAAGTAAAATACAATAAATAATCTTGTAAAAATAAATAAAAATCAGATTAAAGTACTACATAAAATAATAAATATTTTTTATATTTTGAGAAAAATATAATAAAATCGTTTATTATTTTTAAATGATTTAATAAATATTTGTCTCCATGTTCTGTCCTGCGTAGGCAGATGTGGCCAAATGGGGTCGAGTCTTCGTTGTCTTCGGTCAACTCCTCACCCCCCTACGCATGGGATGTAAGAATAGCTGCACCCCTTCCTTCCCGATATTTTCCACCATGATACAAAGCTCGAGGTCTTGTACCTCCTTCATGAATTATTTTCCATGTTCATTAATGATCAGCACCGACCATATCTCCCTCGCAATCTCGCCTTCCTTCACACGCCACACCTCCTCGAACATCCCTCCTCACTCACTGTATATAACCACCTCCTCATCTGCCATTTTGTGCTCGGTTCTCCTTACACTCGTTCCTAGCACCTCAGAGAACCTCTATGGTGATTAGGCTAGTGGCAGTGGTCGATTTATGTTCTCTACAGCGAGGAGAAGCGACATGGGAGGAGTTCCCATCATCTCCGACGAGATCCGCCATGAGGTTCATGTCTTTGGCCTCTGGCCAAGTCGAGGTACTTTTATTCGCTTTTTAGGTTAAGTTTAATCCTAGTTTTCATTCTACACTTTATTTCAAGCATTTATCGCTTGTTTAACATAATTTTAGGTTAATTAAGTTCGTCGGAGCTCTAGAGATCTGGCCATTGTCTTCCATCGGCTCTGCCTTGTGCCGACCACTGACAACCACCTCCTCCCTTCTCATGTCAATTCTCAACTTTTTACCCTTTACCAACCACTAGATCTTCACTGGAATCGGTCTTCGAAGTCCCACTCTGTCACCATCCAGCGGACTTCGCCACACCGTCCATTTCACTTTGATTTCCATAAATAAAAGCTCAAGATGCATCACTAGAGAGCCCTCGATATTTCTATGAAAGTACTACTCCTAGAAGACCCATCTGAGGGCTAATCATCCCAAGAACAGGAGCTCCAGGTCCTCTCTACTTCGTGACTCACCAGGACCCATCACTAGGTCCTAGTGTTTTTTTTGCGGCTTCACCAAGTGCAGGCGACTCCTGACAACCATTTGACAACTCCTCAACAAGAAAGAAGGTCGTAAGCATGAGCTACATCGATCCAAAGCTTGGGAGGAGCGGGGTTCTTCCCTCTTCTTCCAAGTTTCCTCTTAGCCATCTGATCAAGCACAGGAGCCCTAGGCATACATGTGACATCTGATCTGACCAAGCAGCAACCATTGATCTCCTTGGGAGATCTACTCTACAACATCGAGGACGAAGGGGTATAGGCACATCGAGGTCATTCATCACTCTTAAGTGACTCATCCTATACTATTGGATTGGGCACCCTCTGGGGGTAAATTGCATATCTGACCCCCACTTTTTATTTTATTTTTATTCAGTCCCATAAATATTTACTTTAGATTAATTATTTGTGTAAAAATTGAAAGTGAACCGTCGAGCTTTTTGCATATTGCATTTTGGTCCTCGCCAGCTCAGCTCACTTGCCCCCCACGTGAGTTGAGCATTTTGTAGTTAGACCGTTGTGTATTTTTGTAATCATAGTTTAATTTAAAAATTTGAATTTTAGTTAAACATTTGGGTAATTTTCCTATTAGTCCTTATCTTTTATTTTATTTACAAATATACCCCACTAGTTCAATAAATTTTGTGTATATTTTCTATTTTCTAAAATATTGTTTATGCTCCAAAAATTAAGGGAAATGGATAATGTGCATGCTTGCATGATCTTTCACACGATATAATTAGTTTTGCATTTTACATATTTTCTTATTTATTGAAAATAAAAAAGTACACGAGTATTTTCTGTTTGCTTTAAAAATCTGAAAAATATAAAATCATATTTAAAAATTCAAAAAATTAACATTTATCTATTATAGTATTGTGTACCTTCAGACCAAAAATCCCTAAAAATAAAAAAATCACTAAAAAACTAAAATATCTAAAATCCTTACAAAATTTATAAAAATTTAACAAGACTCTAAAATTATTACTTTCTACTTTATAATGTTTATCTAAATATATTATAATTAATAAAATTAGTTTTGAGATTTTTTGACCTTATTTAATATTTTTAAATCTCAAAACAATTCAAATTCTTGTAAGAATCACTATTTTTTTATTTTTTTTTCATATTTTGAAAAATTTAAAAAAAACCAAAATATCTAGAAAAATCATAAAAAACATAAGCATAATTTAAAAACATAAACATATTTTACTTTCTATTATGACTATTTTATCTATATATTACCTAATATGGCATATATACACACACACACACATAATTCCATATCTACCTAAATATATTTTTAATACCTTTAAAAAATAAGAAGGATCATACTTATTTATATTTTTTTGATACTATATATTTATTATATATATATATATATTAATATTATATATCATGTATATTATGCATATTATATATAGGAGGAAAATGGGGCTGCCCCCTAGGGGGAGCTAACTTAGCTCCCCCCGTCCTATTTTTTTTTCAATTTTTTTATTTTTTTGAAATTTTTTCCATGAATATTCATCACTATATCCCTATATTATGTCATAAAAATTTCGTGTGAAACAGAGACTCCTACAGCTCCATCCAGACAGTCATTTTTTTTAACGGTAACATGATTTTTTAAATCGACCCTGTTTGGATGGAGGTCGTAGGAGTCTCTGTTTCGCATGAAACTTGAATGACATAATATAGAAATTTAATAATGAATTTATACGGTTTTAGATTTCAAAAAAAAATAAATTTTTTTTGTGAAAAAGGGGCGGGGGGAGCTAAGTTAGCTCCCCCTAGGAGGCATACACATTTTACCCTATATATAGTTATATTATATATAAAAAGGAGAAATAAAATATTAGAAAATTATTAAAAAATTAATAAATTAAAAATTAAATACATAAACAAAAAATAATAACAAATAAAAATAAAATCCCATGAATACATTAATTAATTGAGCATAAATTGTACAAATACACCTATATTATTTATTCGTCATTTACTTATAAATAATAATTAGTGCTACCATGTTTTGTTGCTTGTGTTCAATACCCTACCATACTTACAGTTATACACAGTAGAGTTATAATAAATTTTAACTCATGCACATTGATGGCTTGAATTTCAGTGTGTTGATTGTTAATCAGAGGCTAACTTGGTTGCGCAACGATTGCTACTCTTGTTTGATTAGCAGACCGGTGCAAAAAGCCTCTCCTCAAAAGGCCTCCTCAGAACAATCAAAAGAATATAAAAATAAATAAATGAAAAATAAAAACTAAGCAGTGTAATGTACCAAAATCAATGTTACATAGCATTGCTCCTCGACAACGGTGACTTCTTTAGAGGTTGACGCACCCGAGCCGACCAGGAGAGAGTAGGAGGAGGAGACAAAAAGAGAAGAGGATTGAGCAGTCTCTTTAGCATTTTTTGTTTTATTTAGTGAGATGAGAGAGTATTTTATTCTTATTTTTGTAAAATTAATTTGTAATAATTTTGGATAATGAACATTGTCATACCCTATGGGGTTCAGTGCCCGGGTGTTTGTTCACTTGGGGTCCTCATTGTATTTTTCGCATTTTCTCGCTCTTTTATTCTTCTTTTTTACACATGTTTTCAGTTTTTCACCTTTCTTTTTATTTTGATTTATGTGATTGAACTCTAGTTTAGGATTTGCTTGATCGATAGAGTAAGTCCAAAGCTATAATTATAAATTGCATGTCCTATAATTCGTGCTTGGATTTAGTCAAATCTAATTGTTGATTATTTAGATTTGAAACCGCACATTGCGAGAGACTCCACACAGCACTTGCAGAGTCCGTTGTGGCCGACACCGAGGAGTCTCAAAGACCATACACTTGGTTTCTTTTCTAGATAGGCAACTCTTATTCATAATAATAATAACTCCTGTTCTAGAACGCTTTCATCATCTTGCATTGCATATCAAGTAGGTTTTAATTCTTGTCTAGCATCCTGTACGAAGAGAGCTGGAAGTAAAGTGAGAATCTCTGTATGAGCATACATCATTGATTCATACTTGTATTGCTTTTCCGACTCTCTTCCTCTGATTTTGACTACATAGGATACTAAAGGAATTGATACCTCGTTCGGACTTGTGTATTTTCATAAAAAAATCCAAAAAAGTGATAACCACTGAAATTGGGACTGCTAATTCTACTCGACCCTAAATTAAATCAAAAGGAAAATTTTGGGGAGAGCGACCCCTTCTTGTACACATGTTATAATGAGACTGAGTAAGGCACATACACCTAAGGAATAGAGCCCATAACCATGTCTTTGTGCCTTATGCCCTTGGGTCAGCTCTTGGGCCCTGTTTTTGCTGGAAGCACTTGTCTCAGACGTTAGACGAAGTGGTTCTGGTGTTCTAGTAGGTGTGCACCACCGAGTAGAACACAACTACTCTAGGTGACTACACTCGTGATCTTTTAAATATCTCATATTGTCACCTAACTCTAAACTTTGACAAGATAAAAAGATCGAACCTTTATTGTCATCATTGTGTTGAGTTGGTGAATTGAGGGGCTTGTTTATTTATATTTTTATTTTTTGTGTGCATACTCGATCTACTCTACGCATTTGTGCCTTTTTCTTGAATTTCTTGACTTGACCATCATGATCTCACGATCCCCATCTTTTGTTTCAAAGATGGATGATTAGAGTTATTTATATCCCAACTTCACGGATCCTTCTTACTCTCCTGCCGGTTCACCTTTATTTTATCAGGAGGACTTTGCTCCTAACTTCTCTTTTTGTGCATATCCACATCATCCACAATTTCATGCGTTGAATTTTAATTTTTTCCCTCCACCACCATCACGTAGCACACATCTCACCTACCCATGACTGAGTTGTTGGAATCACCTCTCATGGACACCACAAATAAGTACTTGACCTAGATGGTATAGCAAATGAAATTGAGGATAGATGACCTCACTAGTATAAATAAGAGCTAAATTGTTGCTTCACCTTCTGGATTCATGTATTCATTTAGCGATGCCTATGAGACCTTGCAATCACCCAAAATACAAAAAATGAGAAAAAAATAAAAATAAAAAAATAAACTGGGAGATACGTAGCAGAATCAGTTTGTGAGAATAGGGCACCCATGTCACATCCTATGCCAATATACACACTCACCACAGTTCCCACTTTTCCCCCCAAGGATGATACTGTACAGACTGCTCTTAGTCATCCTTGTGCAGATCATGATTCTGATCTCTTCCCTTGTATGGAAGAGATAGAAAATCTTAAAAAATGTTGACTCACCTTGAAGTGGCAACAACTATTCATGATATCATTGAGGCCCCACTTCAAAAAACCATGAACCAATTATCTGCACCCTCAATCAAGAAAAGAAAGTGACGGAGTATATCCGAGCAACACCTTCTCACCATGGCCACTTCCTACACCATCACCCACCGTCCACTCCATAGGAAAGGGGACACTAGTACAATACTCATTAGATGTACCATTTTTTATCACATGTGTGATGTGATGGACCTAAAAATCATCTCTTTTAAAAACTATAGTTGTGGTATAGAAGACAAATTTCAATTCAACAAAAATCATAATTTTTGAATGTTGTGGAGAATTTGTACTTGGTAAGTTTACCAAGCTCAAACACAAGGACACGAACCTCCTTGTCTAATCATCGAAAATTATTGATTAAATAATGAGTGATTAAATTCATAGGCACAGATCTTCATATGCAGTAACTATGCATGACACAGAGTGATATGCAGATATAACAGAATGATACGGAGATCAAGTAATATGATGCATGCATTTTTATTTTCTTTTTATGCAATTAAAATGTGAATGGAACATGCGAGATAATGCCATGCAATGTAAGCAATTAACTATGCGTGAATATGCCCCAATTAGTCGAATCATTGAGCAATAAAATAAGGGTTGATTTAAGAGACGAATGGAGCATTAAAATTGAAAACAAGCCTCTATTAATAACAAATAATTAGAGAGCAAACAACACTATATCATAAAAAAATTAGCACAAATAATTACTTGTCAACTCATGAAGTGAACTGAGCCATTAGATAGAGAATAAAAATAACAACAAAATGAAACTGAAATCAACTGAATTGGAATTCAAATGCTCAATTTATGATGGAAACAATTCTAGCGACATAAATGTTAAGAAAACATGGAAATAAATTGATAAATAATTAAAAAAAGCCCTTGAAGGACCTATTTGCAATTATCAAAGTCAGAGGGTCCTCCTTGATATTTTTACTTACGTGTGGGGGCATATCTACAATTATTGTTAATCGGCGAGCCCTCTTTGCAAAATACCCAGGTGTGACACATCGAGCACGCATGCCTGGACCTTAATATAATTTTTAAAAGGCTTGGGGATTTCACTACAATTATTCCAGCCCCCTCACATGCGAGGCACACGAGCTGAGGCTCAGGATTAGGCTCGGACGACTGTAGGTTTAGAAGCCATGTGGCGTGGCCTCCACACTTCGGATCGAGCTTGGTACCCACCGAGCCGCGTGGTCTGGGGCGAGGTCTATCTAGTTTTCAGGGTCGTCCAACCAGAAGATCGTACGACATCTTTTTGTTGTTGCATCACCATCTTCCTCCCCGCACAAGGAAGAGAGGATGGGGCTCTGATGACCAACCAAACGCTCCTCTGTGCTCCATTCGCATGCTTGAAGATCGACGAAGGTGGTCGGGGGCCTCGTGAAGGAGCTGGATGTGAGACAAAGCTCCGACGGTGGATGAGGGGAGCAAGGTGGTGAAGCACTACTGGAGCTCTTGCTCGAGAATGGAGCGGGGCTGCGAGCTCCGACCATTTAAGGTGTTGTCCTGGAGAAGGAGTTAGTGCGTAGCCAAAGTAAGTGTGTGTGTGTGAGGGTGGTGAGTGAAATGAAGGCATGTGCATCTAGATAAGGTGGAGGCCTGGAAGGTCCTACGCATTGAAGGAAGAGAAGATGGGTCGATGTCGATAGAGGGATAAGGTGCTGGAGGTGGTGAGTGAAATGTATGGAGAAGATTGGAAATGGATGGAGAAGGTGGGGGTGTCATCGATTTATGGTGAAGGTGATTTCTGGTGTTGGATCAATTTGGAGAAAATAAAAGAAAAAGAAAAGCATGATACCTGGAAGATTGAAGAAGAACAAGAAGAACAAAGATGAGAGGGCTTGGGCTGAGGACCTGGTGATCCTTAGGTCATCGGTCAGCCGTGCCGAGGAGCTCTATGACGCTCAAGGCGGCCTTGACACGACGAAGATCATTGTGGGTCAACACCTGAGACTCCACCCATTATCGTGCATCAATTCTGCCTCCCCCTGTCACGGGGAGGGGAAGATGGCTTGGAGGGAGCTTTGGAAATGATGGACGAAGTGTTATGGGGTCGGAGCAGGGCTATTTAAGCGGTGAGCTCAATCGTTTCAGTAATGGTGGACAATTTACAATGGTTAGATGAAGCAGAGGGGGCATGGCTTTGTGGTAATGAAGACTCCGTGAGGAAGATAGAGATTAGGGCTACGTGAGGGAGCATTTAGGTAATGGAGAGGGTGGCCGTGGTGGAGGCAAAAAATGGAAGGGGGAGTAGGGTTGGCATGGTGTAACACTTGAGAAGAGGAGACGTTTGAAGGTAGGAGATGAACGGAGGCCGCTTGATCTTGTGATCCAATGATTAGGAAGAGGGAACGAGGGAGCGGTTTAGATCAGATCAAATAATATGATCTATCAGTTGGAACAAAGAGCGAATGGAGGGATAGGATGTAGGTAGGGAAGAGGTGATCTAAGGGTTGCGGAGGTGGTCAGGTGTCAATGTGAGAAGGGGCCACGTGGGCATCCCAGAGGGCGCCATGTGGCCCAATTAGATTATTCAGAAAATAGGAAAAGAATAGAAATTAAGAAAGAAATAGTAAGAGGCGGAATTAACAAAAAGTCAAAACTTGAAAGTTGTAGATCTCGATGAGCTCTACAAATAAAAATTCAAAAGAGTCATTTATATAGAGAATATTTTTGGAAGTATTTTTAATGGATACAAACACTATGTTTTAAAGGTTTTGTCATTTTTTTGTATTTTTAATTTCTTTTCAACACCAAAACAAATATGTACAATAGTTACTGTAATTTTTTAAAGGGAATAAAGTAAAGAAAATAAAAGAAAATAAAAGAGTTAATTTATGGACAGAAAATATGGATAATTACAAGGTGGAAGATTATTGACAAGGATGCAGAATTAACGAATATTTCCAATGAAGTTCTTATTTTTCGAGGATAAAAAGAGAGAATAATGATGATCACTCAGAGATTTATCATGTTGATACTCTTCTTGACGATGGTGCATCGATTAATATAATACCCTTCTCATTGGTACAATCTCTTCATCTTGGGCTTCTCAAGAAAATCAACATTTAATTAGCTGATGGATCAATAAAGAGGTCGAGGGGTATTCTTGGGAACATCGCCATTCAGATCCAATGCATGTGATTCACTATTTATTTTTTGTATTGCCCATAGAGACATCCACTCCCACGGAGTGCTCTCCAATCATCCAGGAACGACCCTTTCTCGCCTCTACGAGGGTCACTATTGATCATGGATCCGAAGAGGTACACTTTTATTTTACCGACGAGGGCATCATCTTGATTACTGCAACCGCAAGGGACCAGAAACCCACATCTGATGAGAGTGTACCCATGTCAGCGACCCTGAGGACTGTAACCTATATGCTAACATTAGAGAGGTTTGCTTTATTATGGATGAAACTGAGACCCGAGAATTCCTCTTTAGGGAGGAAAACTCAGAAAGCATAGACCTTGGAGTTCCCTCTTCATGTGTGTGGTGATGTATCGATGACATCTATGGTACTTATACCATAGACACCTTAGTGTGGAAGGCAGACTTAGGAGAGACTTCATAGGCCGGACTTGATCTGACTACTTCCATAGATGAGTTCATGACTTTTCGTTTTGAGATTCCCAGGACTTCCAAGGTCAAACCTGACCACACTACTTCCACTGACCAGTTCGTGCTTTTTCACTTTGAGACTTTTGAGGATCTATATCATGTTAATCCCGATTGGTTTGAGTCAGATAATGACCCTGATATCGACCTGTACCTTGTTAGATCCATTCCTCAGCGGTCACGCAAGAAGGTACGTTTTCTGCCTTCTTGATCATTGTATATCCACCTCTTTATATATACGCTTTTGTTTCTTTAATTCCATCTACGGTTACACTCATCCACCTCATACTGTGTGTCTGCCTTGCTTAGGACGTACTTTATCCTAGGTATAGGGGAGGTGGACAAGTCGAGTGTTTTTTCATTGTTCTATTTTATTACTTATGTCGTTGCCTATATTTAGGGATCTTTTACCCCCAAAGTATAGGGGGAGTGATGCGTACATTTTCCCAACACATTTTTTTCTTGTTATCAGTTTCTTTTATTAGTCCCCTCAACTGTCTCCTCTCCTGTTGATATTTCTGTCTATACTTAGGGATATCTTACTTAAGTATAGGGAGAGAGACAAACTGATATGTGATCTCTTTATTCCCATCCTCGACCCTCCCTACATGTAGATACATCCTGTTATACATAGGATTATTTCATCCTAAGTATATGGGGGATGATTGACTTCTCATTCATTCATTCATTCATTCATTACTTCATTCTTTATTCCGCCGTTGTAGTATAAGCTTTTCTATACTCAGTATGAGTTATGTCTTCTCTTTTTCTCTCTGATCTTTGAGGACATATCTCAAGCTAAGTATAGGGTGGTCGTATATACGTTGTAAATGCTTTAGCCATAACTCATACTTTCATATTTTTAATAATATGGATAATTAATATAAATTAAAAAAATCCAATTCTCTGTATATACTAACTAATAAGTCTTGTTAAAAGTGTTTTGCAAAATGTTTGAAAAATGATTGTAAAATCAATTTAAAAATCTTTTGAAAACTATTTGGAAAATGTTTTATAGAATGTTTTCAATCTTAGTAAAAATATTTTATTGGTTTGAATAAAATATTTGAAAATATATTTGCAAATGAGTTGGAAAATGGTTGCAGAAATATTTTTAAAAATCTATACATACTATTTGAAAAAACTTTGAAAAATGATTTTCAAATTTTGAAAATGTTTTAAAAATTATTTATAAAATTAGTTTGCAAAAAAAGTTTTCAAAATATTTTTAAAAATCTTTTCAATGTATTTTAAAAACTATGTACATGATTTAAGCAAATAAAGACCCTTTACAAACTTTGTATATACAAACATATAATTCCTAAATCCAGACTCTTCTAAATAACAAAGGCACTCCCGTGTAAATATATGCAAATAATTATTTGTCACAAATATGTTGTTTTTGAAAAATCATTAAAAAATGTAAAAAAATAAAAAATCCATAAATCTTGAAAATAATTTAAAAAAATGCGGAAAAATTTGGAAAACTTTTTCAAAAATCCCATAAAAAGGTCAAAACTAGAAAATTGTATTACAAAAATATTTTCTACATTGTTGCATTTGTGTTTTTGGATTGATGTTGATAATTGAACTAATCTAAGTAAAATCGGAAAATTATAGCTTGGTTGGAGCTTTTTTCAAAAAAAAATGATAGTCTACTAGATCAAGAGGAAAAACTCCTTGTATAAATGTTGTTGTATATATCATTCAAAAAATGCAAAATCAATAACATCAAAAAAATTAATGCGAAAAAATTAAAGAAAAACCAATTCCCATATAGTCAATAAGCAAACTTGAGATTCAAAGTCAAATATATGTGAGCATGCAGTTGAATGATTTGGCTACATTAGTCAAGCATCGATCCTAGGATAGGTAGTTACACTGGCTGCTGTCCATTCTTCTCTCCAGCTCATCTTCATGAGCTAGTTGTAGTTTAACTTAGAAGGGAATACCCCGCTTCTCGAGGAAAGAGTTGTTAGATTGGGTAATTAGGGTCACCATATTGGAGAAGGCTGATTTTTACCGCTTTAGCCGAGGGGAGATACGAATCACTGACATTGTACAAGATAGAATCATAGTTATAAGGGACTGCGTATGACATCGACTTCTTCTGACCTGGATTTTGAGAAGACTTGGGCAGATTTAAATCCGTTTCCCAATAAGGTTCCCATCGAACTTAATTTCCAAAGGTCCGATGGAGCTCCAAACTTTGATTTTATGAGGACAAGTTTAAGAGTTAAAATCAATCCAAGTTATTTCTTTTCTTTATTTTCCTTTTTGCGCTTATAAGCATAAGTGTTTACTCAGAACTGACAGAGGAAAATATAGGGAGGTGATGAATCTCCGTTTCATCACCTTTATTCTTCTATTTTGACCCTGATTCTCTAGCTAAATGCATGTATATATCATTAATTTGTACAAAATAATATTCATTCTTTCTTATATAAATATTGTATATAATACCGTATTTAATGCCAACATAAAATAATAAAGGAAGAAAAGAAAAAGAAATAAAATACCAAAAGTATTTTATGACCCTAAACCCCAAGATCAAGTCACGAATTGATTTGTTTAACAAGGAATAAAGTAGGGGGGATAAGGGAAAAATACAATAAAAATCATATTTATTTATTCTTCAATAATTTATTTTTGAGATCTATTTATTCTTTATTATTCTACATCAAATCAATAAACTTCATACATGAAAGTTGTAGATAAAAATGTATAGAAAAATACAAAATTTATTTCACACAAAATAATGCATATTGTGCTTTCTATACTCAGAATAAAATTAAAAAATCCAAACTTCACAGACATATATCTCCTTCATATGAACTCAAAATTCATCAAAATCACATGTAATTTTATATAACATTTTATTAGCTATTTAATGAAGGTAGTTTCATTCAATTTGGAGAAGATGCAATATACCTCAATAAACTTTTCAGTTGATTTATTCTTTTTATTTTTCATGATTTTATATAATTTTGTAAATATTATTTATAACACATACATAATCAAAATGAAACAAAATCACAAAAAGATACTACAATAAATAAGTTTATTTCTATACATAGTATACCCATATAATTAATATTTCTACTTATTTAGGTGTACATATTCATTCAGAAAAATATGATAAAAATATGTTTATATGTATTTAAATAAATTATAAATATATAAAATATGTATATAAAATAATAAAATACAAAATACAAAATTAAAATAAAATATATACTATATAGGTACATAAACATATAAATATACATGTAAAAAGTTAAATACAATAAATAAACTTGTAAAAATAAATAAAAATTAGATAAAAGACTACATAAAATATTAAATATTTTAATGTTTTAAGGAAAAATTAATAAAGTCATTTATTATTTTTAAACGATTTAATAAATATTTATCTCCATGTTTTGTCATGTAATAGGCTGATGTCGCCCAATGGGGGCCAAGTTTTCGTTGACTACGATCAACTCCTCATCCCCCAACGCCTGAGCTGTCAGAATAGTTGCATCCTTTCCTTCTCAATATTTTCCACCATACAAGGCTCGAGGACTTGTACCTCCTTCATGAGTTGTCTTCCTTGTTCATCCATGATCCATGCCTCCCTCGCCATCTCGTCTTCCTTCGCATGCCACACCGCCTCGAACATCCCTCCTCACTCATTGTATATAACCACCTCCTCCTCTTCCATTTCGCGCTTGGTTCACATTCCACCCATTCTTATCCCCTCAGAGCACCTCTATGGTGATTAGGCTGGTGACAATGGTCAATTGTCATGCTCCTCAATAAGGAAGAGCGATGTAGGGAGAGTTCCCAACATCTCCGACGATATCCATTGTGATGTCCATCTCCTCGGGCTCTGGACAAGTCAACATATTTTTCTTCACCTTTTAGGCTAAGTTTAATCCTAGTTTTCATTATGCATATTAGTTCATGCATTTATCATTTTTAGCATAGTTTTAGGTTGATTAAGTTCACTGGACCTATAGAGCTACGACCATTGTCTTCCGCTATTTCTACCCTATGCTGACCACCACCAATCACCTCACTTCCTTCTCCTATTATTTCTCTACTTTCCACCATTCACCAGCCACCCAGATCTTCACCAGATCTGGTCTTTGAAGTCCCACTCTGTCACCTTCCACCGAACTTCGCCACACCCTCCATTTCACTTCGATTTTCATAAATAAAAGCCCATGACACATCATCGGAGCCCCCTCGATATTTCTATGCAGGTACTACTCCTGGAAGAGCCCATTTGAGGATTAATCATCCCAAGAAAAGGACCTTCAGGTTCTCTTTGCTTCGTGACTTACCACGACCCCATCGTTGTTCCTAGAGTTTTTTTGGAGGCTTTACCAGTTGTGGATGTCTCCCAAAAACTATTTAAGCACCTCCTCTGTAAGAAAAAAGATCAGAGGTGCGGGATACATCGATCCAAAGCTTCGGGGGAACGGGGTTCTTCCATGTTCTATCAAGTTTCCTCTAAGTCATCCGATCAAGCACAGGAGCCCCAGATGTACATATGACGTCCGATCTGAGCAAGCAGTTGTTGTTGATCTACTCAGGAGATCCAATCTCAAATGTTGAGGGCGAAGGGGTATAGGCACATCCGAGTCGTTCATCGCGCATAAGTGACTCATCCTCTGTCGTTGGATCGGGCACCCTTTGGCAGTAAATTGCATATTCGACCCCCATTTTTTGTTTTATTTTATCCAATCTTGTAAATATTTGATTTAGCTTAAATTTTTGTGTAAAAATTACAAGTAAACACTCGAGATTTCTACATATTGCCTTTCTATCCTTGCTATCTCAGCTCACGTGGCACCCCACGTAAACTGGGCATCTTACAGTTAAACCCTTGTAGGTTTTTGTAATTTTAATATAATTTATAAAATTTAGATTTCAGTTATAAACTTTTGGATTTGCATACTAGTCCTTGTCTTTAATTTTATTCCAAATATACCCCTACTAGTTCAATGAATTTTTGTGTATGTTTTCTATTTTCTATAAATATCATCTATGCTCCAACAATTACGAGAAAATAGGATAATGTGCCTGCTTGCATGATCTTTCACGCCATATAATTAGTTTTGCTTTTATATTTTCCTATTTATTGAAAACAAAAAGTGCACGCTCATTTTTTATTTGCTTTAAAAAATCCAAAAAAATATAAAATCATATTGAAAAATTTCAAAAATATTAGCATTCATCTATTATTGTATTTTGTACCTCTAGATTAAAAATCACTAAAAATAAAAAAGAAAATAACTAAAAATTTAAAGGATCCAAAATCCTTATAAAAATTATAAAAATTCAATGAAAACTCCAAAATTATTAATTTCCACTTTATATTTTTATATATTATTAAGTATTAAAATTAATTTTTGAGAATTTTTTAACCTTATTTAGTATTTTTAAGTCTCAAAACAATTTGGCTTCCTTATAGTTTCACTATTTTTATATTTTAGTTTTATAAAAGTTGAAAAAATAGTAAAAATATCCAGAAAATCACAAAAATAGAAGAATAATCTAAAAACATAAAATATTTCGTTTATTATTTTTTACTATTTTTATCTATATTTATATATATTACCATATATAGCATATATATGCATACATATATATATTTCCATATATATATATTACCGTTCTTATTAATTTATATTATTATAAATACCTAAATATACTTTTAAAAAATAAAAAGGACTGTACTCATTTATATTTTTTAGTTTTTTGTATATTTATTATATATTTTATATTATATATCACTTATATTATACATATTACATATATATAGTTATATATGTAATTATACTATATATAAAAAGAGAAATTAAAACTCAGAAAAATACAAAAAAGTAATATTTAAATAAATAAAAATTAAAAATACAAATATAAAATAATAAAATAAATAAATAACTGACAAAGCACAATTAATTAATTGAGCAGAAATTATTCAAATACATCCACATTATTTATTCATTATTTATTTATAAATAATAATTAGTGCTACCACGTATTGCTCCATGTATGCGATACTCTACCATACTTACTCCCACAAACATCTATAATAGAGTTATAATAAATTTTAATTTATGCACATTGATCGCTTGAATTTTTCGTGGGCTGATTGTTGATCGGAGGCACAATTGGTCTTGCAACGGTTACTATTCTTGTTTGATTAGACTACCGGTGCAAAAAGCCTCTCTTCAGTTAGCAAAGGGGTGTTTTTGGCAATTCTGATTGCTTTCTTCCCCTTTGCAAGACCAAAGGGAACAAAAATTGACTTCTCCTCGTTGAGTTTCAACACCGAGACAACACCAAAAAACTCCAAAACCTCAATAATTCCCCCAGTTTCATGAGCACCACCTTCCACGAACAAAATCTTGTCATCAACATACTGTAAGAATAGGATTGAAAAGTCATTTGGACTGTAACCCTGGAAAAATTCCCTCTACCACACGAGTAACCATCCTCAGCAACGCATCTGCTACTGGGACAAAAAGAAGAGGAGCCAGTGGGCAACCCTGCTTAACCCCCTTTTGCAATTGAAAACCCCAGTCTTGCCTCCCATTAACCAACACCGAGTAAGAGATCATCGTAACAGACCTCTTCATCCAAGAAATCCACTTATCAGGAAAGCCATCTCAGGAAAGGGATGCCCAAATGAATTAAATTCCATCAAACACAATCAGACGCTTTGGAGAAGTCAATTTTCCAAAGCAAACCTTTCAACCCCCTCTCCCTGGCAACAATCTAAGAGGCACCATGCATCATAAGCTTGCTGGGAACAAAAGTTATCGGTGAGTCACTGATAATGTGGCCCAAAACAATATGTAGTCTATTTGCAACAACTTTATGCAATAATAAGATAAATGGCATTTGGAAGGGCAATAAGCTTGAAGTCCTCTACTCATCCTCGCCTCCCTTTTGGGTACAAGGAAAATTAAAAAGCAATTCAACCAATCAAAAATCAAAAGACATGGTTCTCTGTCCTCAGTTCCTCCATCCAAGCTGGCACATACTGACTTACCAAATTCCAGATCTCACTGAAGAAAAAAATTCGAAACCCATCTCACTCCGGTGAACGATCTGCATTCCGATTAATTGATTAGTATTTTATCCTTTCAAGAAAAAACATAATTTTGTAAAATAGTAAGTAACTAGGGTAGAGCATTGGACCGGGCCGACCCGGACCCAACCCTGACCCGACCCGCAAAAGCCCGGACCCAACCCGAACCCGCTATACTTGTGGGCCGGGCCCGGGTTTTAATTTTCTTAAAGTTTCAAAATCGGGCCGGGCCTAGCCCGAACCCGAGATAGCCCACTTAAACCCGACCCGACCCGCCATATATTCATGTGAAGGTTTTTGTATGGGATTTGCACCTTGCGATTAATTTGCTGCCTTGATAGATTATGTTTCCATCTCTCTTTTTTAGTAGCAGCCACTCTCTAGCAGCAATATGCATACCAGATAATAAAAATGCATGTGTAACCATGCTGAATGTGCAATCAGTTTGAATTAGAAACTAAAGTCAGATAGTAGACAGAGATGAGAGATCTTGCAAATTACATTATAATTTTTTTGACGATCAACAGACTTCAGAAGTCATAAAAATGTATGTTCCAAAAAAGATCTAAAGATACTCGATGAGCAAATTTTTGAGTTTCATCGGGATTATCACATAGAAATATCCAAGTCTAATTCCAATATCACGTATGCACTACAAAATCAGCATATTAGTTGCTCGCCACAATGGGAAAATCCTTTGACCTTATTCATCTTAACATCGACTGATCTTTAAAAAATAAAATTCCAATACCACGCACAGGTAGTTTTCTATGAAACCTCGGTTCGTATATGGGTTCAGGTCAATCCAAGACGTCTATATCCAAGTCATGCCTACCGGTCGTGACTATATTTTTTAGTAGTGAATACCCGAGTTTAAACAATATATGTGATTACATTTTTTTAGTATTTAAGCCCTCCGTTGGTTTCCACTGAAATGAAGTTGCCTCACAAAGGACGATATACTATCTAGACAAATATTTTTAACCAAATCATATGTTTTCCATGGAATAACATGCCCTTATATATTCAAAATGGGGGCGGGTTGAGCCCGGCCCGAACCCGGGCCCGACCCAACAGGTCATGGGCCGGGCTCGGGCCCTCACCTTGATGAAATATCCGGGCCACGACCCGGCCCAAGGCCCGAGAAAATTTAATGGGCTCGGGCCGGACTTTTCCGAGTTGGGCCGGGTCGAGTCCCATGCTTCACCCTATAAGTAACTATAGAAAACACTAATCATCCATATAAAATACTAAATAATTATGAAAAAAACATGATCCATTGATTGATGATGGGTGTTATCTCCACCTTTACCCATCTCCTTTATGGGCCGCCCTTCAACTTCAAGCTGCGACACTGAATGAGGGTGGTGGACTTTGCTTTTCCTTCACATTTGACGTTGATTTTCATGATGGTAGCATGTACCGAGACATGGAGGCACTGTAAAAGGGAGATCTTGCAGAGAAGGAGGTGGAAGGGCACACTGTGCACTGCTTCTCATTGATGGCTAGTCGTGGCTGTCATCCGTCATCAAGGAGATGGATCGTCTACAAGCGTGAAGTGTAGCAGAATCTGCAGTAGCCGTTATCGAGCGGTTCGAACGATTTTGCACTTTTGAGAAATCTGTATCGTACAAAATCGTGTCAACCGCTCGATCGAGATCGAACGATTCAAGCAGTTACATTAAACACAACATCACAGCAGAGGATCCACTCTACCATCATCAATCATCTCAAGCTGCCAACGCCCATCACCGTTGATCTCAACCTTCAAGATTGAATTTGATTTTTGAACGGAAAGTGATAAAAACCCTATCCAAACGTAATTGAAATTGTAGAATTTAAGAAGGGTATAAGTGATAAAAACCCTATTATTTCATTATTTAAACCTTTATTTTTTAAAAAATATACTAAACCATCAAATTCGGATCAACCCGATCCAAACGTCCGGGTCAACTCGGTCCGACCATCGGTCTAACCCGATTTTTTATTTTTTTTTCTAAAAATTAATTACCTAAAACCGGCTGAACCGACCGGGTCGGGGTCGGTCCCCGATCCAACCGGTCCGACCGGCCAATCCGGTTCGATTTTTTAAAACCTGGCCCGCATTCGCACGCTTGTGCGCACATGCACGCACACGTTAGGAATACTTATGCTTCCAGTCCACTACGATTTAGTTCACGTGAAAGGTGCATTGATTGAGGAGCTCGAATAACATGGTTAAACCCGTGGCGAAGTGTGGTTGGGTGTAGTGGTGAGCAGTGGCGGAGGCACTGCTCACCACCCCCACCCCCCACCCCTCTCAATTGGAAAAGATCATAGCTCCCGTTCTTATTTGCGGCATTATTTTACCTTTCCACCTTCTGGCATACATTAATTCTTAAATTATCAATTTTCTCATCTTCTTTTTGCAAATACTCCACAAACGATCTAACTTTCCAGTCCCTCCCCCCTATTCCCCAGTTCTCATCTACAGTTCATCACGCCCCAACGCCTCCCATGGCAGTTCCCACTTTCCAACCCCCCCACCCCGACGTCGCCTACCTCTTCTCAGATCAGAGTCTCGGACTCTCCTCCTCTTCCCCTCGCGCGATCACGCGGCCATCCACAGCACCTTCTCACAGAACCAATCCATCTCTTCGCACACGAAGCACCAATCTCCCGACCCTTCTTCTTCTCGATTTTGATTTTTTGTTTATGTATCTCATCGGCTAATGATGATCGATCTTTAAGATCTTAGCAGATTTCAGTGAGACGGAGTGTGATCTGGCAATGTTGTTAGTAACATACTGAAGCTTCTAATTCTTCCTTTGATATCTCTTTGCACTACTCTTGAGTTTTTCGGATCTCATATATGTCGATTTACATTTGGATAGATTTGTTTGAATGTGCTATGATGATGCTAACTAGGGTGCGGGCAGTGGTGATTCTCTCCGTCAAGGCGGTCACTCATCCTCATTTGCATCATCGATCATCCACATTTGGACATCTGGAGTATGGAGACTTGAATTTTAATATTTTAACATCATCGAAACCCCATCTGGAGTCATCCCCAACGGCGATCGTCGTCAAGGTCCAAGGCCCTGGCCGTCATCCCCATATGGCTCTAGGACCCATCGGATCAGCCATTAGTATATCCCTTGCAGACTTGCAGTTTTCATTCTTCTGGTATGAGGATGTCAATTTTTTTTTGCAAACTTTCAATGAATAAACATGATCAAAGAAGCATGAAGACTTTTAATGCATAAGAATCCATCGATTTTTAATGGTAAATCTTTGTGTACGATTGCTAGTCACGGAGTCAAAAAAGAATTTTCCTGAGGTGTATATACATTACTTGACACATAACATATTAGTTATTTACATTGTGTCATGTGAATTTAGGTTTACTGATGGCTAAAAGAACAATTGACTTCTATTTCAAGAAACCAAGGGTTGATACTTGTGATAAAGACATATTGCAGTCTTTTGCAAATTGTCCACCTATTTTAGATGATGCTTTAATTCGGGTCATCGATCCATCTTCTTTTGATATACATGTTCAAAATTATCAACAAAAAGTGCAAAATGAACATGTTGATGAATATTCTATAGTTTGTGATCTGGGATTGTGTCGTCAAATTTGGAAAATATCCAGTTAACGGGCAGACTAAGATTCGACGTGCTATAATAAAGGTGGGCCATATCAGCATTATCTTCCAGAATATCCAGTATCTGGCCGTGAAAATCATCTGTAACGACCCGGATCCACGTGACCAGCGGAAGCAATAATAAACGACATGCCACGTTGGATCCGAACGTTACTCATGCATATCAAATCCACAATTAAGGAAGGCAATTGAAAGGACAAAATAATAAACAACTTGAGATACTTCAAATAAAAGGATGACATCACTTAACAGCTTGACATCATCAAAGGTTAGGTTCATCCTACAAGAGATTTCATTGACAAAGACAATAACTAGACTAGAACAACTCATAAAATGTTCATTGGATACATCTACGGCTAAAATAAAGAAAAGAAACTAACACTACCAAAAGAAAATGATAAGTCTTTAACCATCCACCGAATTGCTTCCAGGTGCTACTCCTCCAAAGAACCTGCGACAGGGCAAAACCACATGAGCGACAAAATGCTCGTAAGCCAAACAGCTTAGAATGAAAAAAAAAGGATACAAAAATTTCAAGAGTGCTTTGATAAATTATCAAGGAGTATGGCACTACTGTTATATCCATAATGTGTGAGGATTTCATATTCTCAATAATTGAGCTCTAAAGTTGCACATATATTGTAACGTCCCGGGCTTAGGTCCCCGGTCCGTTATTGAGGAAAACTGACTCTGACAACTTGTTGGGTTCTGGCCCAAATAGACCCGTTAACAACCACCCAAAATACTTAAGCCCAAATTATCAAGTAGTAGTCCCCATCACTTCTAAACCACACCCACACTTCCTGAGTTTTATGTATGGCACTATGTTTGAGGTTGGGGTGTTACAACCTCCCACACTTATATTCGCAACGTCTTCGTTGCGACATGGTCCATCACTTATTCCCAGTGATAGTGACGGCTGCATGCTCCGGGTAGCCTTTTCCTCCAACCTCTTTGTAGGGGCGGCTCCACCTCTCGGGTAGCCCTTTCCACTATCATAGAAAATTGGCTCTGATACCATTTGTAATGTCCCGGGCTTAGGTCCCCGGTCCGTTATTGAGGAAAACTGACCCTGACAACTTGTTGGGTTCTGGCCCAAATGGACCCGTTAACAACCACCCAAAATGCTTAAGCACAAGTTATCAAGTAGTAGTCCCCATCACTTCTAAACCACACCCACACTTCGTAAGTTTTATGTATGGCACTATGTTTGGGGTTGGAGTGTTGCATATACCCTTATACTCATTCTTTTCATAGAATAGGTCTTTTCTTAACTACCGCTGGCACTAGCGACTTTCCCATACATTTACAATCATTCACTTGTATTTATTTCGTGAGGACATCAGCGCTGAGTCAATATGTGGACTTTCCACTAGGTTTTACTGAACCTGACACCCCCGAAAGGTGTTGCCCTTTAGGCCATTGATATCCGTATCGGATCCGGTATTCGTACTCTAGAGGTGGCTCCCACCACGAGGCGTAGCACTTAGCTCTGCATACTGTTCTCGTGCCATCAATCATATTAAAATTCTAGATTTAGCAAATCACTTAATTCGTATAGATTGAGTTAGCATGCTTCTGCTAATCCCTTAACTCACATATTTTCCCGACATAAATATTACCTATGGTATACGATTAATACACGTGTATACTTGCTGTCACAAGATAAAGTTGAGACTAAATTATACAGATTTTACTCATGACGGGCATGATATAGATGTAGGGTAATGAGGATTAATAATATGGATAACGTTGAAAGCATATATTGGTAACGTTGAAAGTATATATTCACCCCCAATATCAATAATAAAATAATCACATAAATTGGAGGCGTTCAAGATAATCCACTTAAGTTTCCGGAGACATAATGAAAATATAATAAAACAACATGCGTAATCAGTAGCAGTATACGTGGTATTACTCATGTATTCGCATATTATTTAGAATATACAAAACAATCGCATGCATTATTTCATCTAACCAGGAGTTGGTGTATCATCTCATTTTCTTCCCTGTAACCGACGTATGTTCACATTTCACCACAAATGGTAATGACATCAGGTTTCTGATGGCAGTTGCGAGTGTCTAATCCTGATCCCAACCCCATGTACCCGTTATTCTCATAAAGTAATTACGTATAAAGAAGTCTGTAGTCGTAGGGTCTAAGAAGATAACAAGATTCTATACTAACAGATATGTATATGAAACAAAATTCAAGGGGGTCTAATGCTCAATCCTTTTCATAGTTTCTATAATTGCAATCTCATGCTTCTCTTTTTATACGTGTGCGACCTATCTTAGAGAATAAAGAAATAACAGAGTATCCCTCAATAGGATAGCAAGGGCCCTTCAAGGAGGATGGAAGGTGACAATAGCTTCAGAATTAGGAGGTAGCGATATCAATATCCAACTAAAATAACGACCACTAATTTCTTTGTTTACAATGAACTATTGTAGGATAAATGATACTAATAATCTATCTACGAGCAATAATCATTTATCAATAATAGTCGGGTTAAAAGAAATCGACAAATATAATGCTAATCCTACATTTTGAACCAAGATAGAAATTCGAGATCATGTAACAATAGAACACATACCGTATCCGCAAGGAGTATACACTGCAAGGGTTGGATCTAAATCGTGATCCTCCTCTTCCGATCACAACCAGCCCCGCAACCCGAAGATGGCGTCCCACACGGTGATGGGGGGTTATGTAATACTCGGCTTAGGAAAATAAGGAGGCTGATCACTAGACTCCTCTCCTCTCTTCCTCCCTCTCTTAAGTAACGAGAGAAGGTCCCTTTCGTATTCCAAAGATGGAATCACGCATATGAAGTGGAGGGTTGTAATGAGAGGTCCATAATTGCCCCACTCCCACTCTCTCTTCTATTAAATCCATTATATTAATATTATTAATTAATTTGTGATCTTAATTTCAGGCATTAATTTAGTGGCCGTTACATCATCAATGTCGATTTCAAGCTTCTTGGTTTGAGAAATATCCTTCGTGGTTAGAATATTCTCCAGTCAAGGATGTAGTGTTTTGTTTGCCATATTTTTTCAATAAAATATCCACTGCACGATTGGTTCAAATGTCTTCACGATTGATGGATTTCACAATTGGAAAAATTGGAGGAAAAAATGTGCACTTTTACATCATATTGGAAGTGATCCATGCTCACCACATAATATAGCTGAACAAGTATGTAAAGATTTGATGATTCAAACAAGCCATATTGATAATGTCATACATCGATAAATATAAGAAGAGATTAAGTGCAACATATTGTGATTGAAAACATCAGTTAATTGTGCAAAATAGCTTGCTTTTCAGGCATGTGCTTTAGAGGGTATGAATCTATAGATTCCAAGAATTAGAGAAATTATATTGAAATGATAAAGTTATTATCATCATATAATGAAGAAGTTACAAAAGTTGTTTTAGATAACGCCCCTAAAAATGTAAAATATACATCTCCTACAATTCAAAGGAGTAATCGTATATTATTTCCACTAGAGTACAAAAGTCTATTCATGATGAGATTGAAAATGTAAAATATTGCATCATTGTTGATGAAGCTCGTGATGAAGATGAAGCTGATTCTGCTTACAATTCTATAACATTCTTTTAATTCATATTTATTTTACACATGATGAATGAGATTTTGGGATTTACAGATATATTATGCTGTGCATTGTAAAATATCGATCAAGATATTTTAAATGTGATTTCTTTGGTTTTCACCACTCGATCTCTTATTCAAGACATGCGTAGAGATGGTTGGAGCAGATTCTTTGGTAATGTACAATCATTTTGTTCAAAGCAAAATATCGATGTTTCGGATATGAGGTTTCCTTATTCTAGTCGACGTTCTCTCCATGAGAAAAACAACATTACACTTGAACATCATTATAGAGTGGATATTTTTATGCCTACATTGGATTCACAACTTCAAGAGTTGGATCACATATTTAACAATACAACTATGGAGCTCTTGCATCTTAGTTCTACACCACATACATAAGATGATTATAAAAATTTTAATATAAATGATATTTGTTTTCTTGCAGAAAATTATTATGCACAAGATTTCTCTGACAGTGAAAGAGACTTATTACAATTTCAATTAATGTGGTATCAACTTGATGTCCCTCATCATCCAAAGATGGAAAATTTGACTAGAATATCTGAACTATGTCGAGCATTGGTAGAATTGGAATGATATGAGTCTATTATTTAGTCGATAGATTGATCCGGCTTATCTTAACTCTTCCTGTCTCAACTGCTACAACGGAACATGCATTTTCAACTATGAACCTCGTGAAGACAAGGCTTCGAAATAAGATGGAAGATGGATTTCTGAACCGTTGTATGATTACTTACATAGAAAATGTCACCGTATAAGAAGTCATGGATGATTTTTATGTAATGAAAAATCGTCGAGCACAATTTTGATAAATTATGTAAGTTGCTCTTAGTGTTTTTCCATCACTTTCCTACTTTTGTAATTCAATAGTAGTACTTTGAATTACCTTTATATCTATATGTTTTAAAAACATCGCCCTATCTATAAAATTTTTTTGGTCCGTCCCTGGTGGTGAGGGAATGGGTGTATGAGTCCACGAGAGGAGTCTCTGTTGTAATATAGCAAGTGCTGCATTACAGTGGACTGTCCGATCGTGACCGGATGTGTCTCATAGGGGGGGGGGGCACTATCCCTGGTCCCCTAGGAGGGTCGTCGGATCTCTATCGGACAATCCACTGTAATACAACACGTCTTGTATTACATTAGACAATCAGGGTCCGTATGAGTCCATGCCTCGTGGGTGGTTCAGTTTCATGTGGATGGCAGAAACCTGATATGGTGAAGATGCAAGTTCTTTTTTTTTTGCTCGGTAAAAAGTAAGCTATATATTTCACAGGTTAAGAGAAGATTACAAAAATTGAGGCCAATAGACGTAGCCAAATTGAAAATACAGGGAATAAGGATTCGATGTACAATATAAAGATCCCGAGGAAGGCCAAAAACTCAAGGATCCTCCATAGTTTTGATCTGATTGTAAGTGCTCATGATTTCAACAATGATGCGGTCAGTGGGTAAACATGTCGAAGTAGACCATAATCGGTTGCGTTCGTGCCAAATATGCCACACTGTCCTGGTCAGTAGAACATCAAAGGAGGGGCGTTGACGATGAGGATGCAAAGAAGTAACCCAGTCCACCACGATATCCAGCGAGACTTGATGATAAGGTGGATTCGGGGTCATGCTGCTACAAATATTCATCCACACGGCATGGGAGTAAGGACATTGGAGAAACGGATGTTCGTGAGATTCAAGTTCCATGTCGCAAAATCTGCAAGTGAGGGAAAGTCTAAGCCCAATCTTTGAGAGCCTATCCAAGGTAGGAAGTCTGCCGCGGAGAGCTCTAAACAATGTGAAGGAAAAGGAAGGTGGAATGCTCTTGTTACATACCACAGGAAACCAGGGGATCGGGGAATCACGAGGCCTTAGGAGATCGAAGGCCTTAGCGAATGAGAAACCCCGGCAAGGATGAATCCAAATCGCATTAGGATGGTCACCAAGGATAGCAGGGCGCAGATCTTCACGGCACTTTAACATAGCGCGCCAAATTTTTGAGGAAGTTGACGTGGCATGAGAATCCCAAAACGAAGCCTCCTTTAGATATTTAGATCTCAAGAACTCAGCCCAGATGGAATTGCCTGCTGAGTGTAGCCTCCAAACCCAAGAGGCAGTCATAGCATTTTGCAGAGAGTGGAGCGATTTCAATCCCATCCCACCTTCCATCTTTGGAAGGCATAATTTATCCCAAGCAATGTCGTGTCGAGTGCGGCCCCACAGGAAGTGCGCGCAAAGCATGTCCAGGCGCTTGACCACAGAGGCAGGAAGATGAGTACCCGCAATCCAAAAGAGGAAAATTCCACGAATGATCGAATTGAGCAATTGGGCGCGCCCAGCCATAGATAGGCACTTTGCAACCCAACCATCGAATAGCATGCAAATCCTGTCTTCCAGAGCACGTGAATCACAACAGCGAGAGGAGGAGGAAACCAAGGGCAGCCCCAGGTACAGCGTGGGGAGCGATTGTTGAAGCATCCCCATTTGAAGATTGACAGCAAAATCTGCGGTAACCCATCTTGGTCTGATAATTTTGCTTTTGGAAGGGTTCAGCTTGAGCCCGGAGAAAGTCTCAAAGTCAAGCATAATATCTTTTATCACTGAGAGGGCACATAACGAGGCCTTACAAAAGAAGAGCAAATCATCAGCGTAAATGAGATGGAAAGGAGTTTGACAACGTCCATGGCTCATATGTTTGAAACGGCCTTTAGCCGACGCAATATCCACCAACGAAGTTAGGAATTCCATTCCAATTGTAAAAAGAAGCGGGCTTAGCGGATCACCTTGCCTCAGCCCGCGAGTGCCACGGAACATCCCATATGGAGAACCATTGATAAGTACAGAGAATGAAGTAGTGGAGATGCAATTTGCAATCCATGAGACCCATTTGTTGCAAAATCCCATAGCCGTTAAGTCCTCAAGAATGAAGGCATGGTTCATAGAGTCGAAAGCCTTTGAAAGGTCAATTTTTACACAAGCTTTGTTGCGGGAGGCCCTCTTGTCAAAGACATGGAGGAGCTCATTAGCTAGCCGTATGTTGTCACTTATAGCTCTTCCCTTGAGGAATGCGGTCTGATTAGGGGAAATAAGGGAGGGGAGGACTTCAGCAATCCTGGAGGCCAACATCTTAGAATAAATCTTGTAGATAACATTACAACCAGAAATCAGTCGGTAATCACCAATGGAGGAGGGAGATGTGGTTTTGGAGATGAGAGTGAGGAACGTATGGTTCACCTCCCTAACCATATTTCCACCATTATAGAGGAACTGCATAGCATCACGAACATCATCTTTGATCATAGTCCAATGGCGTTTGAAAAAGGAGGCATTGAAACTGTCCGAACCCGGAGCCTTAGAGGAGCCGTTAGAGGATATAGCGGCCCAGATATCGCTTTCTTAAAAAGGCCTTACTAGCCAAGCCGAAACATGGGGTGTAAGGCACCATTTAGGAGGAGGAAGTTCCAGCCGTATAGAGGAAGTAGCAGGAGGGGCTAGGAGGGCAGTGAAGTGTGTCATCGCAGCCTCAACCACCTGGAGTTGACGATCCATAACCCGACCAACCTGATCCAGGACGTTGGATATGAAGTTTCTGGAGTTTCTTGTTTTGGCTGCAATATGAAAGAAGCGGTTGTTACGGTCTCCAAGATTGAGCCAATCCACTCTACTCTTTTGTTTCCACAGTGACTCAAGGTCATCTTCCAAATCAAGAATATAGCCTTTGACATCAACCTCCAACTGCGCAATGTAAGGGTCCAAAGGTGAATCACCAAGATTCTCCGAGACGCGAAGGAGGAAGTCGTTTGCCAATTTTGAATCTTTAATAACATTTGCTTCAACAGTAGCCCATCTTTTCAACGCCAATTTCACATTCTTCAGCTTTCGCGCAAGGACAAATAGGGGGTTACCGATAACCTCCTTAGCCCAGCCCGAACAAACAGTCTCAAGGTAGCCTGGCCTCGTAGCCCAGTAGTCGAAAAAACGAAAAGGGGAGCTCTTGCGCGGGGAGGAGCAAATGACCACCGACATTAAAGAGTGGTCAGACTGAGGGATGGGGGAGTAGCATAGCTTGACGGATGGAAGGGAGAGGAGGAAATCGTCATTGGCGAGGGCCCTATCCAGGCGAGCAGCAATTCGCCCAGGGCCGACAGTTGAATTACTCCAGGTCCAGGGGCTGCCCGAGGTCTCCAAGTCAGAAAGACCACAATTGCGTAAGCAGTTGTTGAAATCATCTAAGGACACACTTGATGCAACACGGCCCCCCCATTCTATCAGATGGGAAGCGTACCGCATTGAAGTCCCCCAAAATGAGCCAAGGACCATGAATGCTATCATTAGTCATTTCCAAATGTTGCCAGAGATCTTTCCTAGTAAGCGGATTGTTATCACCATAGACCATAGTGAGGTGAAAATTAAACCCCCCAGATTAGAGCAACACAAGGTGATGGCTTGGGAGTGCATTGCGACATTGACGCAAGTCCAGGAATTAGATTTCCAGAGGCAATAAACTCTTCCAAGATCAGTATTGTTGTGTGCATAATCCCATCCTGCTGGGATAGACTGAGCAAATTTTTGCCTGTTGGCAGGCCTTATCTTAGTCTCCACGAGGCCGACCAATTCCGCATTTTTGGCGAAGCATTCCTTCAAGATAGCTTTAAATTTTCGGGGCCTGTTAAGACCCCGGGTGTTGCAGACGATCACAGACATTAAGAATGATTGGGTGGGGGGGGGGGGGGGGGGGCTCAGTACGCCCCTTATCTTTGACCGGAACCTTTGGGGGTTTCCTCTGTTTATGGGTAAAGGTAACCCATTCTTGGTTGTGCTCAGCATATGGCAAAGGACTCTCCCTAGAAGTAGGAAGATTACTGCCCTTAGAGGATGGTAATTCACAACCCTTAAATGTCTGAGGGCCTTCACCATCCCATGACGGACGGTTCAAGTCAATAGAGGGGGAATCAGAGTTTCCCTGGACCGAGACCGCCATTCTTCTGTTAATCGCAAGCTTATTTGGGAGAGGCCTGGTACGAAAGGCAAATGACGAAGATGCAAGTTCTGAATATATAGTTCATGTCATCATGAATGTAACTCCCAACAGTCATGCATGATGGACGTGCAAGGACACATGCTAATGGGGATGGGGGCGAATTGTCTGTTGTGATTTCCCCTTCTGTAATGCATGGGGAACTGTCGGTTGGAAGATGGACGACCCTGATAGAGGGTCGGGGATAGGGGCCCCTCTATCAAGGTTGCCTATCTCACATCCGACGTTTCCTCTGCGTTACAACAGGGGAAACCACAACAGACAATCCTCCTTTATTGGGTTGAAGCTCATGCCTTACCAAAAGAAGAAAGGGGTGAATCTACTAAAAGAGATCCTCTTTTGTAAGTAATGTTACAATAGATGTGTTGTAATTTCTTTTTTTACGATTTTGATCCTAAAATCTAACTTTATGGTTGAGTATTAGATCAATGCTCTACATGTCCTCCAAATTTAGCTCAAATTTAAGTTATTGGCTACTTTATCTTAATGCTCAAACATTCGATCAAGATCTAATCAACCACAATTCTATTTAAAAGATCCGATTTTTAAAACAATTAAGATAATATATCAAATAAACTTGAATTTGAAAGAAATTTAGAAGACATGTAAAGCATTGATTTAAGATATAATAAATAAGGTTGGATTTTGAGATCGGAATCGCAAAAAAAACAAAAAATATTACAACACCTATTGCTATAACACTAGTTACAGCAAAGGAGGGTCTTCTCGTATGGAAGGGACACGTGGACGAGAGGGATGTGGAGAAGGTGTGCACCACCAGCTCGTTGTTTGTAAGTGTAGTGAGCAGAAGGGATAAACCAGAGAGAGAAGAAATTCTTTGTCAAAAAAATGAATCCATTATATACAAATATTAAAGAGCGTCGAAAGATTATATTCTCGCACATAATTCTTGATTTTACCCTTATCCCTCAACGTACATTCCAATTTTACTCCCATATTCCAGCCATCTTTTCCATTCTGCCCTTGAACTTTTGCAGTATTTCGACCCTCCTCCAACATTCCCACCGGTACGCCAACCCCCTCTCCAGCTCCACGCTTGCCTCTCCAAGTTTCTTCCCTCCTCGCCATAACGTAGTCGATGTTGGCTGCAGAAACAAAAGTCGGGATCGATCCCCCTGCAAGCGATCCCTCTGTAATCTCAATTCTGTCTTCTCCTACAGGATGTTCGAGTTTTGGCAGATGACCTACTGGTGATGCGGATATGAAGATGAGCGGCAGGCCTTGCGGGCGGCAGCTGTGGTTCTTCCACCACTGCTATCTCCCGATGAACTCCTCTTCTCCTGTCGCAAGAAGCCCACCTCCTTTGGCGCTCCCTCCCCTCATCCGATGCATTCTCTTCCGTTCCGACCAGGACCACATACCCAATGACGTGGAGAGCAGAGGAGCCTTCTCTCTTTGACCATATGCCCAAGAACTACCAACGATAATGCCACCACTTTGAAATTTCCTATTACCAGCAATAGTTCTTTTGTTGTCAACCCTTGATCCTTTACCATCTTCTTCTCCCAACAGGTTGTGTCTTATTTCTCTTACATCTAAAAGATTATCCATAGACTGATGGTATGGTTCGGAGGATCCAGAAAAGCACTAACTTGGTCTCCACTGTGTTAGAGAAGCATGAGCAGAGCCCGAGGAGAAGCTCAAGTTGGGTGTTAGGTGAGTGTAAGATGTGTTTCGGGAGAATATGTCAGACTTCCTATATCAAAAGGTGACACATTAGACCGTCAACGAGAGCGAGAAGATAGCATCCCTGAAACCAGAAAAGTCGGATTTGTAGATGTTCTCACGGTTGAGGATTTCATCAGATGAGGGGCGGAGAGGATCCATAATTGGGAGTCGGAAGGGGGGTATTACCTGCATTGTCGAGGATGGTAATGTCGCAAGCGGTATGTGTGGGGAGGCATGGCGGAGCCATCAATGTTGTGATTAAATGAGGTTAAAAAGCAGAGAAAGGACATATCTAAGCTAACGACCATAAGAATTATGACCTCATGCTTAATTTGCAACTTCATATTATTTGCCTTTCCTATGTTATTCTTTGAATATCTTCTTCTTTTGTGTTATAGGTCTTACGTTTTGAATATTTGCAATGACCATTTTTGTTGAAGCTCAAAGTTGTTAATGTCTATTACCGATTGAACATCATTAGAATGACTGAGGGACCTTTCCACATCGAGGGGTGAATTCGATTGCTGGAAGCTCTTCCATGATGTCTTGATGTCGATTTCAATGTGGCCAGATTTGGGCATAGATAAGAAGCATATAGTCCCCAAATCCCTCAAGTTCCATCCCAACAGCAAGTGATGTGCCACCATACTCTATCAGACTCCACCTCAACGCCATCTCAGCATGCTACTCCAGTTTGTTGTTTGTATGTTCTTTGTCCTTCCACAGTTTGTTTGCTTATTCGATTGCATTTAAAATATTTTGTACTTTTATAGCTGGCTTGCGTGGTTTCTTTAGCTTACTCATTGCTATGAACTTGTTGGTGTTGTACTTTGCTGGATGACTTAATTGCTGGATTTCTTGAGATTTTGTCTGCGCAATGGTCCTCGGCCCTGGTATAGGGGAAATCCTTCTCCTATCTTAAAGAAGTGAAGATGTTGTTGCTTATTGTTTTAGCATAAATTTATCATTTGTTGAAGGAATATGGTTTTATCACAGAAGAAACGGTTACGGATTCATGACATATACAACTTTATTATTTCTTAAAATATATTTACCCGTGCAAATTGCACGGGTTCCCTACTAGTGAAATATGAATAAGAATCAAGAAGGCAAAAACAACATCAAAGATCTCGGAATCAAACCTTCTTGCGAGAATAAAGAGCTATAAAATATACAAGGTGAATGTCAACTCAAAGATTTTAATATATCTTGGAATTGAACTTTCTTGCGAGAATAAGGAATGATATCTATTCAAATCAAATTTTAGAGGTTTTTTTAACAGATGATAACAAAAGAATGGCTTTCGTATTGACTGCTTCAAGATACACTTTAGATGGTTTATTACATAATTATGAAATTATACGAGGGTGTAAAGGTAAAATTTTCTTTTTCTAATCCATCGACAATGCTCTTTTGTTGTAAAGAGGATGTCTGCTGCGGGAGGGAGTGCAACAGACTCTGTTGTAGGCGTGTGTACCGCTCGATCTTGATTGAGCAGTCCGCACGATTTTGCACATTTTTTTGTGCTCGTACCATACAAAATCACGCGAACTGTTCGATCAAGATCGAGCAGCTCCCACTCCGTAAAGGGGCGAACCCATGTATGTATTATAAGGGGCACGTGCCCTCCTCCCCCCTAAAGTTTGAAATTTTATTATATTGACATTAATGTTTCATTCCTTATTAAAGTCCAGACATTATGGCCCCCATCCCCAATTGAAATCGTCGAGTCCATGCCCTCTATCCCTCTTTGCTGCACCTTCCCTCTCCACTGTGTTCCCTTGCACAACGATAGTTTGTTTCCACCCTGCATCACTCAAATAATGTACATCCTCTCTCGCTTCCCTCCATATATCCAACCCGAGTCATTGCGCCCTCCCTCCCCACGGTGGCTGCTCCTCGCTTAGTAAATATCCCCGGCTTCCTTGCATATCAGTAGCATGTATATGCATAGACGTGTTGTGTGACCCTTCTAGGGATGCAAGTGGATGGATACTGATACTGATACAGGTATTTCATATCTTTTTCTGTTTTTAAATGCAAATCCATGTGCAGATACATATATAGATAGATATTAAAACTATGTTGCCATATCTGTAAAAAACGGGTACATATATAAAACGAATACGGATCACATATGAGTAATGTCGTAAATACTCTATAGATTGACTTAGATATACATGAATTAGATACAAAACACATGATAAAAATATACAAAATTTACTTATATAACAAAAAAGTATACCAATTATGATGAAAGAATGCATAAAATTATGATATATTGAGTTAAAATTAATCTACAACTAAATTTATATATGAAAATGGATAAAAGGCGATGCTTGCAGATATCAAAAATGATATCCATATCTTTATCCACTTCGAAACGGATACGAATACAGATGTCAAATCTATACAAACGGATACAGTGGCGGTCTTGATACGGATATATCCGAATATGTTTGCATCTCCTTGATGGATACATTGAAAGAGAGATATTCGAATGTGATATGAACGGTTAATGATAATTTACTCGCATATATTGAAAATGAGATATTCGATCTATTGTTTATGATAATATTATGAATTATTTTCAAGATATAAAAACTAGAAGTGGTCAAATTTAAATATGTGTGTGCATGTATTTTTAAAGGGTTTAATGTGGCTGCCCCTAAGAGGGAGCTAACTTGGCTGCCCCCGCAGCATTTCACCTATTTTTAATTTTTATTTTTTGAAATTCTTCTGTGAATATTCATCACTATATCCCTATATTATGTATTAACGTACGAAACAGAGACTCCTACGGCCTCGATCCAGACGGTCATTTTTTAACGGTAAAAGAATTGCTAAAAACGACCCTATCTAGATGGAAGCCGTAGGAGTCTCTGTTTCACACGAAATTTTAATAGCATAATAGAGGGATATATTGATGAAAATTCACAGAAGAAATTTCAAAAAATTAAAAATAATAGAAAATGAGGCGGGGAGGCAAGTTAGCTCCCCTCAGGGGGCAACCCCATTTTATCCATTTTAAAATCTAATATATATATATATATATATATATATATATATAACAACTCTCTCTCTCTCTTTATGTATAAATATTGATATTTATACTAATTTTTTATATAATAATTTTATTTATTATTTTATTAGTATTATTTGTTGTGCCCCCGTAATCCTGGGTCCTCCACTGATCCGTGTCCCTTTTGTTGTCGGCAACAAATCCAAAAAGTGGGACAGACCATACTATTAATTCTAAGAAAACGTGATAATTAACGTGAGTTGCAAATAACAATTCGTGTATCGTTTTCGTTTAAATTGGCATCGCACGATAGAAGAGATGTGCACACGAAGGAAGCGATGCTCCCATCTTTATTCACTAAACAGTAAACACCATCACCATTACAAGTGATCTAAAGCACCATGATCTGGTTCCCATGTCTCAGTTGCCCAAATACTCCACACAAAACTAAGTGGAAGTTAACCTCTACTTTCACCTATGCATCAATCTGATAATTGCTAAAATTTGAGTCCCGATCTTTTAAGATGGAAGTCCACCTGCTTAACCACGAGATCATCTAAGTGGATCCACTAATCGCAGCTCAAACAAGGAAACACCGGCGACGTAGTGAGAGAGTTGGAGCGGTAGGAGGCGAGCTTCCTGTTGAGCCTGCGGTGCATCTTGTTGAACATGTTGAGAGAGCGAACGGGGCACAGGCTGCACCCGATCGCGTGGAGATGGCGCCCGCTGCGCCCGTGGAAGCCCGCTACGGAGACACCATCTAGTGGGAGGGAGAATGGCGTGCCCACCTCCATGCCGTAGGGACCGAAGCGCCGGTGGTTGCTCCTGAAGGAGAGGGAGCGGATGACCGGCGGTCCGCCCTCCGCCATGGAGGAGTAGTAACCACTTATGGCCGTTAGATACTCCTCTGGATAATTAAGTGAAACCTGAACGCGGGAAGTGAGATAAGTTTGAGTTATTCTTTATTGGGCGCATGCCATATCTAATCAATGGAAGAGGATCTTCCACTGCAGAGGGGATTGCAGCAGAAGAGGTGTTGTAATTTCCATTAATTTTTTTATTTAAATTCCAAAATTCAATCTTATAGATTGAATCTTAGATTAATATTCTACGTATCCTTCAATTTTTGTTTAATTACAAGATTATTTGCTATTTTATCTTAATGGTCAAACATTCGGTCAAGATCTAAGCAACTTAAACTTCATTTAAAAAAGATCCGAATCTTCAACTATTAAGATAAAATAGCAAATAATCTCGGAGTTAACGAGATTTAGAGGATATATAAAGCATTAATCAAAGATTCAATCTATAAGGTTGGATTTTCGAAAAAAATAAAGGGGATTACAACACCTCTACTGCAATCCCCTCTACAGCAGAGGATCCTCTTTTCTAATCAATCACTACTTATCCTAATAGGATCGTCTGTTGTACTAGTGTTGTATTACAGGGGACCGTATAATGAGATCGAACTTCCTTCATGTGGGGTCCACTATCCCTGTCCCTTTAGGAGAGCCGTCCGATCTTAATCGGGCGGTCCACTATAATACAACACTTGCTCTATCGAGGAGGACCGAGTCATCTGCTGTAGCTGCTACTACATCAGATTCTGCAATAACCGCTTGATCGAGCGGCTTGCACGAATTTGCACTTTTTACGTGCTCGTATCGTGCAAATTCATGCAAACTGCTCGATCAAGATTGAACGGCTCAAACAATTATTGCAGAAACAACAGATCCTCTCGCGGATCGAGGATATGGAAGAATACTACGCATGGACCTACATAAAAGCGGATGTGCTATCTTCCTACAAGAAGAAAGTAGAACGTGATCACCTGAACGGTGTGGTTGCCGCCGCTGCCGCCGTGACGATCTCCCAAGACGGGCCTGCCGTGCTTGTCGTAGCGGAACCTGACGGAGTGGACACATTGACCGTAGAGGAGGATGATCTCCTTCACGCCACTGTGGATACCATCATCCCATTCCACTCCACCATCTCCACCCCACGGCCCCACCCTCATGGCTACCACCTTGCTAGCCTTCAGTTGCACACCCTTCTCCATAGCCACCGACTCCTACATACAAGATTGCACTCGCATCAATTGATCGATTCAAGTCCACAGATAATTGCTTCCTCTTACGATCGAGATCCTCTTCCCGATCGATCAAACAAATGAGGAACCTCCTTCAATTTATACCAGAAAAGGTAGGGAACAAGTTGTGTAGGGACTTGAATTGGATGCCCGTTCAAAAGCTTAAAAAATAGGGCGTCAGCCGTTCTTTATGCTAAATATGCAAACTGCTAAAAACATGCATCCTTTGCGAGTAGGCTAAAGAAAGATGGGATTAGTAGCTTTATGCCGTCAACCACTGCAGCAGGAGGAATCGACTTTAATACATATGTTTGAGTGCTTTGTTGGACAAGGTATACGTGATCTCATCCCGCAAGGTTCATGTACATGCATGTTTCTGTAACTTGAGTGGAAGAAGACGCAATGGTCTTGTCCGTCCGTCGAGAAAGGAGAATATATGCGAAGAACAAGAGGGACGTGAGCATGGAAACAAGCCCAGCAAGCAGGAGGCGGATGTTGTCGTGCTGTCCCAGATATAACAGTTCACATGATTTTGCATGGTACAGATCCACAAAGAATGTAAAATCGTACGAACCATTCGATCATAATTGAACAGCACACACAACTACGGCAGAATCTGCTGCATTGTGGCCTGCAGCAGATGAATCTGCAAACAACCCTTGGCCACCAGCACAGCTTCTGCCTTCACAAGTATAAATGCAGAAGATATGCTTCGATATAAAGCACCGTTTTTGAGATAAAGATCAAGATAAATATACTACATATTGTAAACAATAATATAATAGATAATGTAATGATGATATAATGACCTTTTGAGTAAGATAACCTTGTTCTAAGATAAAGGATCTTCACCGTCTCCTACAGGTAGGGATGTGATGCAAATGAACAGACACAGATTTAGATGTTATTGTATTCTTATCGTTTTTAAATAAAAATATGGATGTTTATGCGGATATGGATATTGACAGATATTAAAACTACATTATCATATCTTTAAAAAACGGATACACATGTAAACTGTATACTTGATCGCTTTTGAATATAATATTAGAAATACACTTCAAATTAGCTTTAATATGCATGTATTAGATGGAATACATACGATATAAATAACTAAATGTGCTGATATCATTAAAATTACACCAAATTTGGTGAAAGAATGTATAATATGATTAATAATAAATCTACAATTATATACTATATATATGAAGTAGATATACATATATGGTTGTTTGCAGTATCAAAGTAATATCCATAATAGTATCCATTTTAAAGCAGAAACGGATATGCATGTCAACATCATATAAAATGGATATGATGAAAAATTGGTTACAAATATATCCATATCTTGTGCATCCTCACCCACAGTACTTCTTACCCACCCTAACACGGATAGTTTCGTTAGGATAGCAGGAGAGCAAATATTGGCCAAAAACACTACTGCAAGTTGCATCTGTTGTAAACAGGATCGTTACCGCGTATAATAAACAGTAATTACACGGACTCAAATGGATTAAAAGAAAAGCATTACAAATTATCAATATTAATATCATGAAGTTCCAATCCATTATCCGATTACAGAATGCAGGCATGAACCGATTAAATGAACGGAAACATAAATTAGGGCGAGATCCAGGAAAGGTACAACAATAAACGAATTGTGGCAAACAAAATATAAGAAGGATTAGATTAGAAATCACCAAAGCGTCCATGAAATGGACTGTCCTTAGAGAGGATATCGTCCCCATAATATCGGTGCGTAGGGTACTGGCGATCCACTCTCAGGATACGACGGCACACGATCTTCGTCTGCGCACACCGACGAGATTGTCCTCGAATGTACCTCAGAGAACTGTAGCCGAGAGAAAGAGAGGGTGTTCATCCATGAGGGGTAGAAGCAGAACGCATACAGAGACGAAGTGAGATTTTCTTGGTAGTGAAGAAAAAAAGTGGGGGAAGAGAGATATAAAGACGATCGCATACCCTAGCGCGATACCCTTCGATTTCCGAAAACGTCCCTCAACGGGTGCATCATTTCGGAACCCGAAACCGCGGCCAGAATCGCGTCCATAACGACGAGTTGAATTCCTATTTTAGTCGACTTACCAAATTAATCGTGTGATTAATTTAATCATTTTACCAAATGAAACCCGTAACAAAAGTATCGAGATCTGAATTGACTCTTCCGAACCGGAGCCTGAGCCGGAGCCTAAGCCGGAGCGGAGCGCGTGCGCGTGTGTAGTTCTCCATTCCTCCTCTCTACTATTGCTACAAGAGCTTGGGGTGTGAACTCATATATAAGTCCACCAAAAGTTTAGAGCTCCAAGGTGTGGTACTAAACTTCCACCCAAACTTTTCATGTTTCAAATTTGGAAATTCTCAACTTTCCTTCCAAGCCATTTGGTTTCCCAATTGAAACCAAATTAACTTCAATTATAATTATATAGACTTTTCTTTTATAATCTAATTACAATTCTTAATATAAAAATCCCCCACGAATTTGTCAATTTGAAAAGGAGATTCAAAGAGAGTTAAAACACAACTTTCGGCTGCAACACTTTACTTTCAGTAAAGGTACCTTCCGGTTTGAATCTCTACATGAGTTTACTACTTTCACTTTAACATGAACGAAGTGACTACGTCTTGAACTTCAGACCTTGGTGTTAAAATATACGGTAGAAACAACAAAGCGTTCTTCTTGGTACAATATTCAAGGTTGGTGCTCTTAAAGGTCATGCACCCTTATCTTGTTTCATGAGTGTGTTCAGAAAAGACCATCTTCCTTTAATTGCGGCCCACAGTAACACTCACATAGGTGGCGTTTTCCAAGGATGCACTGCTAACATCCTGCTCAAAGGCTTGAACTCATTCAGAGCCTACGCTCTTCCTAAACTTGCTGCTTAAATGATACTCAGGCTTTTAGGGATAAGACACTCATGCTTAAGCATTGAACCAAGAGTTCAAACTAGTTCTTCAGACAGCTTGTTATTACCACATTGAACCTACTTTGTGGGATCTCCACTCAGATAGGTTGGGTTGCTACTGTAGAGGAACTCCCAATGGGTCTCAGTCCCATCCCAAGCCTATACTTTTTAGGACTAAAGATATATCTGGTCTCTTAGTCAATGGATCTGCCGTGTTGTCTTTGGATCCAACAAAATCCACATCCAACACTCCTCGAGACACCAAATCCCTTAACGTCTTAAGTCTGATTTGTATGTGTCTTCTTGTTTTCTGATTGAACATTAAACTCATGATCTTGCCAATTGTGGTCATATTATCACAATGTACCGAGATAGCAGGAACTGGCTGACCTACCATGAGAATTTCAGACAGAAGTTCCCTTAGCCATTCAGCCTCAATTCCAGTGGTGTCCAAAGCACACAACTCGGCCTCAAAGGTGGATCGAGCTAGAATGATCTGCTTCATAGACCCCCAAGAGACTGCATCACCTCCAAGGGTAAATACATACCCAGTAACACCATTACTCCCAGGATCCTATATTTTCCCTATCCATCTTACATCACTATATCCTTCTAGTAAGATGGATGTCTACCATAATGCAAACTAAGGGAAATAGTTCCCTTCAAGTACTTCAGTACTCGATCCAGATCCTCCCAGTGAGTACGGTAAGGACAACTAGTGTATCTACTTAGCTTTGCAACCGAGAATGAAATATCAGACCTCGTGCAATTTGCAAGATACATTAAACTTCCTATCACTTATGAATACCTTAGATGAGCTACAGGTACTCCACTTTTATTCATAAAAAGTATTTTGGATGAATCAAAAGGAGTGCTTACAGCTTTGCAGTCTTGATATCCAAATTTCTCAAGTACCTTCTCAACATAGTGAGATTGAGAAACTACAATCCCATCAACTGACCTTGTCAGTTTGAGACCAAGATCACATCAACAATACCCATGTCATTCATCTCAAACTTGCTACTTAAGAATGCCTTAGTCTCACTAATAATTCTTATATGGGGTCCAAACAACAATATGTCATCAACATACATGCACAAGACAATACACTCATCACCTTTTACCTTGGAATATACACACTTATCGGATTCATGAACCTTAAATCTACATGATAAAATTATTTTGTCAAACTTTTCATGTCATTGCTTTGGTGCTTGTTTCAATTCGTAAAGGGATTTGACAAGTTTGCAAACATTTCCCTCATTCTCAGGAGTCACAAGCCCATCATGTTGATCCATATAGATCTCCTCATCAAGATCACCATGCAAGAAGGTAATCTTCACAATCATCTGGTGGATAGAGAGATCATATACAAATGCCTATGCTATGAGCATCCGGATTGTGTTCATCCTACTCACAGGGGAATAAGTATCAGAATAATCGATACCTTCCTTTTGCCCAAAGCCCTTGGCAACTAACCAGGTTTTATACTTTTCAATTGATCCATCAGATCTAAGCTTTCTCTTAAACACCTACTTGCACCCAACGGTAGAGCACCCTTTGGGTAAATCAACAAACTCCCAAGTTCCATTAGCCATAATGGAATCCATATCGGATTTGATGGCTTCCTTCCATTGTTTTGCTTCAGATGAAGCCGTGGCTTCCTTGTAACTTGGTGGATCACCCTCGATCTAGTAGACAACAAAGTCGCTACCCAGATCCTTGGCTATCCGAGGTCGTTTACTCCTTCTTGACTCAACCACTTCTGAAAGTGCATTGGGTTCAGCTTGAGTCTCAGCCCCCACATTCGTTATCCTTTCCACTTGATCTGGAATGGATCCTGATGTGGAGGCGCTATCAATGGTCAGATTCTGAGGAATCCCAGTCTTCATAGGGAAGACATCCTCAAAAAAGGTAGCATCACGTAGTTCAACAATAGTGTTGACATCTATACCTGGTATCTTAGACCAAATTACCAAGAACCTATATGCATATCTATTTTCCAAGTAACCTAAGAAGATCACATCAACAGTTTTAGGATCTAGCTTCTTTCTCTTATGCTCTGGTACTAAAACCTTAGCGAGACAGCCCCACACTTTGAGATATCTTAAGCTTGGTTTCCTATTTCTCCAGAATTCAAAAGGATATTTTTTCATATGTCTTGGAGGCCAGAATATGGCAAGCTGTATTCAAGGGTTCTCCCTATATATATGTTGGAAGTCTAGATTTCTGTAGGAGAGCATTGATCTTGCTGGTTAAGATTCTATTTTTCCGTTCGGCTATCCCATTTGATTGCGGTGAATATGGGACCGTAACTTCATGAACTATACCAAATGATTTGCATTGTTCATCAAATAAGTTAGAGGTATATTCACCTCCTCTATCTGACCTAAGGCGTTTAAGCACTTTTTCTATTTATGTCTCATCCTCATTTTTAAATATAAGAAATTTCTCTAAGGCTCCATCCTTGATTTTCATTAGATATACATAACAGTATCTACTGCCATCATCTATAAAGGTAATAAAGTATTTTTTATTATCTCAGCTCAACACACCATTAAACTCACAGATATTCGTGTGCACTAGATCCAAGCTCTCACTATCTCTAGAGACAGATTGAAAAGACTACCTAGGTGTCTTAGCTTGGACACAAATTTCACATTTTTGAGTTTTATCAATAGTGTGTTTAGGGATCAACTCTAAATTCATCATCCTTTAAATTGAATTTAAGTTTACATGTCTCAATCTACCATGCCACAGATCACAAGATTCTAGATTATTCACAACTTGAGACACATAATTAGAACATTCAGAACTTAAACCATTTCCATAATTCTAAACAACAAATCAAAATCTGTCAAATAACCTTTTCCATAAAAAATGTCATGTCTCAGAATGACAAATTTATTACATTTAAAGTTCAATTCGAAACCATTTCTAACTAAGATAGAGTCAGATAAAACATTCTTCTTGATGTCAGGAACATGCAACACCCTGTACAACGTCCAAACACGCCCAGAGGAGAACCTCAAGTTGCCTTGTCCTGACCCTAGCACCCTGGCAGCAGAATCGTTCCCCATCTACCGGTGCGTAGGGTACTGGCGATCAGCTCCCAGGATACGACGGCACACGATCTTCGTCTGCGCACACCGACGAGATCATCCTCGAATGTACCTCAGAGAACTATAGCCGAGAGAAAGAGAGGGTGGTCCGTCCGTGAGGGGAAGAACCAGAACGCAAACAGAGACGACATGAGATTTTCTTGCGAGTGAAGAAAACAACGTGGGGGAAGGGAGATATAAAGACGGCCGCGTGCCCTAGCACGGTACCCTTCGATTTCTGAAAACGCCCCTCAACGGACACGTCATTTCGGAGTGTGAGCCCCATGTGCGGCCACATTCCTGCGTCTGAGTCCTCCACCATTGGATCTAACCTCCCTCCACTGTTGGATTGGATGTGGTTAGATATATTTAAAGGCACACTTTGTGTGATTGGGAAAAAACATGCTCGGAGATGTGTGATTGGGGAACAAGCATCTGCCATCTTGAGAATAAGATACATTGTCCTTCTCTATGTCCATACAAAGTGTGCGCTGTCACAGAATAATTGATTGCATCGAAATAGGGACATGGATACAGAATGGATGGGCCTCTATACCATTGCAGTTGGGGACATGGACACAGAGATGTCATTTAATATAAAGGATATCTTGGCACTGCCACCATCTTCTTATTGCCATCTTGCAATGACTGTCATCATTTTGGAGAACAAACATCCTCCATTGTCCTGCTCTATGTCCATACAAAGTGTGCCCTGATCAATGCAATGATACATATCTAATGGATTAAAAAAACCATCAGCACACCAATGGAGAATGTTTGTTCTCCAGTCATACATCTCCGACTCCGAGAATCCATGTCCCTTTCTACGCAATACCTTATTACAAATAAGCAGAGAATGTAACAAACAAAACCATTAGCACACACAGGTTTCGGTATAAACAAACCTATGTAGGTCATCGTGAAAGTATGCGACGGGCGGAGGCTGGAAGGAGGTCGTGTGGGTGGGTTGGCGGAGGATGGAGGGAGGTCGTCTGGACTGGCGGGTGGAGTCTGCAAGAGGGCATGTGCGTGCGGCGGAGGCTGGTTGCACGAGCAGGCGGGCGGACCCTTTAGGAGGGCATGCACGCGTGAAAGAGGCAAGGTCGCTTGGGCTGGCGGGCGGAATCTGGAAGAGGGCGCGCGCACGCGGCAGAGGCCGAAGGGGGTTGCAATGAGCAGGCGGGCAGACCCTCGAGGAAGGCTGCAGGCGGGCAGACTCTCGTTTTGGGAGGGGTGGGAGTGGGAGCGAGGGTTTCATCCAATCCAATGGTGGAGGGAGGTTAGATCCAACGGTGGGGGACCCAGGTGCAGGAATGTCGCTGCACATGGGGCTCAGCCTCCCTTTTCCCATATATTTATATCATAATAATTATACTAAATATGATGAAAGAAGTATAAAGTTATGCTTTATGTAATTAAAAATAAATCTATGTTTATATTTATATATGAAAATAGATATATAGATATCAATACGGATGTTTGTAGATATTAAAGTGATATCTATATCCGTATCTATTTTAAAATAAGTATGAATGCAGATGTCAAAATTTGTATAAAACAAATATTGTGGCAGATCAGTTATGAATATATTTTACTTTCTCCTGGAGCAACTAGAACCATCGATATTTAAAATTCGGACACATTGCAGTTAATGCACTTAAATGGAATAAAATGGAGTCGTCCTACATTATATGTCTACATCCAATAAAATGGAACTGTCCTACATTATGGAGGCATTGAGCTCAAGAATAAGCAAGAATATGGAGAATAAGTGTTTATTCTCTGTTCGGTTGGAAAGATATAGATAATGAGAATAAAATGAAAGAGAGATTTCCACGAATGGGCATGGCCCATGTGAATATGCCCGGTCATGGCATGGCAGTTCCGATATTCCAAGTCAGGGCATAGATCGGCGAACCTTCCCCGATCTGCGCCTAATGTCATGAAGTATATGTATTATTACTTTATAATCTTTCTATTTTTTAATACATTAATAATTTATAAATGATAAAATACTATTTTTTATACATTAGTATTTTATAATTGATAAAATACCTTTTCTTATACATAATTATTTTATAATTGATAAAATACTATTTTTTATACACTATTATTTTATAATTGGTAATGTATAAGTATTATTGATTTTTCCATTGTATATAAATATTTATACTTAATTATTAATAGTAATGGATAATACGTAAATTTTTTATACATTACTATTTTATAATTGATAATGTACAAATATTAGTTTTATTGTATATAAATATTTAAAACTAATTTATTATAATAATGGATAATACGTAAATATAATAGTAATATTATTATTAATTATTGTTCCATTGTATACGAAATATATAGTATATGATTGCGCAAAGTAAACATGTGTGTCACTGTTCAAAACTCTTCAAATTTCACCCAAAAAACTGACATCACATTCAACATAAACATCACATTCAACATAAACATCACATTCAAACACGAAATACGAAGATTACATATAGCATTGCGTTAAACAAATATGTTCTAAACAATACTAAGCATATCCTCTAACGCTGTCGCTGTCGTCGAAGTACGCTCAGACGTGCGTACTTAAGTGCAATTGTGTAGTGTAGATCTGCCAAGTCACCATACAGTTCCTCCTCCTCGTCGTAGACGTCAGTGACCGGGGAGGTCTCGCTCTGAGAACTGAAATCCATCGATGGAGGCATGGATTGTGGCAAGTAGTCAGGAAGCGGAGAGTCGATAGGATAAAGCGGCTCAGGCAGGGAGGTATCCTGCAATGGATATTCTGAAGTAGTCTGCAGTGGATACTCTGTAGGAGCATCTGAAAGAGTGCCAGGAGCACGAGGTCCTCCTTGTGGCTGGCCACCTGATGCATGCGGAGTCTGATGTGAAGCAGGTGGAGTCGGCCTGAGCGGAGTACGTACGGCCAGGACTCTGTTGGTCGGAGGACGTACCGACTTACGCGCTGTGAATCTTGTTTTCGCCATCTCCTACAATAAAACAATATCAAAAAATTAAAAAGATAGAAATATCTTAAGGCATAAAGAATTTATCCCAACATTAAAATAAATAATAACAAAATGAGATTGTACTTACGGATTTCCAATACGTCAACTTGAGATGGTAGTAACGGATCTGCATATTACTCAATTTATGCCAGTAATTTGTAATAACGAAGGAAGGATGATTTTATAGTGAGATTAACATAAACGATCAATACATCATTAATCAACTAATTAAAAAGAAATTGTTCATACAAATTACTGGGGATGCAGAATTCTACGTGCCCTACGTAATATTGATGACAGATTAGCCCTACGACCCCTACTAGCGACACTAATACCACCTCCACTCTCGTCATTCGTTTGTCGTGGTGGCTGAGGTGTTTGATCCTGAACTGATGAAGATCTATCGATCTGCGAAGGTCGCTGACGATGCTCCGTTGGTGGCTGATGTGATTGCGGTGTACGATGCTGCGGTAGATCCTGGAAGGGAGGTAAATGGCTAGAGTCTGCATAATAGGCAAATCCAGGCATTTCATGTGGAATGAAATCGCTGGTTAGGAATTGCGTGAAGGTCTGCGTCTGGTGTGGAATGGTCGGGTTTAGACCACAGAAATCACCAGCTTGTGATGGTTGCGTAAATTGGACCTGTGATGGTCCTGCTTCGTCATCGTTTGTACCGACAGCATATGATTCATGTACACGAAAATCATAACTTTGAGCAGCAGCCTCAGACGGTCGTGGTGGTTTACGGACATGGAATGGTATATGTGAAGGCTCAGTCGAGTATGAGTACCTCGGGGTGTACTGACTCAGTTGATCCACCAAGCCAAAACTCTGTAGGGCGGAGTCAAGTAATCCAATTACATTCTGCAACTCCGAGCTGCGTTCGTAATCTTCTAGGATCTCCCGAGCTTCATACACACTCTGCACCTGAATGTTTGACCCGTTTTTAGTTGATGTTCTACGAGGAATAAAGATGGACAATATACGCACTTACCCCTGGTCTGAACCTCGGAGCATAAGGCTGGTATGTAAAGCGTGGTGGCGGTATTGCAGTATGTATCCATCGCCTTGTAATTCTCCAATACCAAGACATGTATGCTTCCAGACGCTGCTCATCCGATTCAGCCGATTATCTTTCCATCACAACGGTTTGACGCCGTTGATTCCATCGGATGATCTGTTCTCGGAGTCGATCGGGCCAATCAATAGGATCATTCTCTCGTTGACGAGAGCGACGATTCGGGAAAACTATCAGGGGCATTTGATCTGGGATGTGAGGTCGCAGATCGAATTGCCTCATGACACGATCAGGCACGTGCATGACTGCTATGTTGAAACAAATTAGGACTGTCTGGGATCTCCACACTTCCTGACCTTCTCGACAAATTGCGGGAAGGTGATTTACGATCTCCATTTCATATGGAAACCAACGCATCTGATAAATAGTGTAAAGTTAGTTAATTCTCAATAAGGAAACGGTATATCTAGGATAATCATGGACCGTACCTGATGCTCGTCCTGTGTGTCCAATTCACTACGATAAAACGTCAGGTTCGTTGTCTGAACGTTTAGAGTGAACGACCTACGCCCTGCCGTCCATCTGTTCATTCGGATGTTAATATCTTATTAAGACATAGAATACATGAATGGTGACTGTGGGTGTCATACCTTGAAGCATATGGCCCTCGATTCAGGGCTTCGAGATCCATTCGATACGGTCGGGGCACCCCGATGTGTATGTGCTCCCAAGACCAAGTCTGAAGTAAAGTCAGAAATCTGTAACATCTCTTGGATCTCCCCAACGAGCATTCGTCAAGTTGCTGGTATAATTGGGCAAGAACTGTTGCCCCCCAAGCTACCTGACCACATTCCTCGAAACTTTCGAGCAGACGGAGATACCGTAACTGTACCTTATCACCTGTAGAGTCCGGGAAGAAAGACTCCCCAATCTGGTATAAAATAAAAGCCCACACGATTCTCTGCAATGTATGCGGATCTTGCTCCTGAAGGTTTGCATCCGAGAGAATGGTGTCATGAATCCAGGTAAGCTTCAAGCGTCCGCTCGACAGATTATCTCCGACTCCATGGATGGGGTTGGCGCCAAGCCATTCTGCGCAGTAAGCACTCCAGTTATATCGTGCAGGGTGTTCAAACCCTGTCACGGGAGCCCCATCGACACGAAGACCTGTAAGGATTGACACATCTTTCAATGTGACTGTCGCTTCACCATGTCGGAGATGGAAAGTATGTGTCTCCGGTCTCCATCGTTCCAATAGTGCCATTAAAAGTGACTGGTCGAGGTTCGCCCTCCTCATGTTGCTGACGCATAGCAAGCCAGCTGTCTCCAGCAACTGATCGAACTCCGCACTCTGGGGTTTAACCAATAGCTTGTTGAGGACGCGTCCATGCTCCACGAATCTGAAATTCTGTATAACCACACAGTGCAATGTTACTACAAGTTTTGGTATGGAATTGTTAATTGTGTACAATGATACCGTTGCATCCTCGTTGAGCGGTGATGCGGATATGTGTTGGTTCTGCTGAACCAGAACTGAAGCATCAAGCGGTCCGGGAGTGGAATCCATTTCCTACCTCAAAAAACATTTAGCATTAAAGATAAACAGTATCATAAATATCAATGAATGTGGAAGATAACATAGACATTGACAATTCATTTAGTTTATGTTACACAGCATCGTTACAATCACCGTCCGGGACATGTTGCACGTGTGTGACCACTCTGTCTACATATACCGCACCTAACATTCACACGTCCCATTTCATCCATACTGTTCTGGATTCTTCGAGATCGAGGTCGGCCGGGCCCTAGTTGCACATTCGGTGGCATCAAGATTGCTCGAGGTACATTTGATGGCCAGTACCGCCGATCAGGTATCGGTGAGAATTCGGCTGCGTATGTTTGGCGAAATGCGGTTGGAGTGTAGTAGTACGAACAGTTCTTCACATGCTCGATACCGACGTTAACGTGTCCACAAACCGCGATGACATGCGAGCATGTGAGATGAAAGTACTGCATAAATCCACATGTGCATTCAGATTCAGCCCCGTTCAGTATAACTCTATAGTTGCCTTCACGACATTTAACTTCAAATACTGTATGAGAGAATTGCTCAACATCATGTGCGCGAGCTAACTGAATGTTATCATCAATAATCTTGTTGTACCTCGGCATTAGCTCCGAGGTATTACCTGCACCCTGCCTGCGGCGAGCAACGAAGTAGGTATTTAAACGATAAAAGATCGCAAGAATCATTGTCAGTATCGGAAGGCCGCGCATTCCCTTCAACACACTGTTGAAACATTCTGACAGATTCGTCGTTGTGTTCCCGTAGCGACGTCCTTGGTCGTATGACAATGCCCAGAAATTCCGATCCCCGTCTTCCTGGCGGATGATCCATTCGTACGCTTCAGGAGCATTAACTTGGATACGTCTCATAATACGATCATGGGCGTGTGTATAGGTTACCGCCCCTGCACTGTAAAATTTTCCTTGCGCCCAGCGATCATGCCCCGCCCTTTGCATGTTCGCTTGCATGTGCCTCAGGCAGAATCGATGACAATGTCCACGATCAGCTGGAAAATATTTGGGGAGTAGATTCTTCAAACCACAGAAACGATCACTCAAAAAGCAGATACCCTCTCGCTGAATTAGAAAGGATAATTTATGTAAGAAAAACTCCCAGGCATCCAACGTTTCCTTCTCGACTACTGCAAAGGCAACAGGGAATATGTGGTCGTTCCCATCAACCGAAGTGGCTACGAGCAAGTGACCTTTAAATTTTCCATGCAGGTGTGTAGCATCTATGCTCATAACTGGTCGACAGAATGTGAAGCCTGTCAGCGACGGACCGAATGCCCAAAATAATCGAAAGAATGCAATTTTCCCTGGGACTACTTGACGAGACTGGGGATCAATGTAAGGCTCTGTTTGGAATTCATACCAGGTACCCGGATTGGTTTGTTTCATCGTCCACATAAACCTCCGAATATCCGCGTAAGACAACTCCATATCACCAAAAATTGTCCTCAAAGCGTGCTTCCTTGCTAACCAAGTTTTTTTTGTATGAAATTGTGATGTGGTACGTATCTGAAACAAGACTTCTAATCACACTGGGGGTAAGTGTAAGGTTAGATCTAAGAGTCTTTAGAATAAACCGATTAATGAATTTAGTATTGCACTGTCGGTTGTCAGTTAAAAGTACTGGGTTACGACATGTATGCTCCTCACGATAAGTTCGAACCTTCCAAACTTCGTGCCTCTTGCTGCAGCTAGCATGTAACCTCTATTTGCAGTTAGGCAATGCACATCCTACGGTGTAGATGTCTTTTTTTGATGCGAGCACTTTGTACTGTACGTATTTTGCCATACTCCAGGTGCTTACTGCATCAATTAAATCATCTTTTGAATTAAAATATCTGTTATTCCAATACTCCAGTCCACTCCTATCTGGGAATATCGTGTCCTGCGGCTCGCTGATGAATTGTGCTTCCTCTGCAAAACTGTTTACAATCCAATCGTCATCGGTAAAAATATCAGGGAGCTCCTGCATAGGTTCCAAGGTCATGCCGTAATCAACCGTAGGATCGAAGATTGGTTCGTTGTTGATCGAACCGATGAGTGATTCCTGACCGTGGACGTCATCCAAGTGTACACTGACGTCGTTATTGTCGTCCTCCTCCTCGTCAGCAGTGTCTTCATCTGCTTCCTCGACATTCACCTCGGGAATGATAGCAGAATCCTCCTCTTCCTCCTCATAATTCATATTTAGGTCTGGGATACTGCACGTAGCAGACTCTAGTCCCCTTCGAGAAGACTCGCCAATGTTGGTAACGTGGAACTCATGACTTCCAGTGGGATCCGATTCCACCATCAGTTGCATCATTCCAAGAGACCGAGCAATGTCTAACATTAACTTGGTTGTCGAAGTATCAGTGACCACTACTGGATAGAAGGTGTTCACGTTCATAGGCCATCTACATGTGATACGGACGTTGTACTCCCCTTCCCTATATCCAGTAACAGTACGAATCATCCGTACTAGTTCCTCAAAACTGCCAGACTCCGAAAAACCTATCATCTTACCGGTCCCCCCCTCGTAGGTTACATTACCGTTCTCAGTGACAATTGCACCATTCCAACACACAAGTAAGGGAGCTAGGTTGGTCATTTTCTATAAAAAGATAAAGACAATGTATCCTATTCAGTAATAAGAATGTAAAATTTTATTACTTACTTCTTTTTAAGTACTAATATATCTGACAACTAATACAATTCATTATAATTAACTACTTTAAATTTAATAGTAACTTGCCACTAACTAACTAATTAATGTATACTAATTAATAAATACCTAATTACTATTGACTACTTACTATTTAATATTAATTAATGAATATAATAAACTACTTTTAATAATAATTAACTTATTACAATTTATTATCAATTACTAATAATTAACTAATTACTATTTATTATCAATTAATAATAAGTAACTAATTACAAATTATTGATATTTAATAGTAATTACTACTTACTTTTTATTACTAATGACTAACTATAATATTTAATATTAATTAACTAATACTTACAATAATTAATAATAATAGTACTTACTAATAATTACTAATTATTAGTAATTAATATTGATTACTACTTACTTTTTATTACTAATGACTAACTATAATATTTAATATTAATTAACTAATACTTACAATAATTAATAATAATAATACTTACTAATAATTACTAATTATTAGTAATTATTATTGATTACTACTTACTTTTTATTACTAATGACTAACTATAATATTTAATATTAATTAACTAATACTTACAATAATTAATAATAATAATACTTACTAATAATTAGTAATTATTAGTAATTAATATTGATTACTACTTACTTTTTATTACTAATGAATAATTATAATAATTAATAATAATTAACTAATACTTATAACAATTAAAAATTATAATAATTACTAATAATTACTAATTATTAGTAATTAACAATAATTACTGCTTACTTTTAATTAGTAATGAATAATTATAATAATTAACTAATACTTATAATAATTAATAATTACAATAACTAATAATTACTAACTACCTACTATTTATTAGTAATTAACAATAATTAACTACTTACTATTTAATAGTAATTAGTTAGTAATATTTTCCTAATAATTATCTAATATAATTGATAAATTGCTAAATTGGTAATTACTAATGCCTAACTACTGTTCTATGAGCGATCAAAATAAAATGACACTTTTTCAATATATCTAAAATGCGGGGAAACGAATCTGTAATTACATCTAACATTGGCCATACATACATTTTTTCTCAAAATTAATTCATCTAATTTAATTGAAATTATGCAAATAAAATTATAAAAAATAAATAATAATTACCTTAAGCCCTGGAAGGGAGGAGGAGCCTTCTTTGAGAGGAGAGGGGACCTTAGAGTTGAAGGGAGAAGAGAGGATGGCGTGGGGAGAATGGAGGGCCGGCCGCGGTATTTACAGGGCACCCGGTCGACGAACCATTCGCCGACTGGGTCCCACCCCCACAAAACCCGGGCACGCGGGGATTCCCGGGCACGCGCGGGAATCCCGGGCACGCCAGGGGGCCTCGGGAGGGCGCGGAGCGTGCGCCTCGGGAGGCGCGCGTGCCAGGCGTTGAATGGGGTCAAGCGTTGATCGGCAAACGGTTCGCCGATCGGCGAACCGTTCGCCGATCAATGCCCTGACATAGAATTTCCGAACTGCCATGCCCTGACCGGGCATATTCACATGGGCCATGCCGATTTATGGAAATCTCTCAAAATGAAATAGAAATAAGTAAGACGAAATAAAGATACCAATAAAAGTGAAATAATATGAAAAAGTGAAATGTGGATGAAAATAATCGTACTCGACAACCGTACCGGATGAGAAACTAACCCGATGCTTATTCTCGGAACTAACAGATGTCTGAGGGATATGTCTACAGCCAACAAGATGGGACACAAACTTGACGGAAAGATAAAGAGAGGATTAGGACGTGGGACAAAGAGTCCTCCGACATTAACGTCATTATTCATCAGATTCGTAAGGAGAATATATTCCCCCTTGCCGACAGCAATCAACTCTCCTGCAGTTTTCTCCACTGCTTATTTCGGAAAAATAAAATAATGCAGCACAGAAGAGGAAAAACGGGAGATATTTCACTTGCTTAATGTATTAAAATTTTAATATGATCTCTCCTTAAATGTAAAATTAACTCCGTAAAAAATTAGGTAACACCACTCTCGTAATGCATGTAAGCAAATATCACGATATATCGATGATATATCGATATCGAGATGAGAAAGATATGGCGATATCTCATCCTTTTCGGATATTTCCTTCACAAAAGAGTGTTGATATGGACAATATTTCGGCATAATATCACCAAAATATCGTATCGACATGATATCGAAACGATATCAAAATCAATATGGTTTTCCATTGCTTAATGGTATAATGGTTCAGTAGAGTGAACTATAATGTGGAGCAAGAGTCGATTCCTCTCTCACACTTCATCTTATTTAATAAAACTTAAGACAATCAGTTTTAAAATATTAGAATTAGGTCTAAATAAATAATAAATGAGATTTGAGCTCATTGACTCTCCTATAAATCTATCACTCTTTATAAACGAAATAAACGTTGTTGTTTCCTTTTAATTATCGATGTTTTTTATTTTCAATTTTATTTTGATAATTTAGCCTTGGAGATGGATTTAGAATAGATCAAATAATTCGATTGAGATGGGGTAATATGCATGTCATCTACATATAACTTTTCTGTTCATCACCTCCCAACATCTCATTCGCCTTGAAATTTGATACTGCATAGGCTCCAAGGGGAGAGCCACTTGCATTCACTCATCCGAGACCTACACCTCATGAACATACTCCTATTTCCAATTAGATTTATCAAAATGTAAAAATCATCGAAGAAAAGAATAATCTAATTTTGAAAATCCAAAAACTTACAAATAGTTTGAAAACAAATATCATCTGAAAAATATTGAATCCATTTCGAAATACCATTTGAAAATACAATTAACTTCTTTTTTTATTTTTGATCATGCATGATAGCCGTATACTTGTTCCTTAGGAGGTTCGCCCCTCGTCTTTAGCTATTGTTCAAAATACGAACATCAATTGGACGAGTTACAAGTTACAATCGAGAAAACATCTTGCCCTGTCATTCACTAAGCATGAACTGATATAACACGATTACAACACCCTCGCGTTTGCGAGGAATGGATAAAAACATTTTTCTTCGAAGGGGGGTCCTCAGTGCCCCAAGCACTGGATTAGGGACCTCTTTCTCTGCCAAAAAGAATTCTGTCTTGACAGGCAATGGTTTCTGCTCAGTTTTACATTTCGACGCAAGCTTCGATCCATCCCACCATCTTATTTATTCTTGAATCAAAATGCTTTCTCGTGTGCATTTACAGATGATGTTTCTGACTTCAATGTTGCTCTCTTGCTGCAGATGTACACAATATATGTCAGGCCACTTCAAATGGAGGTGGAGACCTGTTGGATGTCTTGATAGAGTGGATATGAGAATCACCTGAAATTCCCTGAAACTTTTCAAAAATGTTAATTCTTGCCAAAGGAAAAGGTGCACGCGATGCGGAATATTGTCCTGAAAGATTACACTCGAAACTCGGGGCAGACAAGCAAAACAAAAAGATTGTGAGGGATGTGTTGATGCTACCCCCAATTAGAAGTGTCTAAGTAGAAGTGTCTGGTATTGTCCAATTAATGAGTTGATGAATAAGTGAAAGTTGAACCTTTATGGTAGTGCTCATGAGCTTTAATATCTCAAATAAATTCAGGAGTTTTAGACGAGAAAAGTGACCTTATAATTTTACCATGTTGGAAATCGGGATAAGAAAATCATACAATAACTTAATCGATGTGTACACCCCCTACCCCTGCATGCTTTCTTAATAACATCAGGAATCCTGTAAAACTATTATATCTTACACACTATACTCATGCCATCAAAGTCCATTGGCCAAATTGTCAAGCATGATCACAAGGGTTAAAAATCTCCGAATGACCTTGAAGTTGTAAAATGTTTAGCCTCCTTTACAGCAGGATTACTGTAAATATATAACACACACTATACTCATGCCATCAAAGTCCATTACCATTTACCAAATCGTTAATTTTGATCACAAGGATTAAAAATTGCTTATGATATTCTCTAAATGTCCTTAAAATTATCGTTCTTTTAGCCTCCTTTCTTCATCATCCTCGTACACCTCAGTCCTTTTTTAGGAATCATGGGATAAACAACCAAAAGCCGTGCACCCTCGCTCATAATTTCATAAAGCACGGGTAAAGTACAAAAAGGATAATAGATCATGTTTCATAGAGGGATCTTGCATGCCGAATTACATTTTCCAAGTAAATCTTTCATGTTTAAAGATTAGTCCATTCATCGCCAACCAAATTGCTCTAATCAATGTATGAGCCTGGGTTCATACATCGAATTGTTGCTAAAGAATCTCAAAAGGAAGCTTCACTTTCAACATTCACTCCAACATGTAATGCATCTCTCAAACACATTAGACATCTCACAAGAAAAAACATATGGGTGACACGGTGATATCCTCAACAAGACCATACAAGCCGAAAAAACATGGCCATCCAAGCTCTCCTCAAAAAGCGTCCTGATCTAATAAGCTCAAGGAAGCCCTTAAGACACAACTCCAAGGTTGTATCCAGTCCATGGTAAAGATACCTGGATCAAGAACCGTGGATGTGCACAATGTCATATAGGCCTTCTTGATAGAGAGACACTCATCTTGCTAGATCCAAGAATCTCACCATCCACTGGTCAATCAACCATAATTAGACAACCGGACGTATGCATAAAATCTTCCACCTTTCGATTTGAGAGGTTTGTGCAGAAGAGAGGAGTGCATGCCCCATTAGTCCATGTATCTGACACACCCTATCACTGGTCATCAGCTAACTAAAAAGGCCAGGGAATACATCACATAGGGCTACCTCCTCCATCTAGTCAACTGTCCATAAAGAAAATCCTCTTCTGTTTCATCAATCTCAACGATAAAACAATCTCAGGCACATAGATCAGATGCCTTCCACAAAGTAGAAGGTGTGGTGACAAAATCAGGTCGCGGAGAGATTGGAAGTGGTCCGACAGATAGAGCGAAGTAGCCTAGTAAGCATATACATACTTTCACCCCAAATCTGCACAACACACTTAGCGATCAGAGCCTTATTTCATCTCCTTCAAACTAAGTAATCCTAGACCATCATCGCCAACATACTGAGTTGCCACCTTCCAGTCCACTAAGAGGGTGCTCAACAATTCCCTTCGTAAACACCAAAACAAAACGATACATCAATGATTCAAGACCTTTTTTGGGATCCCATGTGGTAGCAGTCATGATGAAAGGAAGAAGATTGGATGGCTGAAAGGATGACCTTCACAACCACCAGGCGATCGACCACCTCTTGAAAGGAAAATGCCTTCCAATCAACCAGCTTCTTTCAAGCCTTTTTATCACGGGGAACCAGTCACACGCCCTCACAATCTCTGTCTTCATGCCAAAAGGAACAAAAGTAGACTTCCATAGAATGACCCAAAGACTAGAGGTGCCACCAAAAATGTCCAAGACCACCTTGATTGCCTTTCATTCATTAGCGCCACTATCAATAAAATACGTAGTATTATCTGCATATTCAAGATGATCAGGATGTCATATCTAGATTAACCCTTGAAGAAGTCCCCTCGAGGAATCAAGTTGACCATAACAGATAAAGCATTAGCCACCAAGATAAAAAGGAGTGGGGCAAGTGGACATCCCTACTTTATTCCCCTTTGTGGCTGGAAGATACCACCCTTCGATCTGCCATTTATCAACAATGAGGATGACACAATTTTAATGCATCCCTTCTCCCAAACTATCCATAGGTCAGGGAATCCCCTCCATTAAGAGAAGCCCAAAAGAAATTCTAATCCACACAATCATAAGATTTGGAGACGTCCACCTTCCTAAGCAATCTCGTAGTTCGTTTCCATAATCAACAATAATCTCTGTAACCATGACCACACTGTCAAGCAACTGGTGGTCATGTATGAATGTTGACTGCTCTAGGGATACAAAAAAATCAAAGACCAATCTAAGGTGGTTGGTCAGCACCTTAGCCACAATAAGGTAAATTGATTAGACAATGCAATCAATCGAAAATCCTACACCCTTTGCATCACATGCCTTTTGGGAGTAGAAAAAGAAATGATTTCTTTAGCTGTTCGAAGCACATATTCCCACATCTAAACTCCTGTAATAGAGCCATAATGCCATCCTCCACCTTGTCCAGAATACTCTAATAACAACAGTGAACCTCTTGGTTGTTGAAATCCTGAATAATGTTATCTGACTGTGTAACCTGCCTACACCTCTCCCTAGCCAAATGGGTATTGCCCAAGCAAGCACGCTTCCTAATAGCCTGATACTATAACACCTACCACACAATAATCATGAAGTTGCTCATCTCCATCGGGGATGGAATAAATGAGGTTTCTTCTACGTAAGCATAGGAAAAACATCATATGTGCATCACTCCTTGAACCATGCTAGTCTCCATTTCTATTTCCTATTTCATGTCCTCATCAAGCATCCTCAATGACGTAAAGTTGAACTGCCTCAATCTGTGCCTTGTTTCTCAGCTCAACACCCTTTGAGCTGAGCTCGTTAAGACATGAACATCTTCCGGAAATCCGCCTCTTTTAATCTATCCATTGAGTAGAGGAACCCTCCATCTATTGTGGTTAACAGAACTCCACCAAGTTATTTGACAGTACTCCATCAGCCATGAGCACTCAAATCGAAAGACAGATCTTGAGTAACCGCCTTCCCTTGAATCCTTGCATGAAGGCATATGATCAGAGCAGGACTTAGGGAATGATGAAACCGGCCCCACTTCAAGTGAAATGTCTGAACACATGACAATAAGATTGAGATGTTTCTTAATGAGCCCTATATACTGCCTAGCATCAATGTTCTTGGTGTCATCAATCACGGAGACGAGTGCTTAAATGAGATCCCACCATTCTCATCGCTTGTTATAGATTAATGACATATTTTGCTGACATGTGATGAGGCCTTTCTGATTTGCAGTAAACTTTATGCCAAGAAGGTAGCAGAGATAACAAAGGTCCTTTATTAAAATGTGCCTCCTAAGGATGTCCTCAGCTGTTGAAATACCCGTAACAATGACGGCAACTACATGGATAACTAGAATAACACAAGCTCTAGCAGAGCTGTGCATAAAAAAAGAATTATTTGCAGTGGAGCGGACAAAACACTCTCGCTTAACCATCTATGAGAGCTTCTAGAACCATGCCCACAAACCCTACTTAAGGCCATATATGGCCTCAAGCAATCTGCATACATTTTGATACCCTTGTTTACTGTAAACCCGATAGTTAGTATATGTAGACTTCTTCATGTGGATTATTATACAGGAAGGCGTTCATGACATCAAACTGGACCTAGGGCCAAGGAATGATTGCAGAACGACGAGAATCTGGACAACAGTGATGTACGTAACAAGAGGGAGGGTGTTGATCCAGTCTACACCATTAGTTCGAGTGTATCCATTAACAATCACTTATGCCTCCACTCCACCACCAAGCCTCGATTTGGCCTGCAACACCTTCCTTTGACTCGCCTAACATCTCTTTGGCTACTTTTTGGATACAAGATGCGACCATCCCCCACATCTCATTTGCAATTCCATTACAGTCCCAAGATAAGTCTTCTAAAACCTTCTCCCTGAAGCTTGATTGCTTCAAATGAAGATTCCACCATCTAGTTCTCGTGATCTTGGAAACCCTCCTTTTCTTTACCAGCCCTTTTATTTGCACATTCATGACTAACAAGCGACGTTGGGTTGTCAAACTCTACCTTGAAATTACTTTGCAGCCTTTGCAAGTTGCAACACAGCCGATCTCTTCAATGCAAAATAATATATATATATATATATATATTCTAGCTGGGCCACTCTTATAAGTAATTAAATGCTCCTCCCTTTTCTTGAAGAAAGTGTTTGGTATGAAGAGATCGGAAGCCATTACAAAATCCAGAATGACTTTTCCCTCTTCGTTTCTATCCCCGAAGCCATGACATCCATGTACACTAGCATACCCTGAAGCATCCTTTCCCACATATCCATTAAGATCTCCACATAGGCAAATCATCTCTACTTGTGGGATTCCTTGCATACTCTTATCTAAATCCTCCCAAAAAGCTTGTTTAATCCTTTCATCTAAACCAATTTGTGGTGCATAAACTGAGACAACATTTAGTATTTCTTTTTCGAGCACCAATTTTAGCAAAATAATCTGATCCTTGAATCTTTGCACCTCAACCACACTATCCTTTAAATCCTTATGAACAACCACTCCAACACCATTCTTGCCCTTATCTTTACCTGGATACCAAAGTTTAAAGCACGTCTTCTCGATCTCCCTTGCTTTCTCTCTAACCCATTTTGTCTCTTGGAGACATAGTATCTGAATCTTCCTTCTTTCCATTGTATCTACTATCTCCGTTGGTTTACCAATCAGAGTGCAAATATTTCAACTACCTATTCGCAACTTCCTTTGCAACCTCTTTTGGACTAACTTCTTTACTCGTATATGTCTATCATGCAAAACCCTTGTAAATTTTGGATCGCAACCAAGAGACGATGCAACAGAACTAGCTTATTTACTCGTATGTGTTCCGCATGCAAGAATCCTTGTAAATTTTGAACTACATCTGGGCAATGATGTAGCGGTCCTTGCTAACTTTTAATTACATTCAAGCGATGCAGCGCATCGCTAGTAGGGAACCCCAATGAAATCTAAATATTTGCTTAAATCCATGTTGAAAAGATCTTACTTGTTTCGAGACAAATTCCTAAATAGTGATCTTAAAAGAACACTATAAGGAATTTGTCTCTCTTGCATTGGTTGTCAGCTACCTAACACGCGACCCTCCTCATTTATCCGAGCTTCGAGAATTCAAAGGCAAATCAGATAATTTATTCTAATTTTCCCAGCTAATCTGTGAGTAGTGGTCAAATAATTAGTTTCAACTATTGACCGAATATGGCAAAGCCCTTTTTTTAGAGCAACTAGGGTCCCAATCAATCCATCTTGAATAGTCCATGAATGGGTACATGAAGAAATAGAGAACAAGGAAATAATAAGAAAGGAAACCCAGGTCATTTACTAAAATAGCAAACGACGTCAACACTTCCCATCTAGTTGAAGCAAAACTATCGATCATGTCCAACTCGGAAGTAAAAAATGATGTGTTTCCTTCGAAAAGCTTTATTAAAAATACTCTTCTCCTACCAATCGCACTTCATGATTCGAATGTTAATAATTCTAGTGGTATAACATGTACAAGTATTTATGGGAAAAATGGGTGTGTATGCAATACAATTGCTTTTTGATACGAATAATATTTGTATGTATCTATTTGCCATTGTACCCATCTTCAACTAAACTATGGATATGTACTTTTTTTCCTAAAATAATACATATACATGATATTTCTTTGAATTTTCTTGTAGTTATATACACAATTAAGTATACGTGTTTTCATTTTTTACAAATCCTTACACATACATATACACCATTTTCATTTCTTAAGAGTATGGATACACATATGGTTGTATATTTTTCTCACTGGAAGGGTTACGTGTCCGGATGTTAAAATTGATGTAGACTCAATAGAACTGCAATAAGATATTAATATATTTGTATTTTTCTAGGATTGTACCAATTTTTTAACTAAAATATTTATTTCTTCTGTGAATACAGTTCCAGGTAAGGATGTTCGTTTTATTTCCTAAAGAATACGTGTACAAATGAAGACATGCTTGTCTATTTTTTGTTGATATAGATATCGAGATTATCATTTTCTTTTTGTTAAGGATATAGAGACGTATGTGATTGTATACTTTCTTGCAGATATGGATATGGATACTTATTTGCATTTTAATTTAGATGTGATTGTTGACGCATAGAGTATTTTGTATCTCGTTGTTATTTTATTTTCTTGTTAGTCTTCTTATGTAATTTACCCATAGGCTACTCTCCTATATAAGAGAGCCTAGGGCTGTGGAATAGAGTATCGCATTCACGTTTTCCAACATGGTATCAGAGCGACGGTCCTAGACCGGAGTTCTCGACACCGAACCCTAACCCTAACCCCACCCGCCGGCCCATCTTCTCTCTCCTCCTCCTCGGATCGGCGCCGCCTAGCATCGGAGAAGCTACCTAGCCTCTCGCCTGGGCGCCGGCGATCAACTGGGCGCATCGCCCCTCGCCTAGGCGTCTGTGCGAGCACCTCTCGAGCGCTTCTCGCGCCTCTCGCCAGTGCATCAGCGCATCGTCCAGCCTCTGCATGCATCAGCGCACGTATCCGCACATCATCGTGCGCCTGTGCATTGATCGCACGCATAATCTCCAGGCTGCGTACGCACAGTTGCGCGCACAGTCTGATCGTGCGCTTCAGTTGAGCACTCCAGTGCGCGCGTGATCCTCCAGGTGCGTGCGTGCTTCTCGCACGTGCGTAAGTGCCCTAAGTTCCAAAACTCTAGGGCACAGACCTTGATACATATGGGGTTGGTTGCTTGACGTCTACACATGCAACTGATCCCGTCTATGTCACTGTAGACAAAGATTATTGTCTCTCGGTCACTCCAGTCTTCCATCTCCAGTATGTCAGAAAGCAAGGCTGATACCCCATCTATGGGCGCATTTCGTGGTCCAGCGCCCATAGTCAAGATGGATGGTACAAACTATGAACTGTGGGCAATGCAGTTCATGAGTATGATGAAGTCCACGGGCAAGAAGCATATTCTCACAGAGCCCGAGCCTGCAGAGAAGACTGGAGTTCAAGCCTCATGGGAGGCAGATGACGCATATGCCAAAGTGTGGCTGTCTGGCACATTGGCTATTGAAATCGCCAATGACATTCTACATCAACCCACAGCAAAAGACATGTGGGATATCCTGGCATCAACATATTCTCAGGCGAAGAATGAGACAAAAATTCTGCAACTACAACATGATATATTCACGATAAAGCAGAATGGTCGCCCGTTACATTCTCTCTACACATCTTTGAGGGGAATGTTTGAGAAGCTTCATAGCTTCATGCCTCTTACCGCCACGCCAGAGCAGCAAAAGACATACAGGAATGCAACGATGATGGGTGTGTTTCTTGCTGCACTCGACCCAGAGTATGAGGCTGCACGTTCACAGATCCTGGCGGACTCAACTATTCCTCCCATGGAGGAGGCTTTTCATAGGTTGAGTAGGATCACTGTACCTTCTGCAGCCACCAGTCAGAATCCCTCAGCCATGGCAGCCAACAGGGGCCGTGGCGCTCATTACCAGGGCCGTGGACGTATTCCCCGTGGAAGGGGTGGCCGCACTAGGCCAACATGCTCATACTGTCACAGAGTTGGCCATACTGAAGACATGCTACTCAAAGCATGGATTTCCTGCATCTGCACGAGCCGCTGAGCAGATAGAGCCCCCGTCTGCATCTACACTGGATCAACGATTTGATGACCTGGTTGCTCGTCTCAGGGGCATTATCCCACCATCCGGCCCAACACCGTCGACAGAGAGTCATACTGATATGGCTGCTTCTGCTTCTGCGTCTGCCTCTACGAGTACTTCAGGTAGTACCCTTGCACTTCATAGTAGTAGATCAGATACATTGCCATGGATCATGGACTCGGGCGCTACACATCATCTATGTGGCGACCAGAGTCTACTTTCAGGATACACTCAGATCCCTCCAGGACGGACAGTAGTGATTGCCAACGGCACACATTCCCCCATCACGGGTCAGGGGGAGATTAGATTGACATCCTCTATGCAGCTCAAGAATGTTTTACATGCACCGCACTTTTCTATGAATCTGTTGTCAATTAGTCAGATTACGAAGGATCTTCAATGTCGTACTATTTTTGATCCATCTTCTTTGATTTTTCAGGACATCCGTACGGGCAACGTGATTGGTCATGGCTATGAGCAAGGAGGCCTCTATCGTCTGAACCAGACCCCATTTGCCGGAATTACATCTCCTCCTACTGGACAAGTATCTTCCCTACTGTGGCATCTGCGTCTCGGTCATCTACCGCTTCAGAAGTTGCGTCTTCTCTTACCTTATAGTTTTTCTCACACACCTATCCAGTGTGAGGCGTGTCAGTTGGGAAAACATCACAGGTCATCGTTTCCCAATAGTCAAGGTCGGAGTAGTAACTCCAAATTTGAGTTGTTTCATGTTGATGTCTGGGGTCCAAGTCGTGTTCCCGATCATCAGGGACACAGGTATTATATTGTTTTTGTGGATGATTTCTCTAGAGCATCATGGGTATTCTTAATGAAAAATAAATCTGAAGCTGGAAATATTATTATTCAATTTCTAAATGAGATTCAGAATGTTTTTTCCACAACTATAAAAATTTTGAGAAGTGACAATGCCTTAGAATTGTGCACCAATAATCTAGCCAACTACTACTCCTCCAAAGGAATTGTTCACCAAACATCCTGTGCCCATACGTCTCAACAAAATGGGGTTGCAGAAAGAAAACACCGTCACCTACTTGATGTCACAAGGTCCCTTCTCATTCAGAGTCACGTTCCGTATTCCTACTGGGGTGACGCTGTTCTTACTGCATGTTATCTTATAAATCGTATGCCCTCGTCTGTCTTGAATGAACAGGTTCCCTTCTCTCTTATTTATCCAGACAAGGATTTGTTCACGCTTACTCCTCGTGTGTTTGGGTCAGTCGCCTTTGTTCATCAGTTGTCGCCCGGTTCTGACAAGCTCTCTCCTAGGGCTGTCAAATGTGTCTTTGTGGGGTACTCCAGAACTCAAAAGGGGTACAAGTGTTTTGATCCTCTGCGTCGGCGGTATATGATCAGTGCAGATGTTACATTCTTTGAATCCATCATGTATTTCTCAGATTCTGGTAATATGCAGCCACCATCTATATCCCCTGATACTGTGTTTATGACACCACCAACATCACAACCGCCACAAACATCTCATCCATCACCACCACCACCACCGCCACCATCAATAGTACCTCCATTCCCATTCCATTATACCCGAAGGCCGAATCAAGCTCATGGTCCTGACCAGTCAACTAGCTCGCCTATGGTATGTAATGAGAATATTAATGTTGATCGATCTGACGACATTTCTCAACAGGATACATTACAGGAGCATGGTGATGCCACAGAGGATCTAAATGTACCAATTGCTCTGCGCAAGCCGAAGAGAAGCTGTGTCCAGTATCCAGTATCAGCAGTGGTGTCGTTTGAGAGGCTATCTGGACCATTCAGGACGTTTGCATTGGCACTTTCAGCTACAACCATTCCACGGAACCATCATGATGCTATGCAGGATGCTAGATGGCGACTAGCAATGGAAGAAGAGATGGAGGCACTTCAGTCTAGAGGAACCTGGAGTTTGGTTCCTATACCTCAAGATGTCAGCCCGGTAAGTTGTAAATGGGTGTTTACAGTCAAGCACAATGCAGATGGTTCCATTGACAGGTACAAGGCACGCCTTGTTGCTCGGGGCTTCACGCAGACATATGGGGTAGATTATCCAGACACCTTCTCCCCTGTGGCACGTCATTCCACTTTACGGATTCTGCTGTCTGTTGCGGTTGCTAAAGACTGGCCACTCTATCAACTGGACGTAAAGAATGCATTTTTGTATGGAGATCTGCAGGAGGAAGTATATATGCAACAGCCACCTGGTTTTGCTGTTGAGGGGGAGTGTTCCAAGGTTTGCAGATTGCATAAGGCCATCTACGGTCTTAAGCAGAGTCCCAGAGCATGGTTTCAGAAGCTTTCAGATCTCTTTGAGAAACAAGGATATAAACGTTCCAATGCTGATCATTCCTTGTTCGTGCAGAAGACTGCGAGAGGTACCATTGTAATCATGGTTTATGTTGATGATATCTTGATTACAGGTGATGATGACCGAGGCATTAAGCAAGCAAAGGAAAGGCTGGGGACTGAGTTTGTCACCAAGGACTTGGGAGTCCTTAGATACTTCCTGGGGCTGGAATTTGCGAGAAATCCATACGGATTAGTCATGACACAGAGGAAGTATGTCACAGATCTGCTGAGTGAGACAGGTATGCTAGGGTGTCGACCTGCTACGACACCAATGGACCCGAGCATGAAGTTGTATGATGATGACACAGAAGAGGTGGATCAGAGAAGGTACAGAGAACTGGTAGGCAAATTACTGTATGTTACTATCACTAGACCTGACATACAGTTTGCAGTGAGTCGTGTTAGCCAGTTTATGGAGCAACCACGCCAGGTCCATATGGATGCTATACACATGATTCTGAGATATCTAAAATCTTCCCCAGGTGCAGGCTTGCTATTCAAGAAAGGAAAGGAGATTTCTGTTACAGGATGTGCGGATGCAGACTATGCAGGATGCCCCAAGGACAGGAAGTCAACATCAGGGTTTGCAGTCTACGTTGGAGATGCTCTAGTTTCGTGGAAGAGCAAGAAGCAGACAGTGGTAGCTAGATCCAGTGCTGAATCAGAATATAGGGCTATGGCCCAGGCGAGCACAGAAATGATGTGGGTAAAATCCTTACTTGCAGACCTATTCATTGATATACCTACTCCTATGAGGTTGGAATGTGACAATCAGGCCGCTTTGTTCATAGCAAATAACCCAGCTTTTCATGAGAGGACCAAGCATATTGAGGTCGACTGTCACTACATACGTGACATGATTCAGAAGGGGTTCATTGCTACATCTCACGTCTCTTCAGAGAATCAGACTGCGGATATTTTCACCAAGGCATTATCTAAAGGCCCATTCCAGAAGTGTGCGTCCAAGCTGAGCATGATTGATATCTATGCTCCATCTTGAGGGGGAGTGTTGACGCATAGAGTATTTTGTATCTCGTTGTTATTTTATTTTCTTGTTAGTCTTCTTATGTAATTTACCCATAGGCTACTCTCCTATATAAGAGAGCCTAGGGCTGTGGAATAGAGTATCGCATTCACGTTTTCCAACAGTGATTTGAATATTTGATTATAAAGAAGCAATCGACGTAGCTATATATGTATTTGTATGTTTTTGTATCTGTCTTCAATCAAAATATAAACATGTATTTTTTTGGATGAGGATAAAAATAAAAACATTTGTTTTTTTGTCAGATCAAATACAAAAATATATATGAATATTATATTTCTTAGATAGGAACATTTTTATTTTAAGCATATGGACACTGACAATCATGTTGGAGAATATGAATACGAAAATGTACACAATTCTGAAATGGATGTGGGCATGCTTCCATATACGTGTAACTGGAGATTGATATATTATATTTCTATCTATTTGCTATTATAACCATCTTCAAGCAAAATAAGGATATATATATATATATTTCATTTGATGGATACATATAAGAATATTTTGTTTTTACTATTTTACTGATAGACCTACGAAAGGATATACTTTTTTATTTTCTTTGTAGATATTTATACTGATATTGCTACTATTTTCTTTTTTAGTTATGAATATCTATTTGGAATTTAACATGGGTGTCGGTTCAATAGGGATGCACTATTTTCATTTTTCTACCAATCTAACCATCTTCAAGCAATTTGGTCGCAATAAATTAGGATGTTTGTTTTTATTTTTTATAGATACGGATATAAATAAGGACATAGGTTTCTTTTTTTATTGATTGCGATATGGTATGAAATACTACTTTTATTTTTGCAATGATTTAGTTATGAATGATTGCTTTTTCCTATATTGATACATACATGGATATTATGTTTATATTTAAACATAATCATTTTATCTTTTTTGCAAATAAAGATACGGATACACATTATTTATCCAAGGCATCACTATCCTCAGTCTCTAGGGCCCAAGCACCAGGATTCACCCAAGCTGACGTGACCGTCACCGACATGGTAATTCTGATGGTAAACAACGAAGGGATTCTGGCGTGGTCTTTGTCGCACCGATCTACTCTTTGGTGGAGAGAGGCGCACCACGAAGGGAGGTGGGGACATACATTGGAGGAAGGCGTATACGATTGGACATAAAGTTTTGCGTAGATACGGAACAATAGCAAACTAGGAAGTGCAAGATGCTGAGTGTTAAACTTATTATATTTACATTTATGTTAGTAATCCTTTGGGTTCCATAATACCTTCGGGGGTGTTTATGTATTTTTTCCTCTTGTACTCTAGAGGGTTTTCTCTTTATATAAGAAACCCTAGCCCTATGGAATAAACAACTCATTCGTTTCTCTCCTCCATATGGTATTTGTTAGAAAATAAGAATGTGAAAGCGAATATCAGAAAAAAGAATAAAACTTTAAAGAACACGGGATTTTTACGTGGAATCCTACTCCTTAAGGAGCGGGATGAAAGCAGGGAGAAGGCCTCAAAGGACCATATCTTGCATTGCACTTTCTCTCATTGGATACAGGAGGTTCGGGGTTTCTTACATAGCCTCCACAGACTTTCTAAGTCCCCCACCATTGGTAGATGTGGGACTAAACACTGGATGTGGTAAATGGATCTTGGAAGGATCCATTTACCCATCTTACATATGATGCAAGTACTCCAACACTCCCCCTCAAGCTGGAGCATGCAATGCCCAGCTTGGACAAACAGAAAGAAATCTCAAACTAACAATAAATACACGACACTACATATAATATCAACTCAACGCGTACAACAGTTGGTTGATGTCGATGATGCTGCTTCTTATGTTGTGCATGTGAAAAGGAACAGGCGGGCTGAAGTGTGAGTCAAACTGAATCTCCTCGTCATAGAGCATGTGCTATGTACCGGGCCTGTCGGAGTCACTGCAACTGAAAATGAGTCTCAACTTCGAGAACTATGGCCCGCCACATCATGTGGACAACTGCTCCATCTCTGAAAGGGCCGAACTGAAAAAGCAATGGAAGCATCCTCGTTGGAGTCTACGATCACTGGAGAATGGAGTCCGAAAAAGTCTCATCGTCAGAGAATGGGGTCTGTCCCATACTGGCTCAGAGAATGGGATCTCTACTCTAGAGTCCCTATGAAATCACATGAAAACCCTAGCCCACATGGTATAGGTAATGGGATCTCTACTTCGGAGTCCCTGTGGAACACATGAATACTCTAACGAAAACAAAAGATAGGGACCACATAAAAAATATCACAAACATGTGTGTCTGAAAAGGAGTCTCTCTTTGGAGACCTCGTAGAAAATGGGTCACTCAAATATGGAGTGTCTCGAACTTGGACTCTGAACAAATCCATAGAGTCTGAAACTGGACTGTAGAGTCTGAAAATCTGGCTGGTCTGGAGAATCTGAATCCGACCTGTAACTCTACACAATATTCCCCCTTTCTTACATACTTGTCGGAACATAATGACATCGACAAAGATAGGAGAAGGCAATAAATTGGGGGGGGGGGGTTAAAACATCACATAAGCTGACAAAATTTCTCGACTTTTCTCCTCAATCAATTTTTTTCAAATTATTTTTTCGTCAACTATTTCATTTATTTTTTTAATAGTTTTCACATCCTTTTTTAACTGTGTAGTACAGCTTTTCTTTTTTTAATCAATTTTGTCGCGTACAAATTTTTTGTACGATCCTATTTTTTTAACAAATATCTCGGCCCAAAAAGGGCCCAACCCTCTCTTTTTTTTAAACACATATGACGCTCTCATTTTTTAACAATCAGCCCTCATGGGGCACACTGCCCCCGATGGGGCTATGCTCCTCGAGAGGGTATCACCGCCCCTGGAAAATGTGGAGGCGATGGAGGAGCTAGCTGCCCGTAGGTGCCACCGCCGCTGAAGAGGAGCCACGGTTAAGGAGGGATGAGGGTCGTTGCCTGGGGAGTTGCATCACGTAGGGTTGTGTCTAGAGGGATTGACGACGGTGCCTGGAGTTCGAGCTCCGCTTATTGTGAGCTCGTTCTGGAGATCTGTGTTGATAGAATTGACGAGGGAGTCGTGCGCGAGCGGTTTTCACTGCCTACAAGATTCATGCGGAGCGGATGTGCTTCCTGAGAGGAGTCGGAGGCCCCGCCTGGAGCTCCGGCACCACCAGTCTTGGAGAGGAAGGTGGATGGGGGTCGCTGATTCTTGGGGCTTGCTCGACTGCCTGCACAATGGGTGCATACATGTGCTTCTTGGGTGCTTTCACAAGGGGGTTGCGGTATCTTAGGGGGAGTGTTTGGAGATAACCGCGAGGGAGGTGCGACAGATGATGTGTCGCCTTGTGTGAGGGTTGCTCTTGGAAGAAGTGGTGAGGAGCACCGATGTGCAATGGCCTAGAAATGCGACAGTGTCGCGTGGGGCGTGAGATCTTCTGGACATAAAACTAGAAGATGCTGGGTTTGGATTCTGGCTCGCACGATGCTGGAGATGCCTTGATTTAGGGTTCCAAACTGAACCCTAGAATTCAATGTTGCGCCTGGATTTTAGGGCTTCAACGAAACTCTGTAATTCTTGGACTTCAATTAAAATGTGAATCCATGAATAATCAAAACGAACGGGAATAATCTTTAACAATCTCAGACATGAACTTGACTAGAAGAATAAATCTTCAGAATATTCTTCAAAAACTAATTAGGGTTTCAATAAAAACCCTAGAATTATATCTCGAATCTCGAGCACAAAAATAAAGAACGTAAAAATCCTCAAGAATCGACCTGCTCTGATATCGTGTTAGAAAATAAGAATCAAGGTTGCAAAAGTCGGTAGTTGGTACTCGATCGGACATGTTACTAAGGATTAATCTGAAGCCGGGTGATTAATCGGATTTAGTCTAGCTTTAATCGGCTTTGAGTTTTAAAATATATAAATCATTTTTATACATATATTATTATATATTTACATAGATTTATATATTTCTTCGCTATCATACTGAATTCAAAAAAAGTAATTGAATGTAAATAAAACATTACGTGTATTAGAATAAGTTTACTTTTAAAAAAGTAAAAAAAAAATAGTATCTCCAAGCAAAAATTGGTTGACTAGTGGACCTAGTCGAAATTAGCCGGTACTTGGTCGGCCACCCCACCGACTAGACTAGTCGGACTTACTAGTCGAACTAGTTGGATGACTTATACAACATTGATAAGAATGAGGAATTGGAATCAGAATAAAAGGAATAAAACTTTGAAGAACACGGGATTTTTATGTGGAACCCTACTCTAGAAGGAGCAGGATGAGACCACGGGAGAATGCCTGAAAGGGACATATGTTGCATTGCACTATCTCTCATCGGATAAAAGAGGTCAAGGGCTTCTTATATAGCCTCCACAGACTCTCCAAGTCCTACCAATGGTAGATGTGGGACTAAACATTGGATGTAGTAAATGGATCTTGGAAGGATCCATTTACCCATATTACATATGACACATGTACTCCAACAATATCAGAGCGACGGTCCTAGACCGGAGCCTACTACAGAAAACCCATTGCCACCACAAGAGCTCTCTCCTTGCACGGACCATTCTCTCATCAAGGGGTCCCGCGCAAGGCAGTTTAAGCCCCTAGCGACACCAGTTGCCGCCTCCAGTGGCACCTAAAGCATCACTCGAGGCTCCAGGAGCTCCAATCACGCCTCTAGTGCCGCCGACACAGCCCGACACCACCCATAACCACGCCTCCTATACACCTCCAGCACCACCGATACCACCCACCAGTACTCCTGGACTTCTGACATGTTCGGCACAGCCCCCTCGATACCATCTTTGGTGTCGAAAGAGCCCCGAAAATCCCCTGATATACTGTGAAAACAATTTTTCATACCACTATCACGTCCAAAAGTGAGCTATAAAGCACTTCTCAGCCCTTGTACGCATACTTAAGTCAAGAACAAGATCTCCTTTCTTTTCTAAGACCACCATGGCATCTTTTTCTACCGAGACAAAGCCTTGGCCTTGAATGTTATGGCATAAGGCAGTAATATCGAACTCGATGGCACAAAAAATTATGTGTTCTGGTCTTGATCTTTTTTGGTGTTCATTGGTGATCAAAGGAAACTCTACATTCTGACTAAAGATCCTTTAGATGAAAAGGACAAAGAGTAGGACAACTGGCAGACAAACAACTACTTAGTTATCAATTGGATGACCAATAGTGTTGAGGCTCACATTGCCTCAAATCTGCTTTCAAAAATACGAACAAGGAAATGTGGGAGGATCTCGAGCAAACATACTCCCAAAAGAAGACGAAGTCATGCCTTGCAAACATTTGCAAGCAAATCTAGTTGACGTCTTAAGGCGATTCCACCCTCATCGAGTACTACATGCATCTCTCCAACCTGTATGAGGAGCTTGCAATATTTCAACCCTCATGTTGCACCAAACAGATGCAAGAGCGTTCTGACTGGCAAGTATACCACTTTCTTGATGGCATGTATTCTAGATACCATGCAATGAAGAAGCAATTTCTTATATCAGACATACTGCCAACGACGAAAGGTCATCTTTGGCGACTTGAGGAACTCAATATATATGTTGCCTGGCTTCCCATCTTACCTTCCACAGAAACCTTCGCACTAGGGATGCAAACGAACGAATACGAATGCGAATTCAGGCCATACCATAACCATATTCATTTTATATTACGGATATGAACACGAATACAAATGTTATACGAATGTAAAAAATCAAGATCCATATCCTCAAAATACGAATACGAATACGAATCTTTTACGAACGAATACGAATATCAAACGAATATTGCAATAAAAAATTATATATAAAAGCGTACCTGATTATTTGACAATCACTTCCGTATTACTTCCATATTATGGGTCGGTATTCATTATTTTTCTACAAACATTGAAGTTAACAATCAAACAAGCATATTCCAATAAGTTTCATAAACAAAAACATTCCATACGTTCCATACAAATCTTCTAATAACATCAACCATATTCTAATTCTTTCTAACAAAATAATCCATACATAAAAAACATTACAAGAATATGAAATTTACCAGAGATCGATTGCAAATGGAGGCGCAGGAGCAAGGACGCAGGGGCGGCGTTGGGCTGGGCGAAGGGGAAGGAGGGGGGCCGCAGGGGCGGCGTCGGGCTGGGCGGAGGGGAAGGAGGGGGGCCGCAGGGGCGGCGTCGGGCTGGGCGGAGGGGAAGGAGGGGGGCCGCAGGGGCGGGTCGGGCTGGGCGGAGGGGAAGGAGGGGGGCCGCATGGGCAGCGTCGGGCTGGACGGAGGGGAAGGAGGGGGGGCGCAGGGGCGGGTCGAGCTGGGCGGAGGGGAAGGAGGGGAATGGCAGGGGGCGGAAGGTGGCGGTGGGGGGCGGAGGAGGGCGGAGGGGGACGACAGGGGGCCGACGCGCGGGTCGCGATTGTCGAAGGGGAGAAGGGGCGGCATCGGGTAGGCGGGTGGTGGAGGGCGGCAGGAGGGGCAGAGCCTCGGAGGGGGACGGCAGGGGGCGGCGCGCGGGCCATGGCTGTCAAAGGGGAGAAGGGGCGGCGTCGGGTAGACGGGTGGTGGAGGAGGGCGGCAGGAGGGGCGGAGGGGGACAGCAGGGGGCGCGCGGGCTGTGGCTGTCAAGGGGAGAAGGGGCGGCGTCGGGTGGGAGTGGGAGGGGGACTGTAGAACCGAAGCCCTAGTAACTTAGCCCTAAGTATTAAATAATTTAAATAAAATAATTCATTTAGTAACGAATATTCGTATTCGTAATCGTATTCATTTTAATTTTCGTATTCGTATTCGTTAAGTAAGGATTCGTATTCGTATTCGTATCCGCAAAAAAATCGTTTCCAATATTCGTATTCGTATTCGTCTGTTTTAGGAAAACAAGATCCATATCCTCTTTAAAACGAATACGGATACGAACGAATACGAATATAACCGCATCCGTTTGCGTCCCTACTTCGCACGCATCGCCTCATCCAAGCGAGGATGCAGATACAACTTTCGAGGTGGACGCAATTGCGGTCCAAATCGTGGCCGTGGATGAGAATCTGGACGAGGCTGCGACTTTGGATGTGGTTGTGGGCGAGACTCTACTGCCTCATGCACTCACTGTGGTCAGTGGAACCACTTGTCCGAACGATGCTGGTAGAAGTACGGTGTACCTTCTTATCACGCCAATAATGTCTGTGAGGATGCCTATGATGTGGAAGAGGTGTCGCCTTCAGCAACCTTTAGTATCAAGATTGTTCATCTTAGCGACGCAGATTACTCCCTCTTGATGCAGACCCTTCAGACTCCAAGGCCTACTACCACTAGTAACACTACCACTACTGCTCTTGCTACTCCTTTAGGTACAATAGCCAACTCTATTGCCACTCCGACTCCAGCTTGGATTATTGATTTCGGTGCCTCTACTCATCTGACTGGAGAAGGTAGTCTGCTCAGCTCCTCCGTACTATCTACCTTCGTAAAGTCAATTCGAGACGCTAATGGGACTCAATCACCGATTACTACTGTTGGAACTATGGAATTCTCTTCCAAGCTCTGTCTTTTTAGGGTTCACTATGCTCATGATTTTCCTCTTAGCTTGCTATCGGTTCATAAGCTTTGTGTTGAGCTTCATCACCGTGTGATATTTGATGAGTCTTGTTGTTTTTAGAACATTCGGACGAGCAGACTTTTGGTGGGGATCATGAGAAGAGCAGCCTATATTATCTTGAAATACCCTCGAACTCCAAGTTTGTTGGTGATACGTCCATCTTTGAAGACTCGCTCGTATGTCATCTACGCCTTGGGAATCCCTCTACCAAGGCCATATCCATGATGTTTCCTGAACTCTCTATCTGAAGCCCTTTCAATGTGAGACGTGTGAGTTCAGGAAACACTATCTAGCTCTGTTTTCTGTTCGTACCAAGTCTCGTAATACTACTGCTTTTCATCTTGTTCATTGTGATGTTTGAGGACTGTGAAGATATTTGTGTTTTCATATCTAATATGTACTTCTTTCTTATTTTCTTTTCTGGTTGTCTACTTTATGTAATTTACCCATAGGACTCTACTATATAAGAGAGCCTAGGGTTCTCAGAAATAAGCAAGCACTCTTATTTTCTCCAACATGGTATCAGAGCGGCGGTCCTAGACTGGAGCTCTCGATTCCCAAGAAACCCTACCTCCAGCCTCTTACCCTCTCGACGCCGCCACCTCTTCTTCGCCTCCACTCCAGCGTCGCCTACCTCCAGCCTTCTCCCCTCTCAGCGCCGCCACCTCCTCTTCGGCTCCTCGCCGGCGTCGCCTCCTCGACGCGCGCACAACGTGCACAGATCATGCGCACAGCCGTGCGCACACCACGCACAGCCGCGCGCACACCGCGCACAGAACGCACAGACAACGCGCACAGCGCGCGCAGACCGCGCGCACAGCGTGCCCCCCCTTCGTGCGCACAGCGTGCGTGCATCGCGAGTACCGCGCGCTCCACCCATGTGTTGTCTCGTGCTTGCTCGTCGCCTCAGAGTCGTCAGTTGGTTGATGGGTTGGTGTGCATGAGTCTACACGTGCACCCGAACCCATAGATGTCTGTGTAGACGCACAAACTTTGATTTCTCACACCTGTAGCAGTCTTCTGTCAGCAATATGTCGGAGAACAAGGTTGATGTACCCGCCACTGGCACATTCAGAGGTCCAGCGCCTATTGTGAAGATGGACGGAACAAACTATGAACTCTGGGCGATGCAGTTCATGAGCCTGATGAAGTCGAATGGTAAGAAACATATTCTTACCGAAGAGGAGCCGATCGAGAAGACTGGGGTGAATGCCTCGTGGGAGGCAGATGATGCGTATGCCAAAGTTTGGCTATCTGGGACGTTGACGATAGAAATCGCCAACGATGTACTACATCAGCCCACGGCTAAGGCTATGTGGGATATCCTAGCGGCGACATATTCGCAAGCGCGGAACGAGACCAAGATACTTCAGCTGCAACATGATATTTTCACTGTCAAGCAGAATGGGCGCCCGTACACATCCCTACGAGGGATGTTTGAGAAGCTCCATAGCTTCATGTCATTGACGGTCACTCCTGAGCAGCAGAAGACGTACAGGAATGCTACCATGGTAGGAGTATTCCTGGCTGCACTTGATCCAGAGTATGATGCTGCACGGTCTCAGATTCTTGCTGATGCTACCATTCCTCCTATGGAGGAAGCCTTTCGCCGGTTGAGTCGCATTACTGTCCCAATCTCAACTGCCAACCAGACACCTTCAGCTATGGCAGCCTCTAGAGGAAGAGGTGGATCCTCTACCTTCCGTGGCCGTGGACCCTGGGGTCGTGGGGGTCGAATTCGGCAACCATGCAGCTATTGTCGTCGCCTTGGTCACTCCGAGGATACATGCTACTCCAAGCATGGCTTTCCTGCATCGGCTCGGGTAGCAGAACAAATTGAGTCTCCTGCACCTTCCTCGTTGGACCAGCGTTTTGATGATCTTGTTGCCAGACTGAGGAATATCATGCCTCATGATACAACAACTGGAGGTCAGTCAGATGTGGCAGTCTCTGCCTCTGCCAGTTCATCTGCCACAGCCAGTACCTCAGGTAGTTCCTATGCTCTCACCTCTTGTGATGGATCTATGATTATCAACTGGATTATGGATTCTGGAGCAACCCATCATCTTTGTGGGGACAGAGAACAGCTCACTATATATAGACCGGTCTCCTCAGGAAGAACTGTGGTGATAGCCAACGGGACACATTCCCCAATCACTGGACAGGGGGAGGTTCAGTTGACACCTTCCATGAGTCTGCAGAATGTGTTATATGCTCCTGATTTCTCTATGAATTTACTGTCCATTAGCCAGATTACAAAGGATTTGAACTGTCGAGCTATTTTTGACTCATCATCTCTTGTTTTTCAGGATATAACCTCGGGCAAGGTGATTGGCTGTGGCTGTGAGCAGAATGGTCTCTACCGTCTGGTTAATACCCCCTATATCGGTGCATTTCTCCATCCTACAGGACCAGACTCTCCATATACCTGGCATCTCCGTTTCGGTCACCTTCCTCTCCAGAAGCTATGTCGTGTCCTGCCCCAGATTTCTCCGAAGTCGTCTTTCCAATGTGAAGTGTGTCAGTTGGGAAAGCACCATCGGTCTACTTTCGCAGGTCATCAGAGTCAGAGCAGTAGCTCTCAGTTTGAGTTAGTCCATATTGATATTTGGGGTCCAAGTCGTGTTCCTGACCACCAGGGACACAGGTTCTATATGGTCATAGTAGATGATTTTTCCTGTTTGTCTTGGGTGTTTCTATTGAAAAATAAATCGGAAGCAGGAAATGTGATTCAAATGTTTATCAATGAAGTTCAGAATATTTTCTCTTCTACTGTGAAAATTGTGCGGTCTGACAATGCCTTGGAGTTCTGTACTCGAACTTTGTCCTTGTTCTTTTCATCTCGTGGTATAATTCATCAAACTTCATGTGCTTACACTTTACAGCAGAATGGTGTTGCAGAGCGGAAACATCGTCATCTATTGGATATCACTAGAACCTTACTGATTCAGAGTCATGCTTCAAAATCATTCTGGGGTGATGCGGTTCTCACAGCTTGCTACTTAATAAATCGCATGCCCTCATCTGTCTTGAATGAGAAAACTCCTCTCTCTCTCTCTTGCCTTTCCTGAGAAGGAGTTGTTCTCTCTTCCACCTCGTGTCTTTGGTTGTGTCTGTTTTGTCCATCAGTTGGTGCCAGGTCTTGATAAGCTCCCTCCCAGGCCATCAAATGTGTGTTTGTCAGGTACTCCAGGACTCAGAAGGGCTATCGGTGCTTTGATCCGCTGCGTCGAAAATATTTCGTTAGCGCTGATGTCACATTCTTTGAATCTGTCATGTTTCTCTCCTACAGGTGACCAAATGACTACTCCCCATTCTAATACTGAGGTCTTCCACATGCCACCTCCTCCTATGAGTCAGTTACCTTCTGTGCCATCTCCACCACCACCTCCACCCTTACCACCTCCAGTAACCATTGTGCCACCGTTACCAAAGTACTATACTCATCGATCCTCCTCTGCTCAAGGTCATGGCCAGTCATCCAGCAGCCCTCAGGTTGGTTCTGATAACTTGCTTACTAACGATGAGTCTGAGGATCCATTGATACAGGAACCACAGCAGGATGATGATCATGGAGACTTGGATGTGCCTATCGCTATTAGGAAGCAGAAGCATACTTGTGCTTCCTATCCACTTGCTTCTCATGTCTCATTTCATCGTCTGACGGGCGACTTCCAGAGATTTGTGTTAGCCCTATCTACCGTTGAGATTTCACGCAATTACCAGGAGGCACTCTAAGATAGCAAATGGCGTCTTGCTATGGAAGAAGAAATGGCCGCATTGCAGTCCCGCGGTACGTGGACACTTGTTTCTCCACCACCTGGCGCATCTATTGTTAGCTGCAAGTGGGTATTTACTGTTAAATTTCATGCCGATGGAAGTCTTGAACGGTATAAAGCAAGGCTTGTGGCACGTGGTTTTACTCAGGCATATGGAGTTGATTACTTGGACACGTTCTCTCCAGTTGCTAGACATTCTACCTTACGTGTATTGCTTACAGTTGCGGTGGCACGGGATTGGCCGCTATTTCAGCTTGATGTGAAGAATGCATTCTTATATGGAGATCTACATGAGGAGGTCTATATGCAGCAACCTCCGGGATTTGCTGCTAAGGGGGAGTGTGCACAGGTTTGTAGACTCCACAAGGCGATATATGGCCTTAAACAGAATCCTAGAGCGTGGTTTCAAAAGCTTTCAGAACTGATTGAACGACAGGGCTTCAAGAGGTCAAATGCAGACCATTCCTTATTTGTACATGTAGAGATAGTTAGTTTCTATTATTATTATATGTTGATGTACCCAGTTTCTATTTCTCTATTCTACTTAGACATCCGTGTAATTTACCCCTACGGCCTCTCCCTATATAAGAGAGCCTAGGGTTTTCTCATGAATATAACGAAGACTCTTTTCTTCTAACATGGTATCAGAGCCGCCCTAGGGCTCTCCACCCTTCCCCACCCGCCGCCCCTCCCCTCCCCTTCTCTCGCCAAGCCGCTGCTACTCCGAGCGGCTCCCAGCCGCCTTGCCGATCCTGCGCCCCTGCAGCCCAGCGTTCCAGCCGCCCCAGCGTTGCAGCGCTCCAGCGGCACCCTCCAGCCGCACCTGCAGCCGCTCCTGCGGCCCTAGTCCCGTGGAATCCAGCGGCACCTAGTCCCTCCAGCGGCACCGTCCTCGGTCGCTGTAGGGCTTCCAGAATCTCCAGCAGTCCAGAAGCACTTCGGTTTATGGATTTGAGTACGTAAAAGTCTACACACGTACTCAAATCCAATGCAGTTTGTGTAGACATTCATCGCAGTGTCTATTATCCCTTCGTCTTCTTCGAGCAGCAGTATGTCGGAATCGAAAGTCGATTCGCCCTCCATCGGCGCGTTCAAGGGTCCGGCGCCAATCGTGAAGATGGACGGGTCTAACTATGAGTTATGGGCCATGCAGTTCATGAGCCTCATGAAATCAAACGGTAAGAAACACATTCTTACCGAAGATGAGCCTGCGGAGAAGACATGGATCTATGCCTCGTGGGAGGCCGATGATGCTTATGCGAAAGTATGGTTGTCCGGCACGCTGACGATGGAGATAGCAAATGATGTTCTCCATCAGCCCACTGCTAAGGCAATGTGGGATATTCTTGCTACTACGTATTCGCAGGTGCGGAATGAGACAAAGATGTTACAGCTTCAGCATGACATCTTTACGATGAAGCAAGCCAGCAGACCGCTTCATTCTCTATACACATCCCTAAGAGGGATGTTCGAGAAGCTCTACAGTACCATTCCTCTGGCTGCTACTCCAGAGCAGCAGAAGACGTTCCGGAACGCCACCATGGTGGGTGTTCTACTTGCTGCCCTCGATCCTGAGTACGATGCTGCACGGTCACAGATCTTAGCAGATGCAGTTATTCCTCCGGTGGAGGATGTCTACAGGAGACTCAGTCGTATCCCAGTTTCCTCCAGCTCATCTACTCCACCCCCATCTGCGATGGCAGCCTCGCGTGGGAGAGGTGGACCACCTTCTTGGCGTGGTCGTGGACGTGGCCGTGGCTCTCATGGAAGAGGCGGTCGAGTTAGTCAGACATGCTCGTATTGTCACAGACCTGGACACTCGGAGGAGACATGCTACTCAAAGCATGGGTTCCCAGCATCAGCACGGGTTGCGGAGCACTCACAGTCTCCATTACCGTCTACTGCAGATCATAGATTTGATGAACTCGTGGCTCGTCTTCGTGATATTATGCCACAGTCTTCTGGTGATTCATCTGGTGGCTCGTCAGACATTGCTGCCACAGCCTCAGCCAGTTCATCCGCTGCAGCCAGTTCCTCAGGTAGCTCTTCAGCCTTCATATCTTCACATGATATATCTGACTGGGTTATAGATTCCGGAGCTACACATCATCTGTGTCGAGATAGAGGAAGACTACGAGACTACAGGGCTATTCCTCCAGGTCGCTCAGTACAGATAGCAGATGGTTCCTACTCACCCCTTGTTGGTCAGGGGGAGGTTTTCTTATCCTCCACCATGCAGCTACAGAATGTTTTATATGCCCCTGAGTTCTCCTTGAATTTATTATCTATTAGTCAGATTACAAAGGACTTGAATTGTCGCGCTATATTTGACCCGTCTTCTCTTATTTTTCAGGACATACTCACGGGCAAGGTGATTGGTTGTGGCTCTGAGCAGAACGGTCTATATCGGCTGGTCCGGGATTCCTATGCTGGCATCTCCACTCACTCTGCTGGACCAGTGTCACCATACATTTGGCATCTTCGTTTTGGTCACCTTCCGCTCCAGAAGATGCGCCACCTTCTACCCCAGATCTCTCCAAGTTCGTCGTTTCGTTGTGAAACATGTCAGTTGGGAAAGCATCACAGGTCGAGCTTCCCAGGTCGTCAGAGTCGGAGCAGTAGCTCTCCTTTTGAGTTGTTGCATATAGATATATGGGGTCCGAGTCGTGTGCCCGATCATCAGGGGCACAGGTTCTATCTTGTGGTAGTTGATGATTTTTCCCGTGTCTCTTGGGTTTTTCTTCTGAAGAATAAGTCTGAAGCAGGCGATGTTATTCAAAACTTGATTAATGAAATACAGAATGTTTTTTCGTCTTCTGTAAAATATGTTCGAACTGATAATGCCCTGGAATTTTGTACACGTGTTCTTTCTCAGTTTCTGTCATCGAAGGGTATTATTCATCAAACCACCTGCCCATATACATCCCAACAGAATGGGGTGGCAGAAAGAAAGCATCGTCATCTCTTGGATATCACTCGTACCTTATTGATTCAGAGTTGTGCTCCTATTTCCTTCTGGGGGGATGTTGTCCTCACTGCATGCTATCTGGTCAATAGAATGCCATCCTCTGTCCTTGGAGAGAAGATCCCCATTTCGCTTATTTTTCCTGACAAGGAGATATTCTCACTACCACCTCGTGTTTTTGGTGCTGTGGCTTTTGTCCATCGTCTTTCTCCTGGACTTGACAAGCTCTCTCCAAGAGCAGTCAAGTGTGTCTTCGTTGGGTATTCCAGAACACAGAAGGGATACCGGTGTTATGATCCTACTACCAAAAGGTACTTTGTTAGTGCGGATGTCACTTTCTTCGAGTCGGTCATGTACTTCTCGCCAGCTGGAGACAGAAGGGTACCATCCACCACCGCTGATGATATTTTGGTTCCACCACCACCTACTTGTCCTTTACCTAACACATCTCCTGTGTCCGTTCCTAAGCCAGCACCACCACCACCTCCACCACCACCTCCACCTCCACCCAGTCCACGGCAAATCGTCTCACCATTTCCTCATCACTATACGCGTCGCTCAGGTCCTGCTCAGCCGACAGCTCCGCCAATCACTAAGCCTCAGGTATGTTCGGATAATATCACTAATGACGGGTCAGATTCGATTCATATGCAGGATGACTCCTTACAGGTGGACACAGATGGTGATCTGAATGTTCCGATTGCTCTTCGGAAACCGAGACGACAGTGTGTATCATATCCACTTGCTTCCCAGGTTTCCTTTCACCGACTTACAGGTGATTTCCAGCAGTTTGCCACAGCTTTGTCTTCTGTGGACATACCACGGACATACCAGGAAGCCCTGAAAACTGCATGCTGGAGACGAGCTATGGAGGAAGAAATGGAGGCCCTGCAGTCCCGTGGCACATGGTCTTTGGTTCCTGCACCACCTGATGCATCAGTTGTCAGCTGCAAATGGGTCTTCACAGCCAAGTATCATGCGGATGGCACATTGGATAGGTACAAAGCACGCTTGGTTGCCCGAGGATTTACACAGACATATGGCGTTGATTACATGGATACATTCTCTCCAGTTGCGAGACACACGACTCTCCGTATCCTTCTGTCTGTTGCAGTGGTTCGAGACTGGAGTATTTATCAGCTAGACGTCAAGAATGCCTTTCTGTACGGGGACTTACAGGAGGAAGTCTACATGCAGCAGCCACCTGGGTTTACTGCTGAGGGGGAGAAGCATATGGTATGTAGACTTCACAAGGCAATATATGGACTTAAACAGAGTCCACGGGCGTGGTTCCAGAAACTATCCAATATAATTGAGCACCAGGGATTTAAGAGGTCCAATGCTGACCATTCGTTATTTGTCCAGAAGTCCTCGGCAGGTACGGTTGTCATAATGGTCTATGTGGATGATATTCTTGTTACAGGAGATGATACTCAGGGCATAGCAAGGGCAAAGGCATTCCTAGGTAGTCAGTTTGTTACAAAGGATCTTGGAACCCTAAGATATTTTCTGGGGTTGGAATTTGCAAGGAATGCACATGGTTTGGTGATGACACAACGGAAGTACATTACTGACTTCCTGGTTGAGACTGGTATGGATGGGTGCAAACCATCTAGCATCCCCATGGATCCCAGCATGAAGATATATGATGATGATACTGATGAAGTGGATAAGAGGAGATATAGAGAGATGGTGGGAAAACTCCTCTACATCACCATAACTCGCCCAGACATCCAGTTTGCAGTTAGCAGGGTGAGTCAGTTTATGGAGCAGCCAAGACAGGTTCACATGGATGCTATACACATGATACTGAGGTATCTAAAGACTTCTCCAGGCTCAGGGCTGCTATTTAGAAAGGGCACGGACTTATCTGTATCAGCCTGTGCAGATGCAGATTACGCAGGCTGTCCTAAGGACCGAAAATCAACCTCAGGGTTTGCAGTGTTTGTTGGTGGCTCCTTGGTTTCTTGGAAAAGCAAGAAACAAACTGTTGTGGCCAGGTCCAGTGCTGAATCTGAGTATAGGGCCATGGCTCAAGTCAGTACGGAAATGATGTGGGTTCGCTCAGTACTAGAAGATCTACATGTGGCTGTATCTCTACCGATGATGCTCCAGTGTGACAATCAGGCAGCGTTGTTCATTGCCAACAATCCAGCCTTCCATGAGAGGACCAAGCATATTGAAGTTGACTGCCATTACACCAGGGACCTAATCCAGAGAGGATTGATATCCACGGCCCATGTTAGCTCAGGGGATCAGACTGCCGATATATTCACCAAGCCATTGCTCAGAGGACCTTTCCAGAGATGTTCATCCAAGCTGAGCATGATCGACATCTATGCTCCACCTTGAGGGGGAGTGTAGAGATAGTTAGTTTCTATTATTATTATATGTTGATGTACCCAGTTTCTATTTCTCTATTCTACTTAGACATCCGTGTAATTTACCCCTACGGCCTCTCCCTATATAAGAGAGCCTAGGGTTTTCTCATGAATATAACGAAGACTCTTTTCTTCTAACAGTACAGAAGACGCCTAGAGGTACTGTGGATATCATGGTGTATGTTGATGATATTATTGTTACAGGAGATGATGAGCAGGGAATCAAGATGACTAAAGATTTTCTGGGCAGTCAATTTGTGACGAAGGATCTGGGAACCCTAAGGTATTTCTTGGGGTTGGAATTTGCTAGAAATGCAAAGGGTCTTGTGATGACCCAAAGGAAGTATGTTATAGATATGCTTGCAGAAACAGGAATGACGGGATGTCGACCGTCCACGACTCCTATGGATCCTAGTATGAAGCTATATGATGATGATACTGATGAAGTTGATAAGAGAAGATACAGTGAGATGGTGGGAAAGCTTATTTATGTTACAATCACCCCACCTGATATTGCATTTGCAGTGAGTCGAGTGATTCAATTCATGGAGCAACCTCGACAGATACATATGGACGCACTACATATGATATTGAGATATCTGAAATCAACTCCAGGCTCAGGTTTACTATTCAAGAAAGGAGACACACTCTCTGTATCCGCATATGCTGACGCAGATTATGCATGCTGCCCTAAGGACAGGAAATCAACTTCAGGGTTTGCAATATTTGTTGGCAATTCTCTTGTTTCTTGGAAAAGCAAGAAACAAACCGTTGTAGCAAGATCTAGTGCCAAGTCTGAGTACAGGACTATGGCTCAAGCCAGTACAGAAATGATGTGGGTTTGAGCAGTGCTATGTGATCTTTATGTGGAGATCCCTCTACCCATGGAGTTACACCGTGATAACCAGGCTGCCCTATTTATTACAAACAATACAACATTCCATGAGAAAAACAAAACATATCGAGGTGGATTGTCATTACACCAGAGACATGATTCAAAAGGGATTGATCTCTACTTCCCATGTTAGCTCTGGAGAGCAAACCGCAAACATCTTCACTAAGCCACTCTCCTGGGGATCATTCCAGAAGTGTTCATCCAAGCAGAACATGATCGATATCTATGCTCCAGCTTGAGGGGGAGTGTGAAGATATTTGTGTTTTCATATTTAATATGTACTTCTTTCTTATTTTCTTTTCCGGTTGTCTACTTTATGTAATTTACCCACAGGACTCTCTACTATATAAGAGAGCCTAGGGTTCTCAGAAATAAGCAAGCACTCTTATTTTCTCCAACAAGGACCTTATTCGATCTGCACATTAAGTAGTAGTTGCTATTTTGTAGTTTCTGTTTATTATAATCGATCTTCTTGGGTATATCTAATTAAGCAGTGTTCAGAGATTAATCAAATTGGCAGAAATCTCTTTCAATATGTTAGAACTTTCTTTTCTAGCATTGTTATCATTCGTATTGAAAATGCTCTTAAGATAACCTAACAAGACTTGACCTTTCTTTACGTCCTAGGGAACTGTTCACCAAACATCATGTCCATATACCTCACAACAGAATGGTATAGGCGAGAGGAAACTCTGACACTTGCTAAATTTTACCAGATCTCTTCTTAGTCAAATGAGTGTTCCTAAATACTATTGGTGGGATGCTAATCTCATCAATCACATTCCTTCATATGTTCTCGGAAGGGGAACTCCATTTTCCTTATTTTACCCTACTGAGTCTTCTTTTCCCATACCACTGCGAATTCTTGGTTGCATTGCCTTTGTTCATAACTTTCATGCAACTGACAAATTATCCTCTTGTGCCATCAAATGCATCTTTCTTAGGTACTCTCGTACCCAGAAAGGCTATCGTCACTATGATCATGTTAGGCGTCGATACTATGTGCATGTTGATGTTATCTTCTTTGAGCAGACAAGTTATTTAAAAGTTGTGAATGACATTCTTCTGGACATCCCACCACCAATCGTTTATACTCTCCAATGTACCTCTATACCTTCTACACCAGTGTTTGTACCTTTTGTTAGAAAATAAAGAATGCGGAAGCATATCAGAAATAAAGATAGAAAACCTGAACATAAGACAGGATTTTACGTGGAACCCTACTCCCTAAGGAGCGGGATGAAACCACGGAAGAAGCCCTCAAAGGGGAAGATATTGCATTGCACTATCTCCACTGAATACAAGGGGTGTGAGGGTCTATATATAGCCCCCACTGAGTCTCCACATCTCCAAACTGTTAGATGTGGAACTAAACACTGGATGGGGTAAATGTATACTGGAGAGATCCATTTACCCATCTCCCATACATATGACGCATATATCAAATACTTTAACACTCCCCCTCAAGATGGAGCTTGCAATGCTCAGCTTGGACAAACAGAAAGAAACTCAACTCACAATACATGACACTATAAACAATATCAACTCAATACGCACAACTATCGGTTGTAGTCGAGGACGTTACTTCTCATACTGTGCAGGTGAGGAGGACAAACGGGCTGGAGTGTGAGTCTGTTGAATCTCCTCGTCGGAGGGCATGTGCTCTGAATTGCGCCTGTCAGAGTCACTGCAACTGGAAATGAGTCTCCTCGTCGTAGTACTCTGGCCCGCCACAACATGTGGACAACTGCTCCATCTGCAAAGGGTCGAACTGAAAAAGGTCGTGGAAGTGCAATCATCGTCGGAGTCCACGGTCGCAAGAGAATGGAGTATGAATAGTCTCCTCGTCGGAGAACTGGGTCTCTCCCACCTGGCACAGAGAATGGTACTCTACTATGTAGTCCCTATGATACCACATGAAAACCCTTGCCAACATGGCATAGGGAATGGTCCTCTACTCTGGAGTCACTATGATTCACATGAAAACTATGTGCGTGTCTGAAACTGAAGACTCGGAAAACATCTGACGTCGAGTCTGAAACCGTGCATCAAACTGGGACTTGGAATCTGAACGTCGAGTCTGGAATAGCGCATGTAAGTTCTTCGTCTGAAAAACTGTAGAGTCTGGAAATCTGCATGGTCTGGAATCAGATATCTGAATCTGCAACATGACAAGTGACTACATATACCCCCTTTTCTCCCATACTAGTCGGAATACATGACATCGACTATGTTGGGAGAAGACAATATATTGGGGAAAAACATGAACATTCTCAAAAATTCCTTGCAGCTTTTCTTCATCAATTTTTTTATAAGCCGTTCAACATTTTTTCCTGTTTTTCCTCTTCTCCGTTTTTTTGCAAAAAATTTTCCGGCCTTTTTCTCACTCAATTTTTTCTAAAATAGTTTCCAGCCCACTTGGGCTCCGAATCTCAGCACATACCCCTCCTTTTTCCTTTTTTTAAACGAGGGCCCTTGGGCTAAATAAACCAACACTCCCCCTTTTAGAATTCCCAATCGGGACCCCTTTCATCTGGGAAAATAGTTGCCGCCACCACTGGGGATTGATTGAGGATGCAAGACGACGGGCCCTCCATGCTCTTCCCAGCAAGATCGCGAGCGTCGAGGATGAAGGCTTCAGTGCCACAGCAAAAGCGAGTGACGCGATGGAGTTTGGAGGGCAACGATTGCGCCTGGCCGACTACGCCACCTGGAGTTGCGGTTATCGCTACCTGACGGACAAGTCATGTTGTTGCTAGAGAACAGGAGATCTCCTTGAGAGGCCTAGGCGATCGCAGCACAGAGAAGATCTTGATTAGGGTTTAGTGAGAAATCCTAGAACTTGACACTCTTTGTGGACGCAGAACGAATGAACCAAAAAATTCTCCAACAATAAACACGAATCAAATCCTCTCTCAAATTGATTCTTGAATAATAAATAAAGAATATAATGAAACCCCAAGAATCGAACCCGCTCTGATACCATGTTGAAAATAGAGAATGCGGAAGCGTATCAAAAATAAAGATGGAAAACTTTTTTTTTGAAATCCAACGGTTCGGGGGAGACACGGCATGGTGTTTGCCCCAGAAGCTTTATTAAAATAACGGTGAACAGGAGAGAAAGAGGTAAAGTGACGAAGAAAGATGGGAGAGAAAGGGGATCGAGAAGATCCCAACAAAAACAAAAGACGCGAGCTACTCCAACGACCAATCACAAGTTAGCAGAGCTGCATGAGCCAAAACATTCTACTTGTAAAATCTTTGGCCCCTAAAAATTGATGTGTTACGCCCCAGCCAAATAGCCCAAATGCAAGCAAAAAGGCCCACGAAGTCTCTGCGCGCCCGGTCTTTGCTGGACCACAGGGAGTCCCAAAAACCGACCGAGTTCAAGGTGTTGATCCAAGATAGTCTAGCCTCCTCTCAGACGACAGAAGTGGCCGGGCACATGAAGAAAAGTGGCCTAAGGATTCCACATCGTTTTCGCAGAGAACGCACTCCGTCGCAGTGACATCAGCAAATAGCCTGGCGCAACGGTCACGTGTTAAGATCCTCCCTATGCGGAAAAGCCAAAGGAAGAACGCAACCCTCTCCGGAAGCTTCAAACGCCACAGAATTTTGAAATCTCTGTAGATGAGGTCCGGATGAGACGGCGGTTGGAGAGAGATAGCCCTGAACGCCCGCCTCGAGGAGAAGTCGCCATTACGCCAAGCCCGATGATTTTACGTGGAACCCTACTCCCTAAGGAGCGGGATGAAACCACGGGAGAAGCCCTCAAAGGGGTGATTATTGCATTGCACTTTCTCCACTGAATGCAAGGGGTGTGGGGGTCTATATATAGCCCCCACTGAGTCTCCACATCTCCAAACTGATAGATGTGGGACTAAACTCTAGATGGGGTAAATGGATCCTGGAGAGATCCATTTACCCATCTCCCATATATATGATGCATATATCAAATACTCCAACACCTTTGTCTGTCCCTTTTATGTAGGACGATATGATCACTTCGAGTGCACCCACCACTGTTGCCCCGAATGTACCTGAGGAGCTCCCTATAGCTCTACGCAAGCAAAAAAGGCAATATACATATCACTTCATATCACATTTTACTTCTACTAATGATTTATCTAATTATGATAAGAGATTTGCAGATGCTCTAAATGCTACTCTTGTTTCAAGAGATCATTTCAGTGCAATGCAGGATCATGGATGGTGACAGACCATGGATGACGAGATGGATGCACTTACCTCCCGAGACACGTGGAATCTTGTGTTTTGCCCCCACCCCCACCCCATGGGGAGTTCGCCACGTAACTTGCCTATGTGTCTTCACGACTAAACAGTCGTCTGATGGTTCTGTTGACAAGTTGAAAACCAGACTAGTTGTCAAAGGTTTCAAACAAATCTTTGGGGTTGATTATTTTGAGACCTCACCCGTTGCCAGAATGGGGTCGATACGTACCATTTTCTTTGTTATTGTCAACAAGGTTGGCCCATTTACGAACTTGATGTGAGGAACACCTTTCTTTATGGTGACTTTGAAGGGGAGGTGTCTCCATGATGCAACCATCAGGGTATGTAGTCGATGGGGAGCATATATGTCGACTACGCAAGGCCATTTATGTCCTAAAATAGAGCCCCATGGCATAGTTTGACAAGCTCACTACGGAGATCAACACACTTGGCTTTCAGAGGACAACATCTGAATACTCTATTTTTGTTAGATGATGGTCTATTGGCACGGTCATTCTTGTCGTCTATGTTGATGATATGGTTGTCACATGAGATGATGTAGATGGTATTCAGGAGACCAAGACCTTCCTCCAGAAGATCTTTATCATGAAAGGCCTCAACCAACTTCGTTATTTTCTTGGCATTCAGGTTATAAGCACTACAGAGGGGGTCCATCATTCACAGAGGAAGTATTGCCTCGATATTCTGACTGAGGCAAGACTGCTTGGATGCAAGCCATCTAGAGTCCCTGCAGAAGTGAGAAAAAATTCATCATTTACTGATCTAGGTTTTGAGGATGCAACACGATACAAAAGTTTAGTGAGAAAATTGCTCTATCTCATTGTTAAAAGGTCAGATATATCATATGATATGAGCAGAGCCGACCAACATATGAAGAATCTTCTTTATAGTCATTAGTAGGATGTTCTTTTGATCCTTCAATATTTGAAGGAATCTCCCGGACATGGACTTTTCTATGGGATGAATGGGCACACTTACATCTCCACATATATAGATTCTTTCTGACTATGCTAGCTCTCAAGAGTACCGTCGATCTACTATAGGATATACCATGTTTGTTGGGAACAACCTTGTCACTTGGCGAAACAAGAAGCAGACAGTGCCCTCCAGATCTAGTGCGGAAGCAAAATATAGTGCAATGGCTCAAGCCACCTATGAAATCGCATGGCTTGTCTCTTTCCTAACAGAACTTGGCATGCCAGTCGCCACTCATGTACCCTTATACTGCGACAACAAGTCTGCCACGTACATCACCACCAATCCAATTTTCCATGAGCGGACAAAACAAATTGAAGTTGATAACCATTTTGTTCCTGATGCAATACGAGGAGGACGAAACAGCACTCCACACATCTCCATTGAACTTTAACTTGCAAACATCCTCACAAAGTCTCTTCCAAGGAAGCGCCTCATGGATTTAGTATACAAGTTGGGCATGATAACATTTATGTTTGTAATACTTCGGGTTTTGTAACCCTTCATGGGTATTTATGTATTTTTCCTCAAGTATTCCCTAGGATTTTCTCTCTATATAAGAGATCCTAGCCCAATGGAATAAACAACTCAGTTGTTTCTCTTTTCTATAGTGAGAACACGTAGGAAATGGCTAACGAGTGGAGAACATGAATGGAATGTTTAGACAAGAAATTAATTGGTGGAGGTGCAATGCCCATGCTTAATATATAGTAATGCATGAGTATCGACCATTCTTCTCACAAAAAACTAGGGTTCTGAAAACTCATGCCACCATGCTGTCCAAGATTGTCTGGAGTTGTTGAAGATCGAGGAAGCGTCATGCAGAGGAGTAAGTGCAACATGCAACATCTCCTATAACGAGGGGTAGTGCCACCACAAATTGGGGTCTCACGCATAGAGCGAGTCGAGGTCCTGCTGCCTGGGGAGGTGCTGCAGTTGGGGAGCGTAAACATGGAGACGATCCCATATCCATATCTTTACATGACCTGGAATTGTTGTGGAGTTTCAAGTGGCCTACTTCAAAGGCACGTTGTCATACGCGAGATCTAGTTCCAATACCTCTTTCTTCTTTCTTCCTCCTTCAAGAATTGATCTGTGGAGCTTGATCAGAGGGGGACCAGGGGTAGATGGAGCGCATCACCTTGTTTGTGGGGCCTCCTAGCATCTTGCCATCTTCCTTCTTCGAGAATTGTGGCTGAGAGAAAGAGGGATGTACTCCGAGTCCAGTTGTGATCAAGAATAGGAAGATAACAGGATGAAGATGGTCTTTCCTGTACCTGGACGGAGCATCGGCGGAGATGATGCGGCCTTCACAAGGGTGGCGGCGCACAACGAAAGAGTTGCCTATGGTTGTGGAAATAGATTGTCCTGGAATAGGGCTTCAAATAAAGATTGTTATGGAATAGGGCTTCAAATAAAGATTGTAACACTGATGAAAAACAAATCCGCAAAACAGTCTGAAGAAGAGAACATGCTGGAGATTCTTGCCGCTGTGCAAAAAATTAGGGTTTCATCATAAACCGCAAAACTCTCAAACTTAAACAAATCATGGAGAAAATAAATCTTTAAGAGCAAAACCAGAATCGAATTGCTCTAATGCCATGATGAAATAAATAATGCAAAAGCAAATTTGAAGAACAACTCAAAAACATAAAATAATAAATTGGAACACTGAGGATTTTATGTGGATCCCTACTCCGAGAGGATTGGGATAAAACTACAGGAAAATGCATCAAAGGGCTTAATCTTCCATTGTGAATCTCTCAATGAATACATGGGGCGTGGGCTTAATATATGGCCTCATAGACATACGTGAGTACCATTTATAGATGATGTTGGGACTGAACAATAAAATGAGGTAATTAATTCTTGGAGAGATCAAATTACCCACCTTTCGCATACTCTAACAATACTCAAGTTGGACCCTAACTTGTCAATAGCAATGATGCTACTCGACGATCCGGCAACATCATCAGGGGTTATCATCTCCACAAGTATATTGGCGAAGATGGTGGCTTGTCAGACACGAGCAGTTACCTTCCTTCATGTGTGGATCGGGTGGTTGTTATTTGTGTTGGCGCCACGATTTATGCTTAAGGCGGTGGAGTCAAGGAATCACCTAGTGGCAATGGTGCTAGCAATGGGGAGGTTGACACCTATAACGACAGTGACAGTGATGTTGGAGGAGTTAACGATTACGACACTTGGTTTGTCTCCATATGTGATAGTGCTTAGGCTTGTAGCATTGATGGCGGCACTCAAGCCTACAACAACAATGTCTATACTCACAACCATGGTGGCGGTCAGATTTGAAGACAAGGATACGAGCAATGGTTACACAAGAAACCATTACATCGGTCTCCAGATGTGGAGAATGGCCTCGTGCTAGGGTTTCCAATGGCTCCCGTGCTGATTTTGCAAAATCTGAAGGAGTTAACTAAGTTGTAGGATGGAGTTGTTCTCTTTTTTCTTTTTCCGATATTTTCTGAAATATTCAAGTCAAATATCAAATTACTATGTAATCACTGCATTCGAACTTATAGACATGACTAATGGACTTTTATGGTTGGGATATCGAGTACTTTCGAAGAGGCGTCGCACAATGATGAAGTGTGTGTGTGTGTGTATAGACCAAGTCCAAACTACCAAGATCAGTGTTGTAAAAGTCGCCCGACTGGCCCGACTAGTAGGTCCGACTAGTCTAGACAGTGGGGTGGCCGACCGAGTACCAACTAATTCCGACTAGGTACACTAATCAACCAATTTTTGCTTGGAGATACCATATTTTTTAATGTTTTGCTTTTTTTATTAGCAAACTTATTATGATATGCTTAATATTTTATTTAAATTCAATTACTTCTTTTATTTTATTATAGTAGTATAAAAATATACAAAATCTATGTAAGTATATGTATAAATATGAGTTATATGTTTAAAATAATCATAAAATTCAAAGCCGATTAAAGTTCGACTAAATCCGATTAGTCGTCCGACTACTGATTAATCCTTAGTCAGTGACCCAGCCGACCGAGTACCAATTATCGACTTTTGCAACCTTGACCAAGATGGACTGTTTTGTGGTGACTGATCCAAATTAGCATATCCCACTCAATGTGAGAAAATGCAAGATTTAATGCATGCACATGATTAGGACTTTGATTTGGAAAATCCTCTATTTTTCTAAAATTCCACATTTTTTGGATTCTAGGACCCAGAAGTTGCAATTTATAGTAACAGTCTAACAGATTCCATAATTGTCAACAGTGTTAGTTCAAAACTCTTCTCGTATAATATTGTCCCGCAAAAATGGATTCAGGTCACTTCACAACACTGCATGTGAAAAAATATTATTATAATGATTCTGGAAACCAGGAGAATATTAAAAAAAATCAAGTATGCAGAATTGAAGTCTCATGAGCTCAATACCAAACCTAAGCTTATAAGCTACGGTGCTTAAAAACATACCTCAATATTTATGTTTTAACGGGCTGATTCTTCACTTTTTTCAACAAAACGTGTTGCTTCGATAAGAGTTCTGCTATAAGATGCTTCTGCCCAAAAAGATGAGAATTCTTGAGCAGGAGGTTTCTTGTTAGAGAATCAAGAATGTAGCCATGACTTCCCATCCATTGCAACAATTGCAGGAGAAGTTCTTTCTTTTCAGGCTTTAAGATATATCGAGACACAGCGGCATGAAATATCTCCTGCAAGATCCACACAATAACACTAGCTCCATTAAGGAAATCCGTACATCGTTGCAAAATATTAGCCTAAAAATTTAAACAAAGGAAATTCCTAAGTAGTACCTCGGGATTACATAAATCTCTAGGTACTACAACATGTTTTTTTATCTGAATACTACAATGGTGTCGCATCTTGAATATGCAACACCGTACAATGTTTTTTTTTACCCAGGTACCACAGAAGAAACACATCTTGAATGTGTGACTCCAATAGCGCACATCCGAAATATGAATCCTCGAAAGCCCCGTTAAACCCCAACATCGCCCTGCACTTCCTCTTCTGCCTCTCTGCACGCGTGAAATCCCTAAGTCCATCGCCCCCTTCGACCTCCTGCTCCGCCGCCTCTTTCCTCCGCTCCGCCGCCTCTTTCTTCCGCTCCATGCCTCCTCCTCCCGCGTTGTCGCCTCCTCCACGGTTCTCCTCCGCCTCCTGCTCCTGCGTCGTTTCCTCTCCTCTTGTGTCCTCCGTTATATCTCCAACATTATGTTAAATCCTTAACTTTTTTTTGTTAGGTTTATGATTTATAATACATGTATTTCTCTTATTTTCATGATCGTATAACATTGAATTAACCTCACATATTAGGTTGGAATGGAGTCGATATATTGTATATTTCATTTGAAGAGTGTGATTATTGGTTCTTCGACATCCAATGTGTGTGGTTTTGGGTTAATGCCGACTATGACATTCGATGAGTTGTTGAACCTAGTCTACTGTAAGTTCAACCTGGATGTGAACAACCAAAAAATCAAATTATTACATCGAATCCCTCGCGGCGTGGGCGAAGAGCCTACGTTTTCGTCTGTCGTCGTCGATGATGATGATGTACAAGGAATTTTTGTGTATGGTCGGACCATTAGGAAATCGACGTCTACTTACATTATTATTAAAACTCTATCGGTAGGCGAAGTCCCAAATGTTGTTGATGTAGACTGTTGAGAAGAGGAACTAATGAGATGTTTATTACATAGAGTTAGGGTTTCTTATATAGAGAGAAAACCCTAGAGAGTACAAGGGTTTTAGAACACAAAGGGTTACAAACATAAATGTAAATATAATATCTCTAACACTCTCCCTCAAGCTGGAGCAGAGAAATCTGCAGCTTGTAACAAAAATAAAAAGTATACACCATATCTTCACACGATCAGTGTTGCAGAAGACGGTATTCGGCATTCAGTCGAAGGGGTCACTGAATAGAGAATAATCGGTATTCGGGCGACTATTCGGAATTATTCGGTTTTGTATTTTTTTAATATAAAAATTATTTATAATACATATATTCTTATATTTTTATACATATATGGTCTTTATTTAACATGAATCCAAGACAAAAGTACCAATCAATATAATAGACATATAGAATTTGACATTTGTAGCGATACCATGGTAAAATGTAACCCATAAATATTGAAAATTGAAAATAAAAAATAAAAATAGGAAGAGTCAAACTCCAATCGGCCTCATAGTCGGGCCAGTCGGCCGAATAGTCGGCCGACTATTGCCCGACTGGAGGTTTGTTCAGTCGGGTACCCCACCGCACCTCATAGTCGGACCGACTATTCGGGATAGTCGGCCGACTATTGCAACACTGCACACGATGCATCATAAGAACTTAGTTCGCTGTTGGTAGAAGACCTCGCTCGAGGACGGGTCTGTGGTCTTCAGGTCACCAGAACGTATCTCTGCCATGCCTGTAGAGTCGTTGCGATATTAGGTCATCGGAACGTATCTCTGTCGTGCCTGCAGGTCATCGAAACATATCTATGTCGTACCTGGAGAAGAATCGTTGTAGAAGAATTCCAATGCGGAGTATAAGTTGGGTCGTAAAAGAAGTATACACCCTGATGAAGAAGTTGATGCTCGGTGAAGACAGATGATCTGAGTAGTAGTCTAGAGTATCAGTCTGTTAGTCGTAGTAGGGCAGCAAATGTCCTGAGAAAAGGGGTCCCACGCAAGGTAGTCCAAGGCTCTAGGCGGTGCCGGAGATGCAGGAGGTGCGGTTGGAGCTGCTAGAGCCTTGGATCTGTTGGGGACTCAGAATGTCTTGCTCTAGACCATCAAATCCACGAGTGACGCAGGAGGTTCAACCATCTCTCCTTATCGACGGAGAGAGGGCTGATGGTGACAGTGAATTTAGGGTATTAGGCTTCGATCTAGGACTGTCACTCTGATACCATGTTGAGAAGAGCAACTAATGAGATGTTTATTGCACAGAGCTAGGGTCTCTTAATAGAGAGAAAACCCTAAAGAGTACAAGGGTTTTGGAACCTAAAGGGTTACAGGGGATTACGGAACTCGAAGGGTCACAGAGGGTTATGGAAACCGAAGGGTCATAGGGGGTTACGGAACTTGAAGGATTACAAACATAAATGTAAATATAATATCTCTAACATAGACGATCGCCTTGCTTTTAGACCCTCCATTGTTTGTAGCATCGATGGGCCCATACCGTAGCCATCTACAAATCATGAATGGCACATAAGTGACGACCTACCTACTGAGAGAGGGTTAATCATGCCTTGGACGACTTCATCCCTTGGGGAACCCATGATAAGATGGAAGAGGACAGTGGTCAAGATGTTGAAGATAATGTCGTAAATGAGGAGATGCGAGTCGAGGAACAAATTTCTTAACCAATTCTTTCTCGTTTGCCATTTTTGGGGGTGAGAGGATCTAAAACCCATTCAACCTATGAGGATGACATTCGAATGAAGTCTGGACTTGACGGTGTTGTTGATGAAATACACAAGGGCAGAACATTCAAATGTAAAGATGATTTGATGTATTGATGAATCTGTGATCACTGTAAAAGTTGAAAACAGAGTTTCGTTCCTGAATAATTAGCTGTATATTTCA